>OX438800.1:6037000-6683555 GCA_949316475.1 Hypomecis punctinalis
AGAAGTTAGGGTCACTAACCACTGAGCCACCGAGGCAGTCTCTTAAAATATTGTTAAGTTGACTAGTTTTATCCAAAAAGAAAATACAGCTTTTAAAATTCCGATTTTTCTTCTTTTCTAGTCAGCAATTCGATACTGTAAAAAATAAAATTGTTCATAACCTAGATGATGTTTGGTCAGTACGAGGCTGTAGCATCGCGCATCTTAAGACATCTTCTTGTGTGCACGTGTTAGAGCATAGGCGACAAAATTGCGCTCGAAACAATATTGTTGACGCACCGTACCGCTGCCACAGCTGTGGCTGTCAGACCGACTTACCCAACAGACGCCGCGCGTACGCGTTGTTGTGCGCATGCTTCAACAGCAGTAACAGACAGGCGGCCGGCGCGCGCGCCATCAGCGCCACGAGCGCGGCGCCCCCCGCGCCCGCGCCCTCCCACGCCGCGCCGTACCGTTGCCACAGCGAGCACAGCCGCTCCATCACGTCATCTGTCACTGGCAAACCGACGACACCCAATGTTATGCTATGATAACGTACTCATTTTGAGGTCTAAATAAAATACCGGTTTTCACTCACGTATGATATACGGCCGGGCCGCTGGAGGTCAGTGCGCGTACGCCAGTCGACGGGAGCGCGCGTATTCCCTGATGGAGGAGTACTAGATTACTCCGAAACCGGTCGGGTTCCCAGTGGCCCGGCCGTATATCATACGTGAGTGAAAACCGGTGTTTTATTTAGTATAATGATTTCTCACGCGAGTTTTAATGAAATGATTTTAAGGTCTCGAAAGTACAGTAAGCGGCCCGGACCTCGCCCACGAGTCATGCCTAACTTCCGAGACCTTATTGATTTGCGCGTATTGTACATATCGAGCTATGATACTATATTAGATTAGATGACAACTATAATAAAATTTTCTGGTGTGAACGCGAAAAAATCATGTCACCTAATATTGTGTAAAACTTGTGTCTACATCGGTAAAATGTAATGGTATTTCATTTATCTATTGAGAGGATTAGACTCGTGCAATAATAATTTGAAAAAAAAAAAACATGTGGTGTAACTTTTCTTTTTGTTTCGTCTAAAAAGTCTTCACTGCTTTACTTGGAAATAAAAAAATATGAACTTACATGTTTGTTCAATATCTTGCGTGAGAGCTTTCAACACGATGTCAGATTTTGAGGCAAGATTCAATAGATATGGTATGACATCTCTCTTCTTTTCAGGCTTGCTGTCTTCTCTGATAGCTTCCTGTAAGTAAATTATTTTACGTTTAAGAACATTCTTATCATCATCTCAGCCGTCAATGACATGGGCCTCCCTACCCTGTACATTTCTAATAGGCTTGCATTAAGCGTGATCCATAAACAGAGCATCTTTTCAACTTTAAAAGTGCTTTCCGGTAATTGGTCATCAGTCCTGCATGCTATGTGCCCTTCCCACTGCCATTTCCGCTTACTAATCCGCTGGGCTGTCTCCCGAACAAGCTAATAGATCTGAATATGAAGCTGTACTGTATACTCGGAAATCTTCGAGCATACAGTCAGTTGTGTGTGTGCCGAGTGCTAGCTCCACCCACCCTACTTACCAGTCCACATAAAGCTGCGTACAGTATATTTACATTAAACAAGTGTCAGAGTAACTTTGACGTGATACCAATGACGGCGGATAGTTGGCCAAGCGTGCGGGCAAAGCGCGCGGCATCCAGGCCGAGTGCTAGCGCGCCCCCTTACTTACTAGCTATGAAAGCTAACACAATGGTAGATAGTTTAAAACAAACTGTATAGTACATTGAACAAGTCCCGTAATGCCACTCCGTCAGTGTCAGAGTAACTCTGACGTGATACCAATGACGGCGGATAGTTGGTCAAGCGTGCGGGCAAAGCGCGCGGCATCCAGGCCGAGTGCTAGCGCGCCCCTTTACTTACTAGCTAAGAAAGCTAACACAAGTTTAAAATAAACTGTATAGTACATTGAACAAGTCCCGTAATGCCACTCCGTCAGTGTCAGAGTGACTCTGACGCGGTACCAATGACGGCGGATAGTTGGCCAAGCGTGCGGGCAAAGCGCGCGGCATCCAGGCCGAGTGCTAGCGCGCCCCCTTACTTACTAGCTATGAAAGCTAACACAATGGTAGATAGTTTAAAATAAACTGTATAGTACATTGAACAAGTCCCGTAGCGCCACTCTGACGTGGTACAAGGCGGGCGGATGGTTAGCTAAGTGCGCAAGCACGGCGCGCGCAGCGTCCGGGCCGAGCGCGAGTGCGCGTGGCGCCACTAGCGCAGGTTCCGCGCGCCCCACCCATCCCACCGCCCACGAGCACGCCCATGAACCTGACAACAAAATATGTATATAAGATTTTTTCTAGGAAATGATAGAATAAGCATGACTAGATAATAATAATTCATATTATGATAAATAGTCCACTCAAACACCTGGACTATTAAAAAAATATTGGATACATTTTTTGAAACTTTCGCGATTCGAGCAATTTTTAAACTCATTTTATACTATATATAACGGGACAAAACTCACGTGTGGGGATAGTCGTTACGACTATCCCCACAAAAAATCGCGTCAAAGTTCTGGAGTATGGGCTAGTGTATGAGCTGTGTTGTATTAGTGGAATATTATTGTGCTAGTGTCAAAGCGCGAGTGCAACGCGAGAGTCAGGACGCACGGACGAAAGGTGGAAACCTAAAAGAAGGGTCGGATAATTCGTCGTCGTTTTGACACAAAAATAACAGAACAAATATTCCAAATATTTAGTTAAAATTAACATACCCAGCATCATATCAATGCACTTGGCTCGCTCCTCAGGATTGAGTAGGGTCAAAGTCTGTGTTGTTATGTCAAGTAAAACCCTGACAGGCTCTGCGCTCTGGAGAGTGGCATCTGTAAGAAATTGGAAATTTATTGATTAATAATTGTTTTTCGCCAAATATGGCATAATCAACTTCCACCATGTATAGAATCTGAATAGTTTGCACAAATTGTTGTCATATAGTATTTTTTATATTATTGCTGATTTTTCAAAAATAGCGCAGCCGATTTTAAAAACGAATTAAATGGGTGGTTCCAAACCCATTCAAAAACCCAAGTATAAAAGAATTTTTAAATCGGTTCGCAATTGGCGAAAATATCGATGAACATACATAAAAAACCGGACAAGTGCGAGTCAGGCTCGCACACCGAGGGTACCATACAAATCCAGAAAATTTCACAAAATTGGGAAGTAAGTTGTTAAAATCTCTAGGTATACTATAACCATCGATAAAAACGTTTATTTTTCACTTTTCTCGTCATACATCGAAAATTACACATTGTTAAAATAATTAAAAGCCTGTTTAGCATGTGCTAATGAAGTTCTTTTATATGATACCTAACATGATACGATTTACTCACTTTGAATTTTGAACCCATATTTTGTGAATTTTATGGCCCTATAATTTGTGATTTAAATAAAAATGTACAGTTTTCAGATTTATTTCTATATGTGTACTCTGAGACAATGCTTCTTGCCAAATTTCATAGTTCTATGTCAACGGGAAGTTTTTTACGACATAAACTCTAACTTTTTTATACGATAACTGAGAAGTTTTTCTTTTACACAACTGCAAGAGACCATAGATATACATATAAAGTTTAAATTTCAACTCGATATCTTTACGCATTCCCTAGATAAGGAGTCTTGACATACACACAAATGGACAGACGGACAACATAGTGATCCTATAAGAGTTCCGTTTGAGGTACGGAACCCTAAAAAATACATACAGATGAACGACTGAGGTACTACCTTCACCTTTTTGGAAGTCAGTAAATTAGAAAAAATGTTATTTACATTGATTGCCTTATCACGCGACGTCGCGTGAAACTCTCTCACTATTATAATAGCGTCCGTGGCGTATTGGTTTCTGATGTTCGTTTTGGCCACTACTAAAACCATAAAAACCAAATCTAACGATTTATTTTTTATTTTCGCAATCACAAAATTCATAAACATTCATAATTCATAAACTGTGATAAACTCTTTATATACACGAAGCAGTAGTCAACTAAGATATATTTTCAGCCTGCATTTTTCCCAGTGTGGGCAAAGACCCAGAGAAATTCCCTCTTTTCAGAATGCGCCATGGTCCATGGCATAGACCAATGGAAATGGAGAGAAGGGAATAGAGTCTATGCCATCATCTATGTTATATAGGAAGAATAGAATAGAGTCTATGCCATCCCTTCCCTCAAGATGATGTAATACGACAGTAACATATAAAATAACAAGTGGTAATCCATCCAACCCACTGGAGCAGTTGTGCCAGCGGCCCAGAGCCACACTTCATTATTTTAAGGAGCTGGGTTAGCTCGGGTAGATAATGACCAAAACAAAACAAAACACCCCATGACTTATCACCCTCACATTGAATAAGAACTAGTAGCAATTGAGCTAAAGTAGATATTTAGCGCAGTAAACTTAAAAATATTACTAATAATGAAACAAAATAACTTACTAGGTACATTGACCTTCTTAGTAGCAATGTCCATAATCAGGTTGATGCACCACGGGGCAATGAAAGGGGCCCACGACTGCCCGAGGGCACTCAGCTCAGGCCCAATCATGCTTACGCTGTCCAATAAGCCATTTATATTTAAGTCGTTCTGAAACAATTCATATTTATGTATATAAATAAATATATATTAGGGGACATCTTACAAACAGTCTGTGACCCTAAACTAAGCAAAGTTTATGATATGCTTAGAGTATATAAATAACTATAGAGCGCGCCCGACGAAGTGGGAACATTAGGTACAAGTGAGAACAAAACGACGTTCCCGCCGCGAGCGCTTGTAGTCGTAGCAGAGTACTAGGAACGTGCGTTTCTCGAGCAACTTTTTTCAAATAGATGTATTAAAATGGTGAAATGTGCAGTTCGACCTTGTAAAAACGATACTAGAAAACACACCAAATTGAAATCCAGTATCACATTTCATCGGTAAGTCGATTATAATACTTATTTTTATGAAAATAAATCCGGAATCGCGGGGGTGAAGAAGACGTGGGAGGCGGGCACGCACAGGCTCGCCCGTGCACCGCACCACACCGCACTCCCGCCGCGTGATTTAGAGATGGGACGTGACCAACGCTGTAGTCGATATAATGTTTACTAGAAGTACTGCATATTACATAATAACAGATTTTTGTAACTTTAAAACTTAAAATCTTATTATAATTTATTATAAATAATTGTATAGTGTGTTTTGTACGATATACTTTCTAATATTTTTAATGTCAAATTATTATAGCGGTACATAATTATGTAATGTTACGATATCACGTCTACACTGCTAAATTGATTTTGAAGATTTTAGTGGTTTAATTAAATTTAATGGACTTGAATTAAATTTAAAAAATGATAGTGAGAGATACATTTTTGTAATAAGTAAGTACGTAGGTATGTGGCTGGTGGCTAGCCCTGGTGTCAGCGTTATTAGGCCGCGTGAATGCCTCTGACATAGCTAAACGGGACCTACAATATATTGTGTCATCCAAGCAACGGTAGCGTTCAGTTGGAAAATGCCACCCACAGTCGCCGATCTACATAATAACTGACTGTATTTTTGTAATGAAAATATAGGCTCCTACAAATATAGTATAAAATATGTAAAGGACAAACTTACCCAAAATACTGAACAACATTCCAAAAAAAGGTCAAAATTTATAAAAATATCTTTTGTTTTCTTATTTTTCAGATTTCCAAAAGATCAAAATTTGATGAACAAATGGATTATCGCTTTAAAACAAACAAATTTTGAGCCAAACATATGGAATAAAGTTTGTTCAGTACACTTTCTTGATTTTTTTGACGTGCATATCCAATAAATACTTATTTTTTCTGAATAAATGTCGTAAGTAACATGTAGAAAAATTTATACTCATATTATTCTCTTAGATGTTATCGCACGAAATATATTTGTAGGTACTTGTTTGTACCGCGCTGAACCTGCATCTATTGACAACAAAATGAGTTTACGTTGCACGCGTGCCCATCCCTAGTAATCGCCAACATACATATATAAGTAGCTATACTTCATCTGCCTACGACGCGCACTGGGCGTCTAGTGCGGTACTAGCGCTCTATAGTTACTATACTCTAAGATGATATGGCTGCCAAAAAGAGATAGATAGTACCTAAATAACACCTGACATGATAATGTGATCGATCGAGAAAAGAAAGAAGGAGATGCATTGATTTAATATGGCATGAGTTTGAAAGAGACAAAAAAATATCTTGATTCAGTGGCTTGTTTTTTTTTTGTCAACTGCTATTTTCTATCCATGGTTGCCTGGAAGAAATCGATTAAAGCGATAAGGCCGCCAATTAGAAATTTATTGTTTCGTTTGTCCATATAATTTGTTTTTATGTAATGTGGTTGTCTAATAAAGTGTTGTTGTTTGATTGTATGTTGCCGTGTTTGTCTCGATCTATAGTGTCCAATTGTTGTCAAATTCCAGTACATTTATATTTGACAGTGACAATAAGTGATAGTGATTGTCCATACATTTTTGGGGTTGAGAATTGCCTCAAGCTACAACAGCACTATCTTTCTTGTTGTAATAGCTCTGCGCATTTTCCAAAGTTTAACGAAAAATAGTAAAAGAAGAGTGTAGTACAATAACAATATCAGTTTAGCTCCAACTGACTCTAGCAATTCAATTTTTGAAGCTCACTCAAAACTCGTATAGTACGAAAAGCCCATGCAATATACAGTCAATTTATTAAATGTTGTAACAACGCTATGGCTGCATATCATTCAGGCCACTAGTTAAATGGCGATGTTTAGTAATGAGGCTAGGCTGTTCATTAAAGGGCTAATTCAGCTGGTTGACTGTGATATATATACTAGCTGACCCGGTGAACTTCTCAACCATATCTCACTAATTTGGTCGATTCTAATATCTGCCTTAAGCTGGAAACACACTATCGGACGCAGCTGACGGACACGACTGACAGCCGCGGCTTAGCAGTGTGCACAGTCTTAAAACATCCGGTGTGCTAGATCTCTCTCGGACGTCTGAACGCTCAAGGTCTGCCCAAGATGACGTCCACGACTTATGTCCGATAGTGAGCATGGCTCAGTGTACATTCATGATCTAGATACCTATCAGTCGCGGCTTTTAGTCGCGTCCGTAAGCCGCGTCCGATAGTATGTTTCCAGCTTTATAATTACAACAAAACACTGTTTAGAATCATACAACTTAGCGGTTGTGATGTTAGATACAAGAAGTGGACTTCTGGCTTCAGGCAGAATCGGGAAATCTCCCAATTCTGCCTGAAGCTCCCTTAGCAGCTGTGCACACTAACATCACAGCTGCCAAAGATTCGGTTTAGTTCACTATGATATGACTTTACCTCGTATTCACCCTGATTGATGGAGGCGTTGACAGCATCATGGAAAACTAAGCCAAAGTACTCCAAAACTGCATCTCTGGCAGCCGGGAAACTTTTTAGGAGAGTTAGCCCTATCTTGGTTAGGTCTGGGGCATTCTGGGAGTTCCTCCGTGATACCCCATATATGAAGCTATTCAAATCCGCCGACAATGCCGTCGACTTGGATTGTGAATTCATTTTAATAAGTCTGGTAAAACGCTTTACAATAATTATACAATTATCTAGAATAATATTTACTATAAAACTCTATCTCACGCTAACGCTAACACTCGTCAACACTGCCAGGGTAACCAGATCCCATTCAAAGAATTTGTGCTACACTCTATAAAACATAGCTTGATCTCTGCGACAGCTGTCAGAAAAATCACGCCTATGAAGTCCTAAATTTCTTAATAGTACAGACCATATAGTCATGTGTCAGCTATACCGAAACGTACCTAAAAACCGTTATTAGGCCAGCAACGTAACCATCGATACTGACACAAGTGAAAACGGTTGCCTTACTTAACCGGTAAACGTACCTAACGGCTGATGGTGAATTAGTGACAATCAAATCAACTAAAACTAACGCGCGTTTGTTAGCTGCCGATACTTTGACAAGACTTTGCCACCAAAAACTGAAATAATTATGGCCTCTCCCTACGCGACACGACACGCGCGATAGCGAGAAGAGGCGAATGTTAGTCAGCCAAACCAAAGAAAGTGATGGATCCAAAGTCAACCTTAAGTTTATATTAATAAAGTTGAATTGTGCATGTACCAACGCGGCAACTGACCCACACTTAACCAACATTCGCTCCTTCTCAGTCCCGCTCGCCGCGAGCCACTCGGAGAGAAAGAGACAGCTTGGTTGTTGGTTATTATAGTTCGCGCGAAATCCATTTGGCGCTTCGCGCGAAGACAATGTGTTTAGCGAGACCGGTATTTGGCAACGGTTGCTAGTATCGATAGTAAGACCCGATCACGGTTAGACAACCGTTGCCAAAAATTGTTGATATCGCCATGACTACAGACCAAGGATTTTGTATACTATCTGGATTGCGCACAGGTGAAATTTGGCTCAAAATTAGCTTAGGAAAATTCAACCTTAATGCGTTGGAACAAAACATAAATTACTTTGAAATGGCATAAGAGACGCTGTGCCGAGTGAGACTTCCCAAAGTGATGAGGGTGTCCCGCTCGCACTATTGCCATTTCGAAACGACACTTACATATGGTAGAATTATTACCTGTAAAGCCGCGACTGTCAAACCCATTTCTTAGTTCAAATAACAATGTAGTTTGATAAGATTTTGGTTAAAATTGCGAAAAAATGCTGATATAACAGAGTTTGATATTTATTTTGTATGAATATACCTACGTTTATGATTAATGGTTATTTTTTATTTTTGACCACACCATAGTACGCATTGAGGAAGGAATCATTACGCATACGCATTGATCCTTTTCAATGGTGTATACAATACAAAGAAGTGTGATAGGGTAACTATGCTAGACCAAGGAAGTTTCATACGAGAACTGGAACGCTTACGAAGCAAAATTTAAAAAAGAAAAATGTACTTTCTTTCTATATACAAAAGGTTCACATTTGTTTCTTACTTATCAAATGGGAAAAACATTCCGAGCAGGACAGCAACAACTGTTGGGCGTTGTCCCTTTCTCGAAACTTACCAGTATTTATAAAACTATTGGATGGTAGATTATCTCATATATCTGGTAATCATTAAATCGCATTTAATCGTACAACTTGATAAATAGATTAGCATGAAATGTATTCTAATTAACTTAATAAGTTCGATAATGTTCTGATTTTAATATTGGTACGTAATTATTTTTGCAATACAAAAACTGTTTTTCATATTAGTAGAATTAGTAGTAATTTACCAACTACGCACGGCCGCACCTATGGCGCTTCCAAAAACAATATGGCTGATAATTTATGCAAAAGTCGTCATTCTGCTTGCTGCTTAATATATTTATAAGTTGAAAAATGGTGAAAAATTGTTGCGTTAAGGGCTGTAATAGTGAAGCTTTTGCTGGTTGTGCAATTTCATTTTTTACTTCTATGAACTATGCACTTTTCTTGTATAATAGCAAAATAATGAACTCTGTTGTACTTAGTAACTAGTACAGCTCGGCAACTACGGGTATATATAATCAATTTGCTGTCGCGCTATTTATCAGCTAATTTTTATAATATTTTGCAAGATGGTCAAAAGCGAGTGGAGATTTTCAATTTGTTTATTTATAGAAAATGTAATCTACAGCACTTAATACCAGGCTTTATATTTTTTATCCTTAAACACTACGAATTAAAAAAATTAGAAAAAATATAACAGAATAAATACAAACATGAATTAAAAGTTAAAAGAACAACAACGTGTTATTATTTTTTTACGCTAACTATACCTACCGTTAAATTTTAGAAATTTTTTGAGATCACAATTTGACTTCTTCGCAATATGAAAAAATATTTTTAGCAATTATTGTTGTCCATTCGTCTGCAAAGATGTCTACTAGCGGGTGGGAGGCGCTGAAGGCATTAAGATAATGGTGTAGAGATAATATTATAATGAACTGATGTACTCAGCTGAAAGGAGGTTTACTATAAGGCTATAGTTTGAAACTTAGACTATAATTTGAGTAAAAAATCTGCTGTTACATACATTTTGTCGATTTCGAGTTTCAGTTTTGCATGAAACAGCTGCTTTTTTTCTTGAATTTCGGGTTGGTCTCATAGTAAACGTTCGTAATAATGGTCTTAATCAACCAATCATTTTTACTTAATACAGGGTAAGGAGATAACCCTGTTTATAATAATATTTGAATTTCAGATTTATCCCACCTGAAATACAAATGATTTCCCTCATTCTTTTATTGGTATATACTTAGTGTTTTGTAGATTGTCCTATTAAATGAAATTACTGTATGGATACACTAGTAGAAAGAGATATATTCCAATGTTGGTGCTTTACTCTCCAGAACGTTTTTGGGATGCTCGTAATCATTCCAGTTCTCGTATGAAACTTCCTTGTGCTAGACATATTTCTTAAACATGCTGGGTATACAATAGGTGTATAGTCGTGGGTGTCATTTTTCATTTTTTTGGCTTGTAGATATGGCATCCATTTTGAAATTAAATATGGCGAATGTCACTTTTAGCAAAAAGTCGTCATGGGTGTAGTTTTCAAGGTTTTTTGGGTTGTAGATTTCAAAAATGGCATCAATTTTGAAATTAAATATGGCGGATGTCACTTTTTGCTAAAAGTCGTCATGGGTGTCGCTTTTGAGGTTTTTAGGGATGTAGATTTCAAAAATGGCATCCATTTCGAACTTAAAGATGGCGAATGTCAGTTTTTGCAAAAAGTCGTCATGGATGTCTTTTGATAGGTTTTTGTCGCTGTAGATTTCAAAACTAGCATCCGTTATGGAATCAAATATGGTGGACGTCACTTTTTTGAAAAAGTCGTCATGGGTAAATCTACACCCCCAAAAACATAGAAAATAACACCCATGACGACTTTTAGAAAAACTGACGTCTTCTATCTTTATTTCCAAAATAGATGCCATTTTTGACGGCCTTTTCAAATAAGTGACGTCCACCATCTTTAATTCCAAATGGATGCCAATTTGGTAATAATGCCAATTCCAAATGGATATCAATAAAGGTGAAAGAACTCTTCAAGATGTACATTTCCGATAACAGCTGCCAAACTTGAAACTGAATTATCTCCGGATATATTAATTCTAGACCATTGCTTTTATGGGGATCGGTTTTATAGAGATCTTTAAGGAAGGCCTATGCCCAGCAGTAGGCGTCCTATTGCTAAAACGACGACGATGACAAGGACGACGAGTTAGGGGTAAGATAACTGCGATTCCTGCGTGCTACTGCACGCAGGAATCGCATTGTATATTCCAAAGAAATATTATATCCCGAGATGATCGAGATGTTTTGGTCATCCTACTTGGAAAAGAGACACAATCATCTGATTTGGTATCCTTGTCGACACTTTTTTCTTAGCCAGTACTCAATCCTGTTTATATGATAAATCAAATAAAATATTGTAAAAAAAGCGTGGGGTGCTCGGTATTTACGAAAAATTATAGCACAAAACACTTTTTTTTTACAATAGTATTAATATTTTTCTTTCATTATTATTTTCTGCCTATATTAAAAGTAATTTTACACTTTTTGTTTGATATGCCAAGAAAACGTGTTTTTTTAGTTATTTTTAAACTAATATTGATTATGGATCTCGGAAACGGCTTCAGTGATTTTGATGATTGTCATTCAAATACATTTTTTTTTATGTTCAATAGAGAACACAAAAGGGTCTACTGTCAAATACATCAAAATATTCGTTCGCTGGCCTAAGTGACCATTAAACAGTGTCTTAGTTTCATTCATAGCTGGTTGATAAAATCATTTTTAAAAGAATTGTTTTCAAAACTTGGTAACTTCGGTAACACGAGGCGATTCTAGAAGGTTGGTCATGTGGGGTAAATGTACAGGATAATATTATGTACCTACGAATGTACTACTACTACTGGCAAATAAATGACTTTGACTTTGAATATTATTTCCTAAATAATTGTTTTGGCCGGCACTCTTTCAGATAGGTATAGCCCAAAATGAATGATGTCTTTTGTATAGTGGTTTAGAAAGTGAAAAGTAATGAGGAAAGTTATAAATAAAATTTTATAACAGTAAATTAAAAAGGTGTTGTGTCAATTATGAAGGCGCCATCGTAATTATAATAGCTAATTAGCATATTTCTGTTTCTTTTTCACTTTAGGCATTCGATAGAGATACACTTTTTAAGTTTGCTATTTAATTTACGATAGTGCCTTCATAATTGGGCCTAGTATAGGCTTAAAAACTACGCTTTATAAGTTTAGTACATCGGCAGTCACACAGATGAGAGAAGATCTCTTTTCTGTGGGCAGTCAGGTATTTCTCAGAATAATCGATATCTTTATCGATTCCAATTTAGAATCGATTTTCGAAGTATTGATTTAGCACAACGCCTCAAGGGGGTGGGGCAAAATCGACGCCATGTTTCCGAGATTTGATATGACGTAGCTATGGCACGTTTTTTCGAGGGCTAGGGCGCCCCTATGTATACACCATAGTACACCATTTGCAATCGAAGGTGATACTCTAGTTAAAAACAAGAAATAACCATTAATCATAAAGACATACAAAATATTTATTAAACTCTGTTTTGATAGCGTCTATTCGCAATTTTAACTAAAATCTTATCAAACTACATTGTTATAAAAACTAAGAAATGGTTAAGACAGTCGCGGCTTAACAGGTAATAATTCTACCATATATATAAGTGTCGTTTCGAAATGGCAATAGTGCGAGCGGGACACCCTCATGACTTTGGGAAGTCTCACTCGGCACAGCGTCTCTCTTATGCCATTTCAAAGGAATATATGTTTTGTTACAACGCATTAAGGTTGAATATATATTATAGAAATTCTTACAACTACGTAGATAACCAGAGCCCTTAATCCAGGTTTTGTGTTGTTTATTTAAACTTTTGCGTTCGCGTGTGGCTCCATACAATTTGGTTAGTTCTTCATCGTTCCCGCCAGGGGCGCTGTACAAAAATGTATAGGGCCATAAGGAACAGATGTAATTTCAATTTATGTGTAAACCTGGACTAACGCCTCAGTTGTTTAGCCACAGCCCACAGCCGGCCTAGTGCAGCTGCTGCAAGTGTAGTAAAGCAAGTGTGTAGTAGTGCTGTAGCCTGAAACCGAGATTCGAATAGCACCCTTGAGGATTATTACGAGTAATATTAAAATTGCCACGAATTTCTCGGATAACTTCAACTACAGCTTTTTGTTTTTAGTAGTAAAGTATATGATAAAAAGTACATATAAAAATAAGTGTATTCTTTCTTTTTGATGATCTTTTAGTATACAAAAATGTATGTTTCTATAAAAATGTATAATAACACCTCAGTTCGTAAATATTACGGGCTAAAACGAGTTAACGCAGGATTATGTGCCAATAGTTAAAAAAGAAAATAATTATTACATCAACACGTCAACATTTCCAAAATTACTAAGTCTGGATACCGAGAACAAAGTCTGGCAACACTAAATCCATCATCTGATTGACTGAATTTGACATTTCCTTTTTTTTGACAGCAACAGTAATAAAAGATTGATTTTTTTTTCTAATAATTCGCCCATTTTTGGACACTAAAGCCTTTAAGACCATACCGCCACTTCTTATGTATGTAATCCGTAATGTAAAAACAATAAAAAAATCATTGTAATTTTTCTGGTGGGTTAATTTTAATTTTAATTAGTGATATGAAAACAACAAAAAATACCTATATTTTTGAAGCACATATCATTTTTAGAAAATATGCTTGGTTTTTTACTAACAAAAAAAAAATATTGACAGGTTAAAGCTCGAAACATACTATCGAACGCAGCTTACGGACGCGACTGAAAGCCGCGACCTAGACTATGAAAGTACACCACTGAGCCGTGCACACTATCGGACATAAGTCGCGGACGTCACCTTCGGACGACCTTGAGCGTTCGGACGTCCGAGAGCGATCTGGCACACCGGATGTTATAAGACTGTGCACATTGCTAAGTCGCGGCTGTCAGTCGCGTCCATCAGCCGCGTCCGATAGTATGTTTCCGGCTTTATTCCGTGCATCCTTCTTTCGTCTGTGCGCAATCGATAGTGTATAAAATCTTTGGCATGAAACGATTATAGACGAGCCCTACTATTTCTTTCTTTGTCTCTCGGGCAACCTATTCGCATAAGTTAAAACAGGATAGCACGATTCCTTAGACTTCAATCAAAATAAACAAGAAAAATTCCGCGAGTGACCTGTTTCAGGCATGTTTCAGGCCACTGGGCGAATGCGTCAAATTCGATTGTGACCTGAAACCTTAGATTATAGAGCACAGATATCTGTAATTATAGAGGGAACAGGTCACTGGGTTGCCAAAGGGATGTACAAAAAATTATAAGAAAAATGTACGGAACTGTCGATGACACGGGGAAACCAAAACAGTCATAGTATTAAAAACAAGCAGCGAAACAGTATGAAGGCTCCTTTACACACAGGCGGTACGAGCGGTATAGCAGACGGGCGGGCATCTGTATTGTACTGGTTATATAAGAAGGGCTCACACAGGTCCGGTCGCGGTACTGCCGTACCGCCCTTTACCGCTCGTACCGCTCGTACCGCCTGTGTTTGATGGAGCCTTCAATCTAACTCTTTTGAAATCAATTCTAATAATTATTGTTGCAGCTCGATGGAATGTTTTAGATATAGCACGATTAACTAGACGTGAGAGAACTAGATGATATATCATTTAATTTCAATGTAGTTGTTACTCTACGTTTATTAAATAATAAATAGTAAAATATGAAGCGCCTTTTGTTTTCTCATAGAGGTGATAAAAAGTAGAGTGTACCACTCGGGCGCAATATATATTTTTGGTTCGGGTGACGTACATTGAATCCCTCGCTACGTTCAGGATTCTACTAAATCCCTCGCTACGCTCGGGATTCTACTCTAGAATCCCTCTCTTCGCTCTGGATTCAAAAAAGCGCCCTCGCCGTAAAAAATATTATTTTGCTCCCTTATGATACTATCTACTATTGTTGGATTTCACTTCTTTTTGTAGATTATTTATTACAAGAAGTTATCGATATTTAGATCCCTAGATTCAAAACTTGCGGAAGTCTTATACCAACTTTTGTCCCCCGTTTTAAGGTTTGGGGGTGATATGCTAAAATCCTGAAGTACGTGTTTTATTATTTATAACATAAAGTGCCTTTATCAATTTTCAGACATCTAGAATCAAAACTTGCAAAAGTCTTATAGTGACCTTATCCCCCAGTTAGTTAGGGGTGAAAACCCTAAAATACGTATTTTATTATTTACAACAAAGAGTCTTCACATCAATTTTTAGACTTATAGCATGAAAATTAGTGAAAATCTCATCCAAGCTTTCATCCCCTAGTTCATGGGGTAAGGAGTAACGAAGTTTTAGATTTTTTCCTTTATGAGTAATAGTCTACCTTGATGCCAAATATCAAGTTTCTAGGTCGTCTGGAAGTAGGTTAGGTTTTTAATTAATAAGTCAGTGAGTGAATCAGTCAATGAAACCCCGGTTTTTAGTATTTTACTTTAGTAATTAACTAGAATATAAATAAAGAATTTCGTTTCCATGTTGTTATTTATTTTAACTAAGATTATAATAATTGTAACTAGCTGACCCGGCGAACTTCGTTTCACGCAATATATCTTTGTAAATTATAGTCTGTGTTAAGCTGGAAACATACTATCGGACGCGGCTTACGGACGCGACTGAAAGCCGCGACTTAGCAATGTGCACAGTCTTAAAACATCCGGTGTGCCAGATCGCTCCCGGACGTCCGAACGCTCAAGATCGTCCGAAGGTGACGTCCGCGACTTATGTCCGATAGTGTGCATAGCTCAGTGTTCTTTCATAGTCTAGATACCTATCAGTCGCGTCCGTAAGCCACGTCCGATAGTATTTTTCGAGCTTTATTCTGATGTATAAGCATTACTGTTGCAAAGTTTCATCTCAAATTCTCAAACCATTCAGTAGTTTTTGCGTGAAAGAGTAACAAACATCCAATACAAACTTTCGTGTTAATAATATGAATTAGGATTAAGAGTACATAAAGCATATCTTAAAAAAATATTTTGTTTTTCTTGTTCCTAGTATTTTTGCATAGTAAGACCTGGGTTTTCGAAATGTCACCCTATTGAAAAGAGAGATCGGACCCTAGACGAGTGAGATGGCGATATTTGCTTCAAGTAGGTATTAGGAGTGTGGGCTCCATTTTTATCTATAACTTCGTGCGTAGTATTTAGTAGTCTGTGGTTAGGCAAGGAATTTGTATACTATCTATATTGTTTAGATGATAAATCCATGGACTAGGTGTTGTTTTTCATTTATGTATTTAATTTAAGATTTTTTTTACCGGGTGTAGGTATTCCTGAAGAGGTGGAATATAGTAATAGAAGGAAAGGAGCATAATTATACTATCTAACAGATTATCCAAGAAAGTGCACAATTGTAATAATTATGGGTAGCGAAATAACAAACCACGCATAATGTGCGACACTACATCAAATCAAAAACATAACCTAACTCGCTGCAAGAAAACTCGCGCTAAAGGAAAACAACACAAATGTGATATTTGTGATTATACGTCATCAAAACTAGACCACTTAAAAGCGCACAAAATGACACACACTGGAGAAAAGAAATATGAATGTGACTATTGTGACCATAAATCAGCGCAACCACAGAATATGAAAACTCACATGAAAATGCATATGGGTGTGAAGCCCTTTGTATGTGATGTGTGTGATTATAGATCTGTAGATGCATCTAAATTAAAAGTACATATACGAACTCATACACAAGAAAAACCTTATGAATGTAATATGTGTGATTATAAAACAGGAAATCCAGGTAATCTGACAGTTCACAAAACAATTCATTCAAACGTTAAACCATTTAAATGCGATAAGTGTGAATATCAAGCTGTGAACTTGGTGCGTTTAAAAGCACATGTCAGTAGGAGACATCTTGGTCTAAAACCATTTGAATGTGATCTGTGCAAATATAGATCAACAAGTAAGGAAGGGTTAAAGCGACACATGCGTACACATACTGGAGAAAGGCCCTATGAATGTAAGATATGTGGTAGTAAATTTGCAGATAGTTCAGCTTTCGTGCTACACAAACGTCGACACACCGGTTACAAACCATATAAATGTGATGTGTGCAGTTATGCATCAGTAGAAGCAGGTCATCTTCAAACGCACAAATTAAAGCACACTGAAGAAGTGAAATCATTCCAATGTGATATTTGCGATTACAAAACAACAAGAGCCGCTTTTTTGAAAGCCCACTTAGTAAAACATTCCGAAGTAAAACCGTTTGAATGTGATTTGTGTGATTATAAAGCTAAAAGAGCAAATCAATTAACAAAACATAAACTAATACACACAGGCGAATCTCCCAACAAGCCTTTTGGGTGCACAATGTGTCCTTATAAAACAACATATCTCAGCACTTTACAAAGACACCTCCGTTCACACACAGGGGAAAAACCTTACAACTGCAATATGTGTAGTTTCAGGTCAGCAGATGCTCGTACTATTAAAAATCACATGTATTCTCATGCCGGCATTAAACCACACAAGTGTAATTTGTGTGAATTTGAAACCACATTGGCAAACAATTTAAAAAATCACATCAGACGGAAACATACTGATAACAAGCCATTTGATTGTGACATGTGTGATTATAAAACATCAGATGCATCCTCTGCCAAGAGACACAAAATGGCACACAGTGATGTAAAGCCGTACAAATGTGACTTGTGTGACTACGCAGCAGCCGTACCACATAATCTGTCAAAACACAAAAAAATACATATGCTAGAAAGGCGATATTATGAATGTGATGTATGTGAGTTGAAACTTTGTAGTCTTGGTAGTTTAAGAAACCACAAGTTGATACATACCGGTGCAAAACCATTTTCTTGTAGCTTGTGTGAATATAAGTCGACTCTAAATTATAATTTGCAAAATCACTTAAAAGTGGTACATATGAAACTTAAGCCATTTAAATGTCCTATATGTGAATATACCGCAGGAACAAAATCATGTCTACAGAGTCACATTCTCACACATACTGGAGAGAAGCCGCATTCATGTGATCTGTGTGAGTATAAAGCAGCTCGGAAAGATAGTTTGAAACTTCATATGAAGATACACACTTAAACTTAATACCATTTGGTATTAAATGCTACAGAATATGCAGTTACACCATTATCAGCTCAGCTTTCTGAACCTCACTCGTGTCTCCCGTAGCATTTTTGTTTGTAAATCACCAGCTGAAGAAAAAAATGCTATGAGTGGCTGTTTTTTATTGTGCAAACTATGAATCCGATGTGACATGTGATTTATATGATGATAAACCAAAAAATTTTTTTTTGTTTGGACTGACAAAACGGAGGAGTTACTCAATTCGACACATTTTTTTTATGTGTAACTCTTTACATAGTAGTCCGATTCGATATTTTTTTTTTATTGGATTAAGTATACGTCGAAATTGGTTCCATTTAAATGTTATCAAAATCGGCTGAGCCATTTTTGATAAATCAACAATAATGTGTAAAATGCTACATCCATCCGTGCGAAATATTCGCGATTACTGTACATGGTTGAAGTTGGTCATACCATATTTTGCGAAAAATAATTATTGACTGTTGAGTCTAATGACTGACTTTTATAAGGTTTTAACTAATATAAATTAGTTAAAAGCTTTTAAACAGTCCGACAGCATATTTTGTAAGTCAGATGACAATAGAATAGAATAGAAAACGCTTTATTGTTCACACAATTTACAATATAACAATTAAAGAATACAATATAATTAAAATAGTGCGACAACCGGCGGTCTTATTGCTTAGAGCGATTTCTTCCAGGCAATAATAAGAATTAGGATATAATTTTATTCTGATCTAAGATTGGAGCCACAGGATCTCTATGTAGCTAATTAATTTCTTATGTTGAGTATATTATATTAATTTCTTATATAGCCGTGGTGGTCAAGAGGTAGTGACACCCGCCTTACAATCGTGAGGTCGTGGGTTCGAATCCCCGGTCCCGTACCAATGAGTTCTTTGGAATTTATGTACGGAATTTCACACCACTGGCTTTTCGGTGAAGGAAAACATCGTGAGGCAACCTGCGTACGTCCTTAGAAGAAATTCGATGGCGTATGTGAATCCACCAACCCGCACTGGGCCAGCGTGGTGGATATGGCCCAATCACCCTTCGTGGGTAGGCCTACGTCCTGCACTATTGAAAATATACGTGGACTATTAAAAGGCTGGTACAGTACAGTTGAGTATAAGCCGCGTCACACTAGTTGGCGTAAATGAAGTTAGCTACAAGCTGCGCAATATCCAATCCTGACTGAAGCTTACACGAAGCCGTGCGTTGATTGGATATTGCGCTGTTTGTAGCTAATTTCATTTCCGCCAACTTGTATAACGCGGCCTAAACTGTACTATAATTATAAATACATTATTATATAAGTAGTTCTATCTAGCCTTTCTTTGTTTGTTTATTGAACAAAAATAATTTTAAAGGACTATGAAATTGTAAATGAAACTATTCTTTTTTACTTGTTATATTATTCACAAAGTATTGAAGACTATCAACTATCTATTAGATTTTTTAATTAAAATCAATTCAGAAATTTAGTAATAAGTTAGCTAAAACCATATTATTATGCTAGTTACCACAGATCTAGAAATTTTGTTAGTTATATTTTAAGAGCTTTAGTACTATTCGACATTTGTAATTATTGTAACCAAAGCATACATTTTTATGCCAAATATACATAGACTCCGCTCCACTACTGAAGTCCGTGGCGCCCCAATCGCATAGTTTCTTAATTCCCATAGTTCCCAAATTCTGCAATTGGACTGCAGTGGTGTCGCGTAGTCTACATAGTTCTTACTTCTGTGTTTTGGACCTTTAAAAAAGTTCTAAAACTATAATTCTAAACTATAATTTAAGAATTATAATTCTCTATAATCAAGCTTAAGGGACCAAGCGTTTTTCCTCTTTATTAAGACTGAATAAAAGTGTGGAGATTGTAAGTAAATCAATTTAAAGTTTAGTTACAAATAGTTAACACTTTATAGGCCGAAACATAGCTTATAGCGTCTGTGGATACGAGGTGAGTCGTTGCGCAGTTGCGTATTCATAATTATGTCAACGGCGGTGCGGAGTGGGGATTAGCGCAGCTTGTTGATAACTTGACAGACGCCACACCAATTTGATTCGGCCTATTAGGTGATCATATTTTTTTATTCCTTGTAGGTTTGCGTTTGACTACATACTACATATTGTACTGTGCTATTAGAGGAGCTATTACTATTCATATTCATTTATTACTAACCCCTTCAAACTGCTCCATTTCAAACAGCTTATTCATATTATGAAGGTAGTTTAAAATCCAAATTAGAAACTAATATACCAGATGGCTGAACCATCAGTTTATTCGAGAAAACGTACGTAAATTATACACGAGGGGTTAGTTAGGTTTATCCGTAAATTAAGCCCAATAATTTTAAAGGTGCCATCTTAACTATAATAGCAATTTAAACTATTCATGTTTCTTTTTCACTATACGTACCTAATTACAATATTTTGCGTTGCTATTAAAATTACGATAACGCCCTTAAAAATTGGGCCTATTGTAACTACAGTTGTTGTTTCCACAATTTTGTACAGCGCCCCTGGCGGAAACGAGGAAGAACTAACAGAGCCCACTTGTGGTGGAGCCACACGCGAACGGTGCAGATCCTGGGCTAAGGGCACTGATGTTGCTTTGCAACACTGCTTATTATAAATTAATTTTATACATGCGGGAATACTTAGATAGGTAGGTATTTAGATATTTTTGTATAAAATAACAATGGTATATTTTTTCCTAGCTTGACTACTACCAGTAGTAGTCGAAGAGTGCAATGTATAATATACTTCATGAACTGTGACTTCATGTATATTACAAGTTACTCTTTGACTACCCACTACTAAGTACTAACAGACTCTGTGTATTCAAGTCGGGATTAGTTAGTTGCACAACAAAATATTTTTTTATATAAATAAATCTAATTATCTATGTGCTGTTTTATTACGAATACGATGATAAATTGTAGGGTTGTATTTAAAAACCACAAATTAAAATAACATTTAAAAATCTGGAATTATTTATAGAACCCTATGACAGGGATAGTAACAGAAAAATTACGTAGTTTTTCTAAGGGTAGGTAGTCACTAGGCGACAAATAACTTGAGCCATGGAACGTAGTCACCTCTCATTTGTTTTCACAAAGGATAAAAGAGACAGACGATTTGGTTCATATCGAGTTATTTGCCGGCTACTGTACCAAGATTTTTCATCATCATCAGCCGTAAAACGCGTCCACTGCTATAGGGCAGACTTATCCCCTCAAGATTCGATTTGATCTAATCTGTTGTTGCTGCGCCCGACGGGGTCCATATTATGTCACTGACCATTTATATTTTTTACCATCATGCACTTTATGGAAGCAGAATAAATTAATTATGACCTGTTAGTAAGAAAGAAATTCATTATTATTTTTACTACATGTATATTTTTATCCATAAAACGCTGTTTCACGAAATTCTTGCGGCCAATAAGTGAAACTGAGTTTGACAGCTCGGCTATGCGATTGTGGCGACGTAAGTCCTTTTTCACCTTTTTAAACCGACTTCCAGAAAGGAGGATGTTAAATTATGTTCGTCTCTATGTATTTTAACACGTTCACAGTGCATGCAGTGAGCGTCGGTGGCGCATTTTAAGTTTCTTTTCATACGCGCATGTCCCATGCATGGGGCATGAGGTCAAACAAGTTTAAACTCGCGTCAGGACACGTGACCTGATCGAAAATTCGTAGGAGAGACAGTAATATCCCTTCTCTTTCTACCGCGCGGCGAAAATGTATACCTGTTCCTGCTGTTTCGGTCGCTTCGACGCAGGGCGCTTGCGCGATTGTGCGTGTGTGTGTTTGTACTACAGCTTGCTACGCACATCCACGGATGGTGACTGCTGACGGCTCGCATCTGTATGCTTGTAAAATTCGTGTATAAAAAGTGTTTTAAATATGGAAACTGAACAAAGTGCATCTATTAATGAAAAACGTCACGAAGAAACAGTGAAAGAAAATGAGTGAGTCTGATTTATTACTGTCTCACAGTACTGTCTAGAACTAGATCATACACATGAAAACATCAGTCACAAATAGAACGGCCCAGTGTTACCAGATGACTGCCTTGGTCATCCCCCGAAATTCAATTATATTTTGTACAATGTAACTAGGTTTAAAATATTTTTTTCTAATAGATAATAGTACCTAAGTACTTATAAATTTAATATATAATATAAACTTTTGGTTAAGGTCGACATCCAACATTGCTACAGATGAGCAGTTGGCTGGTTGAAACCAGGGCGCCTCCATTTTATTAGTAATAATTAAGCTGGAAACATACTATCGGACGCGGCTTACGGACGCGACTGATAGATATCTAGATAATGAATGTGCACTGAGCCGTGCATACTATCGAACATCAGTCGCGGACATCACCTTGGGCTGACCTTGAGCGTTCCGACGTCCGAGAGCGATCTGGCGCGCCGGATATTTTTATCAGCCGAAGACGGCCGCGGACGGTATGCACGGGGTGCGGGACGCGCCCGTGAGTCATACTATATACTCACGGGCGCGTCCACACACGTCGCACGTCACGCAAGAGAGACAGTACGTGCGTCCGTAGTGTGACCAGATAAAATTTTACAAAAATACCGAAGCACCTTAAACAATATACTAAACTGTACATAATATATTTCATTGTTTTCTACCAAAAGTTCCTCGCTAAAATTGATCTAGCTAAAAATTATCCAAACATACTCAAAAATACCCACCTCCGCAAATATACGTACAAAAATAATGATACTCAAAAGAGTCAATATATATACCAAAAGAGTATTACAATACTGATTCTAGTCACACTGTGCGTCGTCCGCAAGCGACATCTCATTCGTCTCAAAGACTGTGCACATTGCTAAGTCGCGGCTGTCAGTCGCGTCCGTAAGCCGCGTCCGATAGTATGTTTCCAGCTTAATGCTGTATGGACCTCGTCACACACACAGGTTACACACACACGATTTGATTTGGTGGCTACGAGGGACGTCCACCATACGGACTTTAAATTATAAGTTAAAATAACCATGTATGAAACAATAGAGATTTGATACACATACTCTTATTAATTCGTTGTACCTAATTATGATTTAAGATATATTATGTTTCGTTTTGTTTCCTTGCTTCTGTTTTAGCATAAGTGTATATTATATAGTACAGTAAAATCTCCTTATTCGCGCTTCCTTTATTCGCGTTTTCACTATTCGCGGATTAAAAAATTGCGACCCAATTTCTATATTCGCGACTAAAAATTTTTTTATTCGCGGAACTAATAAGAACATACATAGTCAAATTGACTAGTTAAAAAGTAAAATAGATCTTATTACATGTTTGCCTAAAGTATGGAGGCCTTTGACACAAGCCGCCTTCGCCACGATCGGTGATTTTGAGAATGTAAGCAACCTTATATCTAAATAAATAAAGTATATTTTTAAATGTCGTTGTTCCGTTTATAGTAAAAGCCGCTTTGCGTGTTTTATTGTTTCGTCTTTCACACTTCTACTGCACTTTTCCTAGTTTATAATATCAACTAAAAAAAAATGAGAAACTAGTTTCGACACAAAAAAAAACTGTGTTCACGCTTAAAGTGAAAATAGAAATGCTTGATCGTTTATGCCTTAGAAAGTCATTTGCATCCATATCACGCTCATTCAATGTCAACGAATCAACTGTACGATCGATAAAAAATCCGAAGATAAAATAAGGTCGTCTGTAGCTTCAATTTCACTGTCAGCAAAAATTGTTCGTGATCCAGCAATAGAAAAATGGAAGTGGCGTTGTCATTATGGATCGAAGACCGCAACCAAAAAAGCCATTGCCTAAGCCTTAAGATAATTAATTAAAATGTTCAAAAACTTCAATGAATTTTTTTTTTTTATGTCATTGTTTTTATTTTATTTTGTCACCTAGGAACGTATCCCCTATAATCCCATATAAATTACCATTCCGTATTCACGGTTTCTGTATTCGCGGCATATTTATGGAACATATACCCCGCGAATAAAGAGCTTTTACTGTATTTCAATTTAATAAATGTAGCGTATTGGATGTAAGTCTGTCAAGCTATATTTATTGTAAAGTAGCTTAAAACCCGCGGCTACGCCCGCGTTGTCTTAGTACATAGATACTTGTTTAAAATGAAAATAGCCCGCGGTTGATCTACGTTGTACTTGCTTATAATAATATCTAATAGTTCGCGGTTTGGCCTGCGTTGTCTTTATACTGTACTGTACTGTATCAGTCTTTTAATAGTTCACTGCCGGAAGTAGGCTTACCCACGAAAGATGTTTCTAAAATTATAATAGATCAAGTTTGGCCTGCGTATTCTTAGTACTTGCTTAAGATGGTAATTTATAGTACGCAGCAATTTAATTTCGATTACTTGTTTAAAGCTTGCCCTTTAGTCTGCATTGTCGTATTACTTGCAATGATAATAGCCCATGGTCTGGCTCAAAATGATAATAGCCCGCGGTTTGGCCCACGTTGAGTTAATACTTAGATACTTAAAATGATAATAACCCACAGTTTGATCCGCGTTGTTTTAGTACTTACTTGCTTAAAATAATAGCCCGCGATTTGACCCGCGTTATCTTGGCACTTGCTTGTAATAATATCTAATAATCTGCGGTCTGGCCCGCGTTGTCATAATACTTCCCCAAAATTATGATAACCTGCCGTTAGCCTGCGTTGTTGTATTACTTGCAATAATAATAGCCCACAGTCTGGCCATCGTTGATTTTGCAATTGCTTAAAATGATAATAAGTCACAGTTTGGCCCACGATGTTACTTAAAATAATAATAGCTCATGATTAAGCCCGCATTAGGCTCAATTATGAAGCTAATTAGCATAATTATTTCTGTTTCTTTTTCACTTTAAGCATTCGATAGAGAGAATACTGATACGTCGCTATTGAATTTACGATGGCGCCTTCATAATTGAGCCTATTGTTGTATTATTTGGAAGAATATTGTCTATGGTTCAGCCTGAATTGTTTCCACAGATTGGCCTGCATTGTCTCACTATTTGCTTATTTAATTCACTTGTATCTAAAGCTTATACGTGAACTTTTGGATGATAAATTGCTGAATATTTGAAATTAATTCAATAAAATACAAACTGTATGAGTACCTATGTTATGAATTTCACACTACTGGTTTTTCATTGGTGGAAAACATTGAGGCAACCCGTATACGATAGGTCCATAGAGAAAAATCAATGTCGTATGTGAATTCATCAACCCGCACTCGGCCGGTGTAATGGATATGGCCCAATCACCATTCGCGGGTAGGCCTACGTTAAATAGTGCACTATTAATTAAGGTCGGTACAGGTATTCGACATGTTTCATTAAGTCATTTGTCATCAAATTTAATTTCGATTATTCTGAACTTATTTTTCCCGAGATAAATGATAATCTCGCCCAAAACCGTTCACCCAGGCAAAAGACAGTCGAGACACTTGTAGGACTTTCAGACGTCGTCTGTCCACAGGCAGATGAAAAAAATGGCTCACAAGTAGTTAGTTATATTTAATTTAATTTGAGAAACACATAGTGTATATGTAGACGACAGGCATGTTTGAGGATGCTATTATACTCATCATTTGACTATGGTACCAACCCCGAAATCCCGTAGGTAAATAAAATCCACTGTTCAACACAAAAAGTTCATCGACCCGTATAGAATAGGTAGGTAATTTTAGATTTTCAGGGTTGATCCCATAGCAATTAGTATATTGACCCGAGTGCCCTAAGTTTAACACTACTGGCTCACATTAAAAAAAATCGTAAACTATTAGGGACCCATTTTGCCCCATTCAAGGATGAATCTTATTCTCTAGAATTGATTGGGGCAAAATGGGTCCCGGATTCCTTGTCCGATAGACCAATCGTAATTATTATAAAAGAGCGCATTCATGTTAATTTTTAAGCTTATTCAGGGTTACGATTGGTCTATCGGACAAGGAATCCGGGACTTATCCCAGGACGTCAATAGTAATTTATTAGTTAAAATGGTCGGCTATTTTGAAACAATATTGCATTGATTTTCGAACAGATTTCAGTATTTTCTTTAAGAAATTGATATCCCGAAGGACCCACTCAAATTTTCCGGGATAGCAGTACCCTAAGTGGTAATTTGTGTTAATGTCTAGCTTCGTACAAATTTCGTTAGAATTCATTTACCCGTTTTATCTTAGCTTTATATCATAACTGATTAATTTTTGCTATCCCTTAGAAACCCTGTAGATTTTCCGGAATAATAATAGTTCCAGTATTGAAACATGTTGTGTGCTTGCTACATACCCGTTTTTATCTGTAACCGTTCACCTCGTTGGCTGTAATCGATGCTTTTTGGGACGTATCTGACTCCTAAGGAAAATTTTTAAGGAAAATTCGGAAAAGCAGGTACAACCATATTGTTATTTTCTCAAAAGCATATATACAAAGTTTCATGTCAAGGTACAAGGAATAAAAAGTTACATGAAAACAAAAAGGGTCCGCTTTACCCTGTAAGAGGTCGATTTTTCAAAATTTTCATGCTTCATTATGTCGTACGATGTACGTATATTCCAAATTTCAAGTTTATATCTCCAGCGTTTTGGGCTGTAGCCTAAAATGATTTATTTTGGCTATCCCTAAGGAACCTTATAGATTTTCCTGGATATTATTAGTTCCTGTATTGAAACCTGCTGTGTGCTTTCTTTATACCAGATTTCAATCATAACCGTTCAGCTGGTTGGATGTAATTGACGCTTTTTTCACCAACTTTGGGACCTTATTTGACCCCTTAGATAAGGAAAATTCGGAAAAATAGGAAAAAATATAACTATTATTTTGTTTGAAAAGCATGTATACGAAGTTTCACGTCAATCGGAACAGGGAATAAAAAGTTACATACAAACGAAAAGGGCCCGTTTTACCCCCTTAGAGGTCGAAAGTTCAAAATTTTCGTCCTTAGTGCTCCATTGCGTCGTTCAATGTACCTATATTCCAAATTTCAAGCTCATATCTTAAGCGGTTTGGGCTGTAGGCTGTCTGTCAGTCAGTCACTCAGGGAAGCCTTTTATATAATAGAAGATAAATAAATTTGAATTTACTCGGTTCATAAGAAGAACATTAATCACATAAATAGAAATAAACCATTAGTAAATACACAAAGTTCGATGCATGTTCGATATTATCGCAATGTTAGTAAGACACACATTTCAGTTTCTGGTGCAATATTTTTAAGAAAATGAATAGGACAGAAATGGGCTAGATACCCACTTCCGGGCTAAATCATTAAACAACGAGTTCACCTACAGTAAAAAGTGCTAGATCTAGCCCCAAAAGGGCTAAGGAGACAACAACACTCCATCCTTCGCGCAACGTTCACGGCTCCGATTCCACTGTTGCGAGATTGGGAGGATTCTCCCCAAATTTGGGGTATTTTATTAGAGGAAATTTCGGGGAGGGGCTTTTTAAAAGTATTTAGGAAATTATAATTAGACGTGAAATTGAATGTATGAATTTAATTTCCTCACTTTTACTCATCCTTCTCACCAAAAAAGAGACAGACAAACAAGCTGAGTACTATATGAGACCGAATCATATATATAAGCAGATGTAAAGTTAGCTACAAGCTGCGCAATATCCAACTAACGCGCAGCTTTATGTGAGCTTCAATGACAATTGCATATTGCGCAACTTGTAGCTTACTTCACATCCACCTACTTCTATGATTCAGCCTATACACAATATACACGTCATGGCTATTTTGACTTATTATTTAAAGTCCCCGTGGACGTTCCTCATAGCCATCTGTCAAAACTCGAATCGTGCGTGTGTAATAAGTAACGTAACGTAGTCCATCCAACATTATTATTATTATTAACTAGCTGCGCCTCGCGGTTTCACCCGCGCAGCTCACGATTGTGTTATGTACAATACTGAGTAAAATGTCTTAGTGACAATTTAACAATTAGGTAGGTATATCTGAAAAACCGTGGTGGTCTAGCTGTAGTGACACCCGCCTTACAATCGTGAGGTGGTGGGTTCAAATCCCGGTCCTGTACCAATGAGTTCTTTGGAATTTATAAACGAAATTCCTCGCCACTGACTTTTTGGCGAAAGAAAACATGCATTATTTAGTAGAAGAAACTCGATGGCGTATATGAAATATGAATCCACCAACTCGCACTGGGCCAGCGTGGTGGATAGGGACCAATCACCCTTCGCGGGTAGGCCTACGTCTTGCAGTGGACTATTAAAAGGCTGATACAGTACAGAACAGTTATATCTCACACTGATAAGGCGCATCATATTATTATTATTTAGTGTAGATATCACCCTTCGTGGGTAAGCCAACGTCATGCAGTGAACTATTAATTAAATAAATAAAAAGCAATACGTTCTTGACTCATTGGTTCTTTAATAATTCTTTATAATTATTAGGAGCATCAATAATTGTGACACTGACCCATAGTGAAGCATACTTATCTATGCACTGACCACATTGGCTTATCTGTTGCGTTGCTACGTAGTGGTTAAATTCTCTTGGCGTTGCTATTCGAGTGTAAAAACGTGTACTCCGTATAAAAACATCAAAAATAGGATACCAAACAAATGATTTCACATGAAAAGAAATGAAATAAAATAATAATAAGAAATCTTCGCTTTTTAGAGAAACAAAAGAAAAAAAAAGGAAAAGGAATCGGGAATATCAAAGGGCATGGCGTCAGCGTAAAAGAGATTTGAAGAAAAAAATTTCGAAGGAAGAAAAAGAAGAAAGAAGAAGAAAGAGACATCGTGAGAATCAAAGGGCATATTATCAACGTAAAAAAGGTTTGATGGAAAATGACAAAAATGTAGAAGAAATGTCCCTAAAGAAATTGGATGATTTGCAAATGTAGGTAATTTTAATTTGATATTTAAGTAGGTACTTATTGTATTAGATACCTATACTTACATATTTATGATTCATAATTATTATTATTGTTATTATTTTGTGATATCTATGTTTTTTTCGCAGGAAAATAAATAAATTGGACAGTAATGAAGACCAAAAGAATGTTGTGCAATGTTGGGCATCTCAAAATGAGATATTGCAAACATATATAGAAATTGAGCCACTACCAGGTACAGTATTTCATGACTTGCTTTGTTTGTTTCGGAAAATGATTTTTCCGTTATTTTTCACAATAACGTGTCCAATAAAAGGAATTTCGTATATTAGGATCATATATGATTATGACATAGCTTGGAAATAAGACGGCCCCCCTGCTCGCTAAGCCAATGAAAAGTCTCCATTTCTAACGACAAATTCGCAAAACATTGAATGGATATCATTCATTTGGCGTGATGGTCAGTAGGGCCCTCGTAGGGCCTATAAGATATACTAGTCTCGAGCATCGACGTAGGGTGGCGTGTCTGTCTGCCTACTATCGGATACACTTCGGTAAATGCGCCCAGGAGTTGCACGATCTGGTCCCACCTGCCCCTTTCTTCTATCGTACGGTTAGACAGACGCGACCAAAGCGCCACCCTTTTATGGTGGACATCCCACGCGTTAGAACAAAGCGTTTTGAGTCCACATTCCTCATACGAACTGCCAGAATGTGGAACGCTTTGCCTAAGTCTGTCTTTCCGTTAAAGTACAATGTAGGTGTCTTCAAATCTCGAGTAAATAGGTATCTTCTAGGTAAGCGTGCTACATCCTAGACCGCATATCTGCTTTACATCAGGCAGTGTGTAGTCAAACGCAAACCTATTTGAAATAAAAAAAAAACTATTGATGCCGAACCGACGAATCTCATAGTATACGATCCACCAGTGGGATGAGACCCACAATTAGTTGAGCACTGCTGTAAAGTTTCCCATTTGTTCACAGTAAGTGTACAGCCACCATCACCACCCTTACCGGTACCCATATCACCGCGTTCTCTTCCGAGTACCAGCTGGCATCGGTGTCCGGATTGGCACTCTACGTTACCAGGGCCTATCACCGTTTCAACACTACCGCCAGTCTCCACCGCTGCACTGCAACGACGTGTCCCGGCCGCTGCTTCACCACGTAAGTTCTCTTTTTATTTTCCATCAGTTAAATTTGCCAATCACCGTAATACCGGTACCAATATTCGCTCCCGAGTGCTAGCTAGCATCGGTGTCCGGATCGGCACACTACGTCATCAGGGCTGGTCACCATTTCAACACTACCGCCAGTCGCCACCGCTGCATTTCACTGAAAACTTGCAGTAGTTCGGTCAACTGAACTAACAACCGAACTCCTACCAGAGAGCAACGACGTGTCGCGGTCGCGGCGTTACCACGTTAGTTCTCTTTTTACTATCCGACTGAAATCCAAAATAGAGGTGACTTTGGATTTATTTTCGATCGAGCGAAGTTATAACCATCATGTATCGGACATCGTACGATCCTCGGATATATGTTCAAGAATAACATATATTTTTTCTAACAGTAAAATTATACATTGTTGAGGAAAAAAATTGGTTTTAAATACGTTAAATTGGGCCAGTAGGGCCTTAATTAGAGGTGAAACGGATAGTGGTTTGGCCGAATACCGGATACGGGATTCCGGATATTCGGCCAAAGTAAAACATTTTAAAAGCTAATGCAGTATCTAAGTTGTTATTTCTGACATTTGGAACTGCCGGCATAATAATTATAGCTTCTACGGTTTCACAGCCCATTGGTTGTCTCCGGAATTTAGTCCGCAACATGTTTGAGTTCTTGCTATGAAACAGTTTTAAGGATCACACACTGGAGAAAATGTCCAAGCGAGCTGAGATATTGCGAAAAATTAAATTCACTTTCTAATCTATGATAGTGATACTAATATCGTGTAAGGAGGTTGCGTTTCAGTGTATGATTCTGCTGTTTCATAAAGCTGAAGTAGTAGACGTGATTGGTACTGGAAGACGTCTAATATAACACATTTCAATAATTTAAGTTTAGCACAATGCTTGCAATTTGGTATTCACTCACCGACATTTGCTACCTACTTATCAATTTTAAGTACCTACTAAACAAATTAATAAAAAAAAAAACATTTTGACGTGTGATTATAAAAATACCTAAACGGTGTCCTACCGGTGACAACTTAATGTTGTATGATTTCGCTTGTGTAAAATAATGATTTTTTGTTTTTAATTCTACTAAGTATCCGGTATCCGGCCGGATAGTTAATTTACGCTGGTTACCGGATAGTTACTGGAAATCCGACTCTAATTTAAATTCTCCAATCACCGTTATTTAAAATTTCTAATCACCGTTTGTTCGTTCATTTCAGCCATAGGACATCCACTGCTGGAGATAGGCCTACCCTAAATATCTCCAATAAGATCGGTTCGCAGCGGCTTGCATCCAGTGCGATCCTGCGGTCTTAATTAGGTCATCCGTACACTGCGCTTGCCGGTACGTGGTCTCCACTCGATAACTTTTCGACCCCATCGGTCATCGGTCCTTTAAACTTGCCAATGGGTCATTCCACGCGAAGCGGACAGGTAAAAAAGATCGATGTTTTGAATTTCGGTAATATTTAAGTATATAAATTATGTACATGTTCTTGACGCGTGTGCCAAATATTTTTGTAATATCATTAATGGTTAAGGATTTAAGGGGTTTTGAAATTTTGCCAAACCGGTAGGCACGCAGTACCTACTTCAAAACCGATTACTATGTCATAAAATTATAGAATTTCATAATTAAACCACTGAATTTATTACTTAATTTTATGAGCTTTTTAACTGTATTTTTGGAAAAGAAAATAAAATATTTTATCATGAAACGATTCATGAAAACATTTTCAGTACTTACCTACCTATACTATAGGGTGGTGTTGACGTAAATTGAATTTACCGAGTCATAAAATTATAAAACGAAACACAAAAAAATTCAAGTAAATTTAAGGAACAAAGTAGGTACCTACATCATAAAAGTACTGAGATCGATAATATATATTTTCATATGACATCTATGGAACAAAACAATATTGTGAAACAAAATTCGCTTAGAAATAAACCCTCGACTTCCAGTTTTGAAGAAAAAGGTACTTAGGTATCATATCATTTACAAAACTATCATTACGTAGGTATTTCTCAATAGTTTGACAACATTTTTTGATTTAGCTATTTTCCAACTGCCCAATAATACCTACATATGTAGAGTAACTATACTCTACTTGATCTCTGCGACAGCTGTCAGAAAAATCACGCCTATGAAGTCCTTAATTTCTTAATAGTACAGACAGTACCTGTCAATGTCATACTTTTTGGGCATGCCGATTAGTGATGGGCGACGAATAATCATGACCACAGAGTTTTAGATAGAGTTTTAATTAAAATATCGATAGTTTATACTGACGATATTTTAGATAAAATTTAATTTATCATTAATTTTATTGTATATTTTAAAATCATAACATTTTTTACAAGTGTAATTAAATTAAACCCAATTATATGTTACATTAGCATCGATAACAGTGAAAAACGTCGATAAATATTACCGTTACGTTATTATGAGTATTTAATTAATATCATAACATTATTTACATGTGTACATACTTGATCTTAAATAATAGTAAGTAAATAAAATCCAATTTCTAACCTTCAACTACTCATTCGATTTCATTACAAAATTGTTTGAAAATCGATTTTTTCCACCACTATCCCAACTCTAAATATGTCAATATGTAACTGTCGCAGAGATCAAGTTAAATTTTATAGAGTATAGGTAGGTACCTATAATACTGAAGGAAAAGTTTCACAAATTAGCTTGACACCAAATTGTATTCTAGTAAAGAATGTCAAGCACGACTCCCATAAGTACCTAACAATGTTCTAAAAAGACAGAAAACAATAATTATTTTTCGTAAAACGTGGCAAAACCGACTTCCATCGTATACAAAATTAGATCGCTCGAATTGATGTAGGTATACAATTATTACATTATTGATGATTTTTCAAAAACGGCTCAGCCGATTTCGATAACATTTAAATGGGGCCACCTCGTAATTAAAAAAGCTTTTTTTATTCGATTCACAATCAGCGAAATTATCGATGAACATACACAAAAAAAAACTTATAGACGAACTCAATTTGTTAACTACGGGACTAAAATTACCCGTGACCACGGCCGATGCAACTCGGTCGAAACGTCGGAATGATGAGGTATTTATTTATCTCATAATTTTAGTGCGCGATTAGTCCCGTAGTATACAGGGTTATTTCTAATCAATTAGCATCCTCTTAGGGGCTTATTTTGTACATAAAATCTAACAACTTTTGTTCTGCGAATTTAGTCAAAACTCAAAACTTCTTTCAAAAAGTATATTTCTTGTTGTTCCCTAGAAAAATATCGTTCACCCGCGACAAAATGTATGGTTAAACAGCTGTTTTTTTTAGTTTTGACAAAAGTTGTTAGTTTTTAATGTACAGAATAAGCCCCTAAAAGGATGCTAATTGATTAGAAATAACCCTGTATAATTATAATGAGTTCAAATCGTGAAAGTTTATAAACAACACGCCATAGAACCTCCTCCTTTTTGGAAGTCGGTGAAAAGAAATGACAATCGCAGATGATCTGAATTTACCAGATGAATGTAGTACAAAAGTTCATGTTTGAAATATATTTCTGATACAAATTCCGGAGCTCTATTTTTGAACCTATAGATACTTAGGTATTTACCTATGCACGGAACCAAAGAGCGCGTATTGAAGATTCGTGTAGCGCTCGTAGAGGTGTTTGTCAGCGATCACCGAAATTAAGCAACCTTCCGCATGGTCAATATTTGGATGGGTGACTGCGGGTGGCATTTACAACTGAGCGCTACCGTGGCTCGGACGACACGTTATATTGTAGTTAAAATAGTCAGAGGCCTTCAGGCGGCCTAAAAACTCTGACACCAGGGCTAGCCACCCGGCCTATATGAACTTATTTGTGTTATAGGCCGTATAGGGAACCGGATAGAGAAGTACTTATTACGATTTTTTTATATAAATTTTCTACCATCCCACAGGTTCAGGGTCCATGCCGCGGTAATGATAACTAACATTACATTATGCCCCTTTCCAAGATGCCAAAGTTACTTTACATAAGTTAGTAGGTACCTAGTTTCAGTGCGTTCCGTGATTGCCACGAGTAGCCAGTATGCGATTCAGAAGTTTCCATCGGTTCAAAAATGGAGCTCTAGCCAGGTACGTAGGTACGTATCTAGATGTCTGAGACGGGTATTTGCGCGTGAACGTGTGGGCTGGAGCGGGCGCGGGCGGTGCACGCAGGGGCAGCCAGCGGGGCCGGACCCCGGCGCAAGCGCGCGGGAATGACGCGCCACGGCGCAAGCGCGCGCACTCGGACGCCACGCGCCACGCTCACCCACCTCGATCGATGAGATAAACGCGCACCCTGCTAAACAACCCGGATCAATACCGATTCCATCGATTTTCGCAGCCGCAGCCGCCGCCGCACACGGTATTCGAGGGTCGCACGCGGTGGTTGCGCGCACTGTGCTTCCTATTACTATTTTACTTTAAAGTTTTACAAACTCGGATTATCAACTTGGATTTGGAAGATGATGCACAATCGAAGGCATCGATCGCATTGATCGCCGTGTTGTAAGGTAAGGTCTTTCAAGATGCATAATACTTATGTTATGTTCCATGACCTTAGTCTGTTTTTCTATGTTCTAGTTATGTATCTGTTTAGTAAATCGGCGATAACTCGTATTGCTAATGTAAATAAGCAGTGAAAACATTTATACCTACGTTACCTATATGATACATAAAATGGAATGTTATTTGTACGGTTAATAGCAAAAAGGTTTTGTTTTAAATATGTTTCATATTGTACACCGGCGAATATTTTCCTTGGGTGAGCACTGAGCACACGCAGCGGCCTAACTCGTTTCGGATTTTGTTAGTGTTGAGCGAGTCTCGAGTGTAATTTGGGGTCGGGTTTACGTAGTAACTGTTATTGAATCCATGGTTAGGGGTGATCCGGCGCGCACCCACTGCCGCGCCATCGCTGCGCTGTGCGTTGTTCGTTTGTTGAATCGTTATTAGAATTTTAACCGATTGCTAAAATGTAGGGAATTTTCATTGTACATAAACTACCTGACTTTTTCTAGCGTCGCTCGTTACTTATGCCGTAATTTTAACCGATTTACAAAGAGAAAGTTCTAAATATTTGTGTCTAGGTTTTCTCAATTTCTTAATTATAATTTGATGAAAAATGAAGCGCAAGAAATTTGGCTGTGTGGTTCGGGAAGGGCTCAAGTTCCACACCATGAAGTCGGTTGTAACGTTTTTGTAAAAAAAATATGGAATTTTAGAATAGTACCTACCTATATTCAGTTCGAGAAACACAGACCTTCTGCCACGTAAATAGGAAGGACACGGTAATGGTGTATAATCATCAATTAGATATCATTGAGAAAGAGGAGAACCGACGTCAACCGCGCGCAAGAGGTCCAATATTTTTAACCGACTTCCATAAAGGAAGAGGTTTTATTCGTCTGTATGTCGCTAATCGTAAACCAAATCAAATAAATATTTTAGTTCGAAAGGGTTAATGTTAAGGGTTGGTGTTTTTGATCACCAATCTACCTGTTTTTGAAATCGGCTGAGCCATTTTTGAATAATCATCGATCATGGAAAAATTGCATACATCAATTCGAGTGAACTAGGTATTCGAATTTTGTACACGACGGAAGTCGGTTTTGTAATTTTTTTTTTGCGAACAATAATTATTTGATTTTTATTACACCATCTTGGGAACTTCCAGTCCTCAATGCTACGAGAAACAAAACAAAAGCACCAACAAACAATTTTTTGAAATTTCTCACAACTTCTTTATGAAATTAATCAAGACAGAGATTTTAAATTACTATACTTATCTAGATGCTATTTCGGCAAGACTATTTTGATTGTAGGTAAGTAGTTGTGTCACAACATAAGGAATAGCTAAAAAATTAAATTGTACAGAGGTAGTTGTGCTAAGTTTGACGTAGTTATGCCATTAGGAATACGTATTTTGGATGTCCAACTAGTTGTGCGAAAGCAGTTGGTCCACGAGGAACTCCTCGAACATTTTTGGGTTCCGTAACTGAAAAAGAAAAAACACAACCCTTATGGGATCACTTTGTTGTCCGTCTAGCCGTCGCCGCCGTCGCGTCCGTGTGTGTCAAAACCTTCTATCCCGGGAACGCGTGGAGGCCCAGATATATAGTTGTGATAGCTCTGTGCGACGAGGTATCGAGTTGAAATAGATACCTACCATTACGTAAATCTATGCAGTCTTGCAGTTGTGTAAGAATCAGACTTCACGGTTATCGTAAAAAAACTTAGGGCCCTAATAATCCGCGTAGGTATTGTACACAAGGTTTCGTGCAATTTTCGGGTTTTGTATGGAACCCTAGGTTCCCTAAGAACCGTAGCTTATTCGTTTTTTTTTAAAAAGTAAAGCTCGATCTGATTCTGCCGATAATAATTATTGATCATTTCGATTCTCAAAGTTGCATAATTTGCACGTGCAAAATAGTTTGATTTTGCGGCACATCTTTTTATCCGAATCTTCTCTTCATCTCTATGTTTCAACTTTTACTATGGAGACAACCCAGAATGCAAGAAAAAAAAATCGACTGTTTCATACGGTTATTTTGTCGATTCCGAGTTGCACCTAATTCAACTCCTTTTGGCTTAGTATACCAGTTCTGGATAACCCTGCAGACGTCAGTCGTTAGCACCCATGAGTGCGCAAATCTTGAGTAAATAGGTATCGTATATCTGAATACGTATATTTAGTTTATTATTTATAGGTGTTTTCTTTGTTAATATCTATTTAAGGCCACTATCTATCATATCATATTCCTGCAAGGTTGCCTGGAAGAAATCGCCATGGGTGATAAGGCCGCCATTTTATAATCATATTTTATTTATAGTGTTTATTTTTCATATTGTGGTTGTAAATAAAGAGTTTTGTCTGTCTGTCAGTATCTTCTAGGTAAGCGTGCTACACCCTAAACAGCATATTATCTCTTTAACATCAGGTAGTTTATAAGAACCGGTGAAACTAACCTGTGAATTATAAAATAAAAATAGGAGTCATTGTCATTATGGTATGAAGGTTTGAATCACCTTTCGGCTTAATACCGGGCAAACAGATACTTCTGTATACCTAGCAGAAATGTTGCATGCGAATATTTGCATTCACATCCGTAATTGTGGAGACTGGAGCCTCTGCACCGATTACGCCATCTGCATTCGTCCGCAAAAATCGATGCGGATGTTAATGCGGATGCAGATGTGGCACAGGTCGCGACAAAAAAATAAACATTGAGGCCGGTGAAAGGCGCGCGTCGTATGCACAAGCGCATACGGCGCATCGACCAATAGGTATATACCTAGTAGCGAAGATAGCGTTCGAGGACAACCACGCGTTTGTTTTGTGTTTAGTTGTGTCATACGTAGTATCTATAGTAGTCTGTCTGTGGTTGTGTCATTTGTTTCTCGCAAATCACTCGTATATAACGTGTTTGGTTTATTGGTTGTGTTGTGCCTCAGGGAGTACTTATTATTGTCAAAATACATTGAGCATTTGCTGTCATGTGATATTTCTGGAGAGTCACTGTAGAGCTGTGAAAAAAAGTGGATTTACAATGTCACCACCAACGCAAAGTGACATTTGGCATTATTTTAAACCAAATGAATATGACCAAGATAAGGCGGACTGTAAAATATGCAATAAAACTTACTCTCGCAAGGGCCGTACCACCACGTCTTTGAAAAATCATCTAAAATCGATGCACAAAGAAGAGTACAGTTTCTTTGAAAATTTTAATAAAGAAAAGCAATCACAGAAAAAATATTACACAGGTACCTATTTTTTTTTGTCGAAAAAAATCAATTAGGTATACTCTATAAAATTTAACTTGATCTCTGCGACAGCTGTCAGAAAAATCACGCCTATGAAGTCCTGAATTTCTTAATAGTACTGACAGTACCTGTCAATGTCATACTTTGTGGGCATGCCGATTAGTGATGGGCGACGAATGATCGTGACCACAGAGTTTTAGATAGGGTTTTATTTAAAATATCGATAGTTTATATTAACGATTTTTAAATAAAACTTAATTTATCATTAATTTTATTGTGTTATTATATATTTTATATATCAAAACATTTTTTACATGTGTAATTAAATTAAACCCAATTATATGTTACATTAGCATCGAAAATAGTGAAAAACGTCGATAAATACTATCGTTACATTATTAGGAGTATATAATTAATATCATAACATTATTTACATGTGTACATACTTGATCTTAAATAATAGTCAGTAAATGAAATCCAATTTCTTACCTTCAACTACTCATTCGATTTCATTACAACATTGTTTGAAAATCGATTTTTTCCGCCACTATCTCAACTCTAAAAATGTCAATCTTCTACTGTCGCAGAGATCAAGTTAAATTTTATAGACTATAGTGTACCTAATCAATTAAAGTTCTCTATACACCTCTATAATCTAAGATAGACACGATAGACACACACGGTATTTTTTTTTTAAATTTTATGACATCTTAAGCATCTTACACACGGCCGCTGACCCCAAACTAAGCAAAGCTTGTGATAAGTATAGCTGCCAGAGACTGATACTGTACTACATATACTTATTTTTAAATACATACTTACATAGATAGTAACTAAATTACACCCAGACACAGAACAAACACTTATGTTCATCACATAAATATTTGCCCTGGGTGGGGATCGAACCCACGCCTCTTTGATCCAGAAGTTAGGGTCACTAACCACTGAGCTACCGAGGCAGTCAAGATATGATTATCGTGTTATAGACATTAATGATGATTTTTAAAAAGAATAATTTAAAGTGACTTTAATATGTGTAAAATTGCATTCATAAATCAGTAATAATACTAGGGCCTATTTGGGGTTTTGTAAACGTTTACAACACTATTATAGTGCTGATCATGAACACTAATTAGCACGCTCCAAAACATTTTATAGTACCAGATTTTGTTACTTGGGTAGTATCTCCTTAGTTTGTGATCTCACCCTAACCAAGAAATCTTAATTTAAAACAAAATAATACAAATATAGGTAGTTTAAAAAAAAAACTAAAAAACACGCTTAGTCATCAATTTTTTTTACAATTACTTTAAGTTTATTTTTAAACAGTGCCACTTAGTATAATTTCGAAAGGCTAGGAATGGAAGCCTTCTCTCGCCCACATCTAAAACCCCGAGAGCTTTCAGCTAGAGCTCTCAAATAGTTTTGCTTGCCTAGAGGATCTTGCGTCGGCGTCGGTGGATGAGATCAATAACAGAAAGATTGTAGAAACTGTCCAGACGGTGGGATCTAAATTTTTTAGACCCCGCCGTTCAAATAAAACCCAGAAACTATCCGATCATACTTTAGACCTCATGGCTGAACGACGTTTGTTAAGACTGCAGTCTACTAGGGACGTTGCGTCATATAGGTAGCTTAGAAGACAAACTAAATCCTTGCGGCGCGATATAGGTATGTTTCTTTAAAACCAAACAGATTAAAGAGACTATCGAGCAAAACAAAGGCTCCAAAGTATTTACAAGGAATATGTGTATTGGGCAAAGCCAGCTGACAAAGCTAAAAAGAGAAGACGTACAGTATAACGTCGACCAAGGCAGAGGTGTTAAAGGAGATCGAAGGGTTCTATGGACAGTTATACGCTTCGGTAGCTAAGCCTGTTGAAAGCACGGCTAAAGACCCGAGAGCCAAGCTGATTCGACACTTCACCGAAGACATTTCGGATATTATATATTCCGGACATGACGGAATCACTTCAGAGCTTCTGAAAGCGGATGGTAAACCGGAACGACCCGTACTTAAAGTCCTTCAGAAGATTTTCAACACCGTCGTCCTCGAGGGCATAACGCCGGAAGCATGGAACAGAAGCGTAGTGGTGCTATTCTTAAAAAAAGGTGACAACACCTTATTGAAGAATAACAGACCCATCTCGCTCTTCTGATGTTTATAAGCTGTTTTCAAGCTGTCACTAGGAATCGTCTCGAGCGCAGGCTTGATGTCTTCTAGCCTTCCGAACAAAAAAGGCGTCAGACAGGGAGATGTGATATCTCCGAAACTGTTTACTGCCACTTTGGAGAACGCCTTTAAGCTCCTGGAATGGGAAGGATTTGGCATCAACATCAATGCCAAATACATCACTCACCTTCGGTTTGCCGACGATATCGTGGTCATGGCGAAATCGATGGAAGAGCTCAGCACAATGCTCGAAGACCTCAATCGAGTTACTCAACAGGTGGGTCTCAAAATTAACATGGATAAAACGAAGGTCATGTGTAATGCCCATGTTGTACCCACCCCAATATCTGTTGAGAGCTTGGTTCTTGAAGTTGTTGACTCGTACGTCTACCTAGGACAAGTAGTCTAGATAGGTAAGTCCAACTTCAAGAAAGAGGTCAATCGTCGAATCAGTTCAATCTCAGTCGTCTTTTCATCCGATATACCTCAGTGCCTCAAGACGAGAGTTTTCGATAGTTGTGTGTTGCAAGTGATGATATATGGAACTGAAACGTGGTCTTTTACTGTAGGCCTTAAGAATAAGCTCAGGATAGCCCAATGTGCTATGCTCGGCGTCTCTCTGCGAGATCGAATCAGAAATGAGGAGATCCGCAGACGAGCCAAAGTTACCGACATAGCCTAGCGGATTAGCAAATTAAAGTGGCAATGGGCAGGGCACATAGTTCAGAGAACAGATAGCCGATGGGGCAGTAAAGTTCTCGAATGGAGACCACGGACCAGCAAGCGCAGCGTAGGACGTCCACCAACTAGGTGGACTGACGATATAATAAAACTAGCAGGAACGCGCTGGATGCAGGCCACTTCCAACCGGCCTTATTGGAAAGCCATGGGGGAGGCCTATGTCTAGCAGTGGACGTCTTACGGCTGATGGATGGATGGATGAAGGAATAAAAGTGGCAACATTCCTGGGGTAACGCCAAGGTGATAAATCCATGGGTAACGCTTGTAACAATCGCTGCTGATTTGTTCCAAAGAGGTTCCAACTTCCAAGTGACATCGCATGATCGGCCGATGGGAGGGAAAATGCGATGATGATAATATTATGTCAGATGTCACTTGTCAGTTGTAAAGAGAGCTTCTTCGGAGGAGGTTGTAGTGAACTGTGATTAGATCAGCTCGAGTGGTGATTCTTGATAAAATGGTAACAGCGTGCGTAAAGCTGGAAACATACTATCGGACGCGGCTTACGGACTCGACTGATAGGTATCTAGACTATGAAAGTACACTGAGCCGTGCACACTATCGGACATAAGTCGCGGACGTCACCTTCGGACGACCTTGAGCGTTCGGACGTCCGAGAGCGATCTGGCACACCGGATGTTTTAAGACTGTGCTCATTGCTAAGTCCCGGCTGTCAGTCGCGTCCGACAGTATGTTTCCGGCTTAAAGCTGGAAACATACTATCGGTCATACTGTACCTGTACTGTACCAGCCTTTTTAATAGTCCACTGCAGGACGTAGGCCTACCCACGAAGGGTGATATCGGACTATCGGACATATATTATATGTACAACGTGTAACGGAAAGGCTGTATACATAAAGCCGAGAAATTCCGAGCCAAAATAACAGCATTCACTTTTAAAAAAAAATTAAATGTGACTGATTAGAAAAAAAAGGACAGCAGTTCAAGGAGGTGTGGTCTGATTTTGATGGGCAAGGTCGTGTTATTGACCTCACAGCTGTTTAGTGTGATAGTGCTGTGAAAATGTGAATTAGTCATAAAAATGACTAGTTTTTCAAAAAAATATTAAAATTCAGCAAACCAACTTACACGGCTAAATATGCCTCCATCTAGTTTGTTACCGTTATCTGATTTGGTACTTTTAGTACATATGTATACAGTCTTTCCGTTACACGTTGTATATACATATGGTCTATTCCATTTTTCGGTTTTTCGTTCCTATGTACCTACCTATTAATTTTTGCTATTTATCGTTCTATTTCATGTGCGAGTGGTGAAGAAGATATCAGACCCCTAGTGCGTGTGGCGCACTATAGGGGTCTGATATCTTCTTAGTCTGAGGTCTACGGGTATTTTATAGTTACTTTTTCGAATATCTGTATTTGTGGAGGTCGGTATTTTTTAATATTGACCCCCTTTAAGATTTCTGATTAAACAGCGAGGAAGTTTTGGTGAAAAATGCAGAAATATAACGGTTTAATTTTATAGGTGTTTCAGTCTTTTTGTTAATTTTATTCTGGTCACACTGTAATCATTGACTTTGAAAAAAAAACGAACACCAAACCCACAAACTAAAGAGATACCACAAACTAAAGAGATACTACGTAACCAAACCCAACCAAACCTGTGTAACCAAACAACTTTGCCAAACAAAACCAAAAGGAAAACGCTCGCCGTTAGTTTATGGCAATTTTATAGAAGAATTAATCACTACGTTATAGTTAGTTAATTAGCTCGATCTCACAGATATATGTATCACGTATAACTCGTTGCAGTAAATCCAATTCCTTTTTTTACAGTAGACGAATTGGGAGAAAAGAAAGACGAAGAGCAAACCGAGAAATTTTATGATGTACAAATCGAAGATGAAATCGCGGTCGCAGCCATGACTTCGTCAGACACATATCAGTTGAAATGGCACTCGCACAGTGCCCACTTGAACGGCTCCGTGGCGGCTTTGCTGCGCTCGGAGCGGTTCACGGACGTGGTGCTGTGCACTATGGACGGCTCTCAGATCCCCGCGCACAAGTTCATACTGAGCTCGTGCAGCGTCTATCTGAGCAGTCTGTTCGATGGCCAGCGCTCCGTGATGCGGATGGGCGGCATGCTGTACGTAGTGCTTCCTTCGGAGATCACCACGAAAGCGCTCAAAATACTCGTCGAGTATATGTATAAAGGTTAGTGTCCAAAACAAGATAACTGCAACTCATAACGAATCATACAACTTGGTGACTATGATGTTAGCACAAGCTGCAGATAACACAATCTTGATGGGAGCTCACTTAACAGCTGCATGACGATTAGGTTATCCACAGCTTGTAGCTAACATATAAATAATATAAACTATAGGTTAGGTTAGGCTAATAGGCTTGCTATAATCAACCCATGTGAGGAGTAACAATGATATGTGCAGTGAGGTTGATAAATGTATATTTGGCCACCAACTCGCCTGATAGAAAGCGAAGTTGAAGCTGAAAATAGAGTATGTAGACCTAGAAGATACATATTCACTCTTGACTTGAAGATATCCCAATTGTAATTATCAGAAAACAATGACGGAGGCAGGGCATTCCAATCCCTTCCGGTCCGCATTATGAAGGAAGAAGCGAATCGCTTAGTACGAGCAGGTGGTACGTCGACTATGTAGGGATGGTATTTATGCGACTTCCGGCTTGTTCTGTTGTGAAGAGGAGATGAAGGAATAAGGTTGTGGAGTTGAGCCCACACTCACCGAAATGGAGCCTATAGAAAATTGTCAAACACGTTACTTAGAACATAGGCACAATATGAGCCTGATAAATGCTGAAATACCTGCCTTGTATTTCTGTAGTTTAAAACAAATATTTTAATTGGTTTTCAGGTGAAACAACAGTTTCAAATGAAGTTTTAGATACGGTTCTGAAAGCGGGAGAGGTGCTAAAGATCCGTGGACTATGGAGGCAGCTAGACGAGGCTGGTGGAGACTCCGCCCCGGCAGAGAAGATAGCCCCCGGAACAACTCCCGCCAGTGTTAACAAACAGTCTATTGTGAAGAAACCTGAGGATATGCAAACTAAGATTGCTGTGAAAAAGGATGATAAGATAATCAAGTTCAATCAGGTGCAAACTCAGGGTGGTGTCACAAGGTATGAAAAGTTATAGATAGAATCTAACTTCTTGGCGGCTATGATGGTAGTTACAAGCTGTGCAATATCCAATCCTGATTGAACCTACTTACCAGCTGCAGCTGCATGAGGATTGGGTTTCACGCAGTAGCTCACACACAGCTGTACAATTGTACAATACATATAAATAGACTGTAACTGTAATATGAATCCTAGAATTGTGTGCTCTATGCATATGCATACAATTGCTGTTATTTTCGTCTCTTTTTAAGATGATTTTCACTTATTTCCATATACTCTGTGCCGCAACACCTATGAAGATAGGTTAAAAGCTCTTCATCTTACGACCCACGAAGAACGGCGATTGCGTGGAGACTTGATTGAGACCTTCAAAATTCTCAATGGCTTCTATAATATTCCGGATATCCGCGACATGTACACTTTGAAGGAAAATATGGGCGATGGCAGACGCCATACAATCCTCTTACAGCCTACAACATCACAAACCAACACTGCACACCACATCCTCTGCAATAGAGTTGTCTACAACTGGAATAGGAGGATGTCATCTCAGCAAGAACTATAAACACATTTAAGAATAGACTGTCCAGTCTATTCTTAAATGTGTTCTTTGGATAAAGAAGGAAAAAATTTCTTTGACAGATAAATATTAATTTTATTCGACACTGCTTGATATAGGCACATCAGTATACACTGCTCGCCTATAAACAAACAAATAAATAAATAAATACATTTTTTCACAAAAGTTTTCAGTTTATGTTTCTAACCCTAGCTGTCTATGTTTTCCTAACTTGGTGTAAGTGTCAGAAGAATATTATTATCGAAAGAATAGAAGATCGATATAGAAGAATATTATCAAACCATGTCTCTGATCTATTTTGAGTTGAATTTGATAGTAAAAGTATGTTAATTTTACAGACCAATGTTCATCGGGCCTCCAAAACTGGTATTCATTAAAACAACAGAAGGCGGCACTCAAGCAGCATTGCGGCCGGGAGCTCCTCTCGGCACGAAGGGTCAGACGATACTGGTGGCCCCCGCGCCTGTCACTACGCAGGCCAGCCAACAAATACTGGCCACAGTGGCCGCCACCAACACAACTACCGTCCCTACGACCACTATAGCAGATGATAGTTCTGATGATGCACCCCCTCCTAGGTAATTATTGCTTTTCCATTTCCATGTATGAAAAAAAAAAAATTAGTTTGCTACACTACTCATTGGCCGTGGGGTGCCGGCAGAGTAGAATAGCACCCCCCTTTTGTACCAGGTGTCGTAAGAGCCGACTGAGGTACTACGGAACCGACAGTTGGCGGTATACCCATCCAGAACAGCGTAGCTCAAGTGCAACAGGGCGGGGATGGGCAGCAGCATCCCTGTCGCGAGAGCTACGCCCTGCGATTGCCAACACGCTTGCCCAGCGCGGCAATTATGGGCAAATCCCCCTTATGATTGCACAAAATGAAACCAGGCCCCCAGTCCCCGGCAGCTCCGCTAGTCCTGGTTCCGGCAGCGACCACGGTAACGGCGGAGCAAGGGGTGCTAAAAATCCCCGGCAGAGATCCGGCTGCCACCCCAACCGACGACGACTGGCCCTGGCAACATATAACGTGCGCACCATGAGGACTGATGAAAAGATTGCGGAACTGGAAGAAGAGTTGAGTGGGTTGCGATGGGATATTATGGGGTTATCTGAAGTCCGTAGAGAGGGCGAGGACACGATAACCCTGAAATCCGGCAACCTACTGTACTACCGGGAAGGTGACCAACGGTCCCAAGGTGGTGTCGGCTTTCTCGTTCACAGGTCTCTCGTTAACAACATCATTACCATCGAAAGTGTGTCGAGTAGGGTTGTATACCTGATACTCAGAATATCCAAACGATATTCGTTGAAGGTCATCCAGGTATACGCACCGACCTCGTCACACCCAGATGATGAAGTGGAGGCTATGTATGAGGAGGTAAGTCGGGCCATACATACGTCTAAGACCCGCTTCACGGTTGTTATGGGAGACTTCAACGCAAAGTTGGGCAAGAAAAGCGATGATGAGTTGAGAGTGGGGCAATTTGGATGTGGGCAACGGAACCCCAGGGGCCACATGCTGGCAGACTTTCTGGAGAAAGAGGAACTCTTCATGATGAACTCTTTCTTCCAGAAGCCACCTCGCAGGAAATGGACCTGGATGAGTCCCGACGGTACCACGAGAAATGAGATAGACTTCATCATGACTAGCGAGAAACGGATATTCAACGACGTCTCCGTGATCCACAGGGTAAAAACTGGCAGTGATCACAGAATCGTGCGAGGCAAACTGAATATCAACGTTAAACTCGAAAGGTCCCGCCTGATGAAGTCTACGCTCCGACCTACTCGTGCCCACATACAAAACCCCGAGAACTTTCAGCTCGAGCTCTCAAATCGCTTTGCTTGCCTGGAGAACTTTGCGTCGGTGGACGAGATCAATAACGGGCTCGTAGAAACTGTCCAAACGGTGGGTTCTAAGTTCTTTAGACCCCGCCGTTCAGATAAACCTAAGAAATTCTCCGATCATACTCTAAATCTCATGGCCGAACGACGCTCGCTAAGACTGCAGTCTTCCGATGATGTAAAGTCATACAGGCGGCTCAATAGACAGATTTCAAAATCGGTGCGGTGCGACATTCGTCTCTTTAATACTAAACATGTTAAAGAGACAATAGAGCGGAACAAAGGCTCCAAAGTGTTCGCGAGGCATTTTTCTATTGGGCAAAGCCAGTTGACAAAGCTGAAGAGAGAAGATGGCAGTATAGCGTCAACCAAGGCAGAGGTATTGCAGGAGATCGAAAGGTTTTACGGACAGTTATACGCCTCGGTAGCAAAGCCTGTAAACAGCACGGCCAAAGACCCAAGAGCCAAGCTGACCCGACACTTCACCGAAGACATCCCGGACATTAGCCTATACGAGATTAGGATGGCCCTGAACCAACTTAAGAACAATAAGGCGCCGGGTGACGACGGAATCACTTCAGAGCTTCTGAAAGCGGGTGGAACGCCGGTACTAAAAGTCCTTCAGAAGCTTTTTAACACCGTCGTCCTCGAGGGCATAACGCCAGAAGCGTGGAACAGAAGCGTGGTGGTGTTGTTCTTCAAAAAAGGTGACAACACCTTTTTTGAAGAACCCATCTCGCCCATCTCGCTTCTGAGCCATGTTTATAAGTTGTTTTCAAGGGTCATTACGAATCGTCTCGAACGCAGGCTTGATGACTTGCAGCCTGCCGAACAAGCCGGTTTCCGGAAGGGCTTTGGCACCATGGACCACATACATACGCTGCGGCAGGTTATACAGAAGACCGAGGAGTATAACCTGCCACTTTGCTTGGCGTTTGTGGACTATGAGAAAGCCTTTGATTCGGTTGAGACGTGGGCTGTGCTTGAGTCTCTTCAACGATGCCGTATTGACCATCGGTACATTGAAGTGCTGAAGTGTTTGTATAATAACGCCACTATGTCGGTTCGAGTACAGGAAGAGAGCTCCAAGGCGATCCCTTTGAAGAGAGGCGTAAGACAGGGAGACGTAATATCTCCGAAACTGTTTACTACTACTCTGGAGAACGCCTTTAAGCTCCTGGAATGGAAAGGACTCGGCATCAACATCAATGGCGAATACATCACTCACCTTCGATTTGCCGACGATATCGTAGTCATGGCAAAGTCGATGGAAGAACTCAGCACGATGCTCGAAGGCCTTAATCGAGTCTCTCAACAGGTGGGTCTTAAAATGAACATGGATAAGACAAAGGTCATATGTATTTCTCATGTTGTACCCACCCCTATTTCAGTTGGGAACTCGGTTCTTGAAGTCGTTGACTCGTACGTCTACCTGGGACAAGTAGTCCAGTTAGGTAGGTCCGACTTCAAGAAAGAGGCCAATCGCCGAATCCAACTCGGTTGGGCAGCGTTTGGAAAATTGCGTAACGTCTTCTTGTCTGACATACCTCAGTGCCTCAAGTCGAAAGTTTTCGACCAGTGTGTGTTGCCAGTGATGACTTATGGCACAGAAACGTGGTCTCTCACTATGGGCCTTATTAGTAAGCTCCAAGTAGCCCAACGAGCCATGGAGAGGGCTATGCTCGGAGTTTCTCTGCGAGATCGAATCAGGAATGAGGAGATCCGTAGAAGAACCAAGGTTACCGACATAGCTCAGCGGATTGGCAAGTTGAAGTGGCAATGGGCAGGGCACATAGCGCGGAGAACTGATGACCGATGGGGTCGAAAAGTTCTCGAGTGGAGACCACGTACCGGCAAGCGCAGCGTAGGACGTCCACCCACAAGGTGGACGGATGACCTTATTAGAACCGCAGGATCGCGCTGGATGCAAACCGCTATCAACCGGTCTTATTGGAAATCATTAGGGGAGGCCTATGTCCAGCAGTGGACGTCCTATGGCTGAAATGATGATGATGATGATGACACTACTCATATGATAAACAGTGTAACTGCATTGCAATGTGATCGGAAAACACAACCTTTTGATATGGAGTCAGAAGTTTCCACTGACATACACATACATTGTTTATCATAAAAAGAGCAGATTGGAAGACAATACTGGTGGACTACGTCACTATGCAGGCGAATCAACAAAAACTGGCTATATTGAGCGCCACACAAATCGATGGATGAGAAGTTAGGCGCAGATTACACTTCGCCGTGATTATTGCGCATGTGTGCACAACTGCGTCGCCGCGTGTCGTAGTGGCGAGCACGGGCGTAGGGAGCGCGCGGGAGGTATGGCGGGCGGGTGTGCCCCGGCGCGAGTCTCTGGCTCCCGCGCATACCTATATTTCGGCTTGTGCGCAGCGTTCTGCGCATAACTTCCCATCCGCCGATTTGTGTGGCGCTCAGTATAATGTGGCTGTCACCAACTCCACAACTGACCCTACATCTAAGAGATCTTCCTACGTAAGATAATTTCTGTTACAGAAAACGATTACAAAAAAAATTTTACTAACAGTACCAATGAAAAAATAAAGTAAAATACCTCTCAAGTACCTACATAAAAATATGGTATAGTGAAAATCCGCGTCGTAGCAACTGCACTAGTCGAAAACGTAAAACACGCGACATCCCATACAGTTTCCTAAAAATTTATAAGAATAATATTGTATTTATGGCGTGTGTGCCTCTTGCTTCGCAGATGGGTGCGCGTTCACACGTAAAACTCTATTTACATCAGTCTCCTATATAATAGTTATTTAATTTTTATTCCATTTCAGGTTCCTGAGGAGGCATGCAGTTGAGAGGAAGTATGGAAAGAGACAAAAGACTGATGCTAGTGTAGAAGGAACTAAGGACAAGGAGGAGTCACAGAGCAATGATGCTGGAAGTGAGTATAATACATACTAGTTTTAATTTTCTATGTTATAGGCCAATATATCCCTTATCGATGTTCCCACATGAGGTGTGTGAGGTGTGTCATACAATGCTCTTAGCAGTGGTTCCCAGCCTAGTTCTTCTATATCTATATACATGTATAAAAAGAATTGTGGTTGTTAGTCTCGCTAAAACTCGAGAACGGCTGATCTGATTTAGCTAGTTTTGGTCTTGAAATATTCGTGGAAGCTAAGAGAAGGTTTAAACGGTGAGAAAATATAAAAATACTAGCTGACCCGGCCACGCGCTGCTGTGGCTAAATAAATTAAAATTGCGACTATAATTTGAGATTTAAACTATCCTATCTCTCAAGTTGGATCGAACTGCACATGGTGTGCGAATTTTATTATAATCGGTTAAGTGGTTTAGGAGTCCATTGAGGACAAACATTGTGACACGAGATTTATATATATTAAGATAAGGGGTAAAATAAAATTCATTCCATCCAACGGTTGCCTGAAAGTGATTGCTGTTTAGATTATAAAGTGGTCAGCTGTAACGTTGTTCTGAAGATTTAATTTGTATTTACAACAATTTTTTCAATCTTGGTGTGACAATAAAAATTGTATCGACACATCTATTTAACAATGTCGATGACAGCGCTTGTGGCTGTGGCGAAGCACTCAACAATATTGCATTTTTAAATGATTAAACTGTGATACCAGAATCGTCAACCGGACCAACCACGGAGATAACGATTAAAGATGAGCCGGAGTGGGACGCGAGCAGCATCGAGGAGGAGGAGCGCTCCATCGCAGAGATGTTCCAGCAGGAGATGAGCGTCAAGTCTGAACCCATCGATGAAGTCGACATTGACGAAGATAGCTTGGTGAGTTGCTTGCTGTTCACATATTGATAAAAGTGTCTGAAAGATATCCCTTTCAGCGATAATACTTTTGCGCCCTTATTCTGTCTATGTTTTTTCTGTTACATTTGTTTCTTTTTTGTGGTGTCAAGTGTTATTGAGTTGTGAATATAAAGAATACATTTACATAGCTTGGATAGGATCGCTTTAGTAATTCTTGCAACTTTAGGATAGCTCTACAATTTGACGTGTAGTCACAGCACTTAGATGTAAACACTGCTCACGGTCATGCATCCAAAAACTGATCGTATAGCTGGAATCAAACTTCTTGGCGGCTGTGTTATTATACTCTATAAAATTTAACTTGATCTCTGCGACAGCTGTCAGAAAAATCACGCCTATGAAGTCCTGAATTTCTTAATAGTACAGACGTACCTGTCAATGTCATACTTTATAGGCATGCCGATTAGTGATGGGCGACGAATGATCGTGACCACAGAGTTTTAGATAGAGTTTTAATTAAAATATCGATAGTTTATACTGACGATATTTTAAATAAAACTTGTGGTATTTTATTTTATTGTATATTTTAATATCATAACATTTTTTACATGTGTAATTAAATTAAACCCAATTATATGTTACATTAGCATCGATAATAGTGAAAAACGTCGATAAATACTATCGTTACATTATTATGAGTTTTTAATTAATATCATAACATTATTTACATGTGTACATACTTGATCTTAAATAATAGTAAGTAAATAAAATCCAATTTCTTACCTTCAACTACTCATTCGATTTCATTGCAACATTGTTTGAAAATCTATTTTTTCCACCACTATCCCAACTCTAAATATGTCAATCTTCTATGTCAATGTTACTGTCGCAGAGATAAGTTAAATTTTATAGAGTATAGCAACAAGTTGTGTGCCAAGCTCACTTAACAGTTGCGCGAGGATTGGGTTATCCGCAGCTTGTAGATAACATCGTGGCCGCTGAGTTGTTTGATTCAACATAATACCTTGTATTTTTGCGCCACCGGCTTTTCGGTGAAGGAAAAATCGTGAGGAAACCGGAGGATATTATGTCCGTAGAAGAAATTTGATGGCGAATGTGAATCGACCAATCCGCACTGGGCCAGCGTGATGGATATTGCCCAATCTCCCTTCCTGCGGCCAATGTCCTGCAGTGGACTATTAAAGCTGATTGTCTCGGTCAGCGCGCGAAATTATTTTTTTATTTCATTTTTGCCTTTTACAGATAAACTTTTGATTTTAAGTTTACAAAAATTCGTTTAGCGTCGTTTTGGTTTCTAGGTGTAGATACCTCGTTAACATTGTCTATTCATGGTCGCTAAAAGACTTTAGAAAGTTTAGAAATACTAACAAAATCCCAAAAATAATTGAATTTCTTTAAAAAGGCTGGTACAATACTGTATACTTTGTATTAGAAGAAGTAAAGTTAAGACAGCAAGTGTGTTGTGTTGTGTACAGGTGTACAGCCCGCTGGCGTGCGAGCTGTGCGCGGAGGTGTTCACGGTGCCGGCGGCCTGGGTGCGCCACGTGCAGGGCCACGCCACGCACGACACCACGCACGCACGGAAACGGAAACATCGCTCTGCTGTGAGTATTCTACTCTCAGCCTATACTAACTATTGTTACGAGATGGGTTCTTGGATAATCAGTTAAAAAGCCCATTACTCACGTTGCACTTTACTGCACACAATCATAAAACACAACTGGTTCACACAAACACTTCACATTGGCACTGATATTCACACAAACTAGTCACTGCACTTGAATACGAGATGCTTTCGCTACGATATAAAACACGATAACTGAGTCAAACGAAAACCATCGCTCTATTTATATCGGAATAAAAGTACCCTAGAAATCACTAGAATATTAAGTGCCATTATGATGTAAACAAGTGTAAGTTTAAAAAAAACCCTATTGTTATAAAGTGATCAAAAAAACGAAGACAATAAACAAATGCCGACCGCATACCCACACATAAACAACGTGCGCGCGCGCCTACCGCATGACACTATTCACGCTAACTATGATGACCCTTTTCACCTGTCTATTAGGGTTCCTGAGGATTCCTCTTCCGCTTCCTCATAATGCGGAAGTTACGCAATATTTTGGGTTCCAGAACCGTTATCGCATCCTCATAAATGAAAAAAAAATCCTCTTCCGTTATAGCTTCCTCATAATTTAAGAGAAATTTATGAGGAATTTCACTGCGCAGGCGTGTCGCGTATCCATGGCAACGCACACGCCGCAGCGCGATGGCAGGCCGAACGGGCGAGCGAGACCTCTCCTCCCGCCACCTGCGCTGTTCCTTGCTTGTTTGTTTGGGTTAGGTTAGGTCCGCTAGTATTTATAATTTCCTATCATCCTCTTCCTCATCCACTTCCTCTTCCGCTTCCTCATCTGCATCCTCTTCCTCATCCGCATCCTCTAAATTTGCGCGTGACAATTCCTCTTCCTCCTCATCCTCCTCTTCCTCCTCCTCCTCTTCCTCCTCCTCCTCTTCCTCCTCCTCCTCTTCCTCATAATCACTTCCTCAACAACTCTACTGTCTATGCGATGAGCCCCTTCGTCGCTTGCGCCGCGGCAAGGGTTGCCAGATTGCGAAACCAAAACTGACATTTGTTGCCGTTTCTGTCTAACCTCTATGGTCTATAATGATAAGATAGAGACAGCGAAAAGGCCGCACGAAATGTCAGAAGCAAAATAATTGAACGGACTGTATGTCTGGCTTTATCCGGACGCCTGGCAACACTAGCCGCAACCTAAAAAATAATTAACGATTCCTTTATCCCACAGAGCGACGACACGGAAGAGACCACGGCGTTGCTGCGATGCGACCTGTGCCAGAAGCATTTCCCCAACCCCGCCGAGTGGGTGCGACACGTGCAAAGCACTCACACGGAAACAGGTCAGTTTGCACTTGTTTTTAAAAAATATATATCTTTATTATGCGTCAAGAAAATATTTGTTAAGTGCTAAAGGATCTAAAAGATATTGAAAATTTAAATTGATGATAAGTTAAAAAGCATAGGAAAAAGTTGCAATACAAACTATAAAATTGCCATACCACTATAGTCTATATACAGGGTTATTCCTAATCAATTAGCATCCTTTTAGGGGCTTATTCTGTACATCAAAACTACCAAATATTGTTCTGCGACTTTTGTCAAAACTAACAAATTTTGTTCTGCGACTTTTGTCAAAACTCAAAAAAGAATTGTTGTTCCATAGAAAAATATCATTCACCGGCGACAAAATGTATGACATTGAAGACATAAAGAAGTGCTATTTTAAATCAACCATTGCATGTGTTAAATTCTTTACTTGGACATGGTATTTGTCCAATAAAATGCGAACTACATATGTACATTGATTCATCAAATACAGGGTTATCCAGAACTGGTGAACTAAGCCAGAAGGGGGTGATTCAGGCCATCATTATGAACAACTTTTACTATGGGGCCAGCCTGGAGTTCGAGAAAAACAATCAAATAATAAACGACCAAGTACGAGTCGGACTCGCGCACTAAGGGTTCCGCACCGTATGGGAGTCCCCCTTTAAGGAGACGCATTGATAAACCATTGTTTAAAAAATTCTCCCTTCACTCGGATAAATTTTACGCGGTCGCGCTCGACAGGATCGCGCCAGAGCGGCGGGCGGCAGTGAGTGAGTGAGTGAATTAATTACTCATAATGTACACATTAAAAATAACTTCTCGGTTTGTAAAATAGAAAAGTGATCTGGCTATTTTAATCGTAAAAAATAATGGGGTGTTGTCGCTGATAATTCTGAGCATTGGAATTATTAAACTTTTTTGGTGAGAAATTTGTAAGTTTTTTTTTAATAAAGACGGTTACTTTTCAAAATTTTACAAGATTTTCTCTTGTCTATGATATTTTTTAAATTTGAATCAATATCATTCGTCCTCTCACATCGCGCATTCAAAAGTACTCGTTTTCGTGTTTCTCGGCCCGATGCCTCATCTTAATATATTTCATTTTAATTATTCATTTTTTTAGTGAAAATTGTAATAATTTATTTCATTATTATTTTATACTACGGGACTAATCGCGCACTAAAATTAAGAGATAAATAAATACCTCCTCATCCCGACGTTTCGGCCGAATAATTTATTTCATGTCAATATACAATAAATATGATTACATGTCAAATTCAATATTAATCGTTATAATATCACAGACAAGAAAACATGTCAAAGCCCCTCGCGTGTGGATAAACGTGGATAAACCCAAACGTTCCCAACACACTAGCGGCATTTTTACGCTGTATGGCTAATGAAATTTGCTGGACTAAAAAATACAACTAAATATTTTTTGAATATTTCAAGCGTCTACCTGCTACCATTATTAATATCGAGCGAAAAGCTGCTAAAAATTCAGGTTTGTTGTATAGAATGAATGAATGAATGATGATGCCCCCCCTTAAATAATAATTTAATTCTGTTTTTAGTATTTGTTGTAGCGGCTACAAAAATACATCATCTATGAAAATTTTAACTTTCTAGTTTCTAGCTATTACGGTTTTGAGATACAGCCTGGTGACAGACAGACAGACTGAAAGCAAAGTCTTAGTAATAGGGTTTGTTTTTATTCTTTGGGTACGGAACCCTAAAAATCAATGGAATAACCATATAAAATTGCTACTGGGAATCTCAGAGCAAATAAAAAAATCAAGAAAAAAATTTGTGAACAAACAAGTGAAGCCAAACAAAACTACGCCTCGCCGTGTACAGACAATCACACGTACAACGAAACCACGCCTTGGCTTGTCAGTCGAACTATGGCGGCGCAACACCGACGCACTCACACATGTATAAAAAACCGGCCTCACTTGACTGTTCAACGACATTCTCTCTTCATTTTTTTATTTGCTCTGAGCTGGAATCGACAAAATGAATGAAACAGCAGATATTTTACTCGGTTTCCAGGTTGGGCCCATAGTAAAAGTTGTTCATAAAATGGCGTTAATCTCCCCCTTTCGGGTTAGTACAGGACAAGCAGATAACTCGTATCGACTACATGTTGTATATTCTCTGCATATTATTTTTACCATTATTTTATTTTTCTTTTAGATCAATAACGATATTCTGCGTAAGTGGTGAAAGTTGGTACATTTATTAGCATGACTCTATTCTGTTATATCTCGGATTTAACCACTAATACTTTGGGTATTAATAATAACACTGTATGTTATTATTAACTGGGACTTACGAGTACGTTTCTGTCAAATGACCTAACCAAAAATGCTTGTATTGTTTATCTAACCAAAATTAGTCTACATATTAAAATTAACTGTTTAGTTTAAGATATGTCTAAAAATGCATCTTGATGAAAGATTATGATTAACATAGCTGAAATCTGATTGTTATGTGTGTGTGGCTTAGACAACCGAACATCAGTATATTTTATTAACTATTTTTATTGTGCAACTTCACTAATGCTTCCTATAGTCCGAAATAAACTTATTGGCGGGTGTGAAGTTGGATACAACTTGCGCGAAACCCAATCCTCGCGCTGCTAGAGTCTGGCTAACGAAAGTTGATACTGGAATTTTTCGCAAACTTTTTAAATGACAACACACGGTGCTACTACCATCGCGGATTTATCTTTAAATTGGGGTATTTTACTTTGTATTCAAAACTTTTTCAAACTTCTCGTACTAAACTGAACAAAATGATTTATTATATTATTATAATCTTCATCGTAATAAAGTAGATAGAACGCGTTGAAATCATTTGGATAATTTGGAGAGCAATGCAAAGTCTCAGTTTGGCATAATCATAACGTCAAAAAAACAGAAAATAATTATAATGAATATAAAACTCCTACACGACAAGTCAAAGCTTGAAAAAATGATTTTTTTGCGATTCCCCCAAAGATTTGGAAGAATCAAAATCGCAGTATGGTAACAATGCTACATCGTGTGAGTGAGAAAAAGTGTTTCCCTCTCAGTTTAGGGTTGCCATACTGATATTTTTTAAATTTGCCGCGCTTTGTCAGTATCGACTTTCGTTAGCCAGACTCTATTAAGTGAGCTTCAGTCAGGATTGGGTTTGGCGCAGCTTATAACTAACTTCACAGGCCGACAATAAGTTTGATTCGCTCTATGACTGACTTCACCGGCAACATGCTACGGCCATGATGATCACTTCAGTTATGTTCTATGCTAAATTGCAGTGCTTTGCTTGTTTTAAGCCCAGGTCACAAAAATCACGGACCTTGCATCTATCTCTTTCTAGCCAGCTAACATTGTCACGGTGCAGAGTGAGACAGAAGCTGGGATCTTGAGAAGTATGATAATGTCTAGACCCGGGTAGCGCTCAAACAAAGCACTGCATTGTGATTGCTATGAACGAAGGCACGAATTGTTGCAATTGCACCGAAAATCTATTAAAACAACCAAAGGATTATTTTAACACAGCAGATATATTTTTGAGTACTTAAATTAGAGATATTCAACTCGTTTTGCTATATTCTTGAACAAGACATCAATTTCCTTTACGTCCTAACTACCTTATTTGGTCATTACCTCAGTTTTGGTCTAATTAAAAGAAACGGTTCAGTTGTAACGGTGTCGTGTCTTGCGGTAACGGGCTTCTAACATTCTAAAACGATGGTTCGGTGTTCGGTTGTCTAGAATTGGCCATGTCAAACAACAGTGCCCCACCAAAACGTCACAATCGTTTCACAGAGGGCGTGCAAAATAAAATTTGTACGCACTGCAAGAAGACTTTCCCGTCGCATGCGTCCATGCTCATACACATGCGCACACATACTGGTGAGTTTATAATATTATTATTTTCATAAGGTTTTACAACAATTTTCTCTCTAAGCCGGCGTCACACATTGGACAATGACTTGAGACCAAGCTTCGTTAAGAGTTGATTTAATATTGTTCGTTTTGCGTCCAATATCAGTCCAAGATCGATTCAAACATTGGAGTTTAGAACCTACTACAATTTGTGGTCAACATAGCCAATGTGTGGCTCCAGCAATCCCAGCACAAAGAAATAATCTATGTTTTGAACAAATATTTAGTGTATTTCCGCTATCTTGTTGTAGGCAAATAAGTTTAAGGGCATTAAGTGTATTAAGAACATTAATTTAAAAAAAAATACAATCAATTACCAATATTACAATAATTATACATTTAAAAACTTAATTTCACAAAATAGATAAAATAATAATAAATATCACTTATTTTCACTACACTCTATTATATATTTTTATCCAAAGAAATAATGTAAAAATAATTTATTTATTACAATTTTAGTCTGCGGCTTCGCCCGCGTCGTATTTTTATTTTGTGCTATCCCAAAAGGAACCATTTATTTTTTCGGGATAAAAGTAGCCTATGTCACTTTCCGTCTTTCAAATTATGTCCATGCCAAAAATCATACAATCTATACAATCAATATCATCAAAATATACGTTGCTCCGTTGCTTCGCGACAGAGGAACAAATCAACAAAATAATACACTTTCAAATGATACTAGGATTAAGGTATAGGCCGAATTATACAAGTCGGCGGATGTGAAGTAAGAAGCTGCGCGAAACCGAATTAACGCACAGCTTTATGTGAGCTTCAGTCTCGATTGGATGTTTCGCAGCTTGTAACTAACTTCACATTCGTCGATTCGTATGATTCGGTCTATATTATTAACCTCTTGAGAAACCCTGGTATCTCCAGAAATATCACGACTTTAGTAAAAAAAATATATTTCTCGTTTTTCAAGATATTTATTATTTACATTTGATCTAAGGATCAGATCAAATCATAACCTTTATGATATTATATTTTATCTAAATAAGGAAAATAGTCAATTTGTAGTTATTTCCTATTATTTTCCTACAGTTACAAATAAAGTTAAAAATCCCTTGATCTCGGGTGGTTAAAGTGATAACGAATAAAATAATAACAGGTAAACAAAAAATATCGGCTAGCTGCTGCTCTTAGCTGTTTTCGTTACTTATTTTGTATCTGCCAGAATAATATCTACAGATAAGCAAGATGATGCTCAAAAGAATTTTGTCTATTTATCTTCCGATCCTATTGGAAATCTGTAGGGGAAACCTACGTCTAAATTGCACGAGGAACAGACCGAGTAATTATAACCTATTCAATGTTTTCCATCTTCATTGGCAGCTTTTCACAGTTCACTGGCTCAATTTTTGAACCGTTAGTCTAGTCTAGTATGCGACCACGAAAATAACTCTTTTCGACGTGTGAAAAAGTGACAGATATATTGCTATAACGCTGTCTCGTTCTGACACGTCGAAAGATATATTACTTCGTACGCATGCTAGCCCGGGAGCAAGTATGTTTAAACAGTCAACTGAGTAAGAGCAAAAACGAGTATTGAACATTTTATTAGTGTAAATGAAATAGTGCAGCATGCGATTATAATAGTCGTTTTCTAACGTTTCAAGGATTGAGCTCCAAATCATAAGCCACCTATTTCAACACATTTTCGCCAATGATCCTTAATATTTTTGTCATAACTGAGAAAAAAAGGGGCAACTAAATATTAAGACAACTCGCATAAAGCCATGTATTCACTGAGCAACATTGTTTCGGATACACACGTTTCAGAAACATCACGACGGGGAGCACCGACACATACCGATATACGAAGTGTTTACAGAAACAAAATAATTGTCTCTGAAACATTATTTTTTGTTTCAGAAACACGTAGATTTTGTTTTTGATACAGAGTTTATAAATAATCGTTGTTCAGTGGGGTTAAAGAAAACATTTAAGAGTTCGTGCCCTCTCGCTTGTATAACCAAATAAGGGCGAGCAAGAGAAAACGACCTTTAAACGTTTTCTTTACTAAGCAAGTTATATCTCATAATTTCTCCACGGGGGCAACCAATAGTGAGAATAATAAAATCCATAGACAAAATTGCAGGCGAGCGACCGTTCGTGTGCGGGCTCTGCAACAAGGGCTTCAACGTCAAGTCCAACCTGCTCAGACATCTGCGCACGCTGCACGACCAGATGATCAGCCCCGCGGCGGTCGACGACGAGGAGGAGGCCACGCCGGGGCCCAGCGAGGTGAAGAGAGAAACCTGAGCCAGGGGAGGGGGGGCAGGTTGGTCACACGTTTGATTCCTGTTTTATAGCTTCACGATCAGTATAGCTGCTATCATGTGATAATGAAGATTTTGCTACAGTGGGAGATGGTGATGTTAAGAGAGAAGCTTGAGCCAGATTCAGGTTGGTCACACTTTTGTTTCCTGTTTTATAAATTTATCGATGATAATTATTACATTAAGACGATGAAGAGTTCGCTATCCTGGGTGTGGTGAAGATAGAAATCTGAGCCAGGGAAGGGGGGCAGGTTGGTAACTGTGGTTTTTTCCTAGTGTCTCATAGCATCACGACCAGATAATCGGTCAGGCTGTCGATGAGGAGGAGGAGATCACGCCGGGGCCCAGAAACCTGAGCCAGGGGAAGGAAGGGCAGGTTGGTCACATTTTAGTTTCTTAACTGTGTTAGGTGTTACCAACTGTGTGTGTGTTAGGTTTTCGGCCAAACGATCAATATTGCGCTATCGATACGATGAGGAGTTCACTATACTGAAGAGACAAACCGGAGCCAGGGGTGGGGTGGGGGGCACGTTGGTCGCACTTTTGTTTCCAATATTATAGGTTTAAGATCTGATAAATAAGTCTTTACTGCTACTACCGATGTTGATTAAGAGTTCGCTACACCGAGACCCAGTGATGTAAAGTGAGAATGACACACCAGATCAGATGATGATGTTCAGCAGTCGGACTAATTGATGATGATGAGATCTGTTCATTAGACGGCAGCAACATGAAACGAGAGTTTGAAATTCAGCTCAGTTGTACTACCCCCTGCTACGCCTATTTAAGCACAATTTTAGTTAATACACGGCTATAAATATGTATGTACGACTTATATAAGGCGACGGAAAGCGCCATTGAGGTGGCAACATTTTTGTCAGATAAAAAGTGAACACCTATTAAAATAAAATACAACGAAACATTTACACGAAACGAAGATGTATGGATGTATAAACTTATCATTATAACGAATTTGTATGTGTTGTTAGGACGAGGGCGCGGGCGCGGGCGCGGGCGGCGCACGGCGTTCATGTCGGCCATGGCGGACGCCAACCGGCGCGCCAACGAGCGCAAGCGCAGCACGCCGCCGCCGGGCGCGGCCGCCACCGCCACCGCGGCCGCCGAGCCGCGCAAGCAGAGCTACTCGCTCTTTCTCAAGCAGCGCGCTGTGCTCTTCTCGGCCAAGAAGTGGAAACAGTGACCGCCATAACGCAGCGATGTGAATAATAACTGCTAATGTTGAATTTCGTACTCCACTGGATTGATTTTTGAGTTTTTTTTGTTAGTTTAGTTGCTACTCCTAATAGTGATCTAAAGGCAGTTTCTTTACAAAATGAATGAATGATTCTTTACAAAATAGTCTTTTAGAGGAATATAATTATACTCACCAAAAACTCAATAAATAAACTCTCTAAATAAATAAACTTATACTCAAAAATCTGCTGTACAATAACAGCTTTTTTTTAAAACATTTAAAGCCATTTTTTTACATTGAAAGCCATCTCTTCTCCATCCAAGTTAATCTCCTCATAAAATTTTTAAAATGTAAAATTTGACTAAAATCCAGAACACTGATTTCGGAATAGGTATCTGTATAATTACTATTACAAACCTGTCATTTTAAGTGTAGCAACTAAACTCTAGAATCGGTGCATTTTTGAAACTAGACTTAGTCGAGTACAAAATTCAGTGATACCAGTTCCCTCGCAAAATGTTATCATTCTGAACTTTTCAAGTTAGAATTGAAGTGGTCCGTTCTGCCCTACCCTCCTTAAAAATTTAACCAAAACTGGTTAAAGTGAAGAATCTTTTTAACATAGATTTTAAGTATTGTCATAATGGCTACTAGTCATACTTTTTGTAAACACAAAGTAAGGTTACTTAAATGTAAGTTCTATTTACTTAAGTGATATAAGTTTTATTTATAATTTTGATTCTGATATGTTAGTTGGGCCGTCTGTGTGCATCTCAATATGGTGATTTTTCGTGTGACGATTCAGTATGAAAAGATTTAAAAATTGTACCTATTGCTCTTTGGATTTTCGCACGCTTGTCTTATACCGCGGCCATGCATTACATATTATAACTGCGTCCAAGCTGGGCTCCTATATTATTAAAATGTCAAAGAAGATACTACTGTACTACATTATGGAGCACAATTCTGATTTATTTCTTTAATGCCTCTTCTACACGTCGACAGATGCATCAGCAGATAGTCCGTCCACACGTCTGTGGATCCTAGTCTGTCACATCTCGACATGCAACTCGAATTCAGCCATTCATAATTTAAGGTGGATTCACTATACTTTATAAAATTTAACTTGATCTCTGCGACAGCTGTCAGAAAAATCACGCCTATGAAGTCTTGAATGTCTTAATAGTACAGACAGTACCTGTCAATGTCATACTTTATGGGCATACCGATTAGTGATGGGCGACGAATGATCGTGACCACCGAGTTTTATTTAAAATATCGATAGTTTATACTAACGATATTTTAAATAAAACTTAATTTATCATTAATTTTATTGTATATTTTAATATCATAACAGTATTTACATGTGTACATACTTGATCTTAAATAATAGTAGTAAATAAAATCCAATTTCTCACCTTCAACTACACATTCGATTTCATTACAACATTGTTTGAAAATCGAGTTTCTCCACCACTATCTCAACTCTAAAAATGTCAATCTTCTATGTCAATGTCACTGTCGCAGAGATCAAGTTTAATTTTATAGAGTATAGGTCAGGGCGCGAAATACAAATATTTTTGAGTTTTTTGGCATTTACAGACAAACTGCTGACTGTAACTTTACAAAAACTCATTTAGCGGCCATGAAAAACCAAAATAGTGGTCAGTTTATGCACAAGAGTCCACTAAATAAAAACTGAGGTGAAAATCAGTTGATGCACTTTCGTGCATAACCTGACCACTAATTTGGTTTATAAGAGTATATAAATCGTCAACGCAACCTATTCATTGCTGCTAAATGAGTTTTCGTAAACTTAAAATGAGTAGTTTATCTGTAAATGCCAAAAAGCCCAAATATATTTGTATTTTGCGCTCTGACCGAGACGATCACCCTTAAGAGCTCGGCTCTTCTCGGCGGAGCAACTTCCACTTCTCGCGGTTCTCGTGCGGCTGTTTATATATTCGAGTGCATGACACTAATTATAAAGAAATGGAGGTAGGTGGATGCAGGCCAACCAGCATGCATCGGGCGATTTGTAAACGATAACCGCGAGCTCGCGCCCTAAAAAATTATACAATTCGCGCCACACAAATCCGCGGATGGGAAGTTAGACGCAGAACGCTGCGCAAAATATAGGTATGCGCGGGAGTCAGACTCGCGCCGGGGCACACCCGCCCGCCAACCTCATGCCTCCCGCGCGCTCCCTACGCCCGTGCTCACCACTACGCCACGCGGGTTGGCATTGTGCATCTCATCCGCCGACTTGTGTAACGCGGATTATAACAAATATGGTCAATGTGTGGCCGCGGTATTAGTTTGATTGGAATAGTTAAATGCAGGGCACATTGGAATAAATACTTTTTTCGTATGGAAATATTTAAGTGTTTGGAACTGAGCTGAGAACCGTCGCACATTTCAATTGCTACTCATTGTTAGTGATAAGATTTGTGTACGTACTCCACGAAAACATTTTGTATGTAAAAAAGCATATATTTTTCGACACAGGAGTCTTTTGGTTCTGTTAGGTTATGATTATAGGCCACGCCACATAAGTTGGCGGATGTGAAGTTAGCTACAAGCTGCGCAGTCGACAATCAACGTGCGGCTTTATGTGAGCTTTAGTTAGGATTGGATATTTGCGTAGCTTGTGGCTAACTTCACACCCGCCAACTTGTGTGGCGCGGTCAATACCTTGTAGTGAATCGATGTATGTTGTATTTTCTGTGTATACAATACTCATGTAAAACATGATTCTTTGTGAAACTGGTTTCTTTCTCGATTCTTCTAATTTCAATGGTAATAAAAATAGCAGATTTGCGAAATTTCTTTTATTGTGTTTTCTTTTACAAAAGTGTTATTTATAGTCTATCACAATTTCAGTTATGTTTCATATACGTAGTGTACGAATGTAAGGCAAAGAACTTAGAACTGTATACATCAAAGTTACGAGATAATTAAACTTAAAATTAGGGAATTATAGCATTCAACTGTCTTCTTCCTCGATTTTGGGAGCCAGGTAGTAGCGTATGTGACCGATGTCTTGGATGCGGTACTCCACGACCAGCGGCACGTCGGCAGACATCGACAGTTGCACCTGGGGGAAAGTAAAATAATTAGCAACACGAGGACTTACTATTATGGTTGTTTAAACTTACACAAGAGTAAGATGTACTATTAGGGTTATAATTATCTAGACACGCGGAAGCGTGTCCAGCCAAGACAAAAGAAAAAGCTGGCGACGCGACGTGTGTAATATTGAATAAGGTGTAGAGTTTGTGGAGTAAGGACTTGTAGAGTTAAGACGTGTAGAGTTAGAAGCTTGGCTCTACAAAGATCTGACAACTTTTTGAAAGTGCGAACTGTGGTCTTGGCTATATTTCATATGGAAATGTTTTAATTTCATTATTACACCACTACAGGGGCTCTATTTTTCAACTTCGAACGCCTGGGAACTTCGACAAATTGTATAGAGAATTTATGTTGTCTATGGAAGTTGCGAAAACTACGTATACTATAAGTTCGTACACACAGATTCCGTATACGACCAAGCCGTGCGAAGTTCAAAAATCAGGACCAGCCCCCCGACCGCCTAAGCAATAGCAATCGTTTATGACTTCATTTTAGTCATTTGGCACAGCCTATGTGACGTTAGCCATCAATTGCTTTGCGCGGATTGCGAAAGCAATCGTTGAATGAACAACTTTGATGGCTAACGTCACATAGGTGGTGCCAAATGACTAAAATGAAGTCATAAACGATTGCTATTGCTTTAGGCGGTCGGGGGGCCGGTTCCGAAGCATTAAGTACACAACGATAATTCTAAGGGCCTTCGCTACGTTAAGCGGCGGGTGTACGGATCGGGCGCCCGCTCCTGTAAAAACCCGTCCCATGCATCCGCGTCAGTTAGCGCTGCTCCTTTCAATACATAATCGCGAGGCGGGTACCCGCCACGTGCACACGCTTAACGTAGCGAAGGCCATTTACTGCACTTTTTTTCAGGACATTCATAACTAGGTATTCAAAAGCAATGAAAAACTAGTACAATATTCGCCAGTTGCAAACACGGCTGTGCATATAAATGCATAATATAACTACAGTGGGAATAAATGATTATGATTTTATCACTGTAGTTCACACAATCGCCTGGTACAATACATTCTGACATCCTGTGAAGCCCGGAAAAGCGCATAAAATATTCACTAAGTGAAAACGCGACAATGACCTGTGGGCTCATACTAGTTTATTTATAACATTAAATTACATGTCAAAAAAAATATTGTAAAACATAATAACTAACAATAAAATTAATTCAATGAAATGAGTGTGGCTCAATGGGGTGGCCTTGGTGAAAGAGTTGAGGTACTGGAAGCGGTGAGCGTGACGGGCTCGACCATCTCGATGACGTCACTGACGCAGTCTGTGCCAGCTTCACGTTGTTACAACCACTCTGACAAGCTTCATTACTATTATTACTCACCTGTGGGCTGAGTGAGGTGGCCTTAGTGAAGTAGTTGAGGTACTGGCAGGCGAAGGTGAGCGTGACGGGCTCGTCCATCTCGATGACCACCGCCTCTTCCTCCTTGTCGACTGAAGCCGTCTGCGCGAGCTTCACGTTGGCGGACCCGATGTCGCCGGTCGCTGAGAACTTCACGCCTGGAAAAAGGGGATGGTTAGTGGATTACTTAGTGCTTGGTCATTGTACAAGTGTGGGTATGGCGAACGCAAAAAACGTAATATGTATTTTCTATCAGAAGCGGCAGGTCTAAGTCGAATAAAATATCTTGGCGGCCGTGATGTTAACTACAAATTGCAGATAACTCAACTCTAACTGAAGCTGACACGCAGAAATATCACCTTGTTACACCACTATTCTAATTAACAGTATAAATCTGAAAGTGTATTTGTTACTCTTTCTACAGCAACAGAGAGACAGATAACGTGATTTTTTTGCATGGATTTACTTTATCAAGAGTCATATTTTGTCCTGAAAAAAATTATGTTCCTATGGGATGGCACTAAAACAAAGTACTGCATAAATGTTTTACAGCAGTTGGTCGAACTCCCATACAGGATATTTTGCTCTCAGCTAAAGAAGTGGTTAGTGATGGAGTGCTTTTACGAAGTTGACAAATTCCTTAATAAAACAGCGTGTCACTTCCATATAATTATACATGTAATAGAGGCTGTAAAGATTAATTTATAGACAATAACAATAGTAATTATTTTAACCCTTTAACCGCCATGGTCGGATTCATCCGACAACTGTGTTCTACTACATAACCGCCAGAGTCGTGTATTTACGACTGCGCTTTTAACCTACATGTTTAAATCATTACGCTGTATTTTATAAAGATATATATATATAATTAGCTAAATGATGAATCTAGTTATCATTTACAGTTGGTAACATGCTTATTTCTTTAATAGTTTCCTTTAAAATAATCGCCAAAGTTTAGGAAATTACACCATTTTTATTTTAGAATATTGTATTGATGTCCAGCGCCCGCGACGGATAAATCCGACGGTAGGGACGAGACAATGTAAAGAGTCCTTCATAAGAAAATAAACGTAGATTAAAATATTTTTCTTTATAATAACTAATTTACCAGAAAACAAAGTAATTGTTTATACAACATAATATTTATACAATCATTCATGTGAATTTCGGTTATTTAATTAGAAAAATAAGCAAATAAATCATTGAAATGTCAGCGATTGTGTTGATTGTTTCCATCCCTAGCCTAAACCAATGTTGTCAGTACGCATAACGCCACCGTCGGATATAGACGACCGCCTCTGACGTCACAAGCGAGTGCTGACTTCTGGAATTTTCCATCAGTGTTGTACTTAGTTAAGTTTGTGATATCGATGAATATGTGTAAGCGTGCATCATGACGAGTACTGAAGAATTAATACGAATTCTAGAAGTAAGTGATGAAAATGAAGAATTTGAATCGGACGAAGACTTGAACTTTGATGAAGAGGTAATTATCGCATTGCATGCAAATTACGTGAACAGGTTCTTTTTTTATCATATTTTTTCTTTTTATGGCTCACTAGCGGCCTGTCCCGACTTCGCACGGGTAGGCATTTCTGATGTAGATAAATCAGTTGAATCAGTTCTCACTTAGAGCGCTATTTATTAAATTTCAGTACTTATAATGATTATACTAACGATAAATTTAGAATCCACACATTATCACATCACTATTACTGTAGGTATTTATAATTTGAAAAACTTGCCTGGCGCTAGTGGCACGACAACTGATATAAAGTCTGGCGGTTAAAGGGTAGGACTTTTCACAATGGCAATTTGAAATGTACTTATTTTAATTATTGAATTTAGCACATTTACTACAGTTGTAAGTAGATGGATATAATAATATGTTTGTATAATTTTAAGATCTTTTGTGTACCCATTATCATGCAAATAAATACTTTGACTTTGAGCAATCCTTACCTTCTTTGGTGCAAGCAATGACCATGGACTCGCCGAACTGCGAGAGGTCGCGGCAGATGCGCGCGAACTCCGCGCTCGGCATGCGGATGGTGCAGCTGTACTCTGTCTCCGGGATACCTGTGGGACGAGAGGCTCAGTCAAGAGAAGTACTATTGATAATTTCCTATAACTCACTCAGGCACAGCTGTGAGTGCAGGAGTGTCTGTCTTTAGATGCTTAGAAGCATGGGGGGCGTCGACCAACCTCATTGTGTCGACTATATTTCAGGGTCCAATCTAGGGAAGTTTGATACAGGACGGAGATAAATGGCGTACAAGAGAGGCCTATACTCAGCAGTGGGCGATAACAAGCTGAAAATGATTACTAAAAATACCTCCCAGCTAGAGTTACTTTAGAGTTGTTACATCTCACATTATTATCAGGCCATGGCATTTTCGGGAAATATTAAGACCTTAGAAGGGTGACTTGTTCTTTAGACTATTTTAATCAGTTGATTAGGCTCAAATTTTCAGGAAATCATTTATTTTGCAACATTTTCTTGCTATTACTATTGTTAAATTAGATATTTATTACAGACATCTAGTTCTCCATCCGTTTAAGTGTCCCCAGAAATGACAAAGGAAAATAAGCATACCTAAATGTTCCAGATCTAAGTTCATAAGCTTCATCTCATAATCGGAGACCTTCTCCTGGTTGGGGCTCTCGAAGGCGAAGGTGACGGTGTCCGCGTTGTCCTGGGCCTTCATCGTCACTGTGTCCTTGTCGCCCGCGCACTTCAGGATCTTTGACATGCTGGGAAATATTTAAAACCTTTTTTCAACAAAAATTCAAATACATTGATAACATTCACCAATTCAACTGCTTCAGTGGCTCAGTGGTTAGTGAACCTGACTTCTGGATCAAAGAGGCATGAGTCCGATCCCCACCCAGGGCAAGCATTTATATGATGAACATAGGTATTTGCTCTGTGTCTGGGTGTTATTTAGGTACTATTTATATAAGTATGTATATTATTATGTAGTATATCAGTCTCTGGCAGCCATATCACAAGCTTTGCTTAGTTTGGGATCAGAGACTGTGTGTAAGATGTCGCCCAATATTTTTTTATTTCAATAAGTCCATAATCATGATTTTTTGGTATGCTTTTGCCGTATTGGCCGAATGAAGCTTCTGAGCAGCTGCGATGTTAGTTACAAGTTGCAGATAGCCCAATCCTGACTGAAGTCTGAAATCTTACAATAGTAAAATTGAAAAATATTTACTAAATTTATTATTAATACTATAATGTTTCCTTATATAAAATATAACTAATTAACGCAGTAAGATAAATCTTTTTATTTTTTATTCTTGGAATACACAATATTCATTACTCACGCATGTATACATACAAGTAAGAATTATATTTTGTAAACATTTAACAGAGCACTTTTGAACAGTTTGGAAAGGAACTAGCCACCACGACACAGGGAATCCTACAGTGGTGGCTAGAGAATAATTAATGATGGATAATAAAGGCAAAATTAATTCAAACTTGAACATTCAAATGCAACTACATATCTTGAAAATAATCTTATAATTGTGATTGTATAAAATCAAGTATATTCAATATCAATTTCAAATGAAATGAAATATTTATTCCACTAAAATAGAGTACAGATAAATGGTGTTTCAGATTGATTCGTTCCATCTATTTGCCATTTACTAGCATGTGGAAAAAAGCACTTAAGTAAATAATAAAGTTATAACAGATTATTCCCAAAATTAATTTCAAGTAATTACTTAACAGCTATGAGAGAATTGGGTTATACGCAGCTTGTAGATAATTAGCCATTAAGTTTTCGGGCTATAGTCATCTGTTGTTTGATGTACAAAGGCTTAATAATTTAATTTAATAAGCTTACAGGTTTCTGCAACTGCCAACATAGCATTGTAATTGAGTTGTCATTCATTTTCACAGTAAACTTCTGGACACAGGCCTTCCCTTGATTTTCCCACAGTTGGTAGTCCAGTTGAATTGGTTGGCAAAAATGTTATACCATTGAACATAAATTCATAGTTGCATTCTTGTGTATCTGGTCTATAATTGAGATGTTGCTCTAACTCACCTTCCAAGATTCATGCCCATGGAGATATTTCTGTCACATCTGTACTTGTCGAAGCCGTCTGCTCTGAGTGTGAGGGATACAAGTGACACGTGGGAGTTGTCCATTGCCTGGAAAATAGTCATTATGGCATTATTTCTACATACAAGTTCGGTTTCACATCGGTTTTTAAAAAAAGGGAGCAACATGTTTGGTGTCGGCTGAATCAAACTTTTTGGCAGCTATAAGCTGTGGATGACCCAATTATCACATACCTGTGAGCTTCAGTCAGCTCAGGATTGGGTTATCCACAGCTAGTAGCTAACATCACAGCTGCCAATATGTTTGATTTGGCCTAGGTATACTAACATCTTAAAAAGCTTACTGCGATTTTGCTTTGTCAATCCATAAAGTTTGTTTGACAGTTTGTTTAAAACAATGGCATAAAGTTCTGGACAGCCTGCACAAATGATCCTAGCAGTGTCAAGAAATTAAACTGTATACAATGTTTAATTTGCATAATGATGATGTGTGCATATCAGCATAAAGGTCTATATATAATGTTGTACTTTAGCAGAAATTAAACACAAAAAGAGACTGAGGCAATACTGTCCAATTTCTGTTGAGGAATGTGGATTCGAAATGTTTGGTTCTGACATGTGGAATGTCAACCATAAAAAGGTGGCATTTATTATACAGATATACAGGGATGGTACCCTTCCCTGGCTACTTTAGACATAACTAGAGATGTTCTATGTTAATTTCCGTCTTAAGACAAAAGATGATGAGAAAAGAATATTTTTCTTTATAATAAGCTGTACCAAATAGAAATTAATAGGGAAATGTGCATGAATGTGTTTACTGAAGTTATTTAGGTTGGCAGTTATTACAATATTTAACACAGAACAGTACAATACTGAAGTGGCAAAATAAGTGCTGACTTTACAGCTTCATTAATACCATACTTGCATTGTAACATGAGTGATAACCTAAAATAAAAACATTGCAATGGTGAAAAACTGGAGTTTCATCAATGCATAATGTATTTTACTGGGCATATGCCTCACAAAGATTATTAGAAAAACAATAGTAAAGACTAGGTGAAAGCACCTTACTTCTACCATGTTCATGCAGCATTTAAGATATCTACTAAACAATAGAGGGTGAAACAGCCAGTTCACGACCACTTAGTGGACTAGTAATCTTTGAAGTGACATTATTCACTATAATGATAATGTTCTGATTCAAATAATACTAAGAAGTTTAGAAAAAAACCTTAAATAATTGAAAAAACATACGTTTTTTGTATTTTATGTTAGTACGTATAAAATAAATAATGATTAATCAAAATGTGCTATTTTTTAGTTCCCGACCACATGTGGTCAGTTTGCGTCCGACATTTTCGTTAGTTGACGTCCACTCGAAAGCCATTGAAAAAAGAGCCTTAGAGCATGTTCTTAAGGTCGTAAATAATAACAGCATCAAATAATCATGTTTAAATGACATTTAATATTAGTTATCTAATCTTATTCATTCAATTATTTTAATGATATTTATTTTTCATCTATTCAAACTTATTCAGTAATTTTAATAATAGTATTATTTACTTATTTAGTAATTTTTGTATGGCATAAGACACGTGGTCGTTAGCTGACCGATTGTCGACCACTGAAATAATGCTTTATATTTTAATGGTAATCAACACATTTTGCTGGTCGCATTCTGAAGTGTACACAAACCACGTCCTAAAGATCAAACTGACAAAGACTAAAATGCCGTACCATGAAGTATCAGTTAGAAAATTTATGAAGAAGATCGATGGGAAATAGTCATTTGCCGACCATGGTCGTGAAATGATGCATACACAATTTTAGTAGGTTAGTTTGCCGAACACCTATTATTTTAATGAAAAGCGCACATTTTACATTAAAATGACCCTTTAGGGGTAAAAACGTGTTTTTCTAAACATTCCAAGCTACATTTGGATGCGTGAATCTCGACAAAAACTTGTTTTACGTGTGGTTGGAAAAGTGTTCTCTCACTATTTTTTTCGTAAATTTGTGCAACCAATTCCGACACGTCCACTATGGGTCTAGTTCACAGGCTCATTGAAGTGCATCACGTATCAGAAGACAAATCACAGTGTCGCGGAGAGGAAGCGATAGACTAAAGTATCGTTCAAAAACCTAAACAAACGTTGGCGCGCTTTTATTTAACTATTTATAGTGGTTTTATGAAAAAGTGGTTGTGAACCGGTGGTGGTCAGCAAACTGGCCATTTCACCCGATATAGAAAGTAAATGAGACAGAATGACTAACTTAAGAAAACTATACTAAGTGCCACACAAATCGACAGATGGGAAGCTATGCGCAGAGAACTGCGCAAAAGCCGAAATATAGGCATTCGCGGGAGCCAGAGATGAGATTCCGGGGTACACCCGCCCGTCAACTTGATGCCTCCCGCAGGCTCCCTATGCACTACGACAGTCAGCGTCGGAATTTTGCCCACATGCGCAGTAATTAGCCAATCACGGAAGTGTCATCTGCGGCTTATATCTCATCTGCCAATTTGTGTGGCGTTCAGTATACTTTCTATTGTCTAACAAAACATTGAAATAACAATGTATAGGCCAAATCATACAACTATGCAGCTGTGATGTTGGCTACAAGCAGCGGAGAACCAAAACCTCAGGGCAGCTGTTCAGTGAGCTTCAGTCATGATTGTAGCCATCTGCAGCTTGTAGCTAATATCACAGCTGCATAGTTGTATGATTCAGACTATACCTTAACACAGTGAAATATCAATGTAGCCTAAAAATGACATAATTAGGGTGAACCAGCCAGTTCACGACCACTTAGTGGACTGGTAATCTTTGAAGCGACATTATTCACTATAATGATAATTTTCTGATTCAAATAATACTCAGAAGTTTAGAAAAAACCTTAAATAATTGAAAAAACATACGTTTTTTTGTATTTTATGTTAGTAAGTATAAAATAAATAATGATTTATCAAAATGTGCTATTTTTTAGTTCCCGACCACATGTGGTCAGTTTGCGTCCGACATTTTCGTTAGTTGACGTCCACTCAAAAGCCATTGAAAAAAGAGCCTTAGAGCATGTTCTTAGGGTCGTAAATAATAACAGCATCAAATAATCATGTTTAAATGACATTTAATTTTAGTTATCTAATATTATTCATTCAATTATTTTAATGATATTTATTTTTCATCTATTCAAACTTATTTAGTAAATTTAATAATAGTATTATTTTACTTATTTAGTAATTTTTGTACGGCATAAGACACGTGGTCGTTAGCTGACCGATTGTCGACCACCGAAATAATGCTTTAGATTTTAATGGTAATCAACACATTTTGCTGGTCGCATTCTGAAGTGTATATAAACCACGTCCTAAAGATCAAAGTGACAAAGACTAAAATGCCGTACCATGAAGTATCAGTAAGAAAATGTATGAAGAAGATCGATGGGAAATAGTCATTTGCCGATCATGTGGTCGTGAAATGATGCATACACAATTTTAGTAGGTTAGTTTGCCGAACACCTATTATTTTAATTAAAAGCGCATATTTTACATTAAAATGACCCTTTATGGGTAAAAACGTGTTTTTCTAAACATTCCAAGCTACATTTGGATGCGTGAATCTCGACAAAAACTTGTTTTACTTGCGGTTGAAAAAGTGTCCTCTCACTATTTTTTTCGTAAATTTGTGCAACCAATTCCGACACGTCCACTAGGGGTCTGGTTCACAGGTTCATTGAAGTGCATCACGTATCAGAAGACAAATCACAGTGTCGCGGAGGGGAAGCGATAGACTAAAGTATCGTTCAAAAACCAAAACAAACGTTGGCGCGCTTATATTTAACTATTTATAGTGGTTTTATGAAAAAGTGGTCGTGAACCGGTGGTGGTCGGCAAACTGGCCATTTCACCCTACCTGCAATTGGATTCCATTGTCGTCACAGTCGAATGTAGCTTGCGTGAGGAGATCTTTGATGGCTTCCAGCACCTTCTTCAGGATGGAGCTTTTTAATAGACGTGCTTCAAACATTTTCTGAAAGAATCCAAGTAGGTCACGTATTATGCACCCAATGCTTTAGAATATTGATGGTCTACTGTTCACAAAATGGGTGCTTAGATTTCGACGGGAGTAAAGTTGAACAACCTTATTCCAATGAAGATTTGTACGTAAGTATAAAATAATTTAGACAATATCGCTGTGGTCAAATCAGGTACCAACTGAAATTACTTTTATCTAGTAACAAGAGTCCCAAAAGGTCTTGAAATGCAGAACTACTAACGAGGTCCAAAATCTGGGGATTTAGAAAGTATGGCATCAAACAGATAAGTGTGAATATACGCGAGATTTATAAGCATTAGCAAGAATACTTACGATTATCAATAATAAACTTGAATTTCAACAGAAATAACGAATTAAAACACTAGAAAATAAAGCACGACGCGGCAAAGTCGCTGACCCAACAAAATTGACAGATCTTCGCGCGGGAATATTGGCGCGAAATTTAACAAATGTCATTGGTGATTTGTTTCGTGTTCAATATTAATATTAGTAATTTTAGCATCGTAAAAAGCGACAGCATATAAAAATTTGGCCTAAAATTCCGAAGAGCGAAAGAGAAACAACATAATCTGTGAGGAGGACGCGCCATTTTAGCTATTGCGGAAAAATAACCGGTTTTTCCTTTTCGAAAAATAATCGATTTTGAACTAAAATAATTATAATATTATTACTATCATAAAACTTTGCAATTTCTATTGAAGGACTTGCATTCCTCTGTGCATATTACGTTCTCTTTGCCTCTGTGTCCTCTGATCAATTTGAATGAAACTCAGAAGTTTATAAATTATTTATCACAACAGATGAAACTGCTGAATCAATTCGAATGAAACTAAAATGTTAATAAATTATTTATCACAATGGATGAAACTACTTAATCAAACTCAGATGTTCATAAATTTTATTTATAACAATGGAAGAAAAACATATTACTTCAATGTATCAACAGTAATAAATGGTACTTAAAAACTTATCACATATAACCAGTCTTAACTGTTTAATCACTGAGCTGAACTACTTGATCTTGAGCTGGATAAGCTGGTAGAGTCAGGTTATATTTCTCGATTATTCCTGGAGGTAAGAATCGTCCTCCAAGGAAGTGTTTCGCTTCCTTTAGTATTTCCGGCTTTGCGCACAATTTGGGTGCTGATAAAGATATCAGAACAGCTGGCTTCAGAGGTTTTCCATCACTTCCTGGGCCATTTTCAACATCCCAACCGCTAGGAATATCCACGCTGAAAAATAAAATACTTCGTGTAGGCATAAACTATCTCACACAACAATACTGTCTCTAGAATATTACAAACTTGTTTACTGGCACTGAGACCTTTTACTCTCTATAATTATATCAAATATGTTATTGTACTTGAGCGCTCAAGCTTCATTTCTATCTAGACAGCTTCATTTCTATCTAGACTCTAGATAGAAATGAAGCTTGAGCGCTCAAGTACAATAACATATTAGAGAGTAAAAGGTCTCAGTGCCAGTAAACAAGTTTGTAATAATTAATTATTATGTAGTATTGAATAATTAGTATTTAAATATATGTTGAGGATTCTTTCCTTCTGTATCCAAAGGTTCAGTCTGTTCTTAAATTAATATGTAATAAAAGACTAATCTTTGCTATGATTTACATCCTCTAGCAACCTGTTCCAAATGACTAAATCTGACAAAAATAACATAAGAATGCAATACCTGCAAACTGGAAGATTTGAGTCAGTAAGAGCATCCAAAGCTGGCTTCAATTCTTCTCTCACTGGTGGTTTGAAGCTGAATCCAAAAAGTGCATCAACAAGTACTTTATAATCATTGGCAAGATCTTGTGGTGGTGGAAGTTTATCAACAATATTTACCCCAAATCTTCTGCACTGTTCTAGAAGATTTTCATACAACGGTTTGGGTGTGCGTTTAGGATAATATACAGCAACTGAGTAGCCGAATAATGTCATGTGTCGGGCTGCTACGAGACCATCACCTCCATTGTTGCCCGGTCCACAAATAATCAATGCTGATTTATGCCTGTAAGAAAATATTGGTTCTCTAAATATGTTGTAGGCGCTGCAGATTAGAGAAAGATTTACACATGAAAATATTTCTGATTCTGAAGCGGTTTTAATATGTAAGTTAATCACACTATACATTTTTTTTACAGTAACTAACCATGCTATATGAAGAGTATCTATCAATGAGCTGTACTATCTTTGATAGAATCCAATTAGCCTTCTCATGAGTATGTAGGAAGAGGAACACACACCACACTACTCATAGTCAATTTTGTTATCCACTTTCCTTCTTAATATGATGATGCAAGTTTAGCGACAAAGGTTATAATATATAAGTAGTAAGTATTAGTTTTAATATTCTTCATTTCCTAAAACATCACTCAGTTGAGAATCCTATGTTTCCTCCACTTATTATCTACAGATAAAGATGAGAATACATTGAGACCCACTGCTGAATCTTTGTTGTTAACTTACGTAGAGGGTGAGAAGGTCTTGGCAACAGCCGCAGCGACACTCAGTCCTGCCAACTCCATCAACTGATCCACACTAAACTTGTATTCATTGAAAAGCTCCAAGTCCAAAGCCGCGGCTTCAGCCTGAGATAGGTAACGCATTGCTCCGGCAGCAGTTTTAATCGGACGTGCCTGAAATAAGAGAAATGTATCACACTCCACTATCAGGGAATGAAAATATTATCATCCGGAACAATAGCGACCAACCGGCTCTTTTTTACTTACCATGAAAACTAACATAAGAGAAAGGATATTAGCAAAAGCGACCCTCATGAAAGGGCTCTATGTTCAATAAATAAATGTAAATCAATGATTTTGGTTAATTTCGACCTCTGAATCCTTTACTTATTTATTTTTCTGTTTTTGTTTTCTTTGGAAAACACAGAAAACCAACGGAATTTACCGATTTTCCAAGTTGCTTTTGGCTGTCATTGATTAATGTACGTCACTGTCAGGATGGTTGACAGTAAGAATCAGTGTTGCAGACTAATTATTATCTATCTACATTTAGCGATTCTAGTGTGACTAGTGGCGTATTTTTGCTTTAAACATTTGCCTCGCGACTTGTCAGGTGAAAGAAGTTGAACAAAACTATTGACGTGATAACATTGACCAACAGCGGCTACACGCACGAAATTATCACGTTCCACCTGAGCCGAGAGTGCAAGCGAGAGCGTGAAAGAAGCGATAGAGGCAAGATCGGCGTAAGCGATTAGCATTTTTCAGTTGTTGATTCAATATTGTTTTTTTATGATGCTATCACATAAAAATATCATCCGTAAACTGACCTTACGGACAACCATGTGAAAATAATTATGTTTTCTATAATTGTATTTTGTCTTTCTTAAAGTACCAATGGTGCACTATAAAAGTAATTTCTTCACATTTGCAGCTAATTTTTACATTTTTAATTTATAAAAATTGAACAATATTTCAAAACTGACTAAGAAATTATGTTTATTTTTTTGCACAATGTAGTGTACATAACAATGTTAAAACTAATTGAAGTACAAAACATAGACCCCGTTAGGGCGCTGCAAGAGAACAATACTCTTAATTACTTATTTATGCTAAGTATAACAATGTAATTGTTGGTTAAATACCTAATGAAATTATTTACAATTTAGTAAAAGGGTTGCAATATACCATAGGAATTTCACAAGCTATACACAGGCTAATTATATCTTATTATTTTACTGTACTGAGTTTATTATAATTATTATATTATATATACATATATTTTAATTATTTACTACCATTGATCTTCCATAAAGTCTTGAATTGAATAGTACGCTCTCTCTAAAAGCTTTGTTTTAATTTTATTTTTAAAAGCAATATCTTTGACAATATTTTTCAGGTTATCAGGAATCTTGTTGTATATTCTTACACAACGGTATTGTGGACTAGATTTAAACATTTCTATTGTAGGTACGGGGAGGGCCAGTTTTGTGCTGCGGCGTATGTTGCTATCAAAGTTAAATAAATGTAGATTTTTCCTGACGAACATTACAACTTCAAGGATGTATATCGATGGTAACGTGAGCATTCCTTCTTTAACAAAGTGAGGTTTGCAGATTTGTCTTTGTTTAATATTAACTATTATCCTTAAACATTTCTTTTGAGCGATAAATGCGTGGATAGCATCAGTGCTATGACCCCACATAATAATACCATATCTGAGCCATGAATAGGCATACGCATAGTATGCTGTTAAAGCACAATCTTTCTTTGTATTTGTTTTTAGAACACTTAACGCATAGTTGAATTGAGACAGTTTGGATGTAAGTTTTTCAATGTGTTGTTTCCAGTTTAAGTGTGAATCTAGAGTGAGGCCCAATAGGTTGCATTCTGTAGCTTCTTTGATGTTGATGGATCTGGTTATTGTTTTTAGGTCGACGTTTTGTCGTTGGTATGGCTTAAATTGTATGATTTTGGTTTTTTTATTATTAACTTCTAGGTTGCGGTCTTGAAGCCAGGATTTCAGAGTGTTATAGGTTTCCATGATATGGAAATTAGTGGTTGAAGGACTTGTACTATTAAACAGTAAGGAGATGTCATCTGCAAAAAGTATGCAGAATGTTTTGCATATTTTATTTAGCCTATTGATGTATATGAGGAATGAGACACACCCTATCACGCTCCCTTGGGGTATGGACCAATTTGTGATGATCATGTCGGATATTATCGTTTCTATTTCATTTGTCTTTTCATTTAGGTGTTCGATTTGGACACATTGTGGTCTATCAGAGAGATATGATTTTAACCAGTCATATACAACTCCTCTGATACCAATATCATGCATCGAGGTTAGCAGGATTTGGTGTGAAACTCTATCATAAGCTTTTGTTAAGTCTAGTAGGAGTCCTGTTGCGTAATTCTTGTCTTTTATATAGTCGTATATTGCTTGGGTATATTTATAAAGTGCTAAGGTTGTCGAGCATTATTTACGGAAACCGAATTGTTGTGAATCTAGGATGTCATATTTTTCTAAATATTTGTAAAGTCGGTTAGTCATTGCCTTTTCAAATATTTTTGAGAATGAAGGGAGAATCGCAATAGGTCTGTATTGGCTAGGGTCTTTGGTTTTGCTACCTTTTTTGATAATGGGTTTAACTATCGCAGTTTTCAGTAGAGTAGGAAATGCGCCTTGTTCAAATGATTGATCGATAAGAAAGGTTAGCGGAGGAGTCAACTCAATGGCACACTTTTTTATTAGAGTGGCAGGTATGTTATCTACACCACAGCTACGTTTATTAGGTAGTTTTTGAATTATGTAGAGTACTTCTTTTTCATTTACGGGTTCTAGAAACATAGAATTTACTGATGTCTGGTTCCTGTTTGGGTATGCTGTTCGCGGTTTTCCTACTGATGAAAAGTACTTGTTGAAAGTTGAAGCGATTGAGTGTGGGCACGTAAGGACTCCGGATTCTGTGTCTAATTTTATTAATTTTGATTTTTTTGGCTTTTTTGTTACGCGTCTTACTATTTCCCACATTTTCATTGTCTTATTTTTAGCTTTGTCCATTTATTTTATGTAATTTAGTTTTTTAGAGGTTTTGACACATCGCTTTAAGATTTTTGAATAACAGTTATAGTACTTTTTTAAAGTTGCGTTTTTTGACTCATGTACCAAAACACTAAGAAGTCGTTTATGCTTGCAAGATGCTTTAATTCCTGCAGTCAGGTAATTACTATTTTTACTGCTAGTAAGTTTTATTAGCTTTGAAGGTATTTTTACGTTGAGAGCTTGGTTAATTTCTTTTTGAAAATTTTCATAGTTTGCGTTAACGTCATTGGTAGACCCAAAAATATTATTCCAATTTACTTTACTTAGTTCAGTTTTGAATGACATGACATATTTATCATTATTGAGTAATCTAGTCTTTTTGTACATTACGTTTATTTCTTTTTGTTTGCTATTCAGTGTTTCTGGTTTAAAACTATAGATGACACTGTTGTGATCAGAGTGATGTTTCAGGGCTAAAATAAAATAGCTTCTAAAAAAAAATTCATTTAATTTATTTAAGAATTTGTATATACAGGGTCATTTGCTTACCCTATATTAAGCCAGAAGGGGGTTATTTAGACCATCATTAACAACAACTTTTACTATGGGGCCAACAAGAAATTCGGAAAAAAATCAGATGTTTCATACATTGTCGATTCCGAGTTGTAATATTGTATGAAACAGCTGATTTTTTTCTCGAATTTTGAGTTAGCCCCATAGTAAAAGTTGATCGTAATGATGCTCTGAATCACCCCCTTTAGACTTAGTACAGGGTAAGCAAATAACCCTGAATAAGGAGAGTTGTTTTGCAACTAATGAAAAAACTCTTCTGCACCCCCTGGAAATGAAACTTTTCCTGCTGTTTTTGTTAATTTATATGCTTATAAAAAAACTTAATCAATTTATAAAAAAATCTACACAACTTAGCCATTAAAACGAAATGATGATAAATGATTTCTAAATTGGTAACGTTGCGTACCTCCAAATATTATTATAAACAGATTATTATTATGTTTTTTGTCAAATAACTTTATTTTTCATTAAATGATTCGTATTCTTATTTTTTACTATCTTGCAGATAGTTATTGAAATTATATGGTAATGGTATCACCGATTGTTGCTGCTGTCGTCTTTTGATTTGACTTTTCTTCATTCATCACAAAAATGGCTGCGTTTCGAGTATTCAGTCGTAACTTACCGTATTTACGACAACAATTCTCAGCTTTATTGGGAAATACATCACCATCAGTCAAGTTTATTTGTTTTGTCGTAGTTATAGGATACATACTATCATTTTCAGACTATGTCGTAGACGTTCTTAGTGTGACTCCAGGGTATCTGCTGCCTCCTTCGTTTCAACTTTGGTCTACTTTCACGTTCTGGTTTCTTGAGATACACTTATGGGAAGTGATAATAGACATTATTACAGTAGGGCTGTGTGGGAAACTTATAGAGCCACTATGGGGTCAAATGGAAATGATGAAGTTTTTTGTGCTAGTGAACATTGGTGTCGCGTTCATGACAAGTTTTTATTATTTGACGATATATGCGTGTACGGGGCTGACGTCGTACCTCTTCGATATCCATGTACACGGCCTGGCCGGGTACCTGGCGGCTGTGTGCGTGGCTGTAAAGCAGATCATGCCAGACCATCTAATTATAAAGACCCCACTGGGTAAGTGACTCATATTTGCCTACTTTTCCATACTAGTCCATTGTCTTTCGGGTTTTATTAATAATATTCAACCACTTCCATAGCACAGGAATCAAGACATTTTTATCCATAAGAAAAATACATTCACATTATAATTTTGTTCTATATGTATGTTGTAATTGGTGTATGTAAGGTATGATTGACTTTGTATTCATGTATTTTCAGGTAAACTTACAAACCGGTCCCTACCTCTGCTCATCTTGATCGCAGCCATAATCCTGTGGGCTATCGGAGCCCTAGAAGGCACATACCCCTGCATGTGGGGCTCTGGCACAATCCTGTCATGGATTTACCTGCGTTTTTGGCAGCGGCATAGCAGTGGCACTCGTGGTGACATGGCTGATAATTTTAGCTTTGACAAGTGAGTTTTAGACTAAATATACCATATATAATATGGATATTTTGTTTTACACCGGGGTTGATAATTTATACAACCAAAAAAAATAATAGTAGGATGAAACCCATTAGAAAAGGAGGGGAATATTATAAAAATAAAAGGAAAAATAATTTACGGGCGATCTGACTTCGGGAAGGGGTTGAGGGGGGGGGGGGGGGGGGGTTTAAGGGGAAAAAACTGTTTTTCTCGATTTCCGGCAAAACTAAAAGTCCTATCGAAAAAAGTCAAATGGCAAAGTTGTAGGTAATAAAAAGATCTAAAACTTTTGTATTGACCCTTTTTTCTATGTGAAGTGAATAAAAAGGTAAGTTTTCACGAAATTTCGTTAAAAAAAAATATTTTTGTAAAAGATAAAAATAAAAAACCAAAAACTTGGTTTTTTGGATTTTTCACATAAATTTTGAGGTTATGTGAAAAAAGTGTCAATACAAAAGTTTTAGATCTTTTTATTACCTACAACTTTGCCATTTGACTTTTTTCTATAGGACTTTTAGTTTTGCCGGAAATCGAGAAAAACCGTTTTTTCCCCTTAAACCCCCCCCCCCCCCCTCATCCCCTTCCCGACGTCAGATCGCCCGTAAATTATTTTTCCTTTTATTTTTATAATATTCCCCTCCTTTTCTAATAGGTTTCATCCTACTATTATTTTTTTTCACTCTTTATTATTTTTTAAGGCTTCTACTCTGGTCTATTATAGCATGAGTCAATGAGATTTACTTTATTAATTGGCAGAGTGCAAATCAGAGTCATGCACGAAGGTTTCTGTACTATTATGGAAGCCCCCTATAATATATTTTATTTTAATTTAATTATTTATTTTTGATGGGAATATACAACTTAATATTCTGTGACATTTTAAATCTTCCTCTTGCTGTTATTAATATGTTATAAAAAATTAACATTTCTTGTCCATACATGAGCCCCCTCCACCACTCCAAGGGAGCCTCTTAAATATTTATTTATTTCTGTTTTTAGTATATTTGTTGTTATAGCAGCAACAGAAATACGTCATCTGTGAAAATTTCAACATTCTAGCTATCACGGTTCATGAGATACAGCCTGGTGACAGACAGACAGCCGTGTCTTAGTAATAGAGTTTCGTTTTTACCCTTTGGGTATAGAACCCTAACAAGTCAAAACAACACTTGAAAATTGAGCTTATCATCAAACATCATTCCATGCATGTGAAGTTTTGGAACTATATTATTATAGGTTTGCACTTGACTACAATCTGTCTGACTCCTATGTTGTACCCTAGTGGAAAGACATTGACCACTAGGATATGTTCTTAAAAGAATGCAAGGCCATACATGTAAAAATTAGTAGATACTATAAAAGTCAACTGATGCATTTATGATAAAAATCAACAAATTGAAAATAGTGGTATATTAATTAGTATATCAATGAACATATCTTATCTATCTCTAAGATCTATCAATGATAACAGGTCCAGTTATTTTGTTGCTTGGTCATATCCTCTTCTATGTATTTGTTATCTATAGTACAATTCCCCACGGGAAGGAAGGTAAATATTTTTATACCTTAGAAGTAAATATTTAAGTTGACTTTACTATAATTGAAACATGATTAGATTACAGTTAATTTAACCAACAAGTCTTTTATATTACTGAATCTTGTTTATCCAAGGTCAGTAAACTCTTTGTAATTTTGTACTCACAGTCTCACAATATACCTTTTTATGTGTATTATAAAATTTTATTTAATTGTTTGCATGTGCAATGTGCATAAAGTCATCAAACAATATTTTTTAAAGTAATGCAAGTATATGTAAAAACATATTTTAATAATGACAGTACTACACCTGGTAAAATGAAGATCCAACTAACTACTACTAAAATTAGCTTCATTTCTCAATGTTCAAAAATTCTTAATGTTTGTTATTGGCCAGTAGAAACAGGCCTTAGGCTGTTTTCATCCATGTGTATTTACATACCATCTGCATACATCCATAATAGGATTTAGTAGTGGCCACACTGCAATAGGCCCAATTTTAAAGGCGCCATGGTAAATTTAATAGCAAAGTAAAATAGTGTTCTCTCAATCAAATGCATATAGTGAAAAAGAAACAGGGCTACTCAAAATTGCTATTATAATAATGATGGCGCTTCTAAAATTGGGCGTAATATTTCAGGAAAAAGAAGATTATTAAAATTAGATTGTCTTTCCATTACTAGTACAGTAATCTAGTCTTAATACCACTGGCTTTTTGGTGAAGGAAAACATAGTGAGGCAACCTGTATATGTCAGTAGAAGAAATTCGATGGCGTATGTGAATCCACCAACCCGCACTGGTCCAGCGTGGTGGATATGGCCCAGCCACCCTTCGTGGGTAGGCCTACGTCCTGCAGTGGACTATTAAAAAGGCTCATATGGTACAATACTAGTCGATAAGACATAAATGCTGTTTATCATATGAAGAATGAGAAAAATAGTACTTTTTAACAACCAGTTATTAAACAGTGAATAGATTTTCTTTTTTCATAGCTTATGAAAATCAGTTATGAAAATGGACCACGGCCCTTTTTAATAACTAGTTATCAAACAGCGAAGAAAATGTCCTTTTTAGGGTTCCGTACTTCAAAAGGAAAAATGGAACTCTTATAGGATCACTTTGTTGTCCGTCTGTGTGTATGTCAAGACTCTTTATCTCGGGAACGCGTAAAGATATCGAGTTGAAATTTAAACTATATACGTAAACCTATGAATTCTTGCAGTTGTGTAAAAGAAAAGCTTCTCAGTTACCGTATAAGAAAGTTAGAGCCATTTATGTCGTAAAAAAACGCATATTTCAACGCCCACAAAATCAAAACCTACCGAGTACTTCCCGTTAATATAGAACTATGAAATTTGGCGAAGAACATTGTCTCAGAGTACACATTTAGGAATAAATCTGAAAACTGTACATATAAAAATAGGGCCTCAAAATTCACAAAATATGGGTTCAAAAATCAAAGTGAGTAAATCGTATCATGTAAGGTATCATATAAAATAACTTCATTAGCACATGCTAAAACAGGTTTTTAATTATTTTAACAATATGTCTGTACGGAACCCTCGATGTGCGAGCCTGACTCGAACTTATCCGGTTTTTTTGTTGCTAGTTATGAAAAACAGTTATGAATATGGACCAAACCGAATAGACAGGCTAACATAACACGTTGGTGTTCCAGCTTCTTCCCGACGGTGGTGCAGCCCATAGTGCGCGGCATCCTGGGCCCGCCGCACCGCTGCTTGGTGCGCGCGGGGCTGTGCGCGGCGCCGCCGCGGCGCGTGCACCTCGCTCTCTCGCCGCGCGGCGTCACCATCTCCATGCCGGGCGTCGAGCCGCAGGATATGGAGCGGAGAAGGTAATACATTCCTGTTCTAGCTTCTTCCCGACGATGGAGCCTGTGGTGGAGCAGCCTATGGTCTGTATCCTGGGCCTGACGGGGCCTGTGTTGGATGATTTTTTCCTCACTCCAGTGTCCAAAACAAGACAGCTCAGTTTCTTAAAATAACGGAACATATAACACAACTCAAGCTTAATGGCGGCTCGTAAAACGAGAGTCCTTCAACTGTATCATATTTCTGGGGCAGCGGCGTAAAGGGATGGGGGATCTGAGCAGGTTGTAGTGCACTTCACTCATCCGCCTCAAATGTGACGCAACCTCTAGCTCTGGGCCACAAGCACTACTTCTCCATCCAACTATCAACTGTAGGTTATCCACATAGGACATAGACCTGCCCTATGAATTTCCAATAAGCTTCAACATTTATCTCAAAAAATACAATATGTTAGTGTATTTGTATTATTGGTAACATGTTACCACTAAATGATGACGATTAAAACGTGCGAGCGCTAACTTATTTACACAACCTATCAACACCTTCAACAAATGTCACATGTAATTTTCACAGACAAATCGCCCTGAAAGCCCTCAGCGAGCGGCTGTCAAAGACGTCCGAACAGACTCGACAGAAGAACCTATCGACCAAAGTGAACATGGAGAGTGTACGAAAGATGCAGGCATCGCAAGTAACCCCGCAGTTTGCGGAGCCGGGCCCGAGTCAGCCTGCTGAACCGCCAGAAGCCACGCTGGTGGACTTGGAGACTGAAACTGCCCCGCCCACGACAAAACAATCATGATCTACGAGGCAATCGGTAACTTAAGGCTGTTAGGAACCAATTCGGTTGGCATGTGGTGTGCTCGGATTACCCCGTACAGATACCTCACTAAGACAGCATAGTTGTTTTAAACCGTTTAGCCGTGTTAGAAGGCCTTTTTTCGGTGTAAAAACTTTGCTACCAGGATTAGCCATCTGACCTATACGAAATTGCTTTTTAAGCGTAGTTTGATAAGTTATTTGTCAAGAATCAACGAAAGCATCGTTCGGCACGGTCTGTTTTCGTATGGGTGATCACAGGTGGCATATCCAACTACGCGCTATCGAGGCGCGGATGACACGTCTAATTGTATGTCTCCGTGTTTTAACCATTTAACCATGTCAGAGGGTTTCAGACGACTTAAAAAACTGGCTCCAAGACTGGCCACCCGGCCTATTCAATATTCACTTAAACTTACAAAGACATCTTTATCTGCTGCAGTCTTAAGTAAACGCAGTTGCCTGCCGTCTTAGGTCATCATTTATTCTTGTGCGGCCACTTACATTTGAATGCGGGATCTATACGGGTAATCTGCAGTGTTATGCCACATGAATTATGAAAATTGTTAAAAGATTTCTATGAAAGAACGAATGTTGCAATCCTCGAGCGTTACGTCCAGTAAGCATTTTATCTAGTTATGTGGATAGTACAGGGAACTTTGGAAGAATAACAGTCATGTATTAGATTTATGGTGTAGTGAACCGATCAAATTATTTTACCCTGTTGTCTTTTAATCTTACCATTCCGGGTTTTGATGAGATAATCCAAAGAACGTTTTCCAATTGTCTTACGAAACATTAATTTATTGCTGTATTTTATTCCTTCGAATTCAGATATTTCAGTTAGTTATGAGGCCCAATTTTAAAGGCGCCATCCTTATAATAGCAATTTAGGGTATTCCTGTTTTTTTTTACTTTATGCAATTGATAGAGAGGAAAATATTTTATGTTGCTATTAAATTTACGATGGCGCCTTTAATATTGGGCCTATTGTAATTTTTCACCTATTTTGCCATTGTTTCTTTACAATTTATATTGGATGTTAAAATAGGCAATAATGATTAAGAAATTAAGACTCATGGTCGAAATTCATCAAATGCCGTCTCTCATGTGATAACATCATATTATTCTTATACCTTACGCCTGTATGTTTGTTGATATACAAGCAAGGAAATTACACCACGTTGTTATCGTAACGGCACTTTCGCATTTTCACACAGATGTCTTCGTATCGCTGCGTTTGCATTGCAGAATTGATAAAACAATTGCAACTACTGTCGCGCGTTTTAAATATTGGGTGATTCGTAATTTTAGAGAACATTTATAAATGTTGTTGCATATTTTTACAAATAAAGGAATTACAGTATAATCTCACTAATTCGGCACTATTAAAAACCAGAGTGTGTCGGATTATTGGAATGTTCGGATTACAAGATTATACAAAAAATATAAATAAAATTAAAAAGAGAATATAATGAACGTATGCGCGTATTGCGCGTGCATAAAGATAATATAATGCATGTACGCACGTACACGTGATAAGTTTTGAGATTAGACTGCTAGACGACGACGCGGCGATGGAGTATAGGCGTGGAGAGGCGAGGGAGGCGCAGGCGGAGGGTGCCGGATTATTGGACGAATCGGTGAAGTGCCGGATTAGTGAGATTGTGCTATATTTCTTTGAATCAAACATTAATTAGCCTCTAACTTCTGTAACAGATTGCACGCTTAAGTATTTGTGTACGTAAAAGCTTGTAAATTTGTTTGTTTGCGAGACTATTAAAAAGTCGCCGTGTTTGTAAAGTTCATCTGATGTGAAAGCGCTCTAAAAATTGAAGTTCAAGTCTACACACTTAATACCCCGTAAAAGATGTGTTTCTATTTCGTTTCATTGCACTGGAATAAAAGGGGTGGCACCATATTTATTGGCGTTTTTGAACAAGTGTTAGCTTAGTTTGAATCTATTGAAAAGTGTGTAAGATCCTTGCATATCAGAGGTATGTCTGATCGAATTGATTGTATTCTCTGCCTGCCCTGTGAGGACATGGTTCGATGAAAAATGGCAATAATATGTTCTATTTAGGTATAATCCGCGCCACACAAGTCGGAGATATGAAGTTAAGGCAAAATATAGGCATGCGCGGGAGATTTCGGGCCGGGGCACACCCGCTCGCCAACCTCATGCCTCCCGCGCGCTTCCTACGCCCGTGCTCACCACTACGCCACGCGGCGTCGGCATTGTGCACACATGCGTAATAATTAGCGAATTACGGCGATGGGTCGTCTGCGGCTAACTTCTCATCCGCCGAATTGTGTGGCGCGATCTATACAAAATGCTGTGTGAATTTCGAGCTAATTTTTAAATTCATTTCAGTGCGAACATTGCGCAGAGTTTACTTTGTAATCACACGAATTTGCAACTTATTTGTTACGCAATAACGACTACAAATACGAATTTAAAAATTACGTTTTCCAAAATTGCCGTAGACAGACAAATACTTATCTGAAATACAGATCGACAGATAGATAACGACGCAATTTATAACTCCTTGCAATACCAAATAGACCATTAAAAAAATATTCAAGTAAATGGCAACCGATTTGTCACCCAAATGACCCCTGTTCTTTTCATATTACTTTATTTGCATGTCTATTTAAGTCATGTACATATGTACATAAAAATTATACACTTTTTCTAGGTAGTAAACCACACAAGTCTATATTATTTTGGTTTTATAAATAGATTTACAAACGCATAGATTTTGGGGTGCGCGGCGAAGGGACAGTATGAAAATTAACGGGTTGTAACAATAGTCTTCGGGCCTTTGCTACGTTAAGAGTGCTTAAGCGGCGGGTTAACGGAGCGGGCGCCCGCCACCTGCCGCGCGTGTACTAACCCGTCGCACGCGTCCGCGCCAGAGAGCGCTACTTTAACTTATCTTTGAATACATACACGCTAGGCGGGTACCCGCCGCGTGCGCACGCTTAACGTAGCGAACGCCCTTATTGTATAAATTATACCACAGTTTGTATACAGATATCTTATGAAATGCATATTTTCTAGAGAGGACCTTTGTAGAGAATCTAAAATCTATTTGTTTGTTAAATCTCGCTTCATTTATACACTAGCTCGTCTTGTACTTCGCCCGGCGCGCACATAGTAACTCGTGTGAGGGAGCAGGACAATCGTATGTCACGAGCGAGAGACAAGGCAGAGTGATGTCGTGTGACGTAAATGATCCCCTGTATTTTTTTTAAAGTTCTCATAACTAATTGCGACTTATTATTTTTGGGGCTCCCCATTGCATGTCCCTATAATATCAGAGGTATCAAAATGGTCATGTAATATAAAGTATTTCTGCAGTGGACTTGCAAACCATAATGAGAAAGCTATAGTTTTACACTAATATAGGCCGCGCCAAACAAGTTGGCGGATGTGAAGTTAACTACAAGCTGCGCAATAGTCAATCAACGCGCGGCTTTATGTGAGCTTCAGAGAGATACCAGACGGGCGGTGTCGCCGCGACATTGCACCGCGGTGTAGCGGCGGTGCTGAGCGTCGTCGCGGCGACACCGCGGCGCCCAGTGTTGCCGGTAGCGATTTAGACATTAAATCTAGAGTATTCGAGTATTCTATGAATTTTTAGCGGGAAAAAAGGTTTTGACGACAACCGTTCAATCTTAAACTGAAGATGAGAAAAATCCCTCGTACACGTTAGAAATCAGATCGTGTAATTTGTCACGACGAATGTCACAGTAACAGCTTTCCAAATGACAGCTGTCAAACTTCAAAGTGATTTATCTTGGTCATTATCAATTCTAGACTACTGTTGTTTTCATAAAAGTGCGGCGGTGCAGCGGCGGTGACGCCGCGGTGCAATGTCGCGGCGTCAACGCCCGTGTGGCATGTCTGTCAGTTAGGATTGGATATTGCGGAGCTTATAGCTAACTTCACCTCCGCCAAGTTGTTTGATTCGTCTTATACCAGTTATTTTTGTGTTAAGATTTATCACGTATTGCGAGTATTTGTTTATTTTTAACTTAAAAATCCAATGTAACTAATTAAAATGGTATGTTGTGGTCAAGTGTTATAAAAACAAGCAAAATATTTTTGCAACTTGCATTTGTTAATTATTGTGTCAAAGATGTATGATTGAGTGAATGATGTAAATATAATTGATATTGAATAGTGTTAAATAATTTAAATAAATAATATTCAATCATGTTCGTTTTTAGTTATTTAATTTTTTCTGTTATTTTATACTCTTACCCTATCAATTAACACAGAGGTACTTTGGTTTAGTTAATCCGTTTGTTGTCTCCTTCTTCTTTGATAATTTAAATTCAGTTGTAAAAGACAAAATACGGATTAACTACTCCAAACTAACTGTTTTAATAACATTTTCAGCGCTACGCCACGTATTTTTATTTCATAGTACTGTGGCCCTATTTTTTGTCGACTACAGTGATACCGCCCACAAGCACTGATCAAATATAGATGACTTTGGCGCTCAAAAGGTTAATAAGGCGGAATTTCATACATACATTATATAAATGAAATGATTTTTAACGTGCTTCACACACTAGGTGTATAGAAACTTTCTTTTTGTGATAAACATTTTAAAAAATTGACGCGTTCGCAGGATTTGAACCTGCATCCCTCTGGGATTCCGGATTCTCTGGGTTTTTTTTTTGAAATGTTTATCACAAAAAGAAAGTTTCTATACACCTAGTGTGTGAAGCACGATAAAAATCATTTCATTGATTAAGCAATGCGCCATTTTCTCAATGGTAAGAAGTTCTAATAATTTCACATTAAGTAACTAACTGGTTTAAAGCACCAACTACTACATTGTTGGAAGCGCCATCTTGTGAGAACTAGATGGCGCTTCCAACAATGCAGTAGTTGGTAAAAATGATAAACCACTTTCAATAATTCGACGTTTTCGCAGATAGCTTTCTAGCTTAATTTGGACAAAGCATCTGGGCCGGAATCCCAGAGGGATGCAGGTTCAAATCCTGCGAACACGTCAATTTTTGAAATGTTTATCACAAAAAGAAAGTTTTTATACATTATATATTATGTAACTGTCTTACTCATGAAAGCGCTAAAATAGAGCAATAAAGAAATACTAATATAGATACAAAAGAAACAAGGAATTCTGTTATACAGCATAATATTTTGACAGCCGATTATCATACTTCATACTTTAATTATAAATCTGAAAAGTTTGTTGCTTTGTTCCTCTTTCACGCAGCAACGGAGCAATGGATTGACTTGATTTTTGGCATGGATAGATAGATAGATAGATAAACGCTTTATTGCACACCAAGAAATAACTATAATAAGAAGAAATAAAGATACAAAAACAGTGTAATAAAGGGCGGCCTTATCGCTAATAGAGATCTCTGCCAGGCTCATGGATATAGTTCAAGGGCCGGAAAGTGACATAGGCTACTTTTTATCCCGAAAAAATTAAAGGTTCCTGTAGGATAGCACAAAAGTCAAAAACCACGCGGGCAGAGCCGCGGGCTAAAGCTAGTTTATTATAAGGATCTTTCAAAGCGGGCTCAGACTTTGTACAGTAGTCCAAAAAAGCTTTAAAATGTAGTGAACAAATTCACAGAATAAAAACGTTATTTTATGCAATGGAATTTCGTATTTTCTAATTTGATTTTTGTTCAGGGTCGCCATCTCGCCGCCATATTTTACAAGCAATGTCAAAAGATAATAAGATCCGAAATATGAAATTCCTTTAAATTGTGATGTTTATTATAGATTTTAGGAACATTATTTTTCAAACAAATAAATACTGTACCAGGTGATGGCCTGAACTCGATATATTTTTGCATTGTCTCTTTTGCGAGCTTTCACCTGAATAACCAATTTTGTGTAGCCATTTATAATTTTTTACAAAGTTAATAGAATATGAGGATTAAAATCATCAATTAAAACAATAAACTAGTCGAGTATGATGTATTTACAAGAATTCTTCGTGCCCTAAAATATACATTTTTAGCTAATCATAAAATTCACTTCTATATGAAGAAACATCAAATTGTCACTATATTATGTACATTACATATACAGTACATTAATATTATTTCTATAAAGAGCTAAAATCTACAAGAGTAGTCATTAATAACGCCTAAAATAAGAAAGGGGTTTGAACATTTTTGTATGGAAGCTAGCATATCCACCCGCCGCCATTTTGTTTTTTTATAAGTTTCCGCGCACAATGAAAGTAGTATACATGGGTAGGGGACACATATACAAACAATATATGTTCAGTACTATGATACCCTAAAGTGTCACGTTCTCGAGATATTTGGATGTAAAAATCGCAGAGTAATCGTACAGGGATATTTACATCCAAATATCTCGAGAACGGGACATTTTAGGTTACTATTGTACGAAATATGTATTGTGTGTGGAGACACTTGTCTCCTACTCATATATACTACTTATATAGTGCACGGAAACAAAAAAAAAACATATCGGCGGCAGGTGGATATCCCACAAATGTTCAAACCCCATTAAAGTTTGATATTATGATTCGAATCTAACAACTTATGTTATCAGCCTTTTGTGATACATTGAGAATTTATTGCTTTGAAGCAATGCCAGGAACAACAATTGTATGCGGCTAGGGCCGGACTGTGAGTTTAGGGGGCCCTGGGCTAATGCTACCTAAGGTCCCCACCTATTTATTCAAAGTATAGGATAGCAAGATAGAAAGAGACAGAGCTTGAGAGGGAGTCAGCGGAGCACGATCGAGATCGAATAAATGTGTAATGGCTGCCGAACATTTTAACTGCCAGTTCGAAGTACCAACACCTGAACGTAGACTTGAATCGCAGAAATCGCAGGGCCTCACGATCTGTTTAATTTAGTAAAATTATAGATTTTTCGCATTATAGTCTATATTTTACTTTGACTTAGCTGGAATCCACGGGGCACTGGGCTGAAACCCAAAAAGCGATATGGTAGATTCGGCCCTGGCGCCACCGGTCGGGTAGCCACTAACCACCAAGAATACAAGGAATCTCTGGGAGAAACCCCACAAAGAAAACGTTACTAATGACACTGCTGAGTACCTGAAAGGACTATGGAAATTTGGAATGGCATACCTAAGGTTTTTATTACGCGATGCCTTCGGCATAGCATTTGCATTTCCATTTTGTAAAATGAATGCTCACATTGATATCCACTTTTCACACAAACAAAGATGTTGAACATTTCGATTATCTTTAGACCTTCAAGAGTCTGTGGATGATCCGATTGCTTTTTATGTAGTCTAAATAGTTTTAGCCTATGTGAGTAGTGTTGTATTAAGAGCTATACATATTTATTACTACACCAACAATAGAGTCTATATTCACTTGTCGTTCTTTCGTACATAGTGGTATCGCGAGAAGGTGGCTACTTGTAGCGGTGCGCATGCGGCTAGGGTTGCACGGCGCGGGGCGGTACCCCCCAAATAGAAAGTTACTATGACACTGCGGAGTTATACATGACTATACAGGGTTACTGGTAATCAATTAATGCTAATTGGTTAGGCCTTAGGCTTCTTCTGTACATAAAAACTAACTTTTGTTCAACGACTTTTATCAAATATCTCAAAAAAATGCTGTTCCATAGTATAATATCCTTGACCCTCGACAAAATGTATGGAACGGCTGTTTTTTTTTGTTTTGACAAATGTCGCAGAAATGATGCTAATTGATTGTCAGTAACTCTGTATATTGGAACTTGGAATAGCATACCCAAGGATTTTACTACATGTTGCCGTGGGCTCCATGGCTAGAATTTGCACTAAAGAAACTTTCTTATTCCACTTTTCACTATAAACATAAATAGCACTAAGCTAATAAAGTCCATATTCACTTGACGTCCTTCCGCACGTAGTGGAACCAAGAAGGTCGATCGCGGCTGGCATCACTGTCGCCGGCGGTACGGGGGCTACCTGTGGTAGTGCGCGTGCGGCTAAGACTACGCGGCGCCGCGCGAAATAAGAACATCTTTATCACTACACGATTACAGTTCATATTCACTTGTCGTCGTGCCGCGCGTAGTGGTACCTCGAGAAGGTCGATCGCGGCTGGCATCACTGTCGCCGGCGGTACGGGGGCTACCTGTGGTAGTGCGCGTGCGGCTAAGACTACGCGGCGCCGCGCGAAATAAGAACATCTTTATCACTACACGATTACAGTTCATATTCACTTGTCGTCCTGCCGCGCGTAGTGGTACCTCGAGAAGGTCGATCGCGGCTGGCATCACTGTCGCCGGCGGTACGGGGGCTACCTGTGGTAGTGCGCGTGCGGCTAAGACTACGCGGCGCCGCGCGAAATAAGAACATCTTTATCACTACACGATTACAGTTCATATTCACTTGTCGTCCTGCCGCGCGTAGTGGTACCTCGAGAAGGTCGATCGCGGCTGGCATCACTGTCGCCGGCGGTACGGGGGCTACCTGTGGTAGTGCGCGTGCGGCTAAGACTACGCGGCGCCGCGCGAAATAAGAACATCTTTATCACTACACGATTACAGTTCATATTCACTTGTCGTCGTGCCGCGCGTAGTGGTACCTCGAGAAGGTCGATCGCGGCTGGCATCACTGTCGCCGGCGGTACGGGGGCTACCTGTGGTAGTGCGCGTGCGGCTAAGACTACGCGGCGCCGCGCGAAATAAGAACATCTTTATCACTACACGATTACAGTTCATATTCACTTGTCGTCCTGCCGCGCGTAGTGGTACCTCGAGAAGGTCGATCGCGGCTGGCATCACTGTCGCCGGCGGTACGGGGGCTACCTGTGGTAGTGCGCGTGCGGCTAAGACTACGCGGCGCCGCGCGAAATAAGAACATCTTTATCACTACACGATTACAGTTCATATTCACTTGTCGTCCTGCCGCGCGTAGTGGTACCTCGAGAAGGTCGATCGCGGCTGGCATCACTGTCGCCGGCGGTACGGGGGCTACCTGTGGTAGTGCGCGTGCGGCTAAGACTACGCGGCGCCGCGCGAAATAAGAACATCTTTATCACTACACGATTACAGTTCATATTCACTTGTCGTCCTGCCGCGCGTAGTGGTACCTCGAGAAGGTCGATCGCGGCTGGCATCACTGTCGCCGGCGGTACGGGGGCTACCTGTGGTAGTGCGCGTGCGGCTAAGACTACGCGGCGCCGCGCGAAATAAGAACATCTTTATCACTACACGATTACAGTTCATATTCACTTGTCGTCCTGCCGCGCGTAGTGGTACCTCGAGAAGGTCGATCGCGGCTGGCATCACTGTCGCCGGCGGTACGGGGGCTACCTGTGGTAGTGCGCGTGCGGCTAAGACTACGCGGCGCCGCGCGAAATAAGAACATCTTTATCACTACACGATTACAGTTCATATTCACTTGTCGTCCTGCCGCGCGTAGTGGTACCTCGAGAAGGTCGATCGCGGCTGGCATCACTGTCGCCGGCGGTACGGGGGCTACCTGTGGTAGTGCGCGTGCGGCTAAGACTACGCGGCGCCGCGCGAAATAAGAACATCTTTATCACTACACGATTACAGTTCATATTCACTTGTCGTCCTGCCGCGCGTAGTGGTACCTCGAGAAGGTCGATCGCGGCTGGCATCACTGTCGCCGGCGGTACGGGGGCTACCTGTGGTAGTGCGCGTGCGGCTAAGACTACGCGGCGCCGCGCGAAATAAGAACATCTTTATCACTACACGATTACAGTTCATATTCACTTGTCGTCCTTCCGCGCGTAGTGGTACCGCGAGTAGGTCGATCGCGGCTGGCATCACTGTCGCCGGCGGTACGGGGGCTACCTGTAGTAGTGCGCGTGCGGCCAAGCCTGCGCGGCGCCGGGCTGGTAGCCGTCGGCCCAGCGGTTGGACTCTCCCGCCGGCAGCACCGGGGGGGTGAGTGAACTCACGCCGGTCACGTTTGTTGACATGTTGCCGCCTGGAAATTATAAACATGACTGTTACTCGGCGCGTCTTGAATTGGTCTAGGTCGAACAATAGGCTAGTTGACAATTTCTTTTGATGTCCTCTTGTACCAGCTAACCATAAACAGCTGATTAACGAAAACAAAAATAAAATCAACTTAGAAGTAAAAAAGTTACAAGCATTTTATTTTCTTGCTAGACAAAGAGCTCACTATGGCAGAATATGACGTCACGGTCCGTAAGTGTCATACATTCGCCATATTATGTTATGCTTTGTGGAAAAGGGACAAAGCATCTCCTCTTAATCCCTAACAAAATCTTTAAAAGCTTATATCTCTGAACTGGATTATCTGAACCAATTTTAGTTATTTTTTCAGTTTACGAATCATAATTAATTGCAGAATTCAGTAATATTAATACTTTTAACTAATTCAATACTAGTCAACTACACTATTATTTAGTCCGCGACATATAATTTTCTTTTTATTTTCATAGATTCCGGTTTTTTGACGACTATAGACATCCTGGGACCCGGAAATTCTGATCAAGTACTGGCGGTCAAAAGGTTAAGGTCTAATGAAACCTGGATGAAAATGTACCTTTGAGCGCGTGTATAATATACCTGGGTGCGTGTATATGACGTACCTGGGTGCGCGTGTGTAATGTATCTGAGTGGGCGAGTATAATTCATCAGGGAGCGTGTGTATAATGTATCTGGGTGCACGTATGTGTTGTGTGGCTGGCTGGGAACTGTACTTGGGTGCACATATGTGTTTTGTGGCCGGCCGGGAACTGTACCTGTTGTGCACGTATGTGTTGTACGGCGGGTGGGAACTGTACCTGGATGCACGTATGTGTTGTGTGGCCGGCTGGGAACTGTACCTGGGTGCACGTATGTGTTGTGCGGAGGGTGGGAACTTCATCTGGGTGCACGTATGTATTGTGTGGCCGGGCGGGAACTGTACCTGGGTGCACGTACGTATGTGTTGTGTGGCTGGCTAGAGACTGTACCTGGGTGCACGTATGTGTTGTGTGGCCGGCTGTGAACTGTACCTGAGAGCACGTATGTGTTGTGTGGCTGACTAGGGACTGTACCTGGGTGCACGTATGTGTTGTGTGGCCGGCTGTGAACTGTACCTGAGAGCACGTATGTGTTGTGTGGCTGGCTAGGGACTGTACCTGGGCGCACGTATGTGTTGTGTGGCCGGCTGGGAACTGTACCTGGGTTCACGTATGTGTTGTGCGGCGGGTGGGAACTGGATCTGGGTACACGTATGTGTTATGTGGCCGGCCGGGAACTGTACCTGGGTGCACGTACGTATGTGTTGTGTGGCTGGCTAGGGACTGTACCTGGGCGCACGTATGTGTTGTGTGGTCGGCTGGGAACTGTACCTGGGTGCACGTTGTGTGGTCGGCTGGGAACTGTACCTGGGTGCACGTATGTGTTGTGCGGCGCGGCGTAGGGCGCGGCCGCGTAGTACGGCGGCGGCACGCTCAGCGAGTGCAGCACGGGCACGGAGGAGACTGGCAGGGCCGCGGGCGGTACTGGCGCGGGCGGCTGCCAATATACAACATTAAAAAATTGATCAGCTGGGCTACAATCGCGCTGACACGCGTGTCAGTTGTGTTCAGTGCGTGCGTTAGTGTTTGTCATAGGCCACTGTTAAGTAAGCTTCAGTCAAGATTGGGTTATCCGCTGCTTGTAGATAATCACAGCGGTTAAGATGTTTGATTCGACGTATCGAATTGCTGTTTTGCATGAATATACTGGTACTAATTTTAATCCCTAAAATTTTAAAAAAGCTGCAGGTAATGCTAATTAGAAATATGTAGGACTAAAAGGCTTTTTTACAGTACTCATTGAAAACGAAATCCCTTTAAATTGTTAAGTTACTGGGTGAAAGAAGGATTTGAATTGCATGCCTGCGCGGGATTGACGATACGGGGGCAGCTTTGGGACAACAATGCTCACCGGGTAGGAGTAGTTGTAGTAGTTGTGCTCGGGCTCCTGAATGGGCACGGTGATGAGGTTGGTGAGGTTGGTGCGCGCGCGCGGGTGCGCGTGCCCGCGCGGGTCCGACGCGGTGGGCGGCAGCTGCCGGACACACAAACCATTTCAAGTTAAGCAATGTTCGGCGCGATTAGTCTTTGGATAGGCAACCGCGAGTAGCATTTACTACTGAGCGCTACCGTGGCTGGCCGAATGACACGTCAAATTGTAGGTCTCGGTTGTTTTAACCTTTTCAATACCTAATTTTCACAGGTAATTTTCAATTTGTGTATAAATTATTAAATGTCGCTTTAGAGATAAAGACAATTCCATAGACATTTCGTAATTCAACACCTCAAAATAATGGTCATTCAAAGAGTTGAATGACCATTATCAAAAGTACACTATAATAATTATTTATTATGGCCTAAATTTACAATAGTAAGTATAGTAATTAATTACCCAAAGCTTCCTGAAATCCTACTAATATTATAAACGCGGAAGTTTATGAGTAAGTATGTATGGATGTTTGTTACTCTTTCACGCAAAAACTACTCAACGGATTTAGATGAAACTTTGCAATAATAATGCTTACACATCAGAATAACACATAGGCTTTGATTATACATGTCTAGATGGACAAACATAAACATTAATCACAAAGAAAATGTCCCAGATCTTTGACAATGAGCGAGTACTTAATGTGTCAAACCTCTCAAAATTTGTATGGCTAGGCACCATATATGGACCATATTTTTTGGGCCGTTTTGCTCAGCTAATTCGGTATCTAGACAGATACATAATCAAAGCACATAGGCTATAATTTATAAAGATTTTGCGTAAAACGAAGTTCGCCGGGTCAGCTAGTATTTCATAACAATATTTCAGGAGCTGAAGCCTCAGCTATGATATTATTAAACATTGCTATTATAAGCTAGAAGTAAGGAATAAGCTTCTCAAGTAGTAACTTACAGTAATAGGTTTGACGATGGCGACGGAGCTTTGTGGGGGCTCCGGCTCCTGCTTGATCTCCGTGTTGCCGGACGACACGTGTCTGTGGTTGATGTGCGCTTGCAGATCTCTCTGTAAAAACGTACATTCCTGTTATATACATAACTGAAACTAACATGGCGCGTTCTGCGCACCATTCCATCAACTGCGCACCATTCCATCAATCTCATCATTATTTTATTTTAATTTAAATATAAATTGCTTAAATTAAGGTGTATGGATGCTAGAAATTGCCAATCACAAAAATCTGTTAGTTTCAGGAATATCAGAATCTTTCAATCTAAATTCTAATTAGAAACGTTCAATTAGAAGAAATTGATCAGAACTACAACGACACAAACTGTGGCACTATGCAATATGAAGATTTGATTATAATTATTTTGATGGATTATTGAGCAAAAATTTGTACCTGTGAAAGGTAAGTCCTCCTGCAGCCAGTATTGCCATATCTCGTCCCTGAGTGTGTGCACATGTACACTGTACCCAGCCCAGTCTGCTCCACTCTTAGCACCTGCAACGTAAGGTAAAAACTTGATGCATCTACAGCAAAAACTGGTGGTCTACTGGTAATGACACCCATCTTATAATCGTGAGGTTGTTGGTTCAATCCCGGTCCCGTATCAAATGCACCAATGAATTCCTAAGAATTTATGTATGAAATTTCACAGCAGTGCTTTTCGGTGAAGGAAAACATCGTGAGGCAACCTGCATATTATGTCCGTGGAAGAAATTCGATAGCATATGTGAATCCAACAACCCGAACTGGGTGGATATGGCCCAATCACCCTTTGTGGGTAGGCCTATGTCCTGCAGCAGACTATTAAAAAGGCTAGTACAGTACAGCATAAACTGTTTCTTAGTACTTTAATACAGTAGCCTTACATAGATGTAACTTGTTTATGGGATTGACATGTCAAAATATAGGAAATAATTTACTTTGACCATGTTAGAATATGACAGTTCTTGAGATTGAACTAAGTATCTAATTATAAATTTTAGACCAAGCAATGTATGTTATTTTATAGTTCAATTATGTGTAGGTATAAATTGCTTATTTTCTTACCTTCTCCCTACATCGAGGGCAGTGCGTGTGATCAGCCCTGGCGCAAGACAAGCAGAACACATGCTTGCATGGTATCTGGAAAACAAAATTAATAATGCAGTCTATGAGTATAGTATTCCATATATGAAATTTTATTTGAGTACAAGTCTCTTAACAGGTAAATAAGATAAGCCTAGATAGACGAAATAAAGCCAGTTTTCAACAGAATTTCAACTCGTCTATTGAGTTCAAAATGCACAAATATGTGGAGTAGAGAAAGAAAAACAACCAACCAACCGGACTACCAAACAAACAGAACAAACTGCTGGTTTTCTTGTTTATAAAAGTTAGGGCAAATAGGTATCTTCTGTCACCATGCTTCATCCTCGACTATTAATATCGCTACCATTGGGAGTGTTAGTGGTCAAGGTACTTATTCATGATAAAGAAACCTGGGTTTATTGACCGAAGCGAAGGTCTATGCAACAACATGATGTTTTTGACTTTCGTTTGTTTGGATGTTGATTTTTGTCTACAGGTAGCATTTTTATGAATCTTGACTAAAGTTGGTACACAGGCTTATTGTATTAATGGATATTTTTTTTGTCGTCAGCTGTTTTTGGTTTGTGGGTTATTTTCCTCGAAAAGGGGTCACACTATTTATTGGCCGATTTCGATAATATTTGGTAAGATTGTTTAGTATCTAAACTCTGAAATCTAAGATTCAGTCAGAGAGAGCCTATATCTTGACTCACTGATGGATTTGGTTCATATTCCCAAATTGGGTTCTTCTGAATCTTCTTAATGAATTCTGAATCTTCTTAGATGCACTTAAAAAGATGTATGTGATACAGTAAGTTACTGTTCCAAGAACTGCTATTATATTTCATAGTTTACCATACGTCCATAAATGAGTATAGGCTTGGAGCAGATATTGCAGCAGTATATCCTAGGATTGAGGAGCTTCTCCCCAATGAGTGTGGCGCGGTGGCTCCAGTCCAACCTTAGCATGGGCTCAGGAGGCCCGCGAGATAAAGTTGTGAAGACAGGGGCTTCTAGCTGAGATATGTCTGATGGGACCTCCACTGTAATGCAGATAATATCAATGTTACTAAAGTATAATTGACTAGATTGTTTATGATAACTACATCTTAATAGCTCTGGGTTTATTTGATTCATCAGAAGTTTATATGATTATACCAAAATTATTATTCTGATATGGCACAGTAATTAATCTTAGCATTAGTCAAATATGATGAATAGATTAGGGGCTATATAATAATTTTGGGTCAGTCTCTTGCTGTACACAATCCTATCTTGTATGTAGGAAATCTGTACTAATAAGTACCTACTTAGCTTGTTCATGATATTTAGATTATTATAGTTTTAGTACATACATTTAACAGGTTCTGTAGGTTCAGGCTCTTCCTTAATCTGCTCTATGATGGGTTCTTCAGGTTCTTGCGAGGTTTCTTCCACCGAACATTCTTCCTCGTCGCTGGACATTACTTTGGGTACTTTCTTCCCTCTGCCGCGTCCGCGCCCGCGGCCTCTTCCTCTACCGCGACCCCTGCCTCTCCCACGAGTGCTTCTCTTTTCTCCATTCATGGTTTCACAAAGAAATAGCAAGGAACCAAGCTTATCGTTGGCAACTCTAACCTCTAAGCTGAACCGTTCCTACTGGATAGATAGTAAGGCAACAAAAACTAGAGTTATAATATTTGTTGTATTGTAATTTTCTCATGTAATTCAATTTTCATCAACTCGTTAAGAACATGGATTATGGGATTCTGATTTCAATTATTCCAAAATCCAAATTGGAATTTGGATTTTAATTAATCCAAACAAAAAGTTGCAAGTTCAACGGTTGACATTGACACATTTGACAGTAGCAATTAGTAGAGTAGTCCATTTTGCTCGTTCTTTTAGATATAAATCGATTAATCGACTAATTGATCCATTGTAAAAAATAACGATCGTTTACTCGGTACATCACTACTATACATCACATCCGTTTTGTTTGATTTGGCGGGAATATACGAAAAATGCATGTCTGTTGCTGTTTGCTGTTGTACAATTTCCAAAAGTTTTATAATTATTATTTTAAGTTTTCAGCAGGTAAGGTTGTGTAGCTCTTCTATTTAAATGTACTAAAACATTTACAGTACCTTCATACTAAAGGCCGAATCACACTCCTTGGCGGTTGTGAACACGAGGTGAGTAGTTGCGCAGAAGCAATACAGGGTTATCCAGATCTGATGTACTAAGCTGAAAGAAGGTGATTCAGACCATCACCATGAACAACGCTTACTATGGGGCTAACTCAGAATACGAGAAAAAATCAGTTCGGTCAAATATGCTTCATACACTTTGTTGATACCGAGTTGCAATTTTGTATGAAATAAGAAAAAGATCAGCTAGGTACCTGATCTTTTCTCGAATTCCGGGTAGGTAGGTCCCATAAAAGCTCCGGCGAGGCTCCGTAAAAGTTGTTCATAATTTTCCGACTTAAAACAGAAAGATAGGTGCGTTCGTTTTGGGCTCGATGGCGTTTTTGGCATTTGCAAAATTAGCGTTGATGTAAACCGTTCGGTTTAGGAATTTCGCCAATAATGCTACTTTTGCTCACTTCCCAAAACGAACGCTAAAACGTCAAACTCAAACGACCACAAAGAACTCACCTCCGCAGGTGGATCAAAAGCGGCAGTTCACGATGCCATTTTTAAAATTGTTTCTGAGCTATCCAAACGGTGAACGAAAACAGTTGAAAATGTCACTTTTGCTCACACATTCTCAAATCGAACGCTGAATGTACATAATCGTTTTTGGCGTTTTTAACTGTTAATTTTGCCTTCAGTTGGCTATCCGAACGCACCTCTAATAATACACAGGGCAAGAATATTATACACGCTGCAAATTCATAAAATATTATGTTAGCGGGGCGCAAGAGAGGGGATGTGCGCCGCTTATAGCTAACGTCACAGCAGCTAAGTTTGAATCAGCATAATATTTATATGTATTATGTAGGTACCTATGTACAATATGTCGTTGAAGGTGGAACTTTCAAGTAATTTCAACAAGATATAATATCTGGTGCATCAAGTTATAATATTATTTTTGACTTTCGAATTCGAACGGCTCGGACGTATACGGAACTTTTACAGATTGTATGGAGAATCCATAAAGTTCCGTAAACGTCCGATCCATTCGAAAGTCAAAAATTAAGCCCCTGTAGGTACATAAAGACTCCACATAATTATAATCTCGTCTGTGTAATGAAACACATGGATTGAGGATTACTTTGTCGATTGAGTACTGGCTGGCAACGGTAACGCGGTCATGGCCGGTTGTCGCTCCACGACTGACGACGCGGTACTTCAAGGGCTTGCGAGACTTATAGCCCGCGACCACCAGTAAACTCAAATCAACTCAACTGAATGGTGGCGCCACTATCAATTTGCTATATGTTCGTCTCTATGATTTTTTTCATGTAGGTATGTTCATCGGTATTTTAGTCAATTGTGAACCGATTTAAAAAAATATTTTTCATTTCGGGTTTACCTACAATACTCCCGAGGTGGATCCATTTAAAGGTGACGTCCACAAGTGGTATATTATTCAGAGAAAAATCGAACCAAGATGATATATATACATAATTTGAAAGCTTGATTTACGGGCTTCTCAAAAATATTTGATTTAGATTTAGGTAACTTATTTTTACGAGGGGGAAATCTTCGGAAGATGCCCATTGCCCTAACTGCATTGGGGTGCAGTAGGGTTATGTACGTATACCTATTGTACCCCCTAAAACACCCTCGGTGGAGTCGGTGGCCAGCCTTTGTGCCTTCTTGGGAGCTCCGGGATCTCCGAAAGGAACGCACCGGTGCTCCCAGCACTTTGTGTGCCTACTCGCACACTCTATATTCTCGTGCCCCGGCATCAGGACAAGGGGCCGGGTATGCCACCACTGTTGCCGTCCCGGCGCCGTCTTCGCCGTGAAGGGTGTGCGTTTTCGCGTTCCCGCTCTGCGGCTTTCTTCTGCGAAATTACCTTTTCGCAGAAGTCTGCCGCCGCCTTCCACGCAGTCCTGTCAGTCAACATTGCCGAGACCACGCTTGGCAGAGATGAATCTATCTCCGCCTCGCAGTGGTGGCACCGCGGCGATTGTTCCCGGCCAATCCTGTGAAGGAACTCCCCAAAGCAGACATGTGCTGTGAGGATTTGCATCAGCCGAAAGGTGACGGGCTCCTTTCTCTCCAGCCAGGCCTCGAAACTGGGCAGAATCGCGCCAACAGCGCGTTGTCGCACGTTTGGCGGCTCATGCAGCCGAGCCTTCCATCTTTGAAGAGCACGTCGGTGTTCCTCCTTCCTAATTTCGTCCCGGGTTAGTAAACCAACTCCATCCGTTCGGCGTATGCGCTCGTAGATTGCCGCGTCCATATCACCCAATATGTCGAGTGGCGGAAATCGACCCATCAGAGTGGCAGCCTCGAAGGAAATTATCTGATAGCCCCTCGCAACCCGGATGGCCAGGATGCGCTATTTATTTAGGTACCTACCTAACAACTAAATTCACCGAATTGATTGTAATGAGACCAAATATGTCCCAACATTTCAGTAAGGGCGAAATCTTTGCTCTAACTCTAGTGAATTTGTGATACGATAAAAAAGATCATTCGTGAATTACCTACCGCTTCCTAGGAATATAAAAAAAATATAGAGACATTTTTTCGGAAAACGTTTCTGTCTGATATTGTATCTAAGTCTTTTTCTTAAAGAAAATATATATTTTTAAATTTCAGAATGAGCGATGACTAACATTTTGAGATATTTTATACTACTTCAATTCAACCATTTTGTTGATCCAATTCTGCCACATTTGCGACTGAATATTTTCGCTTATTTTATATCAGTGCCTGTTATTTCAGTTCAGCTCCCTGTTATCGACTTCCTATTGCGCAAATACGCGATTTTCTTCCTCATTTTAGATTAATATTTATTGGGAAAACGTTGTGGAACTGTACTGCGACGAGGTTAATCGATGATAGTAAAGTAAAAATAAATATTGGCAAGCTTTTCTCACTTCTATGAACTTGGAGATTTTGCCGTGACGTCTGTTTCGTTTTCCTGAAACTCTGGCTTTTAGTTTACATTTTTTTGTGGGCGAAGTGCCTAGTAACTACTCGTTTCTGATGTAGAAAAGTATTTCTTTAGATAATTGCTGTACTGCCAATACAACACTTAGTATAAGCCTATAATTGTACTACGAAGTTAGCTACAAGCTGCGAAATATCCAATCCTGACTGGAGATCAAATAAAGCTGATTGGGTTTCGCGCAGCTTGTAGGTAACTTCACATCCGCCGACTTGTATGATTCGGCCTATAAGTAAGTAAGTTCTTAAAGGCCGGGTAGCTAGCCCTGGTGTCAACCAGCACTGGGCGTCAGACAGTACCCGTGTCCGATAGCCCTGGTCCCAATGCAACGGGTCTATTAAAGTGGCCCCGCGCCTGCCACTACGGCTGCAGAGGATAGGGAGAGCGGCCATCGCGATACCGACACGCCTCCTCCCCTGCAGCCCCACCGCCTCCGCCAACACGTTGGCGGCACCCGTTAGGGCCGCTGGCAGGATGGATAGGCAGCGGCTTCCTCGCCGCCCGTCTATCCCGCCGCCGCCCCCGCCTCGATGGGCTCGGCCGCGGTATCGCGACGAGCGCGACACCGTAGTCCACCTCAGTCGGCAAGCCGACCTACTGGCCAGCCTCTACATGGGTTTGGGGAAAAAACCCAGAGAGGCGGCCCCACCACGGGTTCCTCTTAGCTTCACTGTGGCCGCCCACAAGCTACTAAGCCTCCCCGCCACGACAAGGCGGGAACCCACTCGGGGGGATAAGAAGACTGACCGTGCTTTAACTTTGCTTAACTTCAATGATTGCTAAGTAACACCTAGTCTACCTAGTAGTTTTTTTTTTTTTTTTTTTTTTTTTTTAAATTACTCTATGAGCGCTACCACCGCAACCATACAATACTTGAAAACTTGATTTTTTTTTTTGGTTTTTCGGTTTTAATGAGATCATTTTGTAGGTTGGACATTCTTCGCTGTTCTTGCTGGTACGTGGTCTCCAATCGAGAGCTTTTCGACTCCGTCGGTCATCAGTCCTAGGTATGTCCTAGGTATGTTATTTTCAAACTTTCGCGATTTGTGCCCATTATACTACTATATTAATACGGGACTTATCGCGCAATAAAACATGAGATATATTAATAAATACCTCTTTTTCTTTTTCTCCAGACGTTTCGACCAAGTCGCATTGGTCGTGGTCACGGGCAGACTAAATGCGACACCGTATCACTCAAATTGAAATTGCGCGATAAGTCCCGTATTAATATAGTAGTATAATATCCTAGGTATTTTCTTATGATTCTGGATATTGTATATTACGACTAGTATTTAGAAACTTTCAACATAAGTTATATTTACTAGTGATTTGTAGTTGGTGTCAATAAATCATTTATTTATTTATGTGCCCTGTCTACTGCCATTTCGCTTTATTCGGCGTACGCAATCAAATGTTCGCAACTGGTTGCCTACGAGGAGTAACTCCTCTTCGTGTAGGCCGCGTCACACAAGTTGGCGTACATGAAGTTAGCTACAAGCTGCGCAATATCCAGTCAACGCGCGGCTTTTTGTGAGCTTCAGTCAGGATTGGATGATTTCATATCCGCCAACTTGTGTAACGCGGCCTATACGCAACTAGTATTTCAGAATGTAAATTTTTGAATTCATATAATTGTGCTTTTAGTTTACAATCTCCTTAATATTTTGGATTCAATGGCGTCACTTATCTGTTCTTTTGGTGGGGCGTTATAATGATTAAAGTTTTGAAGTCGAATTTCGCACTTCATGGCACTAATAATTTAATTTAAAATCATGCGACACCCCTGGTGGGGCAGATTCCACTGGTCTAAAAAGTGAGTGGAATCTGGCCCACTAAGATGGGATCAGTGGGGCAGATTCCACTCCAAAAAATGAAGGAGTGGAATCTGCCCCACCAAAGCGCCCCAGAGTGGAAGGGCAGAGTGGAAGCACTCATAAAAATTGATCATCTTCCAGGGCAACTAAATTCCATAAATAATAATACTATAAAAAAACCGGACACCGAGGGTTCCTTACAAATTCAGAAAATTTCACGAAATTGGGAAGTAAGTTGTTAAAATCTCTATACTTTAATTATTACCGACAAAAAAGTTTTTTTTTTCACTTTTTTCGTCATAAATTAAAAATTACACATTGTTAAAATAATTTAAAATCTGTTTTAGCATATCCTAACGAAGCTCTTTTATATGATACCTTACATGATAAGAATTAACTCACTTTGAACTTTCAACTCATATTTTGTGAATTTTGAGGCCCTATTTTTTGTGATTTAAATAAAATGTATGGTTTTCAGATTTATTCCTATACTCTGAGACAATGCTTCTCGCCAAATTTCATAGTTCTATGTCAACGGGAAGTACCCTGTAGGTTTTGATTTTAGTGAGTGTCGAAATATGCGGTTTTTACGACATAAACGGCTCTAACTTTTTTATACGGTAACTGAGAAGTTTTTCTTTTACACAACTGCAAGATACCATAGATATACGTATTTAATTTAAATTTCAGCTCGATATCTGTACGCGTTCTCGAGATAAAGAGTCTTGACATACACACAGACGGACAGACGGACAACAAAGTGATCCTATAAGGGTTCCGTTTTTTCCTTTTGAGGTACGGAACCCTAAAAACAAAACTCATGATTAAAAAAAACCTAAATTCCATATATTTTTTAAAAGCTTAGATTCCATGGCAACTGAAATCCATATATTTCTGTAATATTTTTCAAAACATGGTAAGTATTTATAAATATTCAACGTGTCAATCCACCAATACAAGGTCGATATTCGTGAAAAAAGAATGGACACAAGGAAGTTGTTTAAATGTAAAAAAATGAAAAACAGACTGACGGCCCCCTGACGGTAAAAGCCCTGGTGATTTATTTATTTATGGCTCCCTGAAGGCTTTTTATATGTATAAATAAATGTTAAGGGACATTTTGCACACGGTCTTTGACCCCAACCCAAGCAAAGCTTCTGATATGATTGCCATAGACTGATATAGGTACTGTAAGTCCGATTACAGAAGCGCCAGCGTAACTATATTAGCTAAATAGCATAGTTCTGTTTCTTTTTCACTTTAGGTATTCAATAGAGAGAACGCTTTTTACGCTGCTATTTAATTTACGCTGGCGCCTCTGTAATCGGGCTTTGTATACACCTATACCTAGGTAGATAATAATCTCTATCATCCATCCATCCATCAGCCATAGGACGTCCACAGCTGGACATAGGCCTCCCGCATGGATTTCTAATAAGGCCGGTTGGAAGCGGCCTGCATCCAGCGCGTTCCTGCGATCCTTATTATATCGTCAGTCCACCTAGCTGGTGGACGTCCTACGCTACGCTGGTCTCTGGTCTCCATTCGACAACTTTACGGCCCCATCGGCCATTCGTTCTTCGAACTATGTGCCCTGCCCATTGCCACTTTCATTTGCTAATCCGATATATGGCTCTATAAATTTTTGTACAGCGCCTCTGGCGGAAACGAGGAAGAACTAAATCTCACACGCGAACACGAAACTTTAAGTAAACAACGCAAAACCTGGACTAAGGGCTCAGGAGTCAGAGTCACTGACCACTGAGCCAATGAGGCATTCGAACCATAGGCATAGGAACAAGTCCACCACGAGCACGTCGTTACCAGTGCGTTGCTTACTCTTAACACTCCAGTTATACCTATTACGCAGTTTATTTTTATCGAGCTAACTCTACGATAGCAGACGACATTAAACAGCTATTTACCTCAGTCAGACGGTTCATTTAATTTTCTCAAGTCTTCTGACCCGGCTTGGCACGAAGATTGTGCACTTTCTGATGTAATTTCTTTATTAATTTCAACATAATTTGCTTTACTTTTGACCCAATTATCGCTATAATTTGATAATGCTAATTACATTTATTATACCTCAGATTTAATTTTCCATTGCGTTTATCATAGGAAAGTACTTACCCACTTTTACAAAGGTTTTATCGTATTTTACGAGTGTGTCCTTGCCCTGGATTCAAATGATTAAGCTTTACGAATTATTTTTAATTTCACTTGTTCATATGAAGTTAATTAATGTGTTGTGCCTACCTAATGTAGAGGCGACGACGCGCAAAGTTTTTAGCAAACTAACCTTTATTTTTATTAAAAACTCCATGAATTACAATAGATAGAGGGTTAATTTATACCTTAACCTAAAGTTAGTATTTATTACTGTTTTATTTTTGACTGTAACTTGTAGGACGTTTATATCTAGCTTTGCGAAATAGTTGTAAAATTTTAATAATATTGAAAACCCAAATCGACGCATGACTTCGAGTGTCGCAAGGTAGCATTTTTGGCCACATTTAATAACATTGATTATTTTTCAAAAACCGAGACGTTTGATTTTAGAGCCCATATACCTACCTAGGTATTATATAAAATATTGCAGCATTACTTTTGTAACCATGAGTTTTGGGACAACCTTAACCTTACCATTACGTAGGATGTTTTTGTAGAGTACTTACGTTTCTTTGCCGTGTCCTTTCCATGTTCTTTAATAATAAGTCTACGGTCGCCAAACAGACTACTTAATACAGGCCTATTGTAGGTTTCTGAGTCATCTTTGTTTACTTCACACCATGTTACCTACATTAAGTACTTACCCTGTGGTGTCACTGTCGGGCGAAAATACGTATCGCACTGATCGTTAGTTAGAACCTTAGAACCAACTTTGGAAGATTTGTGGTCGCAACTCGCAATGTCTCGATGCAACCAGCCAGTACGAAGTTTTGACGACCGCCTGCGTAATCGTAATCTGGGTAAATCTAAAGAAGAACCGCATTTTATACTCATTGACCAATCATTTTCATGATGACTTTACTAAAATCGTGATGAAAATCAGCTTTTCTATACCAATATTTGGTACAGTGTCAGTAAACTTTTTGTATGGGACAGTAAATACTTAATATCTATGTTTTCGAGATTTCACGTTTGGTTCCTAGATACCTGATCCTAGGTTTAGTGGAGCTAATTGGACTATACAAGTTGCTCAGATTCCGTTTAGCCAAGTCGGAGGCCTTCAGGCGGCCTAAAAACTCTGACACCAGGGCTAGCCACCCGGCCTATACGAACTTACTTAGTTGCTCAGTTTGTCAAAAAGATCGCATTCTCTGCACATTGTTTACCTAAAGAAATGAAATTAAAAAAAATAATTTGGTAGCAGGTTCAAACCTCCGGAAAAACTGAAACTTAGTAACGCCCACGAAACAAGTTATTTATTAGAATTCATGTGGCTACTAATGATTTTCCAATCCTGATAGTGTAGCCTCAGCATAAGCCTATGTCCGTAGTCACGTGTGTGCGACTTTGATAACCACCAGTAGACTGTATCGCAAAAATTTGGTAATTTTCCACTGTAGGTAATCTATTACAAATACTTATCAAATCATTTTATTTATACCTTTTCTGTGTTATTTTTTAGCTGTCCGAGGTTCTGAGATACTCTATGATTTGTTTATCATAATGTAACAAGTAAATAGGTGGTTTCACTGATAACTGACAAGCCTCTTTCTTTCTCCGTTTCTTTAAATTTTTTGTGACATGGTTAGATATAGACGTATTGCACGTTCATAAATTAAATAACCAACCAGCATGTATTTTTATACCTATATTTCTTATTCTGTTCCCGATTCGCAATTTTATGTGTAAATATGAAGTGTATTCTCATCTAACGCACTCTTTTTGTATCAAGACGATTGATAGGGAGGAAAATCTTCAAGCGATGTTGTTTGAAATTCTGTCCACTAAAACCTTAAAAGTTATCTTGCTTATATCTATAGTGTCCCATGCAGAGCTATATAGAGGCATACTTGGAGTTTTTCCGAGAGTAATTGTATATCAAGAATTTTAGAACTCATGGTTGAACTGCTGAATGAGGTACTGTTATATTTTCTTTAAAATCTGTACTGTACTGTATCAGCCTTTTTAATAGTCCACTGCAGGACGTACGCCTACCCACGAAGGGTGTTTGGGCCATATCCACCACGCTGGCCCAGTGCGAATTGGTGGATTCATATACGCCATCGAATTTCTTCTACTGACATATGCAGGTTGCCTCACGATGTTTTCCTTCACCGAAAAGCCAGCGCGTGTTTAATTTCGTACATAAATACCAAAGAACTCATTGGTACGGGACCGGGATTTGAACCCACGACCTCACGATTGTAAGGAGGGTGTCACTACCACTAGACCACCACGGCTTCACTAGACCACCACGGCTTCGAACTCTACTTCAGCTAACCTCTACTTCTGCCCGGTTACAAGGTGTAGGTAATAGGTACACCGATCTCTTTTATTCTACCACAAGGGTCGTTTTCCCGTTTCAATTCAATATTAAAGCAATCACGTTGTATTGATTGGAAAAATAGTTTTTTTTTAAAATTAGCGTTCCGTACCTCAAAAGGAAAAAATCGGAACCCTTATCCGGATCACTTTGTTGTGCGTCTGTCCGTATGTCAAGACCTTTTATCTCAAGAACACGTAAAGTTAACGAGTTGAAATTTAAACCATATACATATATCTATGGTTTCATACAGTTGTGAAAAAATCAAACTTCTCAGTGACCATGAAAAAAATTAGAGCCGTTTATGTCGTTAAAAACAGTATATTTTGACACTTACATGGGAATCAAAACCTACAGGGTACTTCCAGTTGACCTAGCTAGAACTATGAAATTTGACAAGAAGCATGATCTAAGAGTACACATTTAGAATAAATCTGAAAACCGTACATTTTTAACTAAATTACAAAAAATAGTAAATATAAGTATGTAAATATAGTATCTTGTGGGATATCATATGAAAGAGCTTCATTAGCACATACTAAACGAATTTACAATGTGTAATTTTCGATGTATGACGAGAAAAGTAAAAAATAAAAAAATCGAAGATAATTTATTTATCCTATAGAGATTTCAACATTGCAATTTTGTGAAGTTTCCAGGATTTGCACGGAACCCTCGGTGTGCGAGCCTCACTCGCACTTCCCCGTTTTTTTTTTAGTTAATAGTTAGGTATACGTCTCTTCGAAGGTAAAACCTGCTTATCAAAAACTTGATCCTCTGTAATTTTAAGTGCTAAATTTTGTAATCCACTCTAATAATACATCGATGACTGAATTTCTTATTCGCGAATCGAGTCCGAAATCGATACGATCGGCATTGACCCACTAATATCGATTTTGTTTTTCGTTTTATCTGCAAAGTGCTGCTAATCGACGTCGTAGGTTCGATGGTCATGTTACATATTTACATATTGTGGCTTTTTTGAATGATTGAGTGACTAGATCGAGTCACTCGTTACGTTTGCCCTGGTCAGTCCCACTCAGAACCTTGTGCGGCGTGTCACTCTGAGACCTATGAGATAAATATTAAATAAATATTTTTGGGACATCTTACACACGGTCTCTGACCCCAAACTAAGCAAAGCTTGTAATATGGCTGCCAGAGACTGATATACCTACTACATATATACTTACTTTTTTTTTTTTTTTTTTTTTTTTTTTTTTTTTTTTTTTTTTTTAAATATTATGACAATACTACACTAATACTACTACATAGAAAGCAATTGGATCATCCACTGACCCTTGAAGGTCTAAAGATAATCCAAGTGCTCAAGCCCACTGCCAGTTGGCAGCGTGCCCAGCATGCTGGCAGCATTGCCACGCTGAATGGCAATGCTTATACGTTGAGCCAAATAAACACCAGCATTTTGGTCACGCGTCGCGTCCACCAGACGCTCAGAAAGACTTTTGAAAACAAGATGAGCTCCCGGCCCCCACGGACCCAAAGTCTCAACTCCAAAAGGCTCAAATATATTACTTTTAAATACATAGGTACTTATATAGATAGTTACTAAATAACACCCAGACACAGAGCAAATACTTATGTTCATCACATAAATATTTGCCCTGGGGAGGATCGAACCCACGCCTCTTTGACCCAGAAGTTAGGGTGACTAACCACTGAGCCACCGAGGCAGTCAATATTAGTCAGATAAAGACAGGTATCAAAATCAAATGAAAACTAATTTATTAAACATACATATATCTATATACAGGGTTATTTCTAATCAATTAGCATCCTTTCTGGGGCTTATTCTGTACATCAAAATTAACAACTTTTGTTCTACGACTTTTATTAATCCTCAAAAAAAAGTTGCGGTTCCATAGAAAAATATCGTTCACACTCGACAAAATGAATGAAACAGCTGTTTTTTTTTTGATTTTGACAAAAAGATAACAAAGTTCTTAGTTTTGATGTACAGAATAAGCTCCTGAAAGGATGCTAATTGATTAGAATAACCCTGTATACATATATGCTATATACTAATAGGCCTGGTCAGTATATATTAACACTTAAAATGCTGATTACCTTTTTCTTGATGCTTTATAAGATATAGGTATCCAGGTTTATTATAGGCTTTTGTTTTGGCTACTTGTTTCTTAAGGTATCAATAAGTTTAATATCCTACATTGTAGTTCTATGCATTCAGAACGATTGAAATAGGGATAATGGTTTGGTTTCCATGTTTATCTTTGCTTCGAGGGAAAAACCTTGTTTTTCTGTAATAATACAGTATAAGTAGGCACATACTTGATATGTAAGCCCTTCCCAGAAAATTATCTGATCAATTTAAATTCTTCTGTTTTCATACATTTATACGAGACCCTCTTGCTCGATGGCCGATGGGGTGAATTCCCCGGGATATGTCCTTTAAATCTATGGGCATGTATAATGCCCATAGATTTACAGGACGTTAACGTTATGTCTTGACCCTTGGGTCATCCACCTTTGATAAAACTGGTCTTATTAAATCACGAATTGTTTTAACTGGGGTTCGATTTTTCCTACTTCGAACGTCTGGGAACGTATACGGAAATTTGATAGATTGTATAAAAAATCTCTATGTTGTATGTAGGTATATGAAAGTTGCGAATGCCAAGCCGACCGAAGTTCAAAAATCAATCCCTTGACCATACTTTCGATCTTATAATTCTCCAGTGTTCCAATAGTTAGATATTGGAACTCGTAGATGTGAATTATATAATTATGTTTAGTAAGTTTTTTTTAATGGTATTGTACTTTCACTATTCACCAAAATCAGTTTGGGTGTATCTCTTACCTTCAATTTGGCTCATGGTATGAGCATTGCCATACAGCGTGTTGAAGCTGTCTGCCAGCATGCTGGGCACGCTGCTAACTGGCAGTGGGCTTATTTCGATAATCTTTAGACCCCCACGGGTCACTAAATGATCTAATTGATTTCATGTAGTAGCAGCTCAAGTAGTTTCATTGTATTTTCCTGTATTCAATAAAACCACCCTCACTCTATCTAGTATAATGCGTAGATATAATCATAGTCAAACTTCAACCACCACATGTCCCTTTCTCTCTTCTTTTTGGCGTGTTACCGGTTCCTGTGACATTTAAAATTGTTTTGGTTTGCTGAGTAGGTTTTCTAATAGTAGCCTACATCCATGGGATGCATAAAAATTAATTGTAAAACTGTACAATTCATAATGATGTAATTATTAGGAAGGCTATCCCTCAAAATACAGGTGTTCTCACACCTAGTTCGATGAACATGGCTAGATATTTCATGTATGGTACTGAGAGAAATAAATTATTTTTCATTTTCATTTTCAGATGCACTAAGTATCAGAACTCTATATTATCTATGTTTATGTCAGTCATCATTTAAGTAACTATTCCAACCTATAGTCCTTTTCATCAAAGAAGTCTCACGGAAATTTAGTAGAACTACTGTAGTTATAAACTTAGAAGATCGGACCGGCCATGCGATTGCGCTGCTGCATCTGCGAGACTTCTTTCGTGAAATGGGCTTTAAATAACATCCTAGCTAGACGATTTTTTAACAAGAATCGTCAAAGCAGAACGTGGACCAAAGAATGTAAATACTAACAAAGTACGTATTATTTTGTGACAGATGAAAGCGACTCGTGTCGAAAGTAACTATTAACACAAAATAACACGTTTACTGTAAACTCGAGTCTAATCTGTAAAGCTTTTGTGTTATCATCATCCTAACAGCTAACATGGTCACGAATCACGATCAACCTTTCTCAAAACTTATAAATAACTACAAGAATGTGGGCTTTATTTCCATTTGTTTAAGAGATAATTTATTAGATTTTACTGGTTTCAGTTCTGAGTTGTATATCTAATACATAGATAAATATATCCTGTATATAATCGGAGCCTTGACCTAAACTGCTGCCAAGCCACTGCTTAGGGTATACGTCCGTCATACGGATTTCGACTCCAGGGTTCAGCTGATAATAAACCAGAGTGGGTGAACCTAATCAGACAGATAGTTTTCTGACTCCTAGCTCTCCTTTCATAGCTCCTTGCTTAAGCTCCATAGACTCCTTGATACCAAGACCAAAAATGAAATATGATTCAAATGCTTACAACTGACATGCCTATATTTCTGGCTTACCAAACGAAATCAGGGATAGCTCTTGAAAAGTGTTATCTACTGACAAGAAACATTTCCTTCAGGGGAATTAAACCATTTTTAGGCGCTTTGCTCATTCGAGCAATAGGAATAATCTAACAATGTCATAATCGCCAACTATTGACAATTTAGCGTTTTAGGTTCATTTAATTTTTATCTAAATTCATAGTGTGATTGACTATCAACTCAACTCAATGGATTATGGTTCAAAGAATCATGGATCTACAGGCGTTAATTTTAAACAGCTACGTTTCGTCTGTAATTCAGTTAAAGTTCGATTGCAATTGTAGTTAAGTTTCGATTCAGCTTTAAAGAATTCGGTATTGCGCTAAACTTCATACACCAACCGTTTGTTTGTTAGCGGTTACGTTCCAACTCTGATTGAGTTGCGTTTCAACTTTTGTCAAAATCATTAGCGCGATACAAAAATAGACAAAAATTTAAAGGTCGGTTTAATTGTGGTTCAGCTGTAATTATTTAGTGCGATTGGCCGGCTGGTCTGGCCGCATAGTGCGCGGTGACATGTCACCTAGTGCTGCTGGTTTAAATCTACTACTACACTAACATTTTACAGGCACATAAATTCCTGGTCCGGTGATCCAGTTAACATTCAGTCTGTGACACATTTTTAGTTATTTTAGTTGAAAATGTAATTTGTGGAACAATTACCTACAATTAAAATGGCACAAGAGTCTTCCTGTTGCTCACTTTTCTAAATAGCTTCTGTGTTATGATCTGCATATTTTATAAAAAATATTTTTGGTGAGGAAAAAAGCAGGTTTTCGTGTATCTGGAAATCATTTTGAAAATATTATTTGATACAGTTTTATCTTCTTCTATTTTAGTATATAAAAATATCTTGTCACAGATATAATAACTAAACCTGGAAGAGATTGCTATAAGCAATAAGGCCGCCCTTTGTTGCACTATTTTATGTTGTTGTTTTTTTTCCTCTCTGTGTATTTTTGTTTTCTGAATTGTATTTTAGTGTTAACAATAAAGTGTTTATCTATCTATCTAAACAACGTATCAGCTAGTAAATTATAATACTTTTAGACTTAAGTACTACTATTTATACTATTGCTCTCATTTACATAGAATTACTATGTGTAATTATGTAAGTAGTCTAGGTGATAGTTATGTATGAATAATACGAAGTGGAATTCATAGCATAATTTATTAAATAGTTATTTCCTATAGCAGAAGATAGAGTGACTGCTATCAAGCACGTTTTGTACAGACGCGCTAGACGTCAGAAATATAAGATATATAATTAACTAGCTGCCCGTCTTGGCTTCGCCCCTTTATGGATGAGTTATAACTATAAACCTTCCAGAAAAAATATTCTAAAAGATAGTGAAAACCGTAGTGCAATCTGTTGTCTAGTTTGGTAGATATAAGCGAATACACAGACAGACATACAATAATAGCGGAGTTGCTTTATTTTAATATATATATATATGTAGTGGTATCTACATAATATAATATATGCTTCGCTTCTGGCTTAGAACCACAGATTATAAGCATCACATGAGATTTATTTTAATCTGAAGAAACTAACTTAAGGATTTCTATGTCTTGGAATGTCAGCACCGGTCATATCAAAAGTCCTTTTTTATGTCTCCAAAACATAAATAATATAGGTACCTAATAGTAAATTATGGTACAAGTGTGTAATGTTGGTGATTACCGCTGAGGCGCCATTGAGGACGGTAATTATCAATACACACGTGTAGCATACGACGTTTTTCAACACAGTTGTGAATAAAATAATACTAAAAAAAAGAAAGAAGAAGAAGAAAACGAGTTGTGAAAAATGTTTAGAAATGGCGGGAATTCCTATGCGCGCCCAATGGCAATCGGCTATAGACTAAAAGAATGAGGTTTATTTTTTTGGCTTTTCGCGGATAGCTCTTTTTTTAGCCACGTACAAAATGGGGAATTTCAAGTTTTCTTTCTTGATTACAGAGAAAACAAAAGTTATATTTGAGTAAAAGTTTAATTTATTAAACACGTACAAGTTGAAATTATCATAGAGGTACTTTAAATTACTTGTACTTACCTACTTAAACACGACCTTTTTGTATCGAAACTTTTTTTAAGAACAAAGCAATTCAACCAATTAAATTTAAAAAAATCTCTATAACTCACGCGTGAATAACAGCAACGAAAAAATCACAGTTTGGTTACAGGTGTCATAATGTGCCTGATTGCGGTGAAATTATACACACTTTATGAGCAAGTGTGTTGAAAAATCTTTTAGTAGGTACCTACACCAGTGCACATCTTCCCAAGAACTCCAACAGTTACAAAAAATAAAAATAAGTTACTATAGGTAAGTGATATAAAAATACATTCCACAACGGGTAATATGTATATCAATAAATTATTAATACGCATATTTAATTACACATTTAGAATGATTAGGTAATCCTAGATTCTAGAGCACTTATCATAAATAAAATTATTATCTAAGAGCCTAATAATACTTATAATGATAGCAATCGAGATTCAACGATGTTACGCGATGGTACTTGAAAAACAATAAGGCACGTTTAATAGAAACCTACATTAATAAAGTAACAAGAAAATTAAATACTTGTACAAACATTCTTATAATTAAATAAAATTATCTTGCCCTGAGGTTAGAGGATTATTACGACTCTATTTTTAAAGGTGGGTATAAACTCAATAATATAGGAGTATTGAGGATGAATATAGCGAATAACTTAACTATAATTATAAGTAGTGGTATCTAATCTTGTATGTTAAAAAACGTGGAACACGAGGCATAAGGATGACCTTGACAAACACCAAAATGAACAAGCTATTATGTGAATCTCCGTGTAATATTATCTAACAGCTAAGTTAATAATTATATACTTATGTAATATATATTTATTTCTTTAGTGGGTTTAATTACTGTTATTTTAGAATGTACTTAAATATCTGTAGTTATGTATGTACATAGAATGTTACTTTGAGCAGCACACCCTGATTTATGACACCTGTCTATTTTGAAGTTATCTATATCTAGAAGTGTGTATCAATGTGTGTTGCCAGTGATGACTTATGGCACAAAACGTGGTCTCTCACTATGGGGCTTAGCTAACTTTTTTTATTTCGAATAGGTTCGCGTTTGACTATATACTGCCTGATGCTAAGCAGATATGCGGTCTAGGGTGTAGCACGCTTACCTACGCAACTTCACTGTGTAGCTAACTTCATTTCCGCTAACTTGTGTGACGCGGTCTATACCTACCGGCCTTTTAATATTGCTTCGGTGGCCCAGTGGTTAGTTACCCTAACTATTGTGCCAAGGAGACGTGGGTTCGATTCCCACCCATGGCAAACATTTTGTGATAAACATAGGTGTTTGCTCTGTGTCTGGATGTTGCTATCTAATATTTCACTTATATATTTTAAAATATGTATGTATGTACAATATGTTTAAGTAGTATATCAGTCTCTGGAAGCCAATTCACAAGCTTTGCTTAGTTTGGGGTCAGAGGCCGTGTGTAAGATGTCCCCTGATGTTCCCTGATATTTAATAGTCCAGTCCTGAACATAGACCTACCCACGAAGGGCGATAGCTAAGTTTACGGTAGATAGATGTCTTTAAGCCCAAAGCACATAAAACAAATATTTTTTAACTTGCTGAGCAGAAACGAACGAACAGGAACGCGCTCCTCATACGAACAGCCGGAATGTGGAACGCTTTGCCTGCGTCTGTCTTCCCGTTAAAGTACAACGTGGGTGTCTTCAAATCCCGTGTAAATAGGTATCTTCTAGGTAAGCGTGCTACACCCTAGACCGCACATCTGCGTAACATCAGGCAGTGTGTAGTCAAATCCGAACCTATTCGAAAAAAAAAAGAATTACAGCTATTTAAATAGTAATTACGATAAACAGTTAGATCTAATGTAACATCTAACATCTAATGTAACCTATAACGTATAAGCATGGCCATTCAGCGTGGCAATGCTGCCAGCATGCTGGGCACGCTGCCAACTGGAAGTGGGCTTGAGCACTTGGATTATCTTTAGACCTTCAAGGGTCTGTGGATGATCCAATTGCTTTCTATGTAGTAGGAGTGTAGTATTGTCATTTAAAAAAAAAAAAAATTGATAATGTAACCTTAACATTGATTGATTGAATTAAGTTTTTAAATGATTTAGCTTTATTTGACATTTATGTAAGTATTTGGTTTCTTGTTAAGTTTTTACCATTGTGTAGATTTTTGTTGACTATTCAATAATTACGAAACTATTGTACACAGTTCAAGCAATAAATGCTATTCTGATTCTATATGTACCTACCTACCTACTCCCATACTTATTATTTCGTTGTGAACTATGTAAATTTTTCACGTGACTTTTTTCACAAAAGTAAGACGCAATAGAATCGCGGCGACTTGCGAACGATAAAACTTCAAACTAGTTTGCAAATACAACTGGTATAGAAATAGGTATGATTAGTGCGAATGTGGATTCTAGTGGACATATACCTACTGCGTGAACAACTTTATCTGTAAATCATTGATATGGAGCCACTATCATTTTATCAGAACAAATGTGACGGCAATCGGTTGAAAAGTTTTAGTTCTTTAATTAGACTGATTGTAGAGCTGTGTTGGTTTGATTGTTCTATAAATCTGGTAGAATAGCGTGACTGTTTTAAATAATTTCCGGCACGCCTCACATTTGTTGTCTAGTTTGTGAATGTCGTGTAGGTTTGTCTGTCTGGCTCTAGGCTAACTCTAGACTGGTTGGACTTAGGTAGGTGACGTGGCACCCTACATTAGTTGTGATTGTAACAGACAGGGGATTTTATACGCCAATTTTCCTTCTCGCAATCCATATGCAAGAATCACTATCACTACATAGTATAAAGTCGCTTCCCTGTCTGTCTGTCCCTATGTCCCTGCATCGAACGTGGAGAGCGTATCACGCTCCCGTTATTTAGCTTTGTTGACATTTTAGTATTTATATTGTAATTTTATTCTTCTTATTGACATTTTAGTATTTAAATTGTAATTTTATTGTAATTTTAATTTAATCTGTGGACATTGTCTGGTGAATAAACAATTTCATTTCATTTTCATTTCATTTCATTTCATATGTATTTTTATATTTTTAAAACTACGCAACGGATTTTGATGCATTTTTTAATAGATATAGTGATTCAATATGAAGGTTTATATGTATAATACACCTATGCGAAGCCGGGGCGGGTCTCTAGTATATCTATAAATAAAGTTCTGAAATCAAAACATGTGAATGTTCAAAAACTAATTGTTTGTCAATAAATTACACACGTTTTATGGCATTTTAGTTCGGCAGAGTAATACCAGAAAAAAAGTTTCCATCTCTTTTGTTACCTATTAATACTTATAGTCAATAAATAAAATTCGTTACTTTCAGTTTCGTATCTTTGTTTCGTAAAAGTCGTTAAAATATACGTACCTATAAACAATACAATACAACAACACTTTATTAACACCAACAAGAAAACATAACAAAAGAAATAACGACAGAAAAGGCACAAAAGGCGGTTTCATCGATAAAAGCGGTATTTTCCAGACAACCTCTCTTGGATGCAAGGAAACTTAAAGACGACAAGGACGGTGTAAACGTAAAAAAAAAAATGAAAGAAAGTCACTACAAATTCCTAATCAACAATAGGTATAAAGTGTGAGATCAAAAAGTATCGGTTATTTTAAAAAATATCAAAATATGATCTATAGTAGCAGGTGATGAAATTATCACCGCTATTTTCATCATTTAACTTAATAAAACCGCCTTCATCTTGAAACAATTCATGTCATTTGCAATTTTATCATTCGCCGTGTTATCCATTGTTTGGTTTAATTTACTTAATTCCATGCAATTGACCTGATTTATCCAATTATATGAGTGCAAAAAAAAAACCTATACGTTATTTAATAATTCAGGGCTTTTAGGAGCAGAGGTAACACTAACAGCCCTGCGCACTGGCTAATAAATAAGTATGCATTTAGGGAATATTTGTTTTTTAAAATGCAAAGAAATTAGATGCTGACTATTCGCCGGACCATCAAAGCAACAGACCAAAACTAAGCTAAACTCTTATTTAGAAAATCTATTTTCTTTTTAGTTTTGATTTTCCTACACTGGATCCAGTGTAGGATCCATCCTACCTATATAAATCCCGATTATTTTTGATAATGATTATTATTCACAGGCAATTGTTACATTTTTACTGTCATGGGAGGCATGGATATTAGAGTAAGCATGGCGAGTGTAGCGACACTAGCGACATTATTGTTGTTGTCGGGGCTTAGGCTCTGGTACTAACATTTTTAAGCTGCTTATTTATATGCTATCAATAATATAAAAACATATTTTGCCCTTATTATGTGTGAAAGGTTATTCATTAATCAGTCTGTAACTTTGCTAATAGAGATTAAACATTTTTGCAATTTATTGATCTGTAGATTGCATTGAAGATATGCAACACATTATCACAGGTTTCCCAACTTGTCTAAGATTGCGTCGAACTTATAGATAAGTTACACAATGAGATTGATAAGAATCATAATATGGTTGAACTCGATTTATGATCAAGATTTTTTATATCATGATATGTTTGTCTGTACCTAGACAACTACTTGCTGTAGTACACTGTAGTACTGCAGAAAAAACATACAAAACAATGAAAAAATAACTAAAACAATTATAATTATTATTTTATTCACGCAGCAAGAGAAGGCACGGAAGTTTCAAGAAATTTGATTCATGGAAACAAACTATTTTTATATGAAGTTGCTACGCTATAAAATATATACGATAATGCGGAAGAAATTATTCTTTAGACGTCTTCGAGTGCAGATTTAGGGCAGAGTTGTAGGTAACGAAACTAACACGCTTTAGAACCATGTCAGCGTAAATCGGGATGAGGATTTTGTACAGATCGACCAATATAAATATATAGTTGGATAAGACAAAGATTTAAAAGATTTCATAGAGCCAGATGAGAAAAGCGCGACGGTGGCTCTAGCGAAAATTTACAGAGAAGTTGGTAGTGGTTTCCAGTCTGAATTAATGTTTCGCAATCTAACAGCGACACGGGATTACGTCGGGCAAGTGTTATTTGTAGATGAGCCGAATATTCGTCGTGCCACTGCTGTTCAAGGTTAAATCAATATCGCGAACACTTTAGCGAAGTCGCAAATATTGGTGTTGGAGGCTACCGCAGAAATAACCGCTCACGTGGTCGCTGATTGTGCGGCATTTGGTTAGTGATAAAATATTACAATTACGGACCGACATAAAGATAATTGAGAATGAGCGGCGGTAATTTTTAAACGGTGAATTTGGCTTCGTTTAGTTAGTTTGAAGTTCACGTGTGCAGTAGCTGTTTATGTAGGTAGAGTATTTTCCATGAATCGTAAACGAGTCATGCTTGTGACCCATACCTAGACCTGAATTTCAGTTACATGCTTATATTTTTAACCAATGTGTAAACCTTTTCCCTCTTAATTACTTTTAATTGTTACATCAGTTTTCTTTTGATCGCGGAAGGAAAAGGTTGTGATTTTGGGTAAGCATAATGTTATAATATAAGATTGTACCTACCAAAAGGGCAAAACTCCTGCCACGGTACTAGGATTATTTCCAGTTTTTTCATTTCAACTGTCATTATAGAGTAAAATATGCTGTGGACAGATCAGATGGAAAGATGTCAATGTAGCATAACATTGAGAAGATTGGTCCTACTTAAATAAGGATTCTTTCGGACACAACAATAGTACAACATCTATAATAAGATCAAAGGAAATGCAAAACATGACAGATAAGCTAAGTACCAGATAACTGATTCACTATAAACAACCCGTAATATAGATTCCATTCTGAAAAAAGAACATTTCAAGTCAATTCAGAACTAGAATTTGAAATGTAAAACTGAACTAACTTCCTATTGCGCACTGTTTTTACTGAGGAAGCTGATGTAAACAATAAGAAGTACTTAGGTACTTACCAACACTACGCAGTAAGTAGTACCGGTACGCATCTGAGTAACAAAAACTTGCAGGCCCAAAAAATGGTCAATCAGAGAAAAGTTCAGCGGTTACCTCAAGGTCTTGCCTGGTTGTCGGGTCAATAAAAGCGTGACATTGAGAGCCCCTTCCGGTGCGTAGTGACACAATGTGTCTCATGACAATCATTTTCCAATAATTATTGAAGATTGCTACTTGTAGAAAGTTTCTTTTCGCAGTTTTCGTTGCCATTTTTTTGGCTTCAGGTTAAATATTTACTCGGTGATCCACTTAAAATACTTTTACTTGGATCACCATGTAAAAGTATTTTAGTTTAATAGGGAAAAAAAGGCTACAGACTCGATATCATCGGTTCTTAGGATTGGAAACTAGAGCACTCCCTCAGGACCTAATATGAATAGGTACTGAAGAACAAGTGTACTGAAATGCTGAAAGGTTTTATTTGATTCATCATCGTTATCCGTAGCTTTCTTTATCCACTTCTGACTATAGGCCTCTCTCTTACAGTCTCACCTGCCTCGGCCAAACGGTGTCCAGGTTCAACCCTTGATATTGACGGTATATTTTATTCTAGCTGTGCGAACTTGCTTTTGTTTTTATTTGATTTAGACTCCATCCATCATCCATCCATCAGCCAAAAGACGTCCACTGCTGGACATAGGCCTCCCCTATGGATCTCCAATAAGACCGGTTGATAGCGGCTTGCATCCAGCGCGATCCTGCGGCCTTAATGAGGTCATCTGTCCACCTTGTGGGTGGACGTCCTACGCTGCGCTTGCCGGTACGTGGTCTCCACTCGAGAACTTTTCGACTCCACCGGTCATCAGTCCTCCGCGCTATGTGCCCTGCCCATTGCCATTTCAACCTGCTAATCCGTTGGGCTATGTCGGTAACTTTGGTTCTTCTACGGATCTCCTCATTTCTGATTCGATCACGCAGAGAGACTCCGAGCATAGCCCTCTCCATAGCTCGTTGGGCTACTTGGAGCTTACTAATAAGGCCCATAGTGAGAGACCACGTTTCTGTGCCATAAGTCATCACTGGCAACACACACTGGTCGAAAACTTTCGACTTGAGGTACTGAGGTATGTCGGACGAGAAGACACTACGCAATTTTCCGAACGCTGCCCAGCCGAGTTGGATTCGGCGATTGGCCTCTTTGTTGAAGTCGGACCTACCTAACTGGACTACTTGTCCTAGGTAGACGTACGAGTCAACGACTTCAAGAACCGAGTTTCCAACAGAAATCGGGGTGGGTAAAACATGGGAATTAGACATGACTTTCGTCTTGTCCATGTTCATCTTAAGACCCACCTGTTGAGAAACCCGATTGAGGCCTTCGAGCATCGTGCTGAGCTCTTCCATCGATTTTGCCATGACTACTATATCGTCGGCAAACCGAAGGTGAGTGAGGTATTCGATTTAGACTCGGTAGTTTATAATTACTAATGTTATTAATGAGTAGCGAGTGGAAATGATCCAGCTATTATATGATTGTTAAATTTGAGTTACATATATTTGTTTCCTTTACTACGATATCATACTGTCATTAATAGACACAGTTACATAATTAATAACTGATATACTTAAGATATATCAAAGAAAATATACCTACTTAATATTGCTTCAAAAAGGCTTCAATCGTCTTAATCCACTAACGTCGTAAAGGTTTCAATGTTGTTACCTAACTATGTTGACTAATGACTGCAATGACTTTCAAGTGTCTCTAATTTGTACCTTTACAAATAATCTATTAGGTATGAGTGTATAGCGATAAAATAGAATAGGTACACCTAACATCATAATTGAATTGTTCATATTTATATGAATAACAATATAGCAAATAGCACATATCTTGACTTATATTACGCTACTACTTTTGTTATTGTTTTCATTTTGTGATAGTATATCTTTTATGACAAAATGCGTCAGAAAGTTAACTATAAGTACCTACTTAAGTATTTGATAACTATCTTTATTTAAAAAAAACAATACATCGATAAACTATTCGAATCAGACGGTAGGTTATCAAACATAAATGTTTAATTAAAGAAATCGAATTAAAATCGCCATAAACATTCATATCACAGCATGACATCTCTATATACCAGTCACGCGGAAATGAATAATAAATATAATGGCGGGTTTACACGCTACCAGCAGCCATTCCAGTGACGAACCATTGGAGACATCATTTGACTTGAATCGGGGACTAGATTGACCACTGAACGGAACTAAAATACAATTTAATTTTTTGCAGGAGTTATTTCTAATCAAATTACGGAATTTAATGCCATCTGTTTTCTTGTTTAAAAAATTGATTATTCTTAGTAGAGTTCAGAAGTACGGAGAGTATCTTAGACATAATGAAATGCAGAAATGTTTTATCGCGTCGCATTGATCGTACTCGTATCACTGATCATACTCGTATGTTAGCACAGCTGGAAAAGATAGTGATTAGAAGTTTCAGTTGAAACGACCTTTGGAACTAGTAAAAGTGCCCTATTGTCAGTATGTTTTTCAGTCCTTTTTGAAAAATATATACTTACTATGCATATAGCAATACTTTCTCGATCGAACACGGAACCCAGACCAGACGAGGACAAACGTTTTCCTGCCGAGAATAATCCGAAAAGTAGGAATTCCGCGAAGTATTTGTGTGCTAATTAATCTTTGTTCGGGGATTTCGACACGATTCCGCATTCCGGGATTACTATATCGAGTAAGTGAGCACAATAAGCTTACCTCGATCAAGGGTTTGTTAACATGACCTATCCCAAGTCTTAAAACGTTATGCAAGTGTCCACCGCCTGATAAAATGCATGAACGTACAGAAATAGACTGCAGGATTTCTTCGAAATTGATTTGTTGTTAATTGCTTTTCGGGCGGTGTTGGATCCGCCACGTGGTCGGTGATCTAATCAGCTGTGACCCGAAGCTTGCATTCCGTGGGAGACCTATCGTTTACATTTTTTGACACAGTAAACACTCGGCGACCTAGTTTCTAACATTGTTTAGCACGAGCGGCGGCGCCTAGCCAAATCTATTTTGAATTTTTATCTACGCGCTCGCGTGATCGCAGTCAGCCACTCCGCAGTTTTTGCAATGTTTACAGTTCTCTCTATCTACGCCGTACGTAATTTTTGAAGCACATCGACTAAAATACCGTTAACCTTATCCCTATCCACAAAGCCCTTATTTAAATTGGTCAATGCAATATATAGGCTTTAGTCAGGTCTAGCATAATCTCTGTAAAGAAAAACTTTCGCCACGTGTTCGGTTGCAAATACCCTAAATGTTTTAAAGTCGAATTTCAATTCGAGTTATAGGTACTTACATTGTGCCATCGCTATGCTTGTACAGAGTAGTTACCGACGTAGATTTTATTCTAGGCAATAGGTTCACGATCTACAGATAGAGTTTCGTATAGACTGCTTCCTACAATTATAATAGCAACTTCTGGAGAAATATCAGAAGCTATATAGTTGTAATGAATCTGATACGACTGAGCTTGTAGTTGGATTGTTGATGTGAGCATGTGTGAGCAATGAAAAGGAAACGTGGAAATGCTTGGCTATAGTAATAAAGCACCCATCGATGGAACAGTTACACCTCCGGCACCCACATTTGTATGAATGTGATCTTTAGGCTCTTTAAATGCTAAAGTTGTATTTATATTACACATAGTTTGTAGATATTTTGTGATAGTTTTAGATAGTTTCCGGCTGTTTGGAAAGTTGCCCAATTTCGTTTTAAATTTACGTCAAATCCATTTGCGTTGGCTCCCGGTGGGTCGTAAAAATAAAGTCAGGGCATGGATGTTAAAATTCAAAGATCTAAATTAACAAGTCATTATGGTTTGTCTGGCTGAAAACAAATTCGCCTGCTATTGATACGTTTTATGCATATTCATGTGCATCATTCGAATGGACATAATTGAACGTCATGGTTCTCGAAGATTCGTTTATGAGTATAACATTGAATAGATACCTATATTTAGACTTAGGTACAATTAAATACCAACACTTCTTATTAATTCTATTGGACTATGACATCATGAAATTGTTATCTAACACTTTTTGTTCCTTAACTTCTGATATCTATTATGCATGTTTTACTATATAGGTATACATATTATGTACCTGCCTCCTTACATTAATATGATTGTATTTCAGAACCAGTCTATGATTTAAGAAGTACTTAAGATTTTGAGAACGATTGTTACATAGTTTGCGACGATAATAGTAGTGCCTACATAGTAAGCAGTTTGATCTTCCAAACTTAACTTACAATAGTCCTGTGTCTGTGTGCCTTGGACAACATTTACGTGTTTCATAAGGCTTAGTATAAAAAAGTGTGATATCCATCATCCATCAGATTTATCTCCATGCATTTTCTGAAATCTACGGCGAAAGCTTTTTTGTACAGACAGATTGTACAGAGACATGTTGTCCTAGAATAATCCCAAAACCACAACAAATTAAATAGCAAACAAATTTTATCCAAACCCAAGTGGATTGAAAATCATTTCACCAAACCCATCAAAGAGTTTCATAACTGGCTATCTCGTCCACATTGGTGATCTCATCCATCACTCCTCTACCGCACCTCCCAGCAACCACAACAAAGAACTCCCAAAATAGCATAATTTCTCCTACAATGTATTCGAATTTAGTAGGTACTTCTCCTGCAAAGGTGTTCCGTGCCAACGTTTCATAGATGGTGCTATTTATGTAGGAGAAAATCGCTGACGCACGAACCCCCGGTCAAACACCGCTTGACGTCCATCTGTCAAGAGTTTCTGGTTATTCCTGGACTATTTCTAGATACCGCTTCCTCTATTTCACTGTTTGATTATCAAAGGATCGTGGGAACGTGTACTTAACTTTGACAGATTGTTTTTGAATCTCTATGTAGTCTATGGAAGTTCCGTATACGACCAAACCGTGCGAAGTTCAAAAAACGCTCCCCAGGTTCTCGAACGATGTGGTCTTTATGGATTTGATTTTCCTGAAAACATTTGCGAATTGCTTTATGAAAGACTAGTTTTTACCCGCGGCTTCGCCCGCATACACTATATATAATTATAATTTATAGCCTATGTATTATTCTGATATATAAGCTATATTATTGCAAAGTTTCACTCAATCCGTTCAGTAGTTTTTGCGTGAAAGAGTAACAAACATCCATACATCCATCCAGCCATCCATCCATCCATCCTCACAAACTTTCGCATTTATAATATTAGTAGGATAGGATTCAAAACTTTCTCACATCCAGAGCAAACCGCTGGAAGCTTTCATGTATCTTTTATATCCCTTAACTTTGTGTTTGCTTATTGTTTACCGAACGCAACAAAATTTAGTTTGGTTAATAACAAACACAAACCAACAAACTTGAATTAGGTTAAGTAAACATATTTGCGATTGAAAACACATTGTTGCGCTGCAAACTGCTTCGGGGCCGTACATTGTATTATGTAGTTGTTAAAGGCGTTTGATACCTCATTCCATTCTAATACATTTGATTCCAGTTTATAGTTTGTTTCCCAAACAATACCATTCACTTTGTAACAATAAGCTTCTGTGTTTTCAATTGCTATAATAATGTTGAACTCGAATTCTGTTACTATAACGGTTGAAATGACCTTTTTATTATTCACCCTAAAATAACTGTTCTAGTATTATTATCTCACTGCGGCATGAACAAAAGTGAGACTATTATTCACACAGACATATGTGTACTCACCTATTAGGTCTAGTATTTAAGTGTTAGACTAGTTCAAGTATTAGCTCCGTAACTAATGTAACTATCAGCTAACAAGTCGAAGGAAAAAGTCGATGGTAGTTGGCGACATGAATATGCAAGTTGCCATAAATGCCGTCCTGTCGATAGCGAAGTTGGCAACTGCTCATTAGAGTAGAACTAATGTGCTGCACTTGCAAAAACATGCATGTTATTATCACTTTTACTTTTAAATAGGAACTAACTTTATGCGTACCTGGCGCGTTTACGCAGGTAGTTACCCTCTAGTTACTTTGTTGATCCGTCCAACCGATCCTTTTAAGTCAGTGGTTATATTTTTTATTTAATGTTTTTATTGTATCCGATCCGATCTATCATATGCTAAAAAAACTTATGGCGTTTTTTTTTTGTCTTAAGAATATTTTAGCCTCAAAACCTTCGATCAAGAATACACTTGATCGTAGCACAAAAGTAACTGTATAGTATAGTGTATCTAACTACCTACCATGGCATGAACATGCTTAGCATAGGCGTAACATTTTTTTATCATACACATAAAGTATTTAGGCATTTATTTCCGGTCCTTGTACTCTAAAGGTAGAGATTCGACAGAAAAAAAAGATTCATTCATTTTTTTTAAAGAATCTATACTTATCCAACCAAATCGAATAGTGGGTCGGATCGGATAGAATAGGTAAACCCAAAATGATTGTACCATAAAGGAATTTTAATCTTGTCAACCCCGAGATACGATCTTGGAAGGTGTATTTGTCTGAACATATACAAAAAGGCCTTCAAACAAGTGCGAGGGGTGAATTCAATGTTGAGAGCGCAGGTGCGTATAACTCTCCTTTTATAACGACTTTCAGGTCGTAACGGAAAGCCTGACCTACTGAGCCTATTTGTAAGTTGTACCTACCTACTTCTTTGTAATGAAATAATTGCTCATTCATATATTTTGAGTTTTGTTTTTTCAATGATTGAAATAGAGTCGAATCGATTCAGGTAAGCAATGGACAAGTATTATAACTTTCTTTGCCTCATATCCCATTCGGAGGTTCCTCATAAATATAGAGTCGCCGCACGCCACCCAGCCAAGAGTTCAGCGGCCAATTTGTCGTAGTGTTTGCTGCCTGACCTATCGCGTGAGCCGCAAAAGTTTTTCAATTCCCGTGCCCGACATTCCGAACAAAGTTTGGGACCGTTTCCATGAAAGCATCGCTCAAGGGGCCGTGTTTGCCAGCGAGACTGGAAATTTAGATAAAGTAGATACATTTAAAGCTCCTAGGCAGAAAGACCAGTCGAGTTCTCGGCCAAACAAGGCACTCCTAAATATTTGCGCCGAGTAAATGACAGTATCCATGTTTGTGCATAGTATCACGATCGCGAGAAGTCGTTTAGTGCTTAGACGAACGTGAATGTAAAGCGAGATCAGCCCACAAGCTCTACTGCAGCTATGTTCGAATACTCGACTTCATTCCGACTCCTAAACATGGCTCTAACTTAAGTTATTCCATTTACAATTCTAAGCTTGCGGTGAAAGGATGCGTGCTTTAAATCAGTCGTTTTTGCTTGGAAATAATTACGAAATTCATTAGTCGCATTATTATTCTGCGTGAATACATTTTTTGTCTGTTTTGAATAACGAGCGGAAGTGGATCCAAATTACGATTTAGATATGTTATTGTGTTTCTTGTGACTTGTGTAAGCGTCAGGATACGGAGTTACGTCATGTTTTCCTGAGCTCTGTCATTGGTAATTTATAGTGGAATGGGCTCCGACTGATACTCCCCAAGGTTATGTCGGCTATGCAAATGCAGCCCATGTAACTACGGAACAAATTATAGTCGTGATCCACTTGGAACTGGATCGGTTGGAACTGGCAGCTATTCTGCTGATACCGGTAGCACGAGTCGAGGCGGCGGAGATGCAAGTTAGATAACTGATAACTGGAATGGAAGTTATAGGCAATCAGCTTAAATTGAAGCTTGAGCAGAGCTTGGCTATTAAATGCGCCGGCGTTTAAATGCTGTTGATAGTTGTTAGCAAATTGTACGGTGAGCGAAATTGGATAAATTGTTAGCAGTAGCGCTGCAAAGCAAGTGACTTTCATTGAGAGTTATGGTTCGCGCAGGCTAGGTACCGTTATCGATAACAAAGTCAGTTAAGTGTTAGTCCAATTCGTGCATCGTGATACACCCTTTACCACTATATCGATACCGTTTAGCTACGTCAGAGGCCTTCAGGCGGCTTAAAAACTCTGACTCCAGGGCTATCCAGTGGATAGCCTTGGAGTCAGAGTTTTCACTATCCACCCGGCCTATACGAACTTACTTTACTATAGATAAGGCTATAGTTTTGAGTTTTGACGAAAGTCGTATAACAAAAGTTGTTAGTTTTGATGTACAGAATAAGCCCCTAGAAGGATGCTAATTGATTAGAAATAACCATGTATATTATTTTCATGGTATTTATTAGTTATTGTTCGCGATACAAATGCGGTTTACAAATTCCTAACGAGTAAACATTTTGAGAGGTAGGTACCTACCTAGTACCTACCATATGATAATTAAGATTGTACGTGCTGTACAATTGTGTTTTGAATGTTGATCAGATATTCGAGAAAACCTGCTTTTCTTCATATTTTATTCAGCCAAACAGCTATTAATATTTACTGAACTCTGAACTATCTCCCACGGTTATAGGAGCTAATAAGTTATAAGTAATTTCTATTTTGAGGTTTTGAGAAAACAGGTTTATGTAACAAGAGATCGGCCTAGCTAGTCCAAGTTTGGGGCCCGCCTTTTACTTCAACTAGCCTCATGCCAATCAGTTAATTTAACGATAATTTTGTTTCATAGTCTGTTTGTACCTAATTCCTTTCTCTGTAAATAAATAAAGAAAGAAAGTTTATTTATTAACTGAGTAAGAAATCGGTACAAATTGTCCACAAAACAATACGTTAGATTCATTCACATCAGTTGGATTAACAGCAGGCCCCCAAACTCGGCTAAGCCGGTCTCTTGGTGGCCCATCCTAAATTAATTGCTGAATTGGCGCGATTTTAGACTATTAGGTATCATACCATATCAAAACTTGATCTACATGTAATTGACATACAATTTTGATAAGTGAAATTTAGAAACATTAAACAAAACATAGTAGGTATAACAAAGACCAAGCATATTACTAAATAAAATTATAATATATATAGTTGATTAAGACATTGCTTTGCTTTAAATGAAGACTAAAAGAAAATTATACTAGCTGAATTGATTTTAGTGTTAACATTATTTACTATCAACAGCACAATCATACAATTTGGAGTGATGATGTGTGTGTTAGTGGGTGGGTGGGTGTGTATGTGTGACACTGCAATACACGAGATCTTCAATAAAAAAATTCTTTCTTTATGAATCCAGAGTAGACCGAATCAATTTTATTAGCGGCTGTAATGTCAGATAGAAGCTGCAGATAATCCAATCCTCGGTAAGTTTCAGTTTGAATTGATATTTTGCGCGTTATAGGTACTTATAGCGTTATCATTGACTGCCTCGGTGGCTCTGTGGTTAGTGACCCTAACTTTTGGATCAAAGAGGCCTGGGTTCGATTCCCACCCAGGGCAAATATTTATGTGATGAACATAAGTGTTTGCTCTGTGTCTGGGTGTTATTTAGTTACTATCTATATAAGTATGTATCTCTTAATATATATAAATCTCGTGTCACAATGTTTGTCCTCAATGGACTCCTAAACCACTTAACCGATTATAATAAAATTAGCACACCATGTACAGTTCGATCCAACTTGAGAGATAGGATAGTTTAAATCTCAAATTATAGTCGCAATTTTAATTTATTTAGCCACAGCAACGCGTGGCCGAGTCAGCTAGTTTAATAATAAGTATATGTAGTATATCAGTCTCTAGCAGTCATATCACAAGCATTGCTTAGTTTGGAGTCAGAAGCAGTGTGTAAGATGTCCCAAAAATTTTTATTATTATTTATTATCAATATGCTATTTTAACAATAAATTATTCCAATTTTGATAGCTATCCGCAGCTTGTAGCTAACATCATAGCCGCCAAAAAGTTTGATTCGGCCTATACTTAGATATCATTACCGTGACTTCTTTAATTTATTTGGCAGCGCCTTCCTCTTGGATTCGGTCGCTGACTTTTCTGGCGGCTTCCTACGTAACCATTGTAATGAGATTTAGTACTAATCTGCTTAAATTATGCGTCGTCACGAAACTCGTGTCGAATGCCAGTTCCTATATAAGTCGTTGTGTCATTAATCATGCTATTGGCTAGTTACTTAACTTGTATACTTGCGATACTTAACGATATTACGAATATATTTTGTTCTTTCCAAAGTTTTGATATTTTCTTTTTACCAGTTTGCTATAGAAGGGTATTGTTTAATAATCCCTCTTATTGATAGTTTAGTCTAATAATTCATTCTATGAAAACTGATAACATTTAAATACCTAAATGGCCTTTCGACCTTTCATTGTTATTATTGTTATTGCTACAACATCGGAATTCCAAATCTAGAGTAATTCAATGTAACATAATCAAACGCACATCTACTTAATCTGGAATAATAAAAATGTAGCATGACATTTTATGTAGTTTTTAGGGTTCCGTACCTCAAAAGGAAAAAACGGAACCCTTATAGGATCACTTTGTTGTCCGTCTGTCCGTCTGTCCGTCTGTCCGTCTGTCCGTCTGTCCGTCTGTCCGTCTGTCCGTCTGTCCGTCTGTCCGTCTGTCCGTCTGTCCGTCTGTGTGTATGTGTGTATGTCAAGACTCTTTATCTCAGGAACGCCTAAAGATATCGAGTTGAAATTTAAACTGTATACGTATATCTATGATGTCTTACAGTTGTATAAAGGAAAAACTTCTCAGTTATCATATAAAGAAGTTAGAGCCGTTTATGTCGTAAAAAACCGCATATTTCGACACACACAAAAATCAAAACCTACAGGGTACATCCCGTTGACATAGAACTATGAAATTTGGCGAAAAGCATCGTCTTAGAGTACACACATAGGAATAAATCTGAAAACTGAACATTTTTATTTATTTACATCACAAAAAAATAGGGCTTCAAAATTCACAAAATGTAGGTTTAAAATTCAAAGTGCCTAAATCGTATCATGTAAGGTATCATATAAAAGAGCTTCATTAGCACATGCTAAAACAGGTTTTCAATTATTTTAACAGTTGTCGATGAATGATGAGAAAACTAAAGAAAAAAAGCTTTTGTCGATGATGATGATGAGTATAGATATTTTAACAACGTACTTCCCAACTTTATGAAATTTTCTGGATTTGTACGGAACCCTCGGTGTGCGAGCCTGATTTGCACTTGTCCGGTTTTTTTATTTATCTCATGATTGCCTTCAAATGACATCCCATTCTCTACGATTTTTTTGTTGGGTGAGACGAGCATGTGTATTAGTACAGACATACTCGTCTCACCTTGTTCCCATTACACTGTTCGATAAATTTGCATTATCAAATGCTAAGGAATAAAAATAGTCTCAACTCTTATCTATTCGACTATATCGAAGGAATATTTTACCGGTGACTTGTTCAGCTTACCTATACTATGTCTAATGCCATTACCAACGGCGGCGTGGCTGGCTGGCCACGTCAGGTCATGCACGCTTCATTGGACATTTGTTACAGCTTTAACAAAGGGTTTAATAACTATTTAAACATGCATATTTTATGTATCATATATGTGTGCTAAGTCTACATGTAAGGTTGTGTTATTTTCTATTCTGTGATCTATAGGTGACTCATGCTAGTTTTGTGCAAATATTTTCAGGTGTTTTGATATGCTTAGCATTCTTACGAGTGACTTAATCATCCATTTCATAGCAAAGGATTTAAATAAATGTATACCTAAAAATGCTTTTAAAATATTCTAGAAGTTGTCGGTCCGATCATTGTAAACTATTTCTTTATATGCAATGATGTTTAATGTCTAGATAAGCAGACTCAAACAACTGCGTTGCTAGGCATGGCGACACATTAACCGCCCGAATATCGTTGGTAGGTAATCAAAGAATCATATCTCTATCCCTGTTACACTAGTTGCTAAAGTACGGTAAGACGTTGAAAATGACAGAAATAGCAATATTTTTAAATTTAGTCGGACAATGCCTACTTAGGGTGCCAGTTTATTAGATTGTAATTTCCCCAAAATGTTACGATATCTTCTCAATGTCAGTGATACAAACCGATATTTTTAATAATCAACATTTTAGTAATAACATTATGAATTTGAGTCATTAATCAAAATCAAATATAATATGATGTAATTATGAATAAAGTTATAATACAAAGAATATTTTATTCATTTATCCGAACAATATTTATTCGCTCTTGATAATTAAAATAATTATCGCCATAATGATACTTAATTATCAAAAACGTGTCATATTGTAGAACAGGATATTCCTTAAGAAAATTCGAAAGCATTGCATGAAGAATCTACAATATATTGTTTTGAAAATTGCAGTGATGTTTTTTTTATTCTGGAACCGTTGGAGTAAACAATTATAATAAACAATAATAAATATAGCAGACTAACAGCTAGCATAGCCACACCGCCACCCGCGCCCGAGTTCGTAAGCTCTTACCACTAGTTACCACGCACCCCGCACGGCCCGCGTGCAGTCTGTGTCACTCATACATACCTATACCACGCAGCGAGAGCTTTTTCAGTATCTCTGTATCACGTAAAACTTCTTTAAAAATTGTAGCCTAATATGTTATACTATACCTGTACTTCAATCTCCGGACATAGATACCTGTTGCCGTCGGGCTATTTGATTAAACTAATAATTACAAAACGTAACCTATTTAAGCCTGATTCTGCTGCTTGATTCATAACTATTGCAACAGACTATATTTATTGTAAATAAATAAATTTGAAATAACTATCAATAATTATAATAATAGTAATGATTATTAGTATTATTTAAAATCGCTGTAGACGTTAATGCCGCCCATTAATCTAGGTACCGGATTTGTTATTATCTTTGTACTCTTGTATTTTTAGTATTTGTTGAAGTTATATTGTAATCTATTGTAATTTTACTATTTCACTATTTACTATTATTATCCAGTCAGTTTCTTTTCGTAATACCTATTCTAATGGCTTTTATCCATTATTTATCGTTATCTTTACGTATTTTGTCTGCGCATATCCTATAGTATCAAAAAAGTAATTATCGATTAGTCGAAATCTCCCATAATTATGGGGAAACAAAATTATGTTTCACCTGGCATCACCAATTGTAAAATTAAAATCATGATATTATATGTGATAGTTTCAATTAATACGAATAGTGTAAACCGTATTTACTTGTGGAAATAAATTCCAGAAGCTTTATGAAGAAATTGAGAACGGGATTAAGAGGTTTTGACTACACATTTCCCCATTTTTAATTTTTTTAATAATATTTTGACGTCTGATATATTCAACCATTTTGTTTAATCGCGACTAAGGCCGGTCGGCGCGCTTCGCCGGCGTACGCCGGCAGTTGGCTGACGTCGTCATAGACAACAATCTTCAGTTCTCGTGTATTATACTTCAATGTTTATATGCAATTAGGACGCAATGAGATTCTATGTAAAAGATGATTCGCATAGAGCGTGAAAATGAAAAAAGTTTTTAATAATAGGTATATCAGTCGACAATAGTAAAGAAACTAGAAGGAATAAGAGAATATCTAAATATTTTACTAATCTGTTCTGATTTAGGCATTCCAATTCCTGCAACATTGCTTATTTTATAAACACGAGAAGTAATGTAGGTACGTACCTATCATGCTTTGTTTTTCCGTTTTTATAGAAACGTAGGTAGGCTGTAATGTTTTCTAGGAACGTTTTTAATTGTGAGTGTTTAATATTTTTAGCTCTTGAAAATTACATAAAATATTACGACAACAAAAATAAACTACCAATCAATCACAATCTAGACCTGTCAAAAATGTAAACACACTTAAAACCTCAAAGAATGGTTCCTGTTATTAGGGGATAAATGGTTGTTTATGCCAACATTCTAACCTACTAACCGATTTACAATTAAGACTGGCAGCTAACGATCCCAGATGCTACCACTTGAATCTCTTGACCTTAACGTATCCAGCACTTCAGTGGTAGGTACTTCAGTACTGTCGATCTCAATGTCAAGGGATAACGGGCTGTAGTAAAAATAAAAACTACAGCTATTAAAAGTGAGGTGAAAACGTCAGGCCATGTGGCTGAGATCCGTGTTGCCATGTGTCAGCTGTTTTTCCAAACGAAAATAAAGAACTGCGCAGCGGATGGATCGGATACGGCACGGCTAAATATACGCCATACACAGAATAAAACATCAGTCCACGTAGAGATGGAGCTGGCTGTTTGCGGTTGAAATTACGCTTCATTTGCACCACGAAAATACAGCTGCTTGGTCGAGAAATTGTTTAATTTTCCGCGATTCTATCTTCGTGCTTTTTTGTATTTCAACAGGTACTTAGGCATGGACATTAGAGGCAGATTAGGTATGTATAGAAACGGTATCTTTGTCACAGAACAAATTAATAGTGATAGAGTTATAGTAATACGAGTTTTTACCCGCGGCTTCGCCCGCATGATATTTTGATTTTTGACGCAATATCATTATAATTTATAGCTTATGTGTTATTCTGATATATAAGCTATATTATTACAAAGTTTCATTTCAATCCGTTCAGTAGTTTTTGCGTGAAAAAGTAACAAACATCCATACATCCATCCATCGTCACAAACTTTCGCGTTTATAATATTAGTAGGATAACCTCTGCTAAATATTAATTTATATAGATTTCAATTAGGTACCTACAGCAGATTATTCTTTGTATCAAATATCAATCAAGATTAACTGTTACAATCTGTTCACTCATAGTAACTATTGACCCACTAAGTAAGTTCGTATAGCCTGGTTTTTAGAGAGAGTTTTTGTAGTTTTTAAGCCGCCTGAAGGCCTCTGACATGGCTAAACGGTTAATACAACTGGGGCCTACAATTTAACGTGTCATCCGAGCCACGGTAGCGCTTAGTTGTAATTGCCACCCGCGGTCACCCATCCGAAGACTGGCCGTGCCGAACGTTGCTTAACTTTGGTGATCGCTGACAGACACCTAGTCAAACTACGCTATAAAGCGCTACACTCAATCACACCAATGAACTATCTTGACCTCAATTATCACTTATATGCACTTCTAGATATTCGTATCATGAGCGTCAATCCCATCCAAACGAATAAAAGTCCGGATGTTGTGGCGACTGGCGAACGCTAATATTACTATTATTACATAGGCCAATAACCACATGAGCTACTTTTAGATTTACACAAACACATGAAAAAAATAGAACAATTAATTATTGGTGTAATTTTATTGTTTATCGCGTTTTCCTTCCTTTGCACAACTGCGCAGTTCGTTGCCGTTGATTAGTTATGTAAATTGGCCAGACGATAAATAAGTAGACCTGGGAATTAAGTACTTATTTAATTTACGTTAATCACTATTGGCACGAGTAATTTTACAAGTGCTAAGTACTGCGATAGAGCAGATAGATATCGTAATAAAGGATTTCGATAAAGGGCGTTTGAGTCGTCTTTTATTTTTATAATATTTTAGGAAGCCTCTAAATTGGATAAAAGTTGAAACTGAATGTATAATATACCCACATCCAAATATAAATGATACTTTTTTTGGGATAAAACAGCATGGCAGTTTACTTTAGATTTTTTGTATAGGTATCTGTATCAATCAAGAAAATCTGTACTAACAATCAATCACAAGGCTATTTTGCAGTCACTCTTTAGTCTATTAGTGCCCATATTTGCAATTGACGTCTTAAATGAATTGAGCATGTGAGTGCAACGTGGATGGAATCTTGACAATCTATTATGGAGACGACGTCAATGATGGTGATATTGATAATAATGATACTCTGAGTCAAAGTACCCACGAGGATGATTCAAGCGCTAGAGTTCAGATTTCGGGTTAGAGACACAATCATGGATATTTTCGTCACTTTGTCATGTATGATGAGGCGAGTCTTCGAACCGAGTCGAGGACAGTGTTCCTAGTATTACGCGAGCTAGACGGGTATTCCAGGCGAGAATGACCTGGCGAAAGCAGCTGGCGGACTTCCAACCGCTACTTCTTCAGAACTCGACCGACCGCGTGGTCGCGAGCGTCTCATTGCAACTGTTTACATAATTGATAGCACAATGTCGATGACTAAGTCAACTCAAATTATTTATTGTTGATTTTACAATTTTTCTTAATCGAACAGCTCGTTGTTCTAGAAAGTTCTGAAATCTTGTGCCAAATGGTGTTAGAATTTAGGACGCATTTGCGAATGTTTCCTGGATACGGACGTCAGCCATGTGCCGTATTTTACTCGAGTCTGGGCTGTGACGTCAGGAACAAATTCAGGAATAGAATTGAGTGCCCTTCGAAAATGAGGCTCAAAGTAGAGGCTAATGTAACCTAGGGTTGTAATCTTATTCTTGCTGGAGGACATCGAGGGGCGAAAGGAAAATAGCGAATGATACAGCTGCTTCGCACAATGTTTCATAACGGTTTTCGGAATCGGAAATGGTACGAAAAAGCACGCTTCCTCAGGTCATAAAAAGCCCACATTAAGTGAGTTGTGGGTTGATCTGTGCAATGATGTTTAGTTTCATGTTTTAGAACTTAGTAAAACTAGTTTTATAACCTTTAATTTTTTGACAGGTCTTGGTGGTAGAGTGGTAATGATACCCACATTACAATCGTGAAGTCATTGAAGGGTTCAAATCCCAGTCCCATACCTACCAATGCATTCCTTATAATTTATGTACGGAATTTACACCACTGGCTTTTCGGTGAAGGAAAACATCGCGAGGTAACCTACATAATTATGTCCGTAGAAGAAATTCGATGGCGTATGTAAATCCACCAACCCGCACTGGGCCTGCGTGATGGATATGGCCCATACACTCTTCGTGGGCAGGCCTACGTCCCGCAGTGGACTATTAAAAAGGCTGGTACAGTACAGAACTTTTCTGTAACTTAGAAAATAGATACAATTTTGGCACATGTCACGATAGAGACTCAGGAGCGTACTGCAGCGCTATGTAGGGTTTAGGAACGTTGATATTTGTCTAAAAGACGCCGCAAAATAGGATTTCCGCATAGAACTTCAGCACTAACAACAGTAAACGACTGACTCATTTGATAAAACTATTGAACCCGCAAATTTACTATCACACGACATCATTTGCATGTTGTGTTGAGTCAGGTGCTAATGTCGATATAATTAAGCGCATTCTTGCATGTCAATTAGATTTCCTTGTATTGTAATCAAATGTTCAGGAATTTCCATAAGCATGTATAAAATGGTTTTTATAGAACAGTCTACTTGTTTTCATTGTAGTCTTGCCAAAAGTTGAGTCTTTACAGTTCTGCCAAGTCCGGCCGAAACATCAATAAATAATGCTTTCTCTCCATTTATGTTGTTTACCATCTACATCCATTGTAGACAGACATTGTTAGATATAACACATGTAACAATATATGCACAAATCTATTTTCTACATGCCCCATTTTACGATAAATACAAAATTTATTTGATCTCTGAAAAATGTGTGGAATATTATTTCGGTACTGGTTCCATGGCCAAAGTTTTTTTATGATAAATTAAATAAAATACATAAATACATTTTTATTCGTCCAAAACAATGTTTACATAATACCTAGGTACATATCTTAACTAAGCTAGAATGAGTGGACACAAAATTATAATCTAATAGGTACTTATCTATTGCCGAACTAGGCCGAAGCCTGTGTTTCAGCTTACAGTGCCCTCCCCCCTATTTGCACTTTTCCAGCTATAACAGATTTGAAATCGTATTTAATGTATGTACCTAATGTAATCGTATTTAATGTAATTAAGTTTTTAAAATACAGATTGATAAGATTGTAATACAAGTGATCATAAAAAATTTCACACTCCATGCCAAAAGTTAAAAAAAAATACATCCTTGAAAAAGACAACTCTACCGTTTCGTAAGTAATGTGACTTTCATTCTACATTCGTTCCAGTCAACTTTCTAAGCAGTCCTTAACTATAGGTCCTGATCCTATGACGCAATAATATACTGTTTTTACACCATTTATGTGCTGTTGATATACTTAATGATGAAATTCTGTGGTAAAAGCCAAATCGCCTGCTACAGTCATAACGTCTCGCTATGATTCATACAATGGTATGAAATATGCGCCATATGATAAATCCATGTATGCGCCATTTTCGCTGTGCGAAAAAGCACTTAAAAAAAGATTTAAAAACATTGGTATGAAATGAACTGCTGTTTCTTTTAACGGGTTTCAATTAAATACGCCTTGTTGTGTCTAGCAGTTGGCATTTCTATTTTACTTATTTCCAGCATGTGTGTGATTCACTACTATGGTTTTCTATCGTTCATTGTTTCTTATTGATTAGACAGGTTATCTAAAATTTGTTGAATATGTAGATTCCATGTTTGTACGATAGCTCCACTAGCTATTTTAAAACTGATAAAAATCCTAAAAACGTCTTGGTAAAGTTATACCTACAAAGTAGGTTTCTCAAAGTTTGAACCAAAATAATGTGGTAGGTATACTAAGCGCCAGACAAATCGACGGATGAGAAGTTAGCCGCAGATGACACTTCGTCGTGATTCGCTAATTATTGCGCATGTGTGCACAATGCCTATACAAATGGCGAAGTAGTGAGCTCGGGCGTGTAGGGAGCGCACGAGTTAGCGAGCGGGTGTGCCCCGGGGCGTCTCGTCTCTCTGGCTCCCGCGCGTACCTACCTATATTTCGGCTTTTGCGCAGAACGCTGCGCATAACTTCTCATCCGCCGATATGTGTGGCGCTTAGTATACATAAAAAAAGTTTTGTATGAAATAAGATATGTATACTGATACTATATTTTACTAACCAACAACTTGTTAAATCAACTGCAAATAAAATAATACTGCTACAATTGTTTGACACATAAAAAATATGCTTCTTCTACCTAGTCTCATATTATGACAGTACGAAAACCATGTGTGAGGAAGCATTTTTTTGCTATTATCAATACACCAATTTCAATAAAATAATTCATCGCATGTTGAATGACTCTTTAAAAATTATTTCACTAACTTCTAGAAACCTATAATGTTCCTACTAATAATATGCTTAATAAATATTTTATCAATACAGTTTATTTTGCAGTTTTTGCCAATTGACGTAGTTTTTGTCCTCATTTTAACGTTGTAAATAAAATTAAAACACATATTGCTCTTCGGAATAATAATCGCAAATCTGCAAATTGGATGCCCAGCATTAGAAGAAGACCATGGTAAAACACGTAACTGAAAATATAAAAGAAATATACTATTACTGCTCATCATCATCACCACTGTTGGGTATAGTATAGCTGTAGCTATATATCGCTAGCATAGGTCTTTCTTTGACTATGCCGTTCATCCTTGACAACTTTTAATGTTAGCAGACGATGTTTGATAGCTGCGAATGTTGTTTCGGTCACGTTGAACTTGCTAATAGAAGCTTTTTTATTTTCAATTTCTTTATAAGACTATATTTAGCCAAACGAAGAGATGATAAAATTTCCTTGTGACTTATGCACGTTTTCTGAATATTGATTGAATCATCAATGATAATGTATTGTGTAGAATCAACGGGTTATAGTTCTTGAGGTTTAATTTTAAGGTAGTAAGTTTAAATTTGATGATGTCTCTGATGTAATACATACCTTGTTATTCGTAGATATTGTTATTTCTATTTAGTGTGGGGGCAAGGGGTCATGCAGTAACACTTCATGGGGCGTTTTGTGCATTTCCCCTCCACCGCCAGCGTCGGCATGAGCCAGCCCAATCAGCTCCTCAAAATAAAGGAACGTGTCTCTGGGCCACATAACTGCTTCAGTGGCTTGAATGATTTCTGAAATGGATATATGAATGAATACTCATAATTTAACTAACTTGTACTATGGAAACAACCCGGAAATTGCAACAATAAAATCAGCTCCACACAATAAGTTCATCGACCGCCGACGCGGCAAAATGTATGGAATAGTTGATTTTCAATGCCGATGATAATGCAGAGGCGTCGTGCAATTCGTTAGCGATTCTAAATAGTTTCATTTGTGATTTTGTAGTACTTAATATGCTCTACCGTTTCTGAAGAACCTCTAAAATATAGCTACATCCTACGGTAGCACAATTTGAATTCTATTCTCTAGTCATATATTTATATTCCATTTGCGATATTTAAAGGTCGCGACAATCGTGCGACTTTTGTAAACAAACAGCGATCTCTAGAGTCGACATGTGCATGCCATTAGTGCCATCTATTTATAGCACGCCATGGTGCGAACGATTCCATTTCGTGAATGGCTGTTCTAAGAATTACTTATCAAGGCATTCACTTCGTTATTACGCTTATTTACTCGTAGTTGCTGATGGAAAATGGCTTTGGACAAAATATCGACTTGTCTAACATTTATCAATATTGCAATGCGCGAAACGTTTACTATAAATGCTCTCAATGAAATCAATTAGAAAATCATTAAAGAACCATTAGTTAACTCTATAACAAACTGCGCTAAAGAGTAATATGTAGGCATGTTTATATTGATCTATGATGTTTAACTAACTACAATACCTATATATTACTTGACATCATGTTATGAATGCACCCTTAGAACCAGGAAAGAGGAAGTTCAAACCGCCACAATATCCTCATCTACAAGTAGCTAGCCTCTTACAAGAGATAAAAACGTCTGTGCTATAATTATACAACACTTAGGTGTAGTAAACATTGACATAATACAACAACACGCGTAAATTGCGGCCCTTTATCATTCAGGCCCTGTGTTGACAAGCCGCGATGTGCGTCACCGAGTTGGGTCTAAACAACTGTCGGAGCCAATTCTTTCGTAGTCAGTGATGTTCCTGATACGGCTTTTGCCTTTTGCCGTATTCTACGGTTTCCAGGAACTAGGAACTCAAAATACGACTTACGGCTGACCTTTTATAACCGTATTTTTATCAAAGACATTTTCAGAGAAGGGATTTAATTTTCCTTTTTGGAAAAAGTCTGATTTGTATGCATTTTTTTAATGAAAATTACGTGTACAATATTTAACAATACCTACGGCTTTTTTATCCATTTTTTTGTAGCGCTCATAGCGTAGTTTGACTAAGTGTTAGTTAGCGATCATCGAAGTAAAGCAACGTTCAGCACGGTGAAACTTCGGATGGGTGACCGCGGATGGCATTTACAACATAGCACTACCGTGGCTCGGATGACACATTAAATTATGGGTCCGGTGGTTTTACCGTTTAGCCATATCAGAGGCCTTTAGGCGGCTTAACTCTGACACCAAGGTTAGCCACCCGGCCTATACGAACTTACTTACATACATATCAGTAATTTTCTCCTTTATTTTCATTAAAATACGGATTTTTTGAGATTGACATACGGCCACTCTAAAATTGACTTGGAACAACACTCTTTCCACACAACTTGCGTACGTGATTTGGGTAGGGTTTGACGAGGGCCTTATTTTTCTGCAAGTTATTTTTACGATGTTATAAAGTTGAAAAATTAAGAAGTCGTGAAATATGAAATTAATAAATAATAAGCTATAGTCAAAGCTGTATCCAAATACATATGTATAACCATTCACAAAGAGGAGAGATGACCTCATGAAGAGCGGAACATTGCGCTGGGTGCAAATCGCTTCAATCGGAGTTATTAAACATCTATATGGAAGACCTATGTTTAGCAGCAGTAGTTTATGACTGAAATGATAATAATAAAATTATATGATCTTAATCTTTTATTTTGTATCTAAATAAATGGTCCGAAAGCCGCGCCCCGAAATCCGCCGCGCCCTAAAATCTGCCTCTCTGGGCTCCAGCCAACTCAACCTGCTGGTAAATCCGCAACTGTATTATAATAATATGGTAGGTATGCTAAAATAGTAAAGCATATAATGTAAGTTGGTAGATGATTTATTAAAAGGCGACGAGACGCCAATTTAGCAATTTGCAGCCGCCGTATTCCGAGTGTGTAAAAAGATTTTATTGCCATTGAAATACTCGAGAATTTGAATTGTACACGCATTTATGGACTGTTTGCTGCTTTGAACGATCATCCGACGTTGTTTTCGAGTCTCGTTGCCAAGTATCCGAGAAAATATTTGACTAAATTAAGAGCATGCAGAGTCTTATTTATTTACACGCGGCAAGGCTGAAGAGATTGATTCCAATGTTTTATGCAACCGAGATCTGAACGTGACCATTAATGTCATCAGAGGATGCCCCAGTTTCTTGCGATATAAATTGCTGTACAGCGAGACCCTATGTTACGAGATCGGCTTTTGTTTTACAATTCATTTATTTATTTTGTTTATAGACGAGCAGGTGTATACTGATATGCCCATATCAAGCAGTCGAATTAGTATTTATCTGTCAAAGATTTTTTTCCTTCTTAATCCAAAGGTGCAGTCTATTCTTATATGTGTTTATAGTTCTTTCTGAGATTACATCCTCGGGCAACCTACTCCAATTGTAGACAATTCAATTGCCGATTTCGTTCATACTTGCAAATCTTGTTAGCAGTTGTTATCGAAATTAAAAGAGGAAATTTGTTCCCCTTTTGAGAGAAATACGGGGAGTATATCTAATCAAAAATCGTCAACGTAAAAATGTATATAGAATCCCTGTAGCAAGATTCGTTTAAAATCTGACCTGTAGAGGAGAATCAACATCTGGACGAAAGCAAAGCCGTCGAGTTAAAACGGAGACCTCTCCCACTTCGTTCGATCGGTCAACAATTGCTTAAAACAAGAACAGATTATTTAGTGTCAATTTTGTCATACCTAACGAAAATGTGTCTTGTTTGTCCCGAAAGCTGAAGGTTGTGTATGTCCGTGTATAGATTCTAATGGAACAGCTTCGGATGATGGAAACATACTGTTTACCACTTAGCACCCATTCACACCCATTTCTATTTGAAGTTAGTTTTAGCCTCATTAGAGTCTACGTACGTTTCAGGTGTGAGTATGAGTTGTGGATCGTTTAACACTTTATCCGCAACTAAGCCAGTTTTGTTCAGGTACGTGTTTATGTAAGAACGATATAATATACTTTTAAATCAGAATTATTCTTATTTACATTTGTTTATCGAGGTAAAATACAGTACTATAGTAATTTTCTTTTTGTGATAAACATTTCGACGTCTTCGCAGACAGCGTTTCTAGCTTAATTGGCTAGCATCTGGGCCGGAATCCCAGAGAGATGCAGGTTCAAATCCTGCGAACGCGTCAGTTTTTGCAATGTTTACCACAAAAAGAAAGTTTCTATACACCTAGTGTGTGAAGCACGATAATAATCATTTCAGTACTATAGTAGACTATAATAACAGCAGATATAATTATATCGTGGTTTATGTATTTATGTAAAAGAAAAGTATGTTACATTCTCGTAGGTTTTGTATTTATGGGCAAATTAGGGTAACGTTTCACTAAGTCTGTTGTCTTTATCGCAGTCTAGATTTGCCATATCTATCAATAATATCAATAATCTAAAAAGTATGGTATTTGTATATCTACAATCTTCACGTTAATATGAAGTATCTACAGGGTTATTTCTAATCAATTAGCATCCTTTTAGGGGCTTATTCTGTACATCAAAACTAACATTTGCTCTGCGACTTTGGTCAAAACTAAAAAAAAAATCGTTCTTCCATAGATACTTATCGTTCACCCGAGACAAAATGTAACAGCTGATTCTTTTTTTTGAGTTGACAAAATCGCAGAACAAAAGTTGTTGGTTTTGATGTACAGAATAAGTCTCTAAAAGGATGCTGATTGATTAGAAATAACCCTGTATCCACTCACACCCATTCCTATTTGAAATTAGTTTTAGCCTCATTAGAGTCTCCGTACGTTTCAGGTGTGAGTCTATGAGTGTGTCTGTGGATCGTTTAACACTTTATCCGCAACTAAGCCAGTTTTGTTCAGGTGTTTATGTAAGAACGATATATGTAATATACTTTTAAAATAGAATTATCCTTATTAAAGTTTGTTTACCGAGGTAAATGCAGTAGCGCGGTTCGCCTTGCGCTACTTGATCGGCTTATGTCATTCTGCAATTACTTACGACATAATCTGGAGCTGTGTGATAAGAACTGCTTTCTTACATCTTACTAGCTTGTACTTTCAACTAATTACGGGTCTAGTAAACTGTACTTCCTTATTCTGTACTTACCTCAACATCGTATCGGTTGTAGCTGCGATTTATTGAAGTGAAAACTTTTAGCGGCGTTGTGCACATTTTCGGATGGGTAAACAATGTTAAACTCGTGTCAGGATACGTGACCTCATCGAAAATTAGTAAGACTGGGGGAGAGTAGACCGCCAGCGCGGCGTAGGAGAGGAAGTAATATGCTTCTCTTTCTACCGCGCGGCGAAAATGTATACCTGCCCCCCAATTTTGATTGCTATTGCTTAGGCGGTAGGGGGGGCTGCCCCTGTTTTTTCGTGCAGCGAGTGTACGCGTGTGATATTGTATTTTACCACATAAATGAAATTACTTTATATGTTCAAGTTTTCACTTCTGCCGGTACTTTCGGAGTTCGAGGCTTGTTTTTTAGGGTTCCGAACCTCAAACGGACAAAACGGAACCCTTATAGGATCACTTTGTTTTCCGTCTGTCCGTCTGTGTGTATGTCAAGACTCTTTATCTAGGGAATGCGTAAAGATATCGAGTTGAAATTTAAACTGTATACGTATATCGATGGTCTCTTGCAGTTGCGTAAAAGAAAAACTTCTCAATTATCGTATAAAAAAGTTAGAGCCGTTTATGTCCTAAAAAATGTATATTTCGACACTCACAAAAATCAAAACCTATAATAGGGTACTTTCCGTTGACATAGAACTATGAAATTTGGCGAGAAGCTTTGTCTCAGAGTATACATATAGGGATAATTTTGAAAACTGTACATTTTTATTTAAATCACAGAAAAATAGGGCCTCAAAATTCACAAAATATGGGTTCAAAATTCAAAGTGAGTAAATCGTATCATGTAAAGTATCATATAAAAGAACTTCATTAGCACATGCTTAAACAGGTTTTTAATTATATTAACAATGTGTTTGTACGAAACCCTCGATGTGCGAGCCTGACTCGCACTTGTCCGGTTATCTATATAAAAATAATACCTACCTAGGATAACTGTATGCTAAGTAAATCTGAGTCTTATTTAGGTCAAAATAAACAGTTCAATGAATTTTGAAGCAGTTTTCCTCAACATTTCATCGGAATATTACTCAAAAAGGTCGATTGAAGCCTACAAATACCGTCGAGGCCATGCCTACGTGCCGGGCCTCACAGCTAGTTGTTTACTACGGGCGCATGCGTTAAGATGTTGGGGCATCTATTAGTAGATAATTTCTAACCCGCTAATCACTTTGTCAATTGGTGTTGATAGAATGTTCCATAGATAATACTAGAAGCTTACAATCAGATGCAAAAGTTAGTACTTGGCTTATCTACGAGACATGATGTGAATTACAAACATTACGCATATGTACCTACTTTGTTGATATCATCCGTGCATCACTTTTTATCCGAACTACGAGGATGTGGAACTCCGTAATCTGTTAAGTACAGAACTATATATTATACGAACTACAGAATCCTAGTGAAAATTAGACACGTTAGACATTATAATATGTACCCACACCTGCCTGCAAATTTTTGTTTATAACATAGTAAAACCGATATGCAATTAATGTAAAGAAAATTAACAGTAGAGTATCTATTCTTTGCTGAGGATAAAACTTTTTACATATTTTCCAAAATTACAATATGAAACAGTTTTTCTAGCGGGACACGCTGGAAGAAAACTGTTCGGGCAAGGAATTTGTGACTGTGTCGTAATAAAAAAAACCGGACAAGTGCGAGTCAGGCTAGCACACCGAGGGTTCTGTACAAATCCAGAAAATTGCACAAAACTGAGAAGCAAGTTGTTAAAATCTCTTTAAGTACTATAACTATCGACAAAAAAGTTTTTTTTCACTCTTCTCGTCATACATCGAAAATTACACATTGTTAAAATAATTAAAAACCTGTTTTAGCATGTGCTAATGAAGCTCTTTTATTTGATACCTTACATGATACGATTTCATCCATCCATCCATCAGCCGAAGGACGTCCACTGCTGGACATAGGCCTCCTCTATGGATCTCCAATAAGACCGGTTGGAAGCGGCTTGCATCCAGCGCGATCCTGCTGTCTTAATGAGGTCATCCGTCCACCTTGTGGGTGGACGTCCTACGCTGCGCTTGCCGGTACGTGGTCTCCACTCGAGAACTTTTATACGATTTACTCACTTTGAATTATGAACCCCTATTTTGTGAATTTTGTGGCCCTATTTTTTTGTGATTTAATTAAAAATTTACAGTTTTCAGATTTATTCCTATATGTGTACTGTATACATACAGACGGACCGACCGACAGACGGACAACAAAGTGATCCTATAAGGGTTCCGTTATTTTCCGTTTGAGGTACGGAACCCTAAAAATATAATTATTGAAAGCATATTGTAAAAAATATGTTACATTGGACTGGTCTTGTGAAATATGTATCGTACTTACGAAATACCAATACTTGTGAGCTATGGTCATGGCCCTCGTAGGGCGATGGCACAGTCCCAAAAATAATTAAACTACGCTAAACCACAGGCTAAACATACAATTTACAATGTATAGGTACGTCTACATTGTTCGTCATTTCAAAACACTAAATTTAATACAAGTAAGTACATAAAGTACTATACTGTTCTGTATCAGCCTTTTAATAGTCCACTGCATGCAGGACGTAGGCCCACCAATGATGGGTGGATTAGGCCATATCTACCACGCTGGCCCAGTGCGGGTTTGTGGATTCACGTACTCCATCGAATTTCTTCTACGGACGTAACGGACGTATGCAGGTTGCCTCACGATGTTTTCCTTCAACGAAAATTCCTTACATAAATTCTAAAGAATTCATTGGTACAGGACCGGGATTATAACCCACGAACTCATGATTGTAAGGCGGGCAACACTACCACTAGACCACTACGGCCACACAGGTATACTATAAGTGTACTAGTATCAAAGTGTACCTACTAAGGCTATTTCAATTACCTCTATACAACTACAACTACTATATTATAGTACCTAGATACCGTCGTCGTAGTCGTAGATACCTACTATCATGTATGTAGAAGAGAAGTATGGTACATTCTCATAAGTTTTGCAAAACTTGTTCAGTTCTTGACTATGTTGGAACAAATCTTGTCTGTTGTCATTGTCGCGGGTCTAAGATTTTCACGATCAAAATCAAGAAACTAGACGAGGAGTAGTAAGAAGAGAAAATAATATTACACTAGTTAGATACATAAATGGTTATTTTCCCACGTATTATATGAAATATGACCTGATATGAACTCAGGGCTAAAGTTAGACGTTTGTCGGTTCAATAATTTATTTATAGGCCAAGTCTAGGCCGTGACCTGATTCCCTCGCGGGATCTTATTGGTGTTTGAGCACTTCGATTTATTTTCTTCACGATTTTTACTAGCCGTTTGTCACATTAACATCAGCGGGTTGTAGGATCTGCTTGTCATCAATTTTGAAGGTAAAGTTTTAGTCTCAGTATGTCATCTTTATTGCAGGACATAGGCTGATATCTTACTGTTATACCACGGAAAGTGGCGTGGTTTTTGCAAATTTTAAGTAGAATTTAAGACAGGAAAATTTATAGGTAGTACACAGACTTGCTAGCTACCATTAAACCACGTGTGAATATCACCTGTGTTAAATTCTAGTTAAAATTTCTTACTAATTTAGTTATAGATAACACTGGAATATACAGGAATAGGATTGGGACTCTAGATTTACAAGAGTACCGGCTATAGAAGCTGCTGGCATCCAGCATGTTCAATCCTACTTCCTACTAATATTATAAACGCGAAAGTTTGTGAGGATGGATCGATGGATGGATGTTTGTTACTCTTTCACGCAAAAACTACGGAACGGATTGAGATGAAACTTTGCAATAATATAGCTTATACTAATATTATAAACGCGAAAGTTTGTGAGGATGGATGGATGTTTGTTACTCTTTCACGCAAAAACTACGGAACGGATTGAGATGAAACTTTGCAATAATATAGCTTATACTAATATTATAAACGCGAAAGTTTGTGAGGATGGATGGATGTTTGTTACTCTTTCACGCAAAAACTACGGAACGGATTGAGATGAAACTTTGCAATAATATAGCTTATACTAATATTATAAACGCGAAAGTTTGTGAGGATGGATGGATGTTTGTTACTCTTTCACGCAAAAACTACGGAACGGATTGAGATGAAACTTTGCAATAATATAGCTTATATAATTATCAGAATAACACATAGGCTATAAATTATAATGATATTGCGTCAAAAATCAAAATATCATGCGGGCGAAGCCGCGGGTAATAACTAGTTGTTCATAATCATAATCCACCTTTTTCTGACATTTCTTTCCCGGTGTGGGATCTTCATTTGAAAACCTTACAACTTAACTGTTTATATGTAATTTGCACATTGCCCTTGTTCTTTTTCACAAAATTCAGGTAGGTAGTGTGCAGCGGAAGTTATTTGTTCCAATTTCAAAGTGTAACAAGATAAGCATTTTATTATCAGTTAATTGGTGATAATCATCGCATTGTCTCGAGCCAATAATTATTATTATGATTTATCAGACATCAAAAAGGATATTAATTTAATTCGATAAATGTGTACCTTCTCGAAAGTTTATTAATGGAATAAAACGATTAGGTAAACCCCCTAGGTTTAGCGTAAGTTTGTACCTTAGTGAAAAACGAAATTAACAAGAAATCTTTGAGCAAATATCTACAAAGCCAAAGTCCCTAAGTAGTAAAAAAAATTCCGTCATACATTCCGACTTAGATGTTTACGCTAAATAATTCACAATGACCCTCTGCCTCGCGTTATGTCACCTGATTAGTGCTTGTAACCGAGCACTTTGGCATCGTGCGGCGTTGTAGTGGGCTTGCAATCTCCTTACGACTAACTAAAAAGCCTGCCCACTACGTAGCCTGGGCAGAGTATTGGTTCGGTCACTTTTTTACACACTATAAATGTTTGCTAGAAGTAAACAATACTTAGAAACTATATTAATATATCTGTGTCTTAGGTATACAAGGTGTTTTTCTAAATGACGGACAAATTTTAGGAAATCATTATAGTCATCGTTATGCCCAACTTTAGTGATGGGAAAATTACAAAAAAAAAAATTTTGCATACATTTTGTCGATACGGGTCAAACGGAAAAAACGGAACCCTTATAGGATCACTTTGTTGTCCGTCTGTCTGTCTGTGTGTATGTCGAGACTCTTTATCTCGGGAACGCATAAAGATATCGAGTTGAAATTTAAACTGTATGCGTATATCTATGGTCTCTTGCAGTTGTGTAAAAGAAAAACTTCTCAGTTATCGTTTAAAAAAGTTAGAGCCGTATATGTCGTAAAAAACCGCATATTTCGACATTCATAAAAATCAAAACCTACAGGGTACTTCCCGTTGACATAGAACTATAAAATTTGGCGAGAAGCATTGTCTTAGAGTACACATATAGGAATAGATCTGAAAACTGTACATTTTTATTTAAATCACAAAAAATAGGACCTCAAAATTAACAAAATATGGGTTCAAAATTCAAAGTGAGTAAGTCGTATCATGTAAGGTATCATATAAAATAACTTCATAAGCATATGCTAAAACAGGTTTTTAATTATTTTAACAATGTGTAATTTTCAATGTATGACAAGAAAAGTGAAAAAAAAAAACTTTTTTGTCGATGATTATATTTTAATAGAGATTTTAACAACTTACCCCAATTTAGTGAATTTTTTTGGATTTGTACGGAACCCTCAGTATGCGAGCCTGACTCACACTTGTCCGGTTTTTTTTATTTCGTATTAGAATTACGTTTGACTACATACTGCCTGATGTTAAGCAAATATGTATGCGGTCTAGGGTGTAGCACGCTCTAGAAGATACCTATCTACTTTTGTATACCTAGGTAGTTATTTTTTGCTGAAAGTTGAATTGTATCCTAGAATATTAGACCTGACAGACGCGCGACGCGTAGAAAGATTCCTAGTTCAATTTTTGTGTGATACTTAATTTTTTTTATTTTATTTTTTTATTTAAATTAATGGCCCACAGACTCCAGGGATAAAGCCTTTATTCTGTGCCTTTAACCTGTGCGCGATGTTTAAATGCGACTGTAAAATAGAGAGGGGTTAGTTTAAATCTTAGTCTTAGTTAGTGGTTTCATTGCACTGCGTGAATGCCACGAGCAAACCGGCGACCCGCATGCAGCACCCGATCACGAGTATGATATGACGCATGTATCAGCCATCACTCTCCTCGACCATATTTAAGGGAAGAGAACGACCCGACACACGACGCCGCCGCAAGAAGGAGCCTTCGATGGCGAGCATGAATGCTCAAGGCATGCACGCTACTTAATTTTACAATATAATTAGGTATAGTACTTATCCAAGATTGATGAATCGAGGTGTTGTTATTAGGTAGATGTTACCTATAATGTTAACCATCTTGACCCTTATAAATACTGATATTGATCATGATATTTATCACAAACTTCAATCGCACTGAGATTGTTTTTATCGTTGTTTATTATAGATATTGTATCCATAAATAGTAAGCGCTAGAACATGTTGAAAGATTTAACCGATAACACAAACTCTCTGCCAAGCTTTATAGTCGACGTGAATTCCGCCAAAATTCTTAGGCTAGTTTCGAGAAAGTACTGTAAGTATTTTAAATCGCCAATGACATGACTAAAATGTTGGTATTTTTGGTAAAACTCCCTTTTTAGGTATACTGCTTAAAAATCTGAAATGCCTTTTACTCAGATTCAGAGCGATCAATTTCTTTACGTGTGAAATCGGTTTTCATTATAAAAGCGAGTCCTTGATATGTTTCCTGATTTCTTCTTTTAAAAAAATCAGTCGTTTCATACAATTTCCAACTTTTCAATATATTTTCTTCTGCGATTGTTGTTTCCGTAGTTAAAGTTGGTTATAAGTAGTAATGAGTCTTGAGAACTATTCAGTATGAATCACGATCATGATTGCTATGTAAAGTTCTAAATTCTATTACTTAGTAATTTAATGTTCTTTTTTTATAATTTAACAGAAAATAACATAGTAAACGCGTTTATTCTTACAACACTAATCTCCTGCGATGTCTTTACCTACCATACCTTTCATGAGCAACATTTTTCGAAATCGGAGCGATTACTTATTTTGTCCCGAACTGTACCAAACGTTACCTGTTTGAATCCAAACCCTTACATTACGCAAGCGCAACCCTTGTCCCATATAAGATTCAAGGACCCCAAACGAGATGAAAACCGCCCTAGTTCCATTCACGTGGTCGAAGGCAGGGGTGTGGTGCGGTCGATGACCCCGATACGGCCGGGCCGATGACCTCGCTCAGCTGACGCACGCACTAAAGTCGCTGTCCCACCGCGGCGCGGCGCACGCAGTGCAGTGCGGTGCATATTAGCTCCGTGGGTGGGTTACGTACTTGGTAGTAACTATTGTTTGATTCGGCTTGTTTGTGTGATATCCTGGGTCTACGTTTCCACTAGGGTGTAGTTGCACACGTCAGTAGAAGAAATTCGACTGCATATGTGAATCTACTAATCTGCGGAGGGTTAGCGTATGTGGATTTACATATATGGTCCAATTATCTTCTGTAGGCCTAAGTAACCGTAGTTCAGCAGTGAACAGTTAAAAAGCACCGGCATAGTATGTACAACTACAGTGCAGCACAGTTTTCAACCATAAATATTGTGCACCGTGTTGACAGCATTGAACTTCGTGGTCGCCAACTCGCCACAGTCAAGCAAGCCACGCCTGTAGAATTGATTTCGTATTTGCGCACAGCGTGTTCATAGGTTGTAGTGGACGTATTAAAAAATCTCGCAAAGAACAACATTTTAATAACAGTTTCTTGGTGTTAAAATGGCATGGGATAATTTGCTCAGCAGCTAGCACGCACGTACATCTCCGTGCGAAGTGGGACAGCGCCTTTACATCAGCTGCGGCACTGCAACATAGTAGGTACCTACGTAGCTCGACTTAACCTACTTGTTTACAGTAACTGTAGCTTAAACTATGCCATTGACAGTCGTTTGTCGTCAAATTACATAAACTTTTCCATTGGCCATTATTAATAATTAGAGTTAATCTAGAACAAAAACGAAGACCATTAGTAAGTAATTAGACCTAATTGGAGTCTTTATTACTTTTACCTGGCTTAAATGATCATCGCAATTTGAGAACGTGCGCTGCTAGACGTAGGCTTCCCCTTTAAACCAGCAGATTCCGTTGGACGTAGCTTGCATCTAGTGTATTCCTAACTCAAGCCAGGGGCTACTATTGAACGATAGCCTGCTACAATGTATTTTTAAAAGGTTAAGAGACCGAGTAAGAGCATGAGCTAGAATTTTAAAAATACATTATGTTAGTCAGAACAGGATAGCATAGCACGATTTGGTATAAAAGTTTTGTAACCTTTCAGTGAATAAACTCCTGGGGCCTTATTTTTTAACTTCTTACGGAACGTATACAGAACTTTGACAGATTGTTTAAAAAAGCTCTGTGATATCTATGGTAGTTGCGAATGTTCCATACAAATTATGTATACGACCAAGGCGTGCGAAATTGAAAAATCAGGCCCCACAGGTCTTTTAATTTGTTAGCTAGGTGGGGTTGTAGGGTACAGTATACATTTTGAGTAGGATTCTTGACTGATTCATTATTCTTAGTTTTGTTTAGCTAAGTATATCGTCGAGCATATAATTGTAATGAGATCATTCGATAGCATTATTTCTACGTAAACATACTAAGACGTAAGGCGTGGAGCCTAGTGGTAGTAACGCTCTTCTTACAAACGTGAGGTCGTGGGTACAAATTCTGGTCCCGTACCAATGAGTTCTTTGGGACTAATGTACGGATCCACTATCTTTTTTATGAAGGAAAAAAAACATGAGGAAATCTTTATTAGCCAATGAACAAATTAGCTGGGATATCGACATCAATAAGAGATGAACCATATATAACTGCCTTCAAAACAAAACTAACAAATCTTCTTACAATAAAATGTTATTATAGCATACAGGAATACCTTGATGACAAACCGTATTAATATCACGACATAACATAAATAATTATTGTAATAATATATAGGTTATACTCGTACTTAGACACTTTGAAATTTATAATAACATAGGTACTATAATTTAGATTTAAATTTAGCTTATAAGGATTACTTTGTTTTTGCAACACCCTATTAAACAGGGTCCTCAAGTAGACTTAAGTATAATAAGTAATATAATTAGTTGTGTGTTAATATTTTATGTTACTTGTTGGTGCAAATAAAAATTTTCTGATTCTGATTCGTGTGAATTCACCAACCTGTAGGTACTGGGACAGCTTATCACCCAGTTACCCTTTGTGGATAGGCCTATTTTCACCAGTGCGCAGTGGGCCAATCAAAGGTCTATACATGACAGGCAAGCTAAACTAAGATTAAATGGGCTGGATGCAACTCGCTTTACAATCTATTCTATAGGCCGAATCATACAAGTCGGCGGATGTGAAGTTAGCTACAAGCAGCGCGAAAGCCAATCAACGCGCAGCTTTATGTGAGCTTCAGTTGGGATTGGATATCGCTAAAAAAATATTTACACAAAAAACTTATAAAACATCAAAACAAAACTTAAATAAATTATCCTATCTAAACTAAAATACCCTATCTAAAGAAAACTAGTTAAAAATTAGAGAATGTTTAAACCTAAAAAAGGTTTAAACAGTCTCTAATCTCAGGCAACGTGCCCAAAATGCTGACCGCATTGCCTCGCTGAATTGCGAGGCTGACTTTCTGCCCAAAATACAGGCCAGCATTCTGGTCACGTGTGCTTTCTTTTAATCTCCCCGACAAGAATTTAATCAATTTAATATCGCTTAGCTCGTAGCTAACTTCACATCCGCTGACTTCTGATTCGGTCTATACTTGAAATCCAAAGAGGAGGATCCTTTCCAATATAATTATTTTTTGCAAAAAATAGTATGACCGACTTCACCCGCGTACAGAATCATTACATAGTATAAAACAAAGTCGCTTTCCGCTGTCTGTCCCCAAGTATGATTATATCTTTAAAACTACGCAACGGATTTTGATGCAGTAGGTATGTTTTAATAGATAGAATAATTCAAGAGAAATGTTTATATGTATAATACACCTGTGCGAAGCCGGGGCGCATCGCAAAAACGCAAATATTATGCACGGATTGATGTAACATTTTTCACATTATTGTTGATTTATCAAAAATGGCTGAGCCAATTTCGATAACGTTTTAAATGAGACCAATTTCAAAGTATACTCTTTCCAATAAAAAAAGAATTATTGAAATCGGACTACTATGAAAAAAGTTATGCGTCGAATTGTATACCTCCTCCGGTGGTTCGTCGGTCAAAAATGATCTACAGCTAAGCTGATGATGATGAATCTTTATCAAACCTGTAGACCAAATGAAGTTAATTAAATAGGTAAATAAAATAATTGATGAATACCGTAGTCATAACATGCGAATACGACGCAATACTTCTGTTGTTATGATTTTAATTATAAACTGAGTTAATTATGTCTTTTGTTGATAATTACGTATTATAATAATGCTTCATTGCGTTTAAATGCATCTCGGGCAGGATAACTCGAGGAATAAATTAAACTGACACAACAACTTTTTTATTGACCTAATTTAACAATCTGTAATTGGAAAATAGACATAATTAATTACAAAACGTATTAATAAGTTGAAAAGTATATTTCGTCGCTTTGGTGGTGAAGAGAGCTAACCCAATTTTTGAGATAATAAGCAATTAAGGGACAAGGATCAACTACAAAATATATTTTTTATAATAGAAAATCTAAACCATTGGTCCGATTTTGATAAAAATTGAGTCGTATAAGGAAAATAGGCTTATTGAATCCCCTTTTAAATATAATAATTGGTAATTATCTATGTAACTTCTTAGTTACGCTCTTGACCTTCACGACCGCTCTCGTGGTCATCACGTAGTATTTGTGGTGGTAGAGGCAGATGTAATACGCCTCACGATCTCTCGCCTTCTCTCTCTATTAGATGTCAATCTGGTACACTCATGCACCGGCCCACATACAGCAGATTTGATTTGGTCGGTCCATCGCATAGGCGACCTTCCGCGCGGTCTTGTGCCTTCCACTTTGCCCTGGACGACTAGACGCTCTAAGGACTGGCTACCTCGTCTCGAAACGTGTCCGAAGAATGCAAGTATACGAGATTGTACTGTGGCCGACAGACGCTGCCTGATGCTGAGTTCTTGAAGTATCGAGACATTGGTGCGAAATTCAGTCCACGATACCCCAAGCATTCGTCTCCAGCACCACATCTCGAGAGCATCTATCTTTTTCCTCTCAATGTCTCGTAAAGTCCACGTTTCCGAGGCGTACAAAAATATGGGTAGAATAAGCGTACGCACGAGTCTTGTCTTCGTGGTTTTGGTGATGTTCCTGTTCCTCCATATTTTCGTCATTTTGTCCATTGCGGTTCTAGTTATCGCCATACGCCTCTTAATTTCATCGATGCATCCGCCATGACTCGAGATTAAAGCTCCAAGATATATGTAAGATTGGACTACTTCGCAATTTGCTATCTGAGTTACTTCCGACAAGTTATCGTTCGTGCGATTTACAATCATCATCTTGGTCTTGATGCGATTAATCTTTAATCCGAACGCAAGGCTCACTTCTTCCATCTTCCGAAGCAGTTCTTCCATATGACGAGCACTAGTTGCAAAAAGCGTGGTATCATCTGCATAACGCAAGTTCGCAATACCATAGCCGCCAACCGTAACCCCATCTGTCCAACCTTCCAAAGTGATACGCATTATAATTTCGGTGTATATGTTGAACAGCAGGGGCGATATTATGCACCCTTGACGAACTCCAGCACTTGGGTGGAAATTACTGGAGAGGAAGTCTTCTGTGCGCACTGAGGCTGTGCCTTCTTCATACAGACGCCTCAGAAGGTGCACAAGATGTTTAAGATGTTACAAGAAGATCTATGTAACTAATTTTACTAAAAATGTGGGTTGACCTCTGTTCACCACCAAAGCGACGATATGTATAAAATTAATCACTACGTTATTGTAAAGCAAAGTTGCTATTTCTGTGTGTCTGTGTGTCAAACTACACAAAAAATTCGAATGCGGTTTTCAGTATCTTTTAGAGTGCTTCAACGAGAAGGTTTGCAGCTTATCGTACCTGGGCAAAGCCGGGACGATCAACAAGTTTGTTGTAATTCGTTTTAATCTTTGTCTTGCCGATGTGAAAATTAATTTAATTCTTATAAAATACAATACTTTCAATTTTGAAGAAACCCTGAAATTACCAAAAAGAAATCATCGTAGATGTTAATCCGTACGAAAAGTTAATTGACCTTTGATGTAATATGTATAACTATGATTATTCTCCAGACTATCGTTCTACTCATCACTATGAACAACTTGTACTATGGGTCCAATCCCGAAATCGTGAATCGCCGTTTCTTACATGTTATCGAGGGATGATGATCTTTTTTAACCGACTCCCAGAAAGAAGGAGGTTCTATGTTTGTCGGTATGTTTTTTTGTGTATTTTCAGGGATATTTTCGACAATTATCAATTAAAAATTTTTTTTTTAATCCGAAAGGGTATACTCCCGAAGTGGTCCCATTTAAGTTTTATCGAAATCGGTTGAGCCGTTTTTGAAAAATCAACGATAGTGTGAAAATTGTATACATCGATTCGAGTGAACTATTTGAATTTTGTAGATGATTGAAGCCGATTTTACCATTTTTTGCTAATTTTCGCAATAAATGGTAAGTACAACTGACTTCAAATTATTATTTAGAACAAATTATTTTTTCTTCGCCATTTCGCAGTTGGTCTGAAAGTCTAGTTTTATTTACACTTTACTTGCACTTTGCAAAGCAACATATTATTATTGTAGCTAAGACATAGAAGTTGGCTTAGAGTTGCGTAGAAATACATAAGCTTTACCTAAAATAAACATTCTAATATTGGCTTTCTATGAAGATTGTTGTTTGTTTTAGATTTTATTGCGATTTTAGACATGGCCGTTAAGCTGCAGGAAAATCGTTAAATGGTGGACTGTGAAGATCATTTAAAACTTTATGTTAGGGGAAGTGTAAAACCAAACATAGTTTTAATGGTTCGGGACAGATTTTAATGATACATATAGACCATTTCATGCCGAGGATCTGTCGTAACATTGTAGTCTGGTGGTGCTCAATGAACTCAATTTTGAAGGCTTTACTTGAAAAGCCACTTTTTTGGCTGTACTTTATTGTTTTTAAAATAACAATGTCTAAATTTTCATTCTCGGTAGATATCATTTAAAGCAGTGTGAATGGCCAGGAAAAACGATGGAGGAGTGCTCAAGCTCAACGTAGCCCAAAATAATTTACTGCACTTAAACAATCGGTAGGCTTATCGCTAGAAGCTATCATTTTCAGTCATCTATATAACAGTATATCTTCTAAGGCTTTTAATGAAAAATAATAATAAATAATAAATATTTTGGGACATCTTACACATGGCCTCTGACCCCAAACTAAGCAAAGCTTATGATATGGCTGCCAGAGACTGATATACTACACATACTTATTTTTAAATACATACTTATATACATTGTAACTAAATAACACCCAGACACAGAGCAAACACTTCATCATATCATGTTCATCATATAAATATTTGCCCTGGGTGGGGATCGAACCCACGCCTCTTTGAAGTTAGGGTCACTAACCACTGAGCCACCGAGGCAGTCTATAGCAAATTAAAGCAACTTTGCTGTAGAATGTATTTAATTTTGTCTAGCGTCCATCCTGTTGAGCCGGTAGCTATAGTCGAATGTAGAGTCATTAACCCTAATTGACGATACTGCTCTAGGAGCCTCACGAGCGATCGAAGATGTTATCTCAAAGCCGGCGAGATTCAACAATAAACACTGTGTCTGTCACTGTCATTTTTGAAACTTTAGAATCATTTCTAATTTTCACAGAGGATCGCATGCTATGCCCTCCCGCTCGCACAAGCACAGACTTTCGACGCTCGCTTCCACTCCCACTCGGTCCCGTGAACATTTACGTATACGTCCAGGCGTAGTAATGAGCTCCAGGATATAGTGTCATGTTCATGATAATAATATGTATAGCACACAGCAGCCCTAATCAGTATCAGGGGCCTGATTCTCTATCGACAAAACGTAACGTAACGCAGTAAGTAATTTTTTTATTTTCTTGAATTTCAATTGGAGAACTTTTTGATATACATATATATGTAAAATTACGTTAAAATAAATTTTAAACCGAGCCTAAGTTGCCGATTCTAAACCGAGCCTGGAAGAAATCGCTTAAGGCGATAAGGCCGCCGTTGTACCACCTAATTTTAAGCAAATTTATACTTTGTTATTTAAGCTGTTTTTCTGGTGTACAATAAAGTTATATTGTATTGTATTGCAAGTTATGCTATTTAAAAAATAAGTAATTTTCATACTAATTTCTTAAAAACAAAGAGCACGTTAGAGCGCGTTACGTGCTTGTTTTCATACAGAATCACCCACCAGATAGGGAAATAATTTTTTTTTTAAACTCATAGACCCCCGCTAGGACAGTGTTGACTTAGGAGATTTAGGTCTACATACTCTATCTTCAGCTACAACTTCGCTTTCCATCATGAGAGTTGGTGGCCAAATGTAGCCCTATTTTACATTTAAAAAAAATATAGCCATTTAACTACTTCGGAAAGGAAGAGGTTAACCCGGCTCTACTCTAACACGGTAATTTAGGCTACTTTGGTGATCAGGCTCCACTGGGGTACCACCACATTGCTATATGTGGGACGAAACTGGGAAAGTGCGAAACAGGCTCGCCCAATGAAGGCTCGGTACAAATCCCGAAAATTGCACGTACCCGGGAACTAAATTTGTAATTTAATAAAACCCCAATTTTTCATTCCAATTCTAGCATAAAGTTTTTTGCTTAAATGTAGATGTTTATGGTACCTACAGATGGCACGGAAAAAGATTTAAAACTGTTCGTGATAAAATAACCTTATTTATAAACTGTAAGTAGGTATCTCTGCAAGATCCCACGCGTTGAATTACGAGTAAATGGCCGGTCGCTCGAACATGATAGTTATCAGTTGCACGCATTCTATTACAAAGTAAAACATATTTGGCGAAGCAGGAAGTCTCGAGCTCGCCAACTCTTCGAGCGTGTAACTCATTTTTCTTTGCTATAAGTTCATAGAGTCCATGTCTATCTGTACGATTACGATGGCTATAAGAGGATAGCGGTAACTTTGGTATTACTGGGTTGATAATAATTAAGCTGACATCATAATTCGCCTTGCTTTAGACTGTGCAGGAAATCATCATGTACGCCTTGCATCTCTGAGATGTTCTTCATTTTCTCCAAATGAAAGAAAGTTTAGAAAGAAAGAAATAATTTTAAAAAAATACGTGAAGTCTATCAATTCGATTTTGGCCAGCATGATAGACACAGTTCGATAAAGAATAATAATCAAACATGGAACAGAGGGTCGGTTGAAGACGATGGAGAAGCAGATGCACTTTTTTGTATTCCGCCTGGGGCGATGGCTCAGGCAAAAAAGTGCGGAGGCGTGTGAATACAAATGTACCTACGTTTTCTGAAAAACAAAAACAGGTACATATATTAAACGTGTTATAAGTACTGGGAACCATAGTGCTGCACCTCCTTCTTCTGGAGAAAACACATTTTTGGTCGGTCCTAGGCGGTCAAAGTTCAAGTTACGCCACTGTGAATTGATGAATGATGAATTGCAATATTCCTTGTTGTCAAATACTTTTAACTGTTGAGTAGGCTATGGTTGCTTATTATAGATAGCTAGAGCTCCGTGGTTTTATATCATCATAGGTAGGTATTCCATCTGTCTGGAATGTAATGAAATATAAACCATCGCCTCGGGTTTTGTTTTCCTTTAATTATGTTACTGGAAGGACTCGTATTTCATTTCAAGTATCACTGAATAATACAAGACCTAAAAATCTTGCTTTTAACAATTTCGGTTGTATCTCTCAACTGTTAAAAAAATGTTAAAACTATTGTAGCTACCTAAAATTCTTAATTTTAGGGCGAGAGAGAGAGTCGAAAGACTTCGCCCAGGAGAACACTACTTCTAAAGTGTACCTCATGGAAGTAGTGTCATGAGTGTGCAGCTGTGCACAATGCCCTTTTGGTAGATAGTGTGTGACCATAGGCTCCATAGACTTCATACTTTAATACAAAGCGAGCATTCAGAACAACGAATCAAATCTTTTAAGAAGTGGTTAATCTAGCACAGATTTAGTGGTACCATAAATTCGTGTATAGACTTTAGATTACCATGCATAATTACCGTCAAAATATCTCATTGGGGCATTACCATAGCGATCTTGGCAATGCCTGTCAGGCTGTCACATTTCTCCTAGTTTCGCGAAGGTCCGCCCTGACGGGACCGCGCCGGTTGCAAGTAAGCTACAATGTCAGTGGGCTTGTCGAACAAACGGTCTCAGCGACTATGTTGCTGGTACCTACTTGGTGAACGGTGGGAGTTTCTGGGCCGCTCGTATTGAGGGCGAACTTGCGTAGGGCTCATGGATTTTTAAAGAGTAGGCGTTGGTGGCACAAAGGGCCTGAATAGTTAAGTAGTAGTTGGGTAGAAGGGCCGAAATAAGTTTTAGACTAGTTTGGGAGTCCAGAGTGTTAAAAGTACCCAAAGGATTTATTATTATTAATGTTCGAAATCGAATATGTTATAACGTAGGTACCTATTTACAGCATGTTTTTCTGGATGTTCTAGGATAGCTAATGCCAACCTTCATTATGTTCCACTATTAACATTGGGGCAAACCATGAAATTGCGAGAAAAATATCAGCTGTTCCGTTCAAATAAATAATTAATAGTCTAAAAACACTAGAAAAACACGCTTTACGTGGTCTTTCTCACAGGTGCAACACGACTATGATACGATATTCCATCATGGAATGCTAGTGCCTATCTTGCGGCTTCATCTTTAGACCTTGAAACCTAATCGTGGTCAAAGTTCATTACAAGATTTTTCTAAGAAATCCAAAAAGCTAGATACGATTTTCTATCATTAAGTTCCAGTTCCGGCTCCATCATCATATCAGTTCGACAGTACCATATTATTGTATTGTCATCTGAACTACATACAGCTGCCAATTTTCACTACGCTACGACTCTTGGAAGATGGTTAAATTAGTTACCTTAAATTCAATTACATAGGTAGGTTATGACAGGTCGACCTAATTATAAGCGTGTTAATAATTTATTGACTATTAACATACGTATCTCTCAAAATTTTGTGTCATAGTGTTTGTAATCGAACTCTCCCGAACGGTTTGATTGTTTTTTTTTTGTATGTTGAATTGGTCATAGAGTATTTATACCCTTTATTTATATGGAGAGAGCCACCTTTATTGCCTAAACTCAGATATCTGTGCCTAAACTGCATAAAAGATAGCTTGATCTCTGCGATAGTGACATTGACATAGAAGATTGACAATTTTAGAGTTGGGATAGTGGTGGAAAAAATCGATTATCAAACAATGTTGTAATGAAATCGAATGAGCAGTTGTAGGTGAGAAATTGGATTTTATTTACTTACTATTACTTGAGATCAAGTATATACACATGTAAATAATGTTATGATATTAAAATATACAGTAAAATTAATAATAAATTAAGTTTTATTTAAAATATCGTTAGTATATAAACTATGGATATTTTAAATAAAACTATATCTAAGACTCTGTGGTCACGATCATTCGTCGCCCATCACTAATCGACATGCCCAATGCCCATAAAGTATACCATTGACAGGTACTGTCTGTACTATTAAGAAATTCAGGACTTCATATGCGTGATTTTTCTGACAGCTGTCGCAGAGATCAAGCTATATTTTATAGAATATAGGGCCTAGGCCTAAGGTTAATAAAATTGGAGATTGCCTAGGGCCTAGGCAATCTCCAATCTCCAATTTTTATTTACATGACAAATCAACAATTAGGTCAGCTAGTGCATAATATAGAACAGCTGATTATGTGGGTGACGCTTAGGTATATCACTTCTATAGAGATCACTTTTTTATTGTTAGGTAAATGGAGTAAAAAGAAAAATAGGCAATCGAGACTCGAAGTCACATGATAAATTCACAGCAAAATTTAATTACTGTTTTAGTTTGAATCACGAATTCACGATTAAAGAAGTTTAGGTACTTACCTAAGGTTAAGTATATCATCAATTTGATAGCAAATCCTTAACAGTTATGTCAGCTTATGCTTATAATACCTATATTTTCGCGAATTCAACCGGAGTCTTGCTATCTCCTCTATTGTTTACATTTCCGATAACGCAGTTTACTGCGGAGTTTGTATTATCTTTCTTATCATTTCTGTGTCTATAATAAAGTTTAGGTTCTAAGTGTATAATCTGTAGGTAGGTATTTAGTATGTATTAGGTATCTACGTAAGCCTTGTGTACTTAATAGGCCTATTCTCTTGCTAAGTCCGTATTTTACATTGTCTATTAAGGTTGTAAAGAAATCCTAGATCTCAATTAGGGTACGTACCCTACGTAATTCAACCGTGCCTAAGGATTTTAAATGAAAACGGCTTCTTGATCTTCTTGTACACATTCATTTAGGACATGATGGACGTCTTCAACTTTGAAGAAGACCAAGAATATGGAACTAGAGTGTTCGAAAAACAAAACTCAATAAATAAGATTAAATAAACAACTTGTATCACCCCTGATTTCCATTAGTGTTATGAGCTTGAATATTTTTATTGGTTTATGCCGTTGATATAACTAACTGTCCGGCATTACTCCAAGCTCCAAGTAGCCCAACAAGCTATAGAGTAGGGAGAGGGCTATGCTCGGAAATTCTTTGCGAAATCTAATCAGAAATGAGGAGATCCCTAGAAGAATTAAAGGGACGGATATAGCTCAGCCAGTCAGATAAAGAAGCCGTGGTGGTCTAGAGGTAGTGACACCGGCCTTACAATTTGTAAGGTCGTGGGTTCAAATCCCCGGTCCCGTACCAATGAGTTCTTTGGAATTTATGTGCGGAATTTCACACCACTGGCTTTTCGGTGAAGGAAAACATCGTGAGGCAATCTGCGTACGTCCATAAAAGAAATTCGATGGCGTATGTGAATCCACCAATTCGCTCTGGGCCAGAGCGTGGTGGATATGGCCCAATCACCCTTCGTGGGTGGGCCTACGTCCTGCAGTGGACTATTAATAGGCTGGTACAGTTACAGTTATATAGCTCAGCGAATTGGCAAGTTGAAATGGCAGTGGACAGGGCACATAGCACAGTGGGCTGATGACCGATGGAGTTGAAAAGTTCTCCAGTGGATACCAATTCAGGCCGGATTGGTATCCACTGGAGAACCGGCAAACGCGGCGTGGCACGACCCCATACACAGTAGGATCGCGTTGGATGCAAGTCGCTTACAACCGGTCTTAAAGTTTAAGTCTAGTTTCCCGTCCCGGCTTCACCCGGGTACGATTGGCTAAAGAAGACAAATAGTAAGGATCCCTAACTTTTTTGAAAATATAGTACAGTCTATGTTCACCGGGGATAGGGTAGCTTTCCAACAGTGAAAGAATTTTTCAAATCAGTTCAGTAGTTTCGGAGCCTATTCCATGCAATCAAATCTTTTCCCTTTTATAATATTATTTTTTTAAAAAAAACTCTGGATGGAATTATTCTGCGACTATCCCCGACCTTTAAACTTTATCCATGAAAAAAATCAATTTGATCTCTCCCCTTGTTGTTGCGTGAAAAGTAACAAACAAACACTTTTGCGGATTAATAATATTAAATAAGAAAGTTTGTATAGGCTGGGTGGCTAGCCTAGCCGGGAACGAGACAGCGTTATGACAAAGTATAAATTTGTCACTTTCTTCACACGTCGAAATAAGTTCTTTTCGTGGCGTTTCGAGGTCGCATGCTTGACTAGCTGGCGTCAGAGTTTTTAAGCCGCCTGAAGGCCCCTGACATGACTAAACGGATAAAACAACCGGGACCTACAATTTAACGTGTCATCCGAGCCACGGTAGCGCTCAGATGTAAATGCCACCCGCGGTCACCCATCCGAAGACTCCTAGTCAAACTACGCTATAAGCGCTATTTATAATATTAGTAACGAATTAACGATTAATATTGTACGAGTAGGTTGTCTAGTACAGTGTTTTTCAAACTTTTTGAATACGCTACCCCTTTACGTGTACGATTGTTTTAGCGACCCCCTATGAGTCAAAATCATATTTTAATGCCTTGACTAAAAACCTAGTTTTATGATTTTTTCGAACCTATTTAAGCTCAAATGGGAGTGGGCGGGACACGTGAGTCGTATGCACCCAGACAGATGGGCAAAGGTCTCAACGGAGTGGGTTCCTCTGTCCAGTCGACCCCGAGGCCGTCCTCCAACACGATGGCACGACGAAATCGAGAGGTTTAAAAAGGATTGGACGGAAGTAGCACAGAACAGAAAAGAATGGAAGGAATTGGGGGAGACCTTTGCCCAGCAGTGGGACAGTACAGGTTAAATGAAAAAAGAAAAAAAATTGTAGTTCTAACAATAACGTGTCTACAGTATTTGTTCTAGACCCCCTTAGTAGGTAAAGATTCACGACTCCCCTGGGGGTCGCGACCCACAGTTTGAAAAACACTGGTCTAGTAGAACTAGGTTATATAACGATACATAAAAGTAAGTACTTTAGAGTTCAAGGGTATGAAAATGGAACTACGGAGGCAGGATCGAATGGTTCCACTTACGTAAGTATATATTTCCGCTTATCTACAATCGCTTGTTTACCTTCTTTTGATATCGAATTGTTTACTCAGAAATAATGGAATACAAGGTACCTAATTGTTCAGTCATTGTTTTCTTTCACCTGATTTAGTGGTTATGTAACAGCATGATTCAATTACTTATCTACCTATTAACATCATCAAATCTTATCATCGCAGACTTTGATACAATATTTTCGCAAGTTGTTATCTGAGTATCCTGAATAACATTTTACTGTTGTCCTTGATGGCTAATACCTAGTAGGTAGGTACTACCACTATCATCAGCAGCACTGTTTTTGGTAAAATAGTTCAATGGATAAAGAAGATTTGAAGAAATCTACCAAAATCTGTTCAACCTTAACGAATTTTGTTGGAGTTGTTTAATGGTCCTGGAATATTTTCACTGCATACTGTACTTACCAGCCTTTTTTTTAATAGTCCACTGCAGGACGTAGGCCTACCCACGAAGGGTGATTGAGCCATATCCACCAATGCCATGCAGGTTGCCTCACGATGTTTTCCTTCACCGAAAAGCTAGTGGTGTTAATTCTGTACATAAGTTTTTTTTTGAAGTTTCAAAGAACTCATTGATGCGGGACCGGGTTTTGAACCCACGACCTCACGATTGCAGGGCGGATGTCACTACCTCTAGGTCACCACGGCCTATTGCTTGCCTCTGCATACATATCACAGCGGTATTAAAATCTTCTGTGACGGGACCAACTGCGAAATAACGGAAAAATCAGCTCCAAACAGTTTGTCCAAAGTAAATGAACTTTCTGTATGTAACAGTTTATTTTTGTCACGATTTCCCCCGAATAGATCCCATTCCATAGTAAAAAATGTTCTTACATTAAATTCCTGCAGTTTGATAAATGGCCTCTTATATTTTTCAATCTAGGTTAGGAATCACTTATTCACTTATTTCTAGCGATTGCAGAAATCAGTCATATGCTGTAGATAATTCCAAAGGATATAGCCTGGGAAGGGAAAACTGTTTAAACTGCGATATGCTCCTGATAAGATAAAAGTGGCAACTCTATAGTTAACTTTACAAAGGTACGAAAGAAAAAAGGATGTACATTGTACAATATAGGAAGTGAGATTACAATGTATGTAGATGAGTATATTAATGTTAGATGATCATGCAAAGGTAAAGGCTAACATAAGACAGAAATTATAAATAAAATTATTGAATACTAGTTTTTACCTGCGGCTTCGCCAGCATGATATTTTGATTTATGTGCTATATCCCATGGGAACTCTTGATTTATCTGGGATAAAAAGTAGACTATGTCACGTTCCGTCTTTCAAACCCGAGGCCCTACCTTACCACCTTTAACAAAGAAGGTGGAAAATCCAAAAAATAAAACAAAAATCGATTTGACGGTTGTTCGATTCGACAGTTTTTTTTTGACATTTTTTGAAGCGCACTCTAGAATAGCTTCTCAGAGTTCTCACTTATCGTTATATTATGAAAAATTTACGCAATATCATTATAATTTATAGCCTATGTGTTATTCTGATATATAAGCTATATTATTGCAAAGTTTCATATCAATCCGTTCAGTAGTTTTTGCGTGAAAGAGTAACAAACATCCATCCATCCGTCCATCCATCCTCACAAACTCACAAACTTTCGCGTTTATAATATTAGTAGGATACCTATGGGTGTATATTATTACGTGAATGGGGTTGCACGTCGTCATATTATGATTTTTCCAGTAGGTACCTACTACCTAGTTAAGTAGATTGTTATACAGGGTTATTCCTAATCAGTTAGCATCATTTTAGGGGCTTATTCTGTAAATCAAAACTAATAACTTTTGTTCTGCGACATATGTCAGAACTCAAAAAAAAATCAGCTGTTCCATACATTTCGTCGCAGGTGAACGATATTTTTCTATGGAACAACAATTTTTTTTTTATAAGTTTTGACAAAAGTCGCTGAACAAAAGTAGTTAGTTTTGATGTACATTAAGCCCCTAAAAGTATGCTAATTGATAAGGAATAACCCTGTATATGAGATGAAACACATTTACCTAGAAGATACCTAAGCATTTTACTCTTTTTTATAGACTAGTTGTATTTTACGGAAAATACAGGGCTCATTCCACGCTAAGTATGTAGGCAGAAATGTTCGAAAGGAATCGAAACGCTTAGGGGTTTTCTGGGCAGGCAAAATTTTATAGAAGCACGTTCTTCAATTTTTATTGCGGACGAAAAATAAAATGTATTTTAAATCTTAATTCGAGAATTGGACCATGCTTGCGTAGTGTAACATATCAGTTAATCCAATTTGTCAGTCGCACAGTTTGGACACTGCCTTGTCTGATTTAATTAACAAAAACATCGGTGAGGTTACCCGCTGTCGTGGGAGTCAAGGCTCGGCCAGAATTAAATGCTTAGTGCCCAAACAAAGTATTACCAAGCGGATAGGCACTGACATAATAGATCACCTTGACTTTAATTCATTTTTGTATTTGGCACATTTCAAACATTTCCATGGAAGAATGTTTGGAATGTATTAACAACATGTTTTGTTTTACGTTGCTATAAAAGAATGTTCTTTTGCAGTGTCTGGTAGGTAAACAGACATAGAGAAAAAAGGAAGGTACTGGTCATTGACGTAGCTAGAGATTTTCTTTTGGGGGCAGCTGCCTGTTTCTGCTTAGCATAGATTTTTTATTTTTTTTATTTCTAATAGGTTCGCGTTTGACTACACACTGCCTGAAGAGATTGTACTGACTTTGAAGTTTTTTTGGGGTAGATAGATAGATAATATTTTATTGTTGCCCCGCCCCCACCCCTGCCGACATGTGCCTCTAAAGCCCATGGTTCTGATTGGATATTCAAAATTTTGCAAATAAAATTAGAGAAGCCGTGGTGGTCTAGAGGGAAGCCGTGCTGGTCTAGAGATAGTGACACCAGCCTTACAATCGTGAGGTCGTGGGTTCAATCCCCGGTCCCGTACCAATGAGTTCCTTGGAACGTATGTACCTACGGAGTATCACACGACTGGCTATTCGGTGAAGGAAAACATCGTAAGGCAACCTGCATTCGTCTGTGGAAGAAATTCGATGGCGTACGTGAATCCACCAACCCGCACTGGGCCAGCATGGTGGATATGGCCCAATTCGTGGGTAGGCCAACGTCCTGAAGGCTGGCAGGCTACAGCACAGTACAAGATAAAGAATATAAAATCAGAGTGTAAATAATATGTAATATTTCTGCTTATACTCAAGAAGACAGTAAAGAATAAAGAAGATGGTAAAAATATGTATGTACTATAAGAACAGCTCCTAGGTTTTCAATGTATAATTCAAAAAGCCCAGCTGCATCTTACAATGTCTTAGCCACGTTGCTTCTCTCTTGCGACATGTCACTCATTAATGGAAGCCCATTAGCCGTGAGTTCGATTGTTTACCATCTCGACACAAGGGCAGACATTAGAAGTTTAGAGCCACATGAAACGCAGCAGAAAGTACCTGAGACATTGACTGAACTCTAGATTTAGAAGGTAAGCGCTACAAAGAATTTTAGCTTCGGTAATGGAATAACTGAAGGCGAGGAAAAAGAAAACACTATTGTTTTGTAGCAATTGATTTTTCCTATACAACTGCTACCAATCTAGGAATAAGATTTAGAACTAAAAGGATTAATTGTAACTTTATATTCATAGGAAGCATTGGACATCGTCATAAGTATCGTTGACTGCCTCGGTGGTTCAGTGGTTAGTGACCCTAACTTCTGGATCAAAGAGACGTGGGTTCGATCTCCACCCATGGCAAATATTTATGTGATGAACATAAGTGTTTGCTCTGTGTCTGGGTGTTATTTAGTTACTATCTATATAAGTATGTATTTAAAAATAAGTATAAGTAGTATATCAGTCTCTGGCAGCCATATCACAAGCTTTGCTTAGTTTTGGGGTCAGAGGCCGTGTGTAAAATGTCCCAAAAATATTTATTTATTATTAATATCAAAACAAAAGAAAACCATGTTGATAGATTCCGTATAGCTTAAGTCAAGCGGCTTGGGCAGACTTAGACGGTGAAGACACGACAGGATTTTTTAAAGGCAGGACACTCCACAGAATATGGTACCACTTCAGAAGTACCTATAATTGTTGCATGTGCAATGAAAAGATTGGCACCAAAGACTGAAATTAGATGAAAGAGAATGCATATTACATGTGCTGAAATTAATAAATTAATAAATTTTTGATTTCATAGAGCTGACTTATAATACGAGTAGTTCTAATATGATGAATTTTATTTTTAAATTTGTCAAAGTAATTCAATTGATGCGTGGTACTTGATGCGATGAGACCATTGCGATTGCATTGTTGGCAATTAAAGGCGAGGAGGCAATTCAAGGAGTCGTTGACCTTTCAGACTATTGTCAATCATGCCATGGGAACTACAATGGGAGTTGGGTGGCCACTAAATTTACTCCGGTATTGATAGCCAAATATCACGGAAAAGGATGTTTACGAGATCTTGTAAATATGATTGGAATTCGTCGAATGCTGTTGTTGTGATTACGAACGTATTAAGTGCTTAATAAGAAACATTCAAAGGTCTTTGAAATTCGAACTTGAAAAAAAGTAGTTTCGTATAGAGAAAAGAGATTAAGAGATAGAGACGAAATCTTTGGTAAGAGAGTTGACCAGTGTTGTAGATATACAAACGACAAGAAATGTACCTACTTATTCTGAAAATAAGAAGATACTAGCGTAAAAAAAGTAACAACACCATCCATAATAGGTCATTAAGGTAATGTAGATAAAAACAACATAAATAAAATTGGATAGGCTTGTGTACAAAATACACCTGAGAATTTAATAATTCTTTGACAACTTGGATAGGCTAACAAGGAACCTAGTAGGTGATTAAGTATGTAAGTACTAAGTAATAATTTATAATAAATGAGTGTTGTGACTAGATTAGGTGCATATTGTACGCAGATGCATCGGCCGATGTACGGATAAGCAGGTCATGGATGGCAAACATGGAATAAGGTCTGATACTCACTGGGGTTCCGAGGCGAAGACGGCATATTTTACAAATTGTTGTATGTCGATGTAGGCTAGCCCTGCAGGCCAATCGTACTACAAAAATACAGCTGAACTACAATTGAATTTTAACCAAACTTCGACTTTTTGTCTATTTTCGTATCGCACTAATGATTCTGACTAAAGTTGAAACGCAACTCGATCAGAGTTGGAACGTAACCGGTGTCAAATGAACGATTAGTGTATGATTTTTAGCGCAATACCTAATTCCTTGAAGCTGAATAGAAACTTAACTACAATTGCAACCGAACTTTAACTGAATTACAGATGGAACACAGCTGTTTAAAATTAACGCGATTGGCCTGCTGGTGTAATAGCTTCGGTTGGTTCAGCAATGGTTCAGCTTTTTTAGTAACGTGAAGGCCTCTGACGGTTTATACAATTGTTGTAAAAACTGCTTATTCTGGCGCGGCTCTTTTAAAATTGTGAATAAGTCTTCTACTTTGTCAAAATCTTAAGTTCAATTCAGAGGATATTATGCCCTGGAAACTGAACGTAGTTTGGTGGTTTCACTACGAATTCCACTTACACATTCTTATATCAAACGGCCAGATAATAGCGATCAAAGCTCTACCTGCAACGGCAGGTAAACGTGCTCTACAAGCTTACAATAGCATTACCTACTGTGCCGCATCACATTATTATTATTATAATATCAGCTGGAAGATGCCTATTGCAGTTTAGCAAAGATGTGCTTTAAGTTTTTAATAAAACTGATTGGAAGCTGCTTGTATCCAATCATCTTTTCAAGACGTTTTTGCGCTCTTATTCAGATCCTTTGCTCACTCTCTATGCTGTACACTGCACTTGCTTAATGAGTGTAACAAAAACAATACAATTCAATCAAATCTGTTTAATTGATCTTATTCATATCGCTTCTATGCAGCGACATGTCGCCGTTTCCAATTTGCCGCCACATCTAGACACGCGGAAGCATGTCCAGCCAAGACAAAGAAAAAGCTGGCGACGCGACGAGCCACTTTTGACCCCTTCATAACTCGAAAACGATTTATCCTAAATATATGAAATTTAGCCTATTTATTGAAATTGTTTAGTGTTTAATTTTTATTTTGCTTCAACAGATATTGACATATTAACGTTTAAAAACCGAGTTTTTATTGACTGGTTCACTGAATGACTCACTGACTTATAGATCAAAAACCTAACCCACTTCCAGATGACTTAGAAACTTGATATTTGACATCAAGATCATAGACTATTACGCATATACAAAGGAAAAAAATCTAAAACTTCGAACTTTTACCCCCCAACCCCCTAATACTGGGGGAAGAAAGCTTTTATGAGACATTCACTAATTTTCATGCTAGAAGTCTGGCTGATATGAAGGCTCTTTGTTATCAATAATAAAATACGTATTTCAGAGTTTTTAATAAATCATCCCCCAACCCCTATATCTGGGGGATGAAAGCTTGTATGAGACTTTCACTAATTTTCATACTAGAAGTCTAGAAATTGATATGAAGGCTCTTTGTTATAAAAAAATAAATACGTATTTCAGGGTTTTTAATAAATCATCCCCCAACTCCTAAAACCGAGGGATGAAAGCTGGTATGACACTTTCACTAATTTTCATCCTAGAAGTCTAAAAATTAACATAAATGCTCTTTGTTATAAATAATACAATTATTATTTTAGGGTTTTTAATAAATCACCCCCCATCCCCTAAAACTGGGGGATGAAAACTTGTATGAGACTTTCACTAATTTTCATGCTAGAAGTCTAAAAATTGATATGAAGGCTCTTTGTTATTAATAATAAAACACGTACTTCAGGATTTTTAGGTAAATCACCCCCCAACCCTTAAAACTGGGGAATAAAAGTTAGTATAAGACTTCCGCAAGTTTCGAAGCTAGGAATCTGAAAATCGATAAAAGTACGTGTGGAGTTAATAGAAGCTTGGCTCTACATAAGATCTGACAACTTTTTAAAAGTGCAAACTGTGGTCATGGCTATATTTCACATGGAAATGTTTTTGTTGGATAAGTATATACGTGGTTTCTCTTTATTTTGTGGCGGCCACGCCTACCTTGCCGTCTCCCTAGTGGACATCCAGCCTTATACGTAATGCCTACCCCAACATAGTTGCATTCTTGCAAATAGTAATTAGAATAACTCGTCGATAACCTACGTACTCGCCTACTTGACTTACATTGTGGTAAGCGCACACACTACCCAGATTTGAGCGGATTTCACCAGCTTTAAATGTAAATGAAGAAATGGGTAATTAAAACGTGATTTATATGCAAATGATGTGGAATCCTTATCATTTTGCATATTCATCAGCTGTTACTAAGACTGTATATAATGTACCTATTGGCTAAACATTTGGTCGTATTGAATAAACGACACATGCGACTGATCCTACGAGTAAAATGGTGATCGAATTAGATTTTTCTGGGGAAACTTCTTCGAGGGAAATAGGGGAATAGATGTTTTTTCGCCAATAGGCATGACTACTGGGTAAAAAAAACGTAACTTACGTACGTAATTTTTATTTTGTCAATCAAACATAAAATAGTATGGTGAGTAGGTATAGACTACAACATTTTCTCGAGCATCTGTATGTAATGTAACGTTCTTACGAATGGAGCAATACAGGTAAAATCTCAGTGTTCAAAGCATTTCAATGCAATGTAACGTTCTTGCGCATGCTCGGCGCTCTGTTCGGCGTAATGTTCACAGCCAGTGTGCATTTACCCGTAACATTACGTCGTACTTTGCGTTCACTCTTTCTCAAAATATCGGACGTACAATGTCGCACCCGCGCGTCGCCCGCGCTAATTGCTGTAATAACAAAACGGCGAGCGTGCTCGTCGTCTGGTTCGTGAAAGGTGATACATTAGAACATATCTTAGAGCGGCTCGTTGTTTTGTTACAAGTAAATGTTGTAGTGTATACTCACCTGTAGAGATAAAGCGTGTCAAAGTTCGAGAGTCGGGGTACGCACTGCTTGGACTATTCCTAATGGTTAGTCCATTTGATGCAACTGATGCAAGCCTTAAGTAGCATAAGAGAGGCTACTGGCTCAGACCTTTTATCCCACAGTATGATTCCTGAAATGAGCTTGATACACAAATATTAACTTGAACAGAAAGAAATGAAAATATTTCTAGCTAATGTATAAAATCGTCTTGTATTTCGCAAAGATTTCAATTTTAGTCGATTCGATGAATGACCCGTTTTCGAAACGAAAAGTGGATTCGCGTGGGCGTACCTAATTGCTTTGGAACACAAAAGGTCAGCTCGATACGTATCAGTATCAATTGATCTAAGTTTAGCGAATAAATTGCTTGTTTGATTTTCATTACCCAACACAGTAGCTCGTTCAAACACTGTTTTGTGTTTATCCTGTAGAATCTGTAGATCTTTCTTCAGATTCTCTTTTTTAAATCTTAAGCGGTGTTATAAAGCAATATGCATCGTTCGCTATTCGCTAGAATCGTGATAAAATTGGAAACCACAATATCATTCACTTGAATGACAATTTTGTTCAGAACAGCTGATTTTTGTAGCAGCAGTTGTGTTTTCTTATCTCGCTTGTTTGTTATCGGACTGTACTCTGTTGGCCTCTTTTCTTATGAGATAGTTTAGGCCATTATATATTATGCAAACGCCTCAGAAGTGGGATTTGATACAAAGGTTTTCGTTGATTTCACCCTAGATTATAACTAATGTAGGTGCAATATAAAAAAAAAAAATCACCTTGACTAAACTATTAACATGATTTTTTTTACAATATTTTGATGATAAGCAATACGCAATATAGCTTTCTATGTTTTTATGCGATAAAATTTTAGGCGTCTTGGTATATTTAGCTGAAATGCTTTAAATAACGTTTGTCATAAACATCTGATAACGATGTAGTTCAATAGGTTTGTTGTTACGTTCGGGTGTTTATGTGGAAGCGGCCTTGGATTTCTTTATTTAAAGATATAGAGATTACATTATGACTCTTAACTCCAGACTGTTATCAGTACAGTACGCACTCTAATAGTAGGTATGTATAATATAATATTTTGCCATTTGTGATTTAAAATGGCAACACTGATTGTAAAAGTGCGACGTAGAAGCGGACGAAAATCTACTTAGGGCTTAGCAAAAGAACGTTATAAAAACCCGTCTCTAGTACCTACTTACTAAGTAAAATTAAGTAAATAAGTACTTACTTTAGTACTTACTTGCTATAGGTAAATATACTTGAGTCTCTCTCGCTCTAGATTCTGGAAATTACGACGAATGAATTTTACCTATTATATCGAGACCAGAAGTTCTCTAACTTTTTTATTACTCATGTCGAGACTCGATTATTTTTTGTACCTACATATAGAGTTAATTAAATAAATTATTATTTAATTAACATTATATTATGTAGTAGGTACGTACCTACAGAAATACTCGTAATTTAAACATGCAAAAACTTGTTCAGGGGAAAACTATTTCTGTATTCTTATCGCAAGAGCATACATAATATGGACTTACAAATTGGAAAAGGCACGGATTTTGTGCAATTATTGCACAACGATAATAATTTCATTATTTAGAATAAAACTTGTTAAAACATGATTTCTTATTGTTTCTCTAAAAATACGATCGGAAGAAAGAATCGATGTAGAAGATAAGTTAATTTTAGTGAAAACATTAGAAACGGTAAAATCAACTTTCACCCCTAAATTTCTTCAACATTACCTATCTCTATGTGCCCCTTTATCGACAAATACAAAAATAAGAAGGCTTTTGTCCCCACTTTCAGAAAGACTGATAGTAGTACCTCAGGTTCACGTTCTTCGAATTTTTGTTATTTATCATGGAAACGTAGTAGCATTTATCTTTTTAATAATATCGATATCGGTACACGTGACTTAAATTTGTGTTATTTATTTATAGTTCGTGAACTTTGCCATTTTCTCTGTTAAAGAGTTTTTTGATCGAGTTATAACTTGTGTTGTTTTCATAAAAAAGTTATCTACGTAATATACTTAGTTATTAATAAATGAGACTCGTAATGAAGGTTCCGTTTAACGTTTTTAATGATTTCACGTTATATTTTGCACCATAAGTAATTAAATCTATAAAAAATAGCGAAAATAGACCTAGCTTGTATCAATTTAATTTTAATTGAACAGTCATTGTTTTCTTTTTTGCCAATTGACAAGTTTTCATATTTCACAAGGCTATGAAATTCCAAAACCATTTCGAGATATCGGAATGCTGATCATTATGCTTATTTTTCTAAAGAATTTAGTGCACTAACTGCTAAGATATTAGATAAAAACTCTCACCCAAGCTGTTTCGGGATTTATACTAAAAAGTTCAGGTGTCAATGATAAAAAAAATACAATGTATAGTATAGTGCAATATAAAATGACAGTTAACACTGACAGTGTTGCCATATAAAATGTAGTATAAAAATAAAATGTCAGTGTCATTTTCAAATTACTTATTTTGCTTTAGCCCGAGAGGTAAACGCAAAAAATCCAAATACTTTCCAAAAGCTGAATTATTGGTATTAAGTTATCAAAATGGTGTACATCAATACCCTGGAGTCAGTCAGCTGGGTTTCCTAGCATTTGGTGGAAGAATCCGTTTGAATTTTAAAAGTATCTTGGAACTAGTACTACTTATTCTTCTGCTTTTAAGTGGTGCTAATTTAAAGCCTGTATGGCAGACCTTGTTACATATTTCAGGTGATTGGCAATTGTTAAACTTTTTTTATATTTTTCTTCCCATAGTATAACGCGGTACATAGTAGACTCTTCGCGCTGACCTCCCGGCCTATTTGTTGTGAATTGTGACGGATTGACAGGGATTGACAGTGACAGCAACGCTAGCACCAATTTTTTCTAATGTTGCTTCAGTAAAATTGTTTACGAGTCCTAAGTTTTGCAGTTACATCTTTTTAGAATAAGCTACTTTTCAATACTTAATTTTACGGAAAATATAAGTCGTATTGGAAAAATAAAAAATACGTATATGTTATTTTGCAATATTCTTTCAGATAATAAATAAACATAACCATGTTAAAAATTTGAAATGTTGTCAATTGGGTACTTAGGTACAAAACATTGAAAATGTTCCAGAATTTTGAAATCTTAGCCAATGTAGGTAATTATTGTTCTATGTTCTGCGTATTCTCTGCGGTACCAGTTTTTTTTTGTTAACCTATACCTACTGTCCCACTCCTGGGCAAAGGTCTCCCCCATTTACTTTCATGAGTCTCGATCCATCGCAACTTCTTGCCAACCCCAGTTAAGATCGTCGCGCCAGCACTTCTTGCGGTACCAGTAAGTAAATAAATAAATATTTTGGGGACATCTGACACACTGTCTCAGACCCCAAACTAAGCAAAGCTTGTAGTTCGGCTGCCAGAGACTGATATACTAATTACTTATACAGGGTTATTCCTAATCAATTAGCATCCTTTTAGGGGCTTATTCTGTAAATCAAAACTAACAACTTTTGCTGTGCAAATTTTGTCAAAACTTTAAAAAAAAACAGCTGTTCCATACATTTTGTCGAGGGTGACCGATATTTTTCTATGAAACAACTTTTTTTTGAGTTTTGTCAAAAGTCGTTGAACAAAAGTTGTTAGTTTTGTTGTACAGAATAAGCGCCTAAAAGGATGCTAATTGATTAGAAATAACCTTGTATAGATAATACTTAAATAACACCCAGACACAGAGCAAACACCTATGTTCATCACATAAATGCTTGCCCTGGGTGGGAATCGGACCCACTCGTCTTTGACCCAGCAATCAGGGTCACTAACCACTGAGCCACCGAGGCAGTCAAACAATTATAACAGTGCAACATATTTGAGAAACTCCTTTACTTTTATCCGAAATGGTCATAGGCTATATAGAATAACTGTAATTTTCCTGTCTGTGACTGTAACAATGCGGCATTGGCGTGCTAGACATTTTCTTTGGGAAGGGCCACCCCAGAAAAATAGAAAGAATCCATTAACAGGATAATATTTTTTATGGCGTGGGCAAAGAAATTTGGTTTTCTGTCAGTAGTACCATTGATTAGTTCTATTAATGGTACTAATCACGTACGTATACTTCGCTAGTAACATTATGGAACTTGCCACGATTTCTAGAGTAGGCAATAGGCATCGCCCACTTGTGCCTTTACCTAGCTAGACAGAGACAGTCCATGTAATCCATACTAAGTTAAAGCAAGCCTCTAGTATTTCCCATTTTCATTCTAGTCTAGGAAACATAATTTCATCCAACTTTCCTCATTCAGATTTTTCATAAAACTTTGGCCTCGTTTTATCAATATCCCAGCTGCACTTATCGTATCCGACATATCTTTTAATATTTTATTTAATAAGTGCGATAATATGATTTTTATCGTGTGCTTACGTAATCGGCTTGTTTTCAAACAGCGCCATTTTTGGTTGTTATCAGGGATACTTGAGGCTATTCTGTGGCGGGTATCATGCGTTTCAGGTTATCAGAGTCTGTTTGGAGACAATGTTATGCCTACATCTGGTATATCTGCTATGGGTCATTCTACTTTGTGAAACTCTACACACTAATATCTGGATATGGGCGTATACAGTTTTCAGTTCCGGGAGGGAGTTAAACATTTAACGCGCCTTTCAAGGGTATTAATGCGTGAGCGTGGCGATTATTTCAAATTAATAGTTTAATTTCATGTTTAACATTTTAGCTGAAATTTTGTGAATTTATAAATTATTCGTAGGTTTTTCTAATTTTGTTAGTAAATGTTGATTCCAATTTAATTAATTACTTTATAATTTATTAATAAATTCTGTTGTTACATGCACCTATCGAGAATCCCTAAGACCCAAGATACGGGTGCTTTGTTGTACCCAGTTTGGGGAATAGTGTATAAATGTAGAAGTTGTATTATTTGTATCTAGTGACAATAATTTTTTTTTTGAACTGCGAAGATTCTAGATATTATTCAAAAATAGGGTTTATCTGCGAACGATCTTTTCTTATACTGAAACATCAGTGGCAAGGTATAGGCAGTAAAAGGGAAATCTTGAAAGGGAAAGCTTTTTTAAATGGGAAAGGCATCGCCAAGAATATTAGATCTGAATGCGTTTGGTTAGTAGGTAAGACTTATGACTGAACAAAAGTGGTTCAAGAAGTGAGAGAGATTCTGTGTTGAGGTGATTTGAGTCTTGTAACTTTGATACGACATTTCAGTCGCACAACTTCCAGTGGTGGACACAGGCCTCCTAAAATTCCTAATGAGTTACCAATAGGATCTTTATTTATCTTTGCGTAGTAGGTACACGACTAGTATTTTGAGGTGATTTTCATAACGCGTAACGCGAAGTTAATGACAAATATTTTCTTTAATCTCTATCCATATTGCAGTTGCAGTATTGAGAATGTACTGTGTTAATAGTCCACTGCAGGACGTAGGCCTACCCACGAAGGGTGATTAAGCCATATCCACCAGCTGGCCCAGTGCGCGTTGGTGGATTCACATACGCCATCGAATTTCTTTTTGACCGACGAACCACCGGAGGAGGTATACAATTCGACGCGTTTATTACGACGCATAACTTTTTTCGTAGTTGTCCGATTTCAATAATCCTTTTTTTTTATTGGAAAGAGTATACTTCTAAATTGGTCCCATTTAAATTTTATCGAAATAGAATGAGCCATTTTTGATAAATCAATAATAATGTGAAAAATGCTACATCGATCCATACGAAATATTCGCGAATTCTGTACACGGGTGAAGTCGGTCATGCTAATTTTTGCAAAAAATAAACTTGTACGGACGTATGGAGGTTTCCTCACGATGTTTTACTTTAGCGAAAAGCCAGTGGTGTGATAATCCGTACATTCCAAAGAACTCATTTTAACCGGGACCGGGATTTTAACCCATGACCTCACGATGGTACGAGTAAGGCGGGTGTCACTACCACTAAACCGCCACGAATTTTTCCTTTGCCCTTACTCACATTGTCAAATTGTTCATTAATTGATGAGCACATAATTATTTATTGCTTAAAATGTGTCATTACCGACTTCAACCATGTACAGAATTCGCGAATAGTTCGCACGGATCGATGTAGCATTTTTCATATCAATGTTGATTTATTCTCTTCTTCTTGGTCGTTGCGCTCTTGACAGAGCGGTCGTGGTCATCAAGTAGTATTACTATTTGTAGGGGCAGATGTAATGCGCCTCACGATGTCTCGCCATCTCTCTCTATGGGACGTCAATCGGGTACACTCATGCACGGGCCCACCCACAGCAGACTTGATCTGATCGGTCCATCTCATGGGCGGCCTTCCGCGTGGTCTTGTGCCCTCAACTTTTCCCTGGACGACAAGACGCTCCAAAGACTGACTACCTCGCCTTGAGATGTGTCCGAAGTAAGCGAGTATGCGAGACTGTACTATGGCTGATAGACGCTGCTTGATGCCGAGTTCTTGTAGTATCGAGACGTTGGTGCGAAATTCAGTCCACGATACCCCAAGCATTCTTCTCCAGCACCACATTTCTAGAGCATCTACCTTTTTCTTTTCAATATCTCGCAGCGTCCATGTCTCAGAGGCGTACAAAAATATGGGTAAAATTAGTGTTCGCACGAGCCTGGTCTTCGTGGTTTTGGTGATGTTCCTGTTCCTCCATATTTTATTTACTCCATATTTTGTTGATTTATTAAACACTAGTTTTTACCCGCGGCTTGGCCCGCATAACATTTTGATTTTTGTGCTATCCCATGGGAACCCTTTATTTATCCGGGATAAAAAGTAGACTATATCACTTTCCGTCTTTCAAACCCGAGGCCGTACCTTACCAAACTTAATAAAGGAGGTGGAAAATCAAAAAAAATAAAAAAAGCGATATGACGGTTGTTCGATTCGACAGTTGTTTTTTTTGACATTTAAAGCGCACTCTAGAATAGCTCGCAGATTTTTCCTACTTACTTATTTTTCCTACTTACACTTATCGTTATATTATGGAACATTTACGCAATATGATTATAATTTATAGCCTATGTGTTATTCTGATATATAAGCTATATTATTGCAGAGTTTCATATCAATCGGTTCAGTAGTTTTTGCGTGAAAGAGTAACAAACATCTATACATCCATCCATCCATCCTCACAAACTTTCACGTTTATAATATTAGTAGGTAGTAGGATAAAAGCATTGAAGTATAATACACACATCATTGGATAAAAGTAGGATGGCTTAGCCGATTTCGATAAAACTTAAATGGGACCAATTTCGAAGTATACTCTTTCCAATAAAAAGATTATCGAAATCGGACTACTATGTAAAAAGTTATGCGTGGTTATACATAAAAAAAATATACGCGTCGAATTGAATACTTCGACCGTTTCCTCGGACAAAAATAATATTCTCAAACCCCAACCGCCTAACAAAACGAGTAGGTACATAAATACGTGGAAAATAAATAACACATACTTCCAGTGGTTAAGTAAACTACGTCTTACTCGTAACATACCTATTATTCTCCATTAAATAACACATACTTCCAGTGGTTAAGTAAACTAGTACGTCTTAACATACCTATTATTCTCCATTGAATCCGCAGTATTTCATTTATTGCCGGTATAATGTTAACCTTGACCGATAATTCAACATACCTATAGATCAGTTTTAATAATAATATAGGTATAGGTACAAGATTTTTTGCGTTGTTACAAAACTTGTTTGGTTTATAAAATCGCTGAAATATAACCGGTTTTGGATCATGGTTTTATCAAGGATCATTTTCTTTTATAAAAAGGTTAGGGCTTTGTGGAATGGCTGCACTAAGCCGTAAGGCAGTTGCTGGTAGAAAGCGTTTCGTTTAGTTTCAGTTGAGTTTTAGTTCAGTTTAGATGATTTTGAGTTCAGTTTAGTTGACTTTCAATTCAGTTTAGTTGAGTATCATAATATATTTTGGCACCGAGTCTATTAGAAACTTGAATCGCAAATGAAACATTATTAATCATTTACTTATACAATGTGTTAATTGCAAAGTACAGGCATATCAAGAGGTGTTTTAATTCATAATTATTAACAAGTTTTACCTTCAATCACCATGAAACCAATACCGTAATAGCGAAAAGAAACCAGATATCCTATAAAATAAAAAACCGGACAAGTGCGAGTCAGCCACGCTCATCGAGGTTTTTGATTTCTGTGAGTGTCGAAATATGCGTAGTTTTACGACATAAACGGCTCTTACTTTAATAAACGTTAACTAAGAAGTTTTTGTTTTACACGACTGCAAGAGATCATAGATATACGTATTATAGTTTAAATTTCAACTCGATATCTTTACGCGTTCCTGAGATAAAGAGTCTTGACATACACACAGACGGACAGACGGACATACCGACAGACGGACAGACGGACAAAGTGATCCTATAAGGGTTCCTTTTTCCCGTTTGAGGAACGGAACCCTAAAAACTAATTGACTATGGACAATAATATATTTATGGAACATTTTTGTTTCGCGGTTTCGGGGTTGGTTTTATAGTAAATAAACACTACACGAGTCCACACGACACCAGCAAATGACGAGCATATACAAACACATATTTGAAAAACCCTGCGCTTTGCAAAACAAAACCTTATAAATGATGTATTGTACATTCATTGACTAGGTACGTACAAAACCTCTCTAGAAACATGATATTGATATCAAAGTAGCTGCTAGGCCTATCAATAGTCAATGAAGGATATCAAAGCAACGGATTTGAAATTTAAAATTGTGTAGGACCATGGAACTTTCCACTCGAATATGTAAATTGTTCGTGTTTGGATTAGCCGCTACACACACATATGAAGTTGTGCTTGAGTATTGGAGGTGACATCATCACTCAGCAGTACGAGTCTGGACGTACTCGTTTACAGAGTTTTTGATCTACAATTATCATCAGCATCTTCGTGTGGCCCCCTGACGTGTTAAATTCCATAACCAAAGGATCTCCTACCAACACTGACTTGGCATTTTTTCTATTTTAAATATTGATGCCTATCAACGAGGTTATGTTTTACGGCTTTCAGTTATACAGGGTTATTTCTAAGCAATTAGTATCCTTTTAGGGGTTTATTCTATACATCAAAACTAACAACTTTTGTTCCGCGACTTTTGTAAAACTAAAAAACAACCGGACAAGTGCGAATCAGGCTCGCACACCGAGGCATCCGTACAAATCCAGAAAATTTCAGAAAATTGCGAAGTAGGTTGTTAAAATCTCTATGCTATAACTATCGACAAAAAAGTTTTTTTTCACTTTTCTCATACATCGAAAATTACACATTGTTTAAATACATAATAAAAACCTGTTTAGCATGTGCTAATGAAGTACTTTTATATGATACCTTACTTGATACGATTTACTCACTTTGAATTTTGAACCCAAATTTTGTGAATTTTGAGGCCCTATTTTGCAATTTAAATAATTTTTTATTTAAATCACAGATCAATCACATGCACAGTTTTCAGATTTATTCCTATATGTGCACTCTGAGACAATGCTTCTAGCCAAATTTCATAGTTCTATGTCAACGGGAAGTACCCCGTAGGTTTTGATTTTTTTGAGTGTGGAAATATGCGGTTTTTAACGTTATAAACGGCTCTAACTTTTTTAAACGTTATCTGAGAAGTTTATCTTTTTCACAACTGCAAGAGACCATAGATATACGTATACAAACTTTCTTTTTGTGATAAACATTTCAAAAATTGACGCGTTCGCAGGATTTGAACCTGCATCCTCTGGGACTCCGGCCCAGATGATTTGCCAAATTAAGCTAAAACGCTCTCTGCAAGGGCGTCGAATTAGTGAGTGTTTATCATTTTTACCAACTACTACATTGTTGGAAGCGCCATTTGTGAGAACTGCTTTAAACCAGTCAGTCACTTAATGTGAAATTATTAGAACTTCTTACCATTAACGAGAAATGACGCATTGCTTAATCAATGAAATTATTTTTATCGTGCTTCACACACTAGGTGTATAGAAACTTTCTTTTTGTGATAATCATTTCAAAAATTGACGCGTTCGCAGGAGTTGAACCTGCATCCTCTGGGACTCCGGCCCAGATGCTTTTCCAAATTAAGCTAAAACGCTCTCTGCGAAGGCGTCGAATTAGTGAGTGTTTATCATTTTTACCAACTACTACATTGTTGTAGTAGGTAAAAATTATAAACACTCACAACACATGTTGCATACGTATACAGTTTAAATTTCAACTCGATGTCTTTCGGAGACGGACAACAAAGTGATCCTATAAGGGTTCCGTTTTTTTCCGTTTGAGGTACGCAACCCTAAAAATTGATGTTCCATAGAAAAAATATCGTTCACACGGGACAAAATGTATGGAACAGGCGAACAGCTGATTTTTTTTGTTTAGTTGCAGAACAAAAGTTGTTAGTTTTGATGTACAGAATGAGGCCCTAAAAGATGCTAATTTATTAGTTAGGAATAGCCCTGTATAAAAGGTATTTACGTGTTCATCATTATGTGCAACGATTTCAAGGCTTACTGTAGGTACAGATAGGATAAACTTCAAAATCGTAAAAAAAATATCAGCAGTTCCAAGCATGTTGTTTAGTCGTGAGGTAATACATTTTTGTATGGAACAACTGATATTTTTTCCGACATTTCGCATGTGAATCGCAATGAATAAATGAAACCTCTGAAAGTCTGCACTTTGAAAAGCAACGCCCTATATACATATTATGCTCTCCGTATCTAGTATCTCTTTTTAACAGAATTCCAAAAAGGTGAAGGTTCTGTGTTCGACTGCATGTATTTTTTGTAGATGTATATTTTTTCCAAATGTGAACCGATTTAAAAAAAACTTTTGATTCGAAAGGGTTTTACGGGTCGTCCCATTTAAATTTTATCGAAATCGGCTGAGCCGTTTTTGTTATAATTTATATATTGATTCCGAGCTTTTATAATCGATTTCGAGCGAGTGCACTGATTTAAAAAAATATTTTTCAAAAGGGTATACTTCAGAGGTGGCCCATTTTAATTTTATCGAAATCGGCTTAGCTTTTTTGATAAATCAACAATAATGTATAATGTATATATGTAATACATGGATGTCGCATCTATTCGTGCAAATTATTCGAATTTTGTACTCTGCTGAAGGCGGTGGTACCATTTTTTTCGAAAAATAACTATTAAGGATTCGACTAGTGTTCACTTAGACACTTTTCGAGTGGTAAATCTGAGTGGCAGTAGGTACTTTTAGGTATGTCATGAGCTCATGAGTAATGTTGCATTTATTATCTAAGACGAATAAAAAATATAATCTCAAAAAAATACAATTTCAAAAAATTATTATCATCTAAAATGTTGCCACAGGTTGCACAATCAAAAAGTTATCAGATGTCATGTACACCAAGCTTTTAACTCTACACGCTTCAAAGCGTTAAAGAGCGTAGAGTTAGAACTAGAAGAGTGACCCTAACTTCTGGATCAAAGAGGCGTGGGTTCGATCCCCACCCAGGGCAAATATTTATGTGATGAACATAAGTGTTTGCTCTGTGTCTGGGTGTTATTTAGTTACTTATGTTATGAGTATGTATTTAAATTGCATTCCGCAAGACCAGTCGGCCAGGCCATACTTTGTGTACGAATAAAAAATATAATCTCAAAAAAATACAATTTCAAAAAATTATTATCATCTAAAATGTTGCCACAGGTTGCACAATCAAAAAGTTATCAGATGTCATGTACACCAAGCTTTTAACTCTACACGCTTCAAAGCGTTAAAGAGCGTAGAGTTAGAACTAGAAGAGTGACCCTAACTTCTGGATCAAAGAGGCGTGGGTTCGATCCCCACCCAGGGCAAATATTTATGTGATGAACATAAGTGTTTGCTCTGTGTCTGGGTGTTATTTAGTTACTTATGTTATGAGTATGTATTTAAATTGCATTCCGCAAGACCAGTCGGCCAGGCCATACTTTGTGTCTCTTAACATACTCACTCTGCCATCCATTCTAATAATGCAAGTTGCCACATACGTACGGGTGAACCTCGAGTCGTATCAAGTAATGGGTGCAAAGCTATATGAAGCACAGCAGCGAACAACTCGACATAAGTATAGGCTTCTGCCCGTGACGTGCACGCTCGCTAAGTCCACGAAGTTGACACACATTATGGGGACAATGGTTTATAATAGACTACCACTTGATGTCCTCGAAGCACCAAACATCATGATTTACAAGTCCAGGCTGAAACGGTGGCTTGTTGGTCAGGCGTTTTATGACATTGATAAAGAGTTTTTGACGCTAAAAGTAACTACTTAAAATTGTACTGATCAGTACCCTATTTTTATTTTAATGACATTCTATTTTTATTTTTATTATGATTACTTTTGTTTTTATTTTATTTTTTAGATTAATTGTTATTTTTAACATTGACTTGTTTTTGACTTATGCTTATTATTATTGATTATTTAATTTATTATTGTATTGATCACTGTTACTGACTTTTCAAATACTTATGACATTTGTTGTTTAATTAATGTAATTTTTCTATCATCCTATTGTACTCGATTGTTGACGTATACTGTTGTATGAATAAAGGAATATGAATATGAATATGAATATAAAAATAAGTATATGTAGTATATCAGTCTCTGGCAGCCATATCACAAGCTTTGCTTAGTTTGGGGTCAGAGGCCGTGTGCAAGATGTCCCAATATATTTATTTAGTTACACTTGGACTCGTGAAGTAAGGTCTTCTAGAGACAAGCCCTTACTCCACAAACTCTACCTTTTAGTCATTATACAAATATGTGGCTTCGCTTCGCTCGGCTCGTCTTGGCTCCCACTTCTGGCCTGGCTGAGTGCTCCCACTACCGTCCCCCAAATAAAATTAATCTCGTTACTAAGTTGCAAAGCGGTGTTTTATGTGTTGTAGGTATGCACGCTAGGTATTTATGAATGTCACATTAAGGAGTCAAGATGGCAAAGCTAAGAGAATTACGTAAAATACAAATGTAATAGGAACATAAATAATTATTAAGGTAGTAAAGTCAAATATTATTGTAAACCCTAAAAAAATTAAACACTTTAACAACTCAACATATGGATAGGTATCTCTTGAAAGAACAACGAATTCACTATTCAGAAATCCATCACTCGTATCAGAAGATTCAGAAGTGCAACGAACTATGTAGATAAGGTTTTTTGTATAAAACTCCACGGTCACTTGCCAACTGGCCATGGTTGAATCTGAATTTCAATCAATTATTTCTGTAATATGGTTCAATTTTGGTCCGTTTGTTCATCAGTTTCGTTACCTATACAATAAAATATATACTTACCTAGATTTGAAATAATTTCAAGGTAGAAATGTCATGTTGGTGTCACACTACTACAAGTCAAGCGTCTCACAATACGGCAGTCAGAATGTATCGACATGCATGATGAGGCATAATAGGAATATCATACATATCCGCACTTCCCGCACCTAGTAATTTCTAAACTGATTATATTTTAAGGTTTTACTGTTTTGTGATACTGTACTGTTTTGAAGACTTTACAAATGCTGAATTAGATAGCGATTATTATCTCTTCTAGGGAGTAAAATATGAAGAACGAGGCGCGGGCGCGAACATGCTACCAAGTGTCATGTGTAAAATGGGGCCTTCCCTACTCCCCAAGCCTCTATATTATTTTTACATTATTGGTTGGACTGAAATGTTTGGTCATCTGAATTACTGATGATGGTAACTTGATCCGCGACTCGTGTAAGTATCGGGTGACAGCCTGACAGGTGAAATAAGTGTTATTCGAGTGGTATAATAAGACGTCATTTGTCAGGGGTTCTGTATCTGTGGAAGGAAGTAAAGTCGAAAATGAATAGTACAAAGAGTTCGTTATGATAGGCACCATCATCATCATCTTGCCCTTATCCCACCACACATAGATATTAGGTAAAAATAAATACGTACAAAGGTCACACAATACATTCATAAAACACCTTTCTTATGCGATATCCGGTTAATTAAATTACAACATTAATTTCCATTCATGGCGTTTAAAAGACGGGTTCTAAGACTGGTTTCTGGCTACGACCGCTTGACTATTATAGCCGTTTGGGACTCCAAAGTTGAAGAACAAATAAATTAGACATACATACATAATTATATAATATTTATGCCTAATCTACACTGAAGAATTAATCAGATAAAAATAAATTTAGTACAAAATAACAAGAACACAGCAGCAGTGGGATAAAGAAGGCTGCGGATGATGATGATGATGATGAACTAGAACACCAAGTTGCGGCTTCCAGGGATCTTTTCCAGACAACTATTGATCGAATATGATCACACACACACACACGGCAACTATTGAGAAAATAGACAGGAGGCCGTCCTATCGGTCTATCGGATCCTGTCGTAGAAAATGTCTACCGTCTAGAGAAGAAATTAACTACATATGTAATCGTATACAAGGTAATTCTAATAAAGTATACTAACCTGAAAGGGAAAATAAACAGGTGTCCCATATATAACCGCAACTCGGAATTGACAAAATGTAAGAAACCTCAGAGAGAAATGAAACCGTGGCAGATGTCATAGTGAGAGAGGTCTAAACCCAGCTTTTGTCCTAAGGTCGGGGAAATCAAACGACGTCCAGTATAGTCCATACATGATGTATATTTTCCATTTACATTACATTTTCCTTTTTCACATGAATAGGTATATGAGTTACATTACTTTATAAAATAAGTATAATAATATGCTTTTTATGTAGAACAGGCGCTAGCGCCGTCTACTCCGTTTGCCAGTCCCAAAGCTCTGTCCTGTGATTCAGTTATCGAACAAAGAGATATTTTACCATGATATAAACAATGTGAAGGAAATAGAAATACTCACAAACATAACATGGTGGAGTGAGATAGAGCTTTTGTATATCTAGTAGAGTAACCCTACACAGCAATGGGATAAAGAAGGCTGTGGATGATGATGAAGAAACCTCGGAGATTTTTCTGGAATTCCGTGTTGGGTCCACACTCTTACTTACTCTATACCTATATCATAGCATAGTTTTATTTAATCTATGCTCTTACGTACTTTTTATACTCTTTCTGAATAACCCTTTAGATAGTGTAATCTAGACAAATTAACATCATTATGAATTTGCTGTATAATAACTATTGATACTTACTGTTAAATAGTACCAAAGTTTGATACAATTAGTATCGCCGTACCAATAGGGTGTCTCTACACGACTTACATAATTAATGAATTATTCTAGGATATGATTATATTGCTCGGTGTCTCTCTGCGGGATCGCAGGAGGAGAGATCGAGGAGATCCGCAGACGAACCAAAGTTACCGACATAGCCCAGCGGATTAGCAAATTAAAGTGGCAATGGGCAGGACACATTGTTCGAAGAACGGATGGTCGATGGGGCCGGAAAGTTCTCGAATGGAGACCACGGACCAGCAAGCGCAGCGTAGGACGTCCACCGACTAGGTGGACTGACGACATAATAAAAATCGCAGGAACGCGCTGGATGCAGGCCGCTTCCAACCGGCCTTATTGGAAATCCATGGGGGAGGCCTATGTCCAGCAGTGGACATCCTACGGCTGATAGATATAGATAGATAGATATAGATAGATAGATATAGATGATTATATTTAATATTGTGACCAGTGTGATGCATATGGCCTAATCACTCCGATGATAAGCCTATGATTAGCAGTGTTCCATTGATCGAGTATAAGTGCATTATAGGTAAGTATATTATCACTAATGAATGAAATTATTAGATTTTTCCGGTGAAAAATGATGTTAAGTAATAAAAGAAAAACATGTTGTATAGTCATTGTGTAATAATCAGTAAAGCAATCAGTAATTATCTGTATCCGCCGAAATAATCAGAAAACCCTAAAATATGTGTCATCGATTCATAAATTTTCTTTTCAGAATTTGTTTCATTGTTTTATTTGATCTCTTTGATAATGACATATTACAGGTTGTATCCATAGAATTAGAACTAAAGTAGTAGAAACCGTACTGAAATAGCAAGAGTTATATGTACATTACTTCGTCCCACTTTAAATATGAAATTTAAAAGGTGTTAATAAAAGATGCACATACACCCGAACTTACGCAATTTGACAAACTAGCATTGAGCTATCTCGGCTGTCCAAATTCAAAAAGGTAAAAAGTAGGAAGGTAAAATGATCAGAGTTTTGAACTTTCTCACTGGAACTAGAGGGTTCAAATTTCCGATCATATCGCAAAAGACAAAGTGAAACAACTTTGAACCATTTTGACATTCCAACTTGTAATTTTGACGTATGCCGACAGACAATGCGTTTTTCTTGTTCCACTCACTCTCGCGTATGCTGTATAACCAGATATGAATGAGACAGCTGTAACATACTTTTTTAAGCAAAGTTTTTCTATTTTATATTAATATTTTATTCAACTGAAATCACAGGCTTAGCCTGGTCCTTTATTAGGCATCAATGGAGCCTAAGCCAACATTGAGAGGCCCCTTTTACAATTTTATTAAGAAATATAAAAACAGTGGTAGGTATAAAAAAGATAGCGTGAAATGGATACTATGGCATATAAAATGACTTGAAATATTGTAACTGGGCTATTTTGGTGAAATTTTAAATGTTTTGTAAAATTAGACTACGGAATGAGGTACGGCACCCGCCAAATATGCCCCATTTCAAAATTTCGTAGCGGGTGGTGACTTGCCGTCCACTAAATGGGCCCCCATAAAGTCTACCGTAAGTTGGCACCGGAGGGGCAACATTGGTGTGGACGGCTTAGGGTGTCGAGAGGTGTGCTGCGCTTTCACTAGACGCTACTCGCGGCGTTATGCCCTTTAACACTTCCACCCTGGAGCTTAGGTTCTTAGCTCTTGCGGTTTCCACTCCAAACCGGCCGGTTAAGGCAAGAGAGGAGTCAGGGGTCTCATTTAGCCCCAGGGAATCAGGGTTCGCGGTGTCGCCACTCACCGACGACTCGCCACAAAGTCGCCCCTGCGATATTAATATTAATATAATTAATATTAATATTTTTATTATTAGTATTTATTAGAATTCTATTACTTTACTTCTAATTCTATGGTGTAATCTAAGCAAACTAAATAAGTTCGCTATAATTATTACATAAAAAAAGAACATAATATGTATATATAAACATGAAATAAAATTAATAGAAGCAACATCGTATTATTATTATTTTTTACGCTAACTATACCTACCGTTAAATGTTATTATAAGTATTTATTTCGACGAAACTTAAAAATATTTCATAAACTATAATTTAAAATTAGAATTTAAGAAATCAACTAGACAAAAAACAAGAAATCTAAAAAAAAATAGACAACGTTCGACAATATTATATGGGGAGAAAAATATTGGGGGCTTAATTTGTGAAGTACACATAATCTTCAAACTTTCTGAATTTATAAAACAAACTAAGAATATTTTTCAAAAATATTTTGAGCATTTCGGAGTAATAAAGGGAAATTGAAAATTATAAAATTGCCCAATGCTCAGAGGTCATTGACCTCACAAACATTACATGACAATATCATAAATATTGGTTTTTACCATCATTATGTATAATCATCGTCATATTCGTCGTCATCTACGGAAGCCAACAGTATACGCGTGTCTCGACACGCACTTGACTACTTATTTATATTAATTTTATGTATCGAGAAATGACTTACCTACATTAGGTACATAAAGTAAATAGCATTGCATTGAGTCGTATTGTATGTAATTTACAATTATTATTCAATTTAAATTATTTTTTTGGTTATTTTGCATTTAGTTGTTATTGGGTACATCATTGTATTTAATGTTTACCCATATACCTAAATTGACGCGTGAATTGCCATTTTATCAATAAATGACTTAAGGATCCTTATAAACATGTGGGAAAACGAAAGTCCCACTGAAACGTCAGTTTTCATAGTAAACAAGCATTTGTATTTAAAAACTTTATAGGGACAGCTTAATAAATTAACCAAATATTTTTAACATATTAACATCAAGATGTCTACATTCTACAGTTCATAAGTATAATAATATAACCTAACTACTAGAACCTGCAAATGGTACTCGTAGTCTATTTATTTTAATTTAAGCACCTACTATTGTGTAGATATACGGTAGTAAATATAATATATTATGTAAATTAATTGCGGTTAAAGTTGGGATTGGTGTTTGAATTAATAATGACTAATTTATATCTAAGACAACTTGTTCACTACAATGTAAAACGCATGTAATAACTTGTAATATTTCTTTAAATTAATATCACCTAAGACCTAGCCTAGGTATTAGGAAATACTGTTGATATTACTCACATAATAATAATAATAGTTTAGTATAATAATAAAACATTTATTTGATCAACAAAATTAAATTAACACAACAACAAGTTCTCTGACTCTTGTGCTAGGTTAAAAACCTGTATTACAACAGCCTGCCTCTTCTTTAACGTAGACTGAGTTGACCAAATATTACCAAACAATTATATTGTGTGAGTGTGTGTGTGTGTCTGAGTAACATTGCAATACGCGAGATCTCTTGAGAACCAAGGTTTGCAGTGTCACTCGTGTGTGTGTGTGTGTGTGTGTGTGTGTGTGTGTGTGTGTGTGTGTGTGTGTGTGTGTGTGTGTGTGTGTGTGTACATAGGTACCTATATCTATATACACATACATTGATACATGTAGGTATTGTAGGTAGGTACTTACTTAGATATACAGGGTTACTGGTAATCAATTAGCATCCTTTAGGAGCTTATTATGTACATCAAACTAACAACTTTTGTCCAGAGACTTTTATCAAATCTCAAAAAAATGCTGTTCCACACAAAAATATCTTCACCCTCGACAAAATGTATGGAACAGCTGTTTTATTTTTTAATTTTGGTAAAATTTGCAGAACAAAAGTTGTTAGTTTTGATGTACCTACAGAGTAAGCCCCTAAAAGGATGCTAATTGATTCGAAAAAACCCTGTATAATAAATTGATACATGTTGGTAAGTATTGTAGGTACATTACTTACCCACTACCTAGATAATTATATAGTCGTCTGTGAAAAAATCAGCATCTGCATTTTTTGACAAAAATGTAACAATCGACTTCATATGAAAGTCAATTATTATACTCTATAAAATTTAACTTGATCTCTGCGACAGCTGTCTGTAAAATCACGCCTATGAAGTCCTGAATTTCTTAATATAGTACATACATTATTTGTCAATGTCAAACTTTATGGGCATGCCGATTAGTGATGGGCGACGAATGATCGTGACCACAGAGTTTTAATTAAAATATCGATAGTTTATACTGACGATATTTTAAATAAAACTTAATTTATCATTGATTTTATTGTATATATTAATATCATAACATTTTTTACATGTGTAATTAAATTAAACCCAATTATATGTTCCATTAGCATCGATTACAGTGAAAAACGTCGATAAATACTATCGTTACATTATTATGAGTATTTAATTAATATCATAACATTATTTACATGTGTACACACTTGATCTTAAATAATAGCAAGTAAATAAAATGCAATTTCTCACCTTCAACTACTCATTCGATTTCATTACAACATTGTTTGAAAATCGATTTTTTCCACCACTATCCCAACTCTAAATATGTCAATATGTAACTGTCCCAGAGATCAAGTTAAGTTTTATAGAGTATAATTATACATAAATATAAAATATAGCTGCTGCTCGGATCTTGATCTATGAAATGGTGAAAACATCATTAAAATTTCCACACTTTGAAAAAAGTTGTGTACCTATAGAGCACACTTAAAAAACATATTCGAATGTAGAATCTACTCCATTTTGCAAGCTGGTATAAAATGAAGAAATAAGTCATATTGTTATGAATCTTCTTCTTTGCGAGTCGATGTAGCGTCCTAAAAAAATGTATTCCGACTTTTGACCAAAAATTAGCCACCTCAATGGCGCTCTCTGTTGTTTCATTTAAGTCTTGAGTGGTGCAAGTTTTAGGGCATGCTGCACAGTTGGTCAGATGTGACATTGTATTCGATCTCGGAGCTATCTATGTTCTAGGATGTAAATACCTATAGGTCAGTATTTTTTTCCTGTGTGTTTGTTACTGCGGTTATTTTCTTTTTCTACATGTTGACAATTTTCCATCTCAATAAACGCTCAGAACATTGATCTATTCTCAGTAGATCTTTTACCCAAATACATAATAAACAGTTGTTAGTTCAGCATTGAAATGTAAATGAATACCAATAAATAAATTGCTAAGTCGTGTACACGGTGTACACCGTGATGGCAGAGGCTATATATCAATTGTACCTACTGCTTGGCCTAGTAGCTAAAGCTTAGGATTTAAATTGAAACATTATGTCAAGTTTGCTAAAGCCCAGTTTGCTACTCACCCACTAAAAACCAGGGTCACCCATCCAGGGAAGCTTTTTCCCATCCAGAGAAGCACTATACCACCCAGAGAAGCTTTTTCCCACCCAGAGAAGCTTTTTCCCATCTAGAGAGGGTTTTTCCATCCAGAGAAGCTTTTTCTCATCCAGAGAAGCCTTTTCTCATCTGGATAAGCTTTTCATCCAGGAAATCCAAAAGCTTCTCTGGATGAGAATCCAGGAAAGCTTTTTCCACATGCAGAGAAGCTATTTCCCATCCAGGGAAGCTTTTTCTTAATGATTCTAAAATTGAAAATAGATAATCGGATGTCATGTAGTTCTTAGCTTAGGTTAATAGCATTATTGTTTATTGTCATTATTATAAAAAAAAAGAAAAAAAAAAAAAATTATAGCTGTAAATAATAGTTACTATAGGTACATTTAGGGGTTTGTTTGTTTCACTCGAAAACGTGGGGTTTCCCAGTTTATAATTATTTGTTATCATTAATTTTACGATCTCAGCTTAGTTTCAAAATATTTCCCGATATTTTAAAGTTTTTCTACAAAAAATACGTACCCAGGTATTGTTGTTCTTGCCGCATAATAACATCTTCCATAAACAAGGCACAGGTCATTGTTCTACCTTGTATTGTAATAGATAACAACAACATCAAGGCTGAATTCGTAATACTTAGGTACAATCAGAGAGGAAAGGCCAAACTATAATTTATATTCTGTAGGTACCTAATGATGCTCATAGAGAAATTAATGTATTTTTTTGAATATTTTACTATAAACTCAAACGTAGCAGAAATATAGGAATCATAGGCCAATAATGGACAAATTGCTCATTTGCAAATTTACTTTTTGTAAATTTTTTGACATGTAACTCTGTTGTTATCAATAAATGAGTATGAATATCCAAAACTAACATCTATTCCTAAAAACATGGTTTACTGTACTGTACTGTACCAGATAATCCCCTGCAGGACGTAGGCCTACCCACGAAGGGTGATTGGGCCATATCCACCACGCTGGCCCAGTGCGGGTTGGTGGATTCACATACGCCATCGAATTTCTTCTACGGACGTATGCAGGTTGCCTCACGATGCTTTCCTTCACCGAAAAGCCAGTGGTGTGAAATTCCGTAATTACATAAATTCCAAGGAATTCATTGATACGGGTCCGGGATTTGAACCCACGACCTCACGATTGCAAGGCGGGTATCATTACCACCAGGCCACCACGGCTCAAGAAAAACATTTATTTATTTATTTATTTATTTATTTATTTATTTATTTCATTAATTACAACTACCATTACAGTCAGAAACCAATGCGATAGAGTAATAAATATCATATTTACAAAAAATGACAATTTCAATAATAATAATAATGTCAAATAATTATATCAATTCATTGCATACCTAATAATACCTATCAAAATGTCAATTAAAATAAATCTTAATTAATGTCACAGAAATCCAATTAATAATGTCGTAAAAATCTAATTCTATACAAATAATAATAAATTTCCAACCTAAAAATGGCGTCATAATTTAGTAACCTCCCTATAACAGGCATCAAATAATACCGCCCTCTTAAAATCAGGAACAGAGCACATAAACAAGTCAATATTTTGTGCAACTCGATTTAATGCGTGCAAAGTCCGAATCATCGGTGACCGAGCAAGTAAGTTGGTTCTGGCGCGCGGCACCGCGAACAGCCGCGGCCTCCGGCGGCGCGACACGTACTCGTCCGGCACGCTCAGGCCCATCACACTCAATACAGCCGAATTCGATAAGACGCCCCGGAATACTCTCATCATATAACATGCGAGCGCCATGTCCCTTCTCACCTCTAGCTTGTTGTATCCGACCATGCCCAGAACGAACAGAGTCGGATACATGAGGGGATAGTACGGATAAATTCCATACAAGCGTAAGTACAGGAATCTCGTAAATTTATTTTGTATCCGTTCTAACATTAATGTATACTTAGCTTCATGCGGAACATGGTTTAGTTAGGTCAAATCAAACTAAATAATGTCTGTAAAGTTAGCAACAAGCTGCAGAGAACTACACTCCTCACCCTCACTATCAGCGAGGCTGCTATAAGTGAGAAGTACTTATATATGAACTTGCTACTGCGCAACGACACTCCTCGTGTTCTCAGACGCCATTAAGTTTAATTTGTCGTATAATATTGTAAGTCCTCATGTCAACACTTGTGTAGCCGCGCTGTTGTAAGTACGTAATAGGATATCGGTAGATATTATTTATTGAAAACAACAAAAATCTTACTAATATTATAAACGCGAAAGTTTGTGAGGATGGATGGATGGATGGATGGATGGATGGATGGATGGATGGAACTTTGCAATAATCTATTATATAAAAGGCTTCCCTGAGTGACTGACTGACAGACAGCCTACAGCCCAAACCGTTTAAGATATGAGCTTGAAATTTGGAATATAGGTACATTGAACGACGTAATGGAGCACTAAGGACGAAAATTTTGAACTTTCGACCTCTAAGGGGGTAAAACGGGCTCTTTTCGTTTGTATGTAACTTTTTATTCCCTGTACCGATTGACTTAAAACTTTGTATACATGCTTTTCAAACAAAATAAAAGTTACGTTTTTTCCTGTTTTTCCGAATTTTCTTCATCTAAGGGGTCAAATAAGGTCCCAAAATTGGTGAAAAAAGCGTCAATTACATCGAACCAGCTGAACGGTTATGGTTGAAAATTGGTATGAAGGAATGCTCTCAGCATGTTTTAATACAGGAACTAATAAAATCCAGAAAAATCTATAAGGTTCCTTAGGGATACGCAAAATTAATAAGTTTAGGCTACAGCCCAAACCGCTGAAGATATGAGCTTGAAATTTGGGATATAGGTACATTGAACGACGTAATGAAGTACTAAGGACGAAAACTTTGAACTTTCGACCCCTAAGGGGGTAAAACGGGCCCTTTTCGTTTGTATGTAACTTTTTATTCCCTGTACCGATTGACTTGAAACTTTATATACATGCTTTCAAACAAAATAAAAGTCACGTTTTTTCCTGTTTTTCCGAATTTTCTTCATCTAAGGGGTCAAATAAGGTCCCAAAGTTGGTGAAAAAAGCGTCAATTACATCGAACCAGCTGAACGGTTATGGTTGAAAATTGGTATGAAGGAAGCACACATAGCATGTTTTAATACAGAAACTAATAAAATCCAGGAAAATCTATAAGGTTCATTAGGGATACGCAAAATTAATAAGTTTAGGCTACAGCCCAAACCGCTGTAGATACGAGCTTGAAATTTGGAATATACGTACATCGTACGACACAATGAAGCACTAAGAATGAAAAACGTACCCAACTCTAACTAACGGGGTAAAACGGACCCTTTTTGTTTGCATGTAACTTCTTATTTCCTGTACCGATTGACATGAAACTTTGTATAGATGCTTTTGAGACTAAATAAAAAATATGGCTGTACCTGTTTTCTAAATTTTCCTTATAAAAATCCCAAAACTTCAATGCGCTTTTTTTAAATAATGTAGTATCTAGGATTATGATAATGATAGTTTATCTTTAAATGGGGCAAAATGGGTCCCCAAAAGTTTATGATTTTTTTATTTTGTGAGCCAATAGTCTTAAGCTTAGCGCACATATGGATCAATATAGGTATTTTACTATGGGATCAACGCTGACAAGCGAAAATTAACTACATTTTCCATAAATTTTATCGCGGGTCCATGAACTTCTTGTGTTGAACAGCTGATTTTATTCACGTGCTTTTGGGGTTGGTACCATTGTAAAAGTTAATCAAATTATGAGTATAATAGCATCCTAGAATATGCCTGACTAGAATTACGACTTGTGCGCCGTTTTTTCATTTGCCTGGAAAATTAAATTTCTAATGACTTAATGAAACATGTCGAATACCTGTACCGGCCTTAATTAATAGTGCAGTACTGAAAATAGGTACTACGGATAGCACTACGGATAATAGAAACAGGTGGGTCTTAAGATGAACATGGACAAGACGAAAGTCATGTCTAATTCCCATGTTTTACCTACCCCGATTTCTGTTGGAAACTCGGTTCTTGAAGTCGTTGACTCATACGTCTACCTAGGACAAGTAGTCCAGTTAGGTAGGTCCGACTTCAACAAAGAGGCCAATCGACGAATTTAACTCGGCTGGGCAGCGTTCGGAAAAGTGCGTAGTGTCTTCTCGTCCGACATACCTCAGTGCCTCAAGTCGAAAGTTTTCGACCAGTGTGTGTTGCCAGTGATGACTTATGGCACAGAAACGTGGTCTCTCACTATGGGCCTTATTAGTAAGCTCCAAGTAGCCCAACGAGCTATGGAGAGGGCTACGCTCGGAGTCTCTCTGCGAGATCGAATCATTAATGAGGAGATCCGTAGAAGAACCAAAGTTACCGACGTAGCCCAACGGATTGGCAAGTTGAAATGGCAATGGGCAGGGCCATAGCGCGGAGGGCTGATGACCGTTGGGGTCGAAAAGTTCTCGAGTGGAGACCATGTACCGGCAAGCGCAGCGTAGGACGTCCACCCACAAGGTGGACGGATGACCTCATTAAGACCGCAGGATCGCGCTGTATGCAAGCCGCTTCCAACCGGTCCTATTGGAGATCCATAGGGAAGGCCTATGTCCAGCAGTGGACGTCCTGCGGCTGATGGATGACTGAAAATAGACCTATCCGCGAAGGGTAATTGGGCCATATCCATCATGCCGGCCGAGCATGGGTTGCTGAATTCACATACCACATTGATTTTTTCTACGTTTCTACAGGTTGCCTCAATGTTTTCCAGCAAAGAAAAGTGAAATTTCTTACATAGTTACTCATACAATTACTATTATTGGCTTTCTCGGTGGCTCAGTGGTTGACCCTGACTCCTGGGTCAAATAGGCGTGGGTTTGATTCCCAGGGCAAATATTTATGTGATGTTCATATGTGTTTGCTCTGTGTCTGAGTATTATTAATGTATTTTTATTTATTTATTTAACACTTTATTGCACACTATTTGTACAAAAGGAGGACTTAACGCTAAACAGCATTATCTGCCAGTCAACCTGCATGTATATGTAGTATATCAGTCTCTGCCAGCCAAATCACAAACTTTGCTTAGTTTGGGATCAGAGACCGTGTGTGAGTTGTCCCCCAATATTTATTTTATATATTTATTTATTATTGAGTTAATTTCAGAAATTCGGCAATTTATCATCCAAAAATTCACCTACTCCGTAATAAGCTTTAGATACAAGTAAATTAAATAACCAAATACTGAGACGATTCAGGCTAAGCCGTAGGCATTATTTTGCAAGTAATATAATAATAGGCTCAGTTATGAAGACGCCATAGTAAATATAATAACAACATAAAAGTGTTCTCTCTATCGAATGCTTAAAGTGAAAATGAAACAGATATAATTATGATAATTAGCTATTATAATTACGATGGCGCCTTCATAATCGAGCCTAATGCGGGCTTAACCACGAGCTACTATTATTTTAAGTAAGTGCCAAGAAAACGCGGGCTTAACTGTGGGTGCAGTTAAGAAAATAACGCGGGCCAGACCGTGGGCTATTATCATTACAAGTAATACGAAAACGCAGGCTAACGGCATGCTATTATAATTTTAAGGATTTATTAAGACAACACGGGCCAGACCGCGAACTATTAGATATTATTATAAGCAAATGCCAAGATAACGCGGGTTGAACCGCGGGCTGTTATTTTAATCAGGTAAGTACTAAAACAACGTGGGCCAAACTGTGGGTTATTATCATTTTAAGTACCTAATTATGAACACAACGCGGGCCAAACCGCGGGCTATTATCAATTTGAGCAAATAATAAGACAACACGGGCCAGACCATGGGCTATTATCATTGTAAGTAATACGACAATGCAAGCCAAACGGCAAATTTTTATAATTTTAAGCAAGTATTAAGACATCGCAGTCCATGCTGCGTGCTATAAATAACCATCTTAAGCAAGTACTAATAATACGCAGGCCAAAGCGTGACCTATAATTATCATTACAGGCAAATACTGTTAGGTACAATTTTGGCCAAACCCCGGCATTATCCTTGCAAGTAATTTTAAGCAAGTATTAGAACAACTCGGGCCACATCGCGGACTATTAGATATTATTATAAGCAAGTAAAAAAACAACGTAGATCAAACCGCGGGCTATTTTCATTTTAAGTAAGTACCTATGAACTAAGACAACGCGGGCGAAGCCGCGGGTTTTAAGCTTGTCTATTATATAAAAGGCTTCCCTGAGTGACTGACTGACAGACAGCCTACAGCCCAAACCGCTTAAGATATGAGCTTGAAATTTGGAATATAGGTACATTGAACGACGTAATGGAGCACTAAGGACGAAAATTTTGAACTTTCGACCTCTAAGGGGGTAAAACGGGCCCTTTTCGTTTGTATGTAACTTTTTATTCCCTGTTCCGATTGACTTGAAACTTCGTATACATGCTTTTCAAACAAAATAAAAGTTACGTTTTTTCCTGTTTTTCCGAATTTTTTTCATCTAAGGGGTGAAATAAGGTCCCAAAGTTGGTGAAAAAAGCGTCTATTACATCCAACCAGCTGAACGGTTATGGTTGAAATCTGCTATGAAGAAAGCACACAGCAGGATTCAATACAGGAACTGATAATATCCAGGAAAATCTGTAGGGTTCCTGAGGGATAGCTAATATTAACCAGTTTAGGCTACAGCCCAAACCGTCGATGATATAAACTTAAAATTTAGAATATACGTACATCGTACAACATCATGAAGCACAAAGGATGAAAATTTTGAAAAATCGACCTCTTACGGGGTAAAACGGGCCCTTTTCGTTTTCATGTAACTTTTTATTTCCTGTACCGATTAACATGAAACTTTGTAAAGATGCTTTTGATACTAAATAAAAAAATAAAGTTCTTCCTGTTATTCTGAATTTTCCATAAGAAACTTCCACACTTAAGGGTCAAATAAAGGAATAATAAAGTTAGTGAAAAAGCATCGATTACAGCCAAGGAGCTGAAAGGTTACGAATGGAAACGGGTATGTAGAAAGCACACAACATGTTTTATTACTGGTACTATTACTATCCCGGAAAATCTTCAGGTTTCTTAGGGATAGCCAAAATTAATCAGTTATAATTATAATGTAAAGCTAAGTTAAAATGGTTAAATGAATTCTAACGAAATTTAGATCGAAGCTAGACAATAACACAAATTACCATTTTAGGGTACTTACTGCTATCCCGGAAAATTTGAGTGGGTCCTTCGGGATGTCGATTTCTTAAAAAAACACTAAAAACTGTTTGAAAATCTCAATGAATTCAATTTTATGTTAAAATAGCCACCATTTTAACTAATAAATTACTAACTATTGACGTTCTGGGAAAAGTCCCGTATTCCTTGTGTGCTAGACCAATCGTAACCCTGAATAAGCGTAAAAAATAATCACAAAGTTTTTTTTAAATAATATAGTGAAATATCTAGAATAGAATTCAAGATAGTGATTTATCCTTATATGGGGCAAAATGGGTCCCTAATAGCTGACTATTTTTTTCTATTTTGTGAGCCAATAATCTTAAGCTTAGGGTACATACGGGTCAATATATGTACTTTACTATGGGATCAACCCTAAAAAGCGAAGATTACCTACCTATTCCATAGATGTTGTCGCGGGTCGATGAACTTTTTGTGTTGAACAGTTGATTTTATTTACGTGATTTCGGGGTTGGTACCATAGTAAAAGTTCGTCAAATGATGAGTATAATAGCATCCTTGAACTGACTGACTGTCTAGATATACACTATGTGTTTCTCGACAATAATATAATATATTTTTTCATCTACCTGGGGTCAGACAACGTCTGAAAGTCCTACAAGTGTCTCGATCACTTTTAACTGGGTGAACGGTTTTGGGCGAGTTTGTCACAATATCTCTCGGGAAAAATGAGTTCAGAATAATCGAAATTTAACTTCTAATGACTGAATGAAACATGTCGAATACATATACCGGCCTTAATTAATAGTGCACTATTGAACGTAGGCCTACCCGCGAAGGGTAATTAGGCCATCGGCCATATCCATCACGCCGGCCGAGCGCGGGTTGCGGAATCTATATACGATATTGTTTTTTCTCTACGTATGTAACTATACATGTTGCCTCAATGTTTTCCATCAATAAAAAGCCAATTGTGTGAAATTTCTAACAGTATTGAATTAATTACAAAAATTCTGCAATTTATCATTCAAAAATTCACGTACTCCGTGATAAGCTTTAGATACAAGTACGAGTAAATTAAATACGCAAATACTAAGACAATGCTGTTTACGACCAGTGTGTGTTACCATTGATGACTGATGGCACAGAAACGTGGTCTCTCACTATGGGCCTTATTAGTGAGCTCCAAGTAGCCCACCAATAAGCTATGGAGAGGGCTATGCACAGAGTCTCTCTGCGAGATCGAATCAGAAATGAGATCTATTACCCAAGTTACCGACATAACCCAACGGATTGGCAAGTTGAAATGGCAATGGGCAGGAAACATAGCGCGGAGGGCTGATGACCGATGGGGTCAAAAATGCTCGAATGGAAATCACGTACCGGCAAGCGCAGCGTAGGACGCCCACGCACAAGGTGGACGGATTACCTCATTAGGACTGTAAAATCACGCTGGATGCAAGCCTCTTCCAACCGGACTTATCGGAGATCCTTTGGGGAGGCCTATGTCCAGCAGTGGACTTCTTATGGCTGATGGGTGGATGGAGACAATGCAGGCCAATCCGTGGGCTATTTTAGGCAAATACTTAGACAATTCAGGCTAAACCGTAGGCATTATCCTTGCAAGTAATATGACAATAGGCCCAGTTATGAAGGCTCCATCGTAAATTTTATAGCAACGTAAAAAGTGTACTCTCTATTGAACCTTAACCACGAGCTATTATTATTTTAAGGTTTTAATAGAGGCCAAACAGCGCAATTCAACGGGTTATTTTGACGAAACTACAAATCGCACCAATATAAAAAAATAAGAGACACAAGTTTATGTCTCTTATCTGTCTTAATTATTTCCTATTGTGTAAAATTTAAAACTATGTGCATGGATTAAGTATTATTGAGACATTTAAGATACATTAATGAAGGTCGTTTCATACTCAATCACTCAATAACGTAAAATGAGTAGTAATTAGTTGTTACTTTAAAAAATTGAAACGTTGAAGACATGAAAACGGTACTGTCAACTTTTTTTTAGAAGCATTGTACGATTTTTATTATTTTTTTATTCATTTTTTCACCTACCGCGTGAATCCCCCCACCCGCGGGCCCCTGCGCCGGCTGTTCGGGGAGCGATGTCAGTGCGTTGAGAAACGCGTAAGTGCCAAGACAACGCAACAACGCAGGCCAGACCGTGGGCTATTATCATTGCAAGTAATACAACAACGCAGACTAACAGCAGGCAATCATAATTTTAAGGAAGTATTAAGACAACGCGGACCAGATCGCGAACTATTAGATATTATTAAAAGCAAGTGTCTAAATAATACGGGTTGAATCGCGGGCTATTATTTTAAGCAAGTAAGTACTAAAACAACGCGGGCCAAATGACAGGCTATTATAATTTTAACTAAGTATTAAGACAACACGGGCGAAACCGCGGACTATTAGATATTATTTATAAGCAAGTACAAAGACAACGTAGGTGAAACCGCGAACTGTTTTCATTTTAAGCAAGTACCTATGTACTATACTCTATAAAATTTAACTTGATCTCTGCGACAGTAGAAGATTGACATTTTTAGAGTTGGGATAGTGGTGGAAAAAATCGATTTTCAAACAATGTTGTAATGAAATCGAATGAGTAGTTGAAGGTGAGAAATTGGATTTCATTTACTTACTATTATTTAAGATCAAGTATGTACACATGTAAATAATGGTATGATATTAATCATATACTCATAATAATTTAACGATAGTATTTATCGACGTTTTTCACTATTATCGATGCTAATGTAACATATAATTGGGTTTACTTTAATTACACATGTAAAAAAATGTTACAATATTACAATATACAATAAAATCAATGATAAATCAAGTTTTATTTAAAATATCGTCAGTATAAACTATCGATATTTTAATTAAAACTCTATCTAAAACTCTGTGGTCACGATCATTCGTCGCCCATCACTTATCGGCATGCCCACAAAGTATGACATTGACAGGTACTGTCTGTACTTTTAAGAAATTCAGGACTTCATAGGCGTGATTTTTCTGACAGCTGTCGCAGAGATCAAGTTAAATTTTATAGAGTATAGGTACGTATTTTTTCTTGACAAACACCATTAGATAAAAAACTGAGCTTTATAAAAACACCATTAGATAAAAAACTGAACTTCATAAAAACGCAATTAGATAAAATATTGGCCAAGTGCGAGTCGTATTCGCGCACGAAGGATTTCGTACCGTGTTGGAGCCCCCTTAGCCCCATTCCTCTCGCCGTTATTAATAGGGAGTAAAAAACTCCTGAAAAATCACGTTTGTTGTTAGGCCTCCTTAAATATTTATTTTATTCTGTTTTTAGTATTTGTAATAGCGGCAACAGAAATACATCATCTGTGAAAGTTTTAGCCGTCTAGCTAGGTATTACGGTTCATGAGATACAGCCTGGTGATAGACAGACAGACAGACAGACATCGGAGTCTTAGTAATAGGGTCCCGTTTTTACCCTTTGGGTGCGGAACCTAATTTTAGTTTGGTACGGTTCCTTTCATGATATTTTTTTTTTCAGCCTATGAATACAATGAGAAGTTCAAACGGTGCTACAAATTCCACCTGGATCCCAAGAACTGGACCGACGCGTACGCAGCCTGCAGCGCCGAACAGTCTTACCTCACTGTCATCCACAGCAGAGAAGAGGCGGATTATCTCAAAGACCTCACAAAGAGGGCTCCTAAGGACAAAGTGGGTGGCGACTACTTGAGAGGTGCCATCCATGTCGGTCTTCATAATAGAAGGAATTATGGCTGGATGACTATCAAAGGTGAGTTTGTATTACAGCCATAATTGGAAAATAATTGTCAAGTTAATGTATAATTATAATGTTTGACTTGATTTATAGCATAGACTTATACTCTATAAAATTTAACTTGATCTCTGCGACAGTAGAAGATTGACATTTTTAGAGTTGGGATAGTGGTGGAAAAAATCGATTTTCAAACAATGTTGTAATGAAATCGAATAAGTAGTTGAAGGTGAGAAATTGGATTTAATTTACTTACTATTATTTAAGATCAAATATGTACACATGTAAATAATGGTATGATATTAATTATATACTCATAATAATGTAACGATAGTATTTATCGACGTTTTTCACTATTATCGATGCTAATGTAACATATAATTGGATTTACTTTAATTACACATGTAAAAAATGTTATAATATTACAATATACAATAAAATGAATGATAAATCAAGTTTTATTGAAAATATCGTCAGTATAAACTAATGACATTTTAATTAAAACTCTATCTAAAACTCTCACAATCATTCGTCGCCCATCACTAATCGGCATGCCCACAAAGTATGACATTGACAGGTACTGTCTGTACTTTTAAGAAATTCAGGACTTCATACGCGTGATTTTTCTGACAGCTGTCGCAGAGATCAAGTTAAATTTTATAGAGTATAAGACAACTCGGGCGAAGCCGTGGGTTTTAAGCTAGTATAGCTTATATATCAGAATAACACATAGGCTATAAATTATTATGATATATTGCGTATGCGGGCGAAGCCACGGGTAAAAACCAGTCATATCATAAATCTGACGAATAAATCACATTTCTTAAAAAATATGTATAAAAGCTAGGTGCAACGTAGTAAAGTAACAGATTTTCTACAAATCAGTAGATAGCTGATCTTGTATTCAGTTTGAATTAAAATCACTCTAAAAGATTAAACATATTGAATTTGGATACAGATTTGGATGGATAGAAGGCAATACAAGGCCCAATCTATGTTCAGGATGAAAAAACTGAAGAGCCAAAATCAGCAGAGAGTAAATTAAAGGACTGAAGAACTGTAACCGATGCCGATGAGAAGAAAATAGAAGTACAATATTCATTCCCATTCTAAAAAATCAAGTCTCTAGATTCACTACGACTGGATGGCTATAAAACTATCGTGAAAACTATAACAAATCAAGGCAAAATTATGTAAATATTATGTAGACAGATAGCAGAGATGTCTAAATGAGCCGGTGTAAAACAGGTATGAAATGGGAATGATCGTAGAAAGATAGAGAATTCTTTTGCCCTGAGTTAGCTAAGCTGTCATTGGTGATACATAAACAATTACCTACATGATGTAAATAATCGATCAGTCTTACTCATTTGAGTAGGTACCTACTTGTAGGATTAAGGTTAGTACTATCAGTCACCGCTAGACCTAGCGTCTTTATTTATATTTACCTAATGTGGTCCGATCTGACGTCAATGTGTGAGTATCACTTGTGTTTTTAAGATAATGTCGAGCACACATAATGAGGTAGGTGATAAAATTTGAACTGTTAATGTATCATTAGTAGGTACTTATAACGCCACCTCCGTTGAGTCAAGTAGCAGTTTTGCGTTGATATATTTATAATTTTCTTACTTATTGATTGTTTACTAATGATTTGATTACTTTTATATAGGTACTGATGATTTTCTTACTTACCTACTCACTGAATTGTTGTAGGTTGCTGAAGTTAAAACAATATTGTTTCAATTTTCATTGCCTTCAATAAAATGAAGCGTCTTATAGTGCGAGTAGCGATCTCTTCTTCTCTTGTTTCGTATCGTAAGATTAACAAAGTATGTAGGTATCAGGTCAAAACCGCTGTCAAAAACTATCTGGCACTTCCATATTTCTATACAATTATTTTTCGCAAAAAATAGCAAAACCGACTTCCATCTTGTACAAAATTCAAATAGTTCGCTCGAATTGCGGTGTACAATTTTTACATTATTGTTGATATTTCAAAAACGGCTGAGCCGATTTCGATAAAATGTATATACCCTTTTGAACTAAAAAATAACGTTTTAATTCGATTCACAATCGGGAAAAATATCAATAAATATACACAAAAAAATATATACCTAGAACATAGAACCTACTACTTTTTAGAAGTAAAAATGATTATTGGTTGCTCGTAAATTCTAAAAACTCTACAGACCAAAGACTTTCCTTTGATATCCCTAACTCCTCTCTTTGTCGTTTTTCTTTCTTTTGTTTTGGAGGTCTTGATATGAATTTGTACCATCTAGCTGTTAAGGTGACGCATTGATAAACTATTATTTCAAAAAGACTCGGACAAAATTTGCGCGGTCGTGCTCGACAGGATCGCATTTTTAATTAATTACTCATAATGTACACTTTAAAAAAAAATTACTTCTCGGTCTATGAAATAGAATAACGGTCTGGCTATTTTATTCTTAAAAAATAATGGGGTGTTGTCGCTGACAATTCTGAGCATTCGAATTATTAAACTTTTTTTGGTGAGAAATTTGTAAGTTTTTTTTTTTAATAAAGCCGGTTACTTTACAAAAATTTGTTCGGTTCATTAAACTTTTCAAGATTGTTTCCTTATCTATGACATTTTTTAAATTTGAATCAATTTCATTCGTCCTCTCACATCGCGCATTCAAAATTACTCGTTTTCGTGTTTCTCAACCCGATGCCTCGTCTCTGCAGAGAGCTGGAAACTAAGTGAGTTTTAAATATTATTAAATACTTATCCCTATTTTTAGTTTATTTGTAGCTCATACTAAATTAATTAGTTTAGCTTTACTTCTGTTTGATTACTGTTGGTACCCTGGTACGAGACATGTGAAACTTTTAAGCCACAATATAATAGCATGCAAAAACCTAACAGCAGTGTTGCCTTTGACTACAGTCATACATACTCTTTTAAGTACATAATGCTATTTTAAATGTACATTTAAATGACGCCATCTACCAGAATGCAAATGTTGTTTGTGAAGTTTAGCTTTTTAAATTCAAATACTGTGACGATTATGAAAGTCTAAGTACGTGACTACTTTCTGTTAGTTGAAGCGCATTTTCAGCCTTCAGGTATTTAGGATAAGGTGGTTATTGTTGTTTTTACATATATTCTAAGATATTCTAAGACGTAAGGTGATCGACACTGAGCTCTGTAGCGGGCCTCTCATGTATTAAGCATTCAGAAACTGAACAGCGCAAAAAGTCGACACATAGCTAGCAAATTATGTGTTCCGTAACCTTGGATTGGGTGACCACATAATACTTACATACGATGGCTGCCAAGATAATAGACAAAGTATTTAATCAAATGAAACAAGTGTTGGAAAATATAGGCTACAATTCAAATAGGGTGATAATTATTCCTAATGTAGGTATTGTATATGAACGTGACTCAGTATTTATGCATGATGAAATTATTTAGTTATTATTGTATTAATTTAATCGTAAAGAAAATTTTAAAAAATTGAGTTTGTGGAAATCGGAGTAAATATTTAATCATCCCGGTGTATATCGTGTTGTGTATTAGAAACACCCTTATACCGAATACGCGAGCTTTTGCGGTAAGCATTCTGTCTCTACAATCAATGTAGAGGTATGAATGACTCGTAACTCATTCGTTGTTAGTGAAAATAATTTCTATATTTTTATACTCGGTACTTATACTTGAAGCCGTGGTGGTCTAGTAGTGGTGACACCCGCCTTACAATCGTGAGGTCGTGGGTTCAAATCCTGGTCCCGTATCAATGAGTTCTTTGGAATTTATGTACGGAATTTAACACCACTGGCTTTTTGGTGAAGGAAAACATCGTGAGGCAACCTGCATATGTCAGTAGAAGAAATTCGATGGCGTATGTGAATCCACCAATCCGCACTGGGCCAGCTTGGTGGATGTGGCCCAAACACCCCTCGTGGGTAGGCCTACGTCCTGCAGTGGATTAAAAAAAGGCTGATACAGTACAGTACTTGAAACGAATATTTTTTCTGTCTATCTACTTATATCCATAAAAAGAAAACGGAGGACCTTGTTCGCTGATCTGTGAGACCGATGCTATAACGTAAAAGTTAATAAAATAAAATGTAAGCGTAAACGTATTACCAAAAGGCTTACTTTCATTTACATGTTTTATGATATATTGTACCAGAAATGTACAACGCTTGTAATGTTTTGCCTTCTTTTCCAAGTTTTTGTTCTAAACATCGTATTGCAAAATAAATTACTCTGATGCTAGAATAGAATATTACAATTGGATTAGATATCTACACCCATTCTGTGGTGTTGCGTGTGGAGTTCATTTTCAGGCACTGTATTTTGCATTGATTGTATTGCGACGCCGTGAAATAGGAATAGCTCGTCCATTTGTTTCGCCGTCTTGCTATTGTCTAGAAATTCTTCCAGCACCTTGTAAATATGCCTAATGTTTACTTGTCACGCTTGGTTTCGTTTCCCGTATTATTTTGTCATTGTAGTAAATTATTATTGTTCCAATTTCTTGGTTAGTTTCGGTTTTTATTGTGAGGTGTAATAATGTAATTTGCAACAAAACTCTATAGGAATTATTGAGTTGGTACTCTTTGGACTATTTGGGCATACGATTATTTAGAACGAATTTATCAAGGAAAAGTGAAAAACGTTGGTTGCATTGTATTAATATCAAATTTTAAAATCTCACTCACTAGGAATGAGCCATTTGACCGTTTCATTCAATTGATCAGTGCAAAACGGCAAATGTTATAAAAGTTACTATGAAACAGCTGTTTTTTTCACCTGGTTCGCTGCAAAAGGTGTTCACAATTACGAGTTTAACAATGCCCATTAATATATATGTCATTGAATCACCAAAAATCATCCTAATTGCAGTACATAGGTACCTACAGTGTACAAATAATTTATCGAAAAAATAATCTTATTTTTCTTAAATTCAAAAGTATCCCTTCAAAAGTACCTATCTCAATTTTGTTGAAATAGTTACTAGTGACAGAAAACCGAACAAAAGCAGTCTCACGATAAGTTTGTTGAAAATGTAGTTTCATGATATTTGGTATACGTACATTCATTTGAATATTACTACATTTTAAATAGCTCTGTTTGATACTCGTCGTATATTATTAATATTATAGAAATATGTAGTTGTAATTATGTCTAGGAATCGCATTATTATCAAACTTCTGATTACAAATCTAGCTCTGTTAGGTATTTTGATTCTCAAATAAAACGTGACCTTTGTATTATTCATCAGTCAGTTTATCTTTTCTGTTATCTTTTACATGATCTTTTACACTGAACACTAAATATTTACCAAAAGCTATGTTTGTTTAAACACTTATTTAGTTTGCTAATCATTAGCACCTTTTTCATTACGTAATCGTTTATGATAACTTGATAAGTTAATTTGTACAATACTTGCAAAGTTTGTAGAAAATGAGTATCATTTCTGAGAACTCATAATCCCAATGGTTCTTTTTTCATAATAACATTTTGTTCGCATTTGTTTACTCTCCGATTGTTAAGGCCCGCATTTTGCGGCACCAAAATCTTGGGCGAGCTTTGAAAAGGGAAGACGTCACGGACGTCACGGTGCTTTGTACGAGCGTCAGGTGCGTGCGTACGTGATCCGCTTCAAGTTTTGGTCGTAAAATCCGAACCCAGAATTCAAACACAAAGAAAACAAAAAAAAATCTATCCTTGGGAATGCCCCGGTGCACTCGCTTGCCTACGAACATAATAAATGCTCTTGGAATCCTGCCGTTCAAGCTCTATTAGATTCCAATTTGGATTCTAATGTTATAGCAGAAAATATCACATTAGCATGGCCAAGTTCTTGGGGACCGTCTAATAAATTTACCGAGGAATAGATTTACAACCGGCCATAAACATGCCCTTGGGAAGAGCGTTTGCTACTTGGATATGTGATTACGTTTCTGGATACCATTCAATATTTAGGATAGGTAAGATTCAGCTGTACACATTCAATGTCCTGCAAAAATCAGTTGAGTTGGAAGTTATAGTTTTCATGAATTATGACATTAACAAAACCTTGACATTTATCGTAATGGTTTCATTTCTGGTGGGTGATTCTGTATGAAAACAAGCGTGTAACGCGCTCTAACGTGCTCTTTATTTTCGAGAAATTCTTATCAAAAATATTTAATGTTCAAATATCATAACTTAAACTCAGTTTTTTATTCATTTTAACGTAATTTTATATTTATCAAATATTTCTCCAAACGAAATTCAAGGAAATAAAAAAAATACCGCGTTACGTTACGTTTTGTCGATAGAGAATCAATACCCTGATGGCATCATGTCTATGAGGACCATCAAAGTGTCGAAAAAACAAATAAAATAAGGAATCGATTAAAGCAAGAAAAACCCTCAAAATATTTCAGCAAATGTTCTAAACCTAAGCATAAAACTTTCTTATTGACTAATATTTTAAGAGGCGATCTATCAACTTGTAACAACTGTAAAACATCAAAGATACACACATGTTAATTGTTTTAATGTTCCTTCCTTAGTGTTTGCTAAGAGGAATTTTAACAGTCCAATTAACACCTACTGCATAATAATATACCAATCCTCAGATAATATAGCAATCTGGCATGGTGCCGAATTTATAAAGCGCGACCAAATCAAGAGATGGCCAAAATATGTCATTGAAGTTCTGAACGATAAGCTATCAGGATTGTTTAGAACTCTGCTAGTAGCTCCCTCATTCAACTTGGGTGATAACTTAGTCAAATACAACGAGTTGGGCCTACGCTTTGGACCGAGACAAAGGGAAAGGGCCGTTGGTTTATGGGCATTATCAACCTACCTACTGTTTTTGTATAATGAACGCTTATTGATTCTAAATAGGACTAGGTGTATTATTCGTGAAGTTATTAGTATTCTACAGGTTCTAGAAGCCAAACACGTCTATTTTATTAATTTGATATCTAATCCTATTGCTTAAGTTTGTGTTCTATGTTTCAAGGTCTCAAGAAACTAACTTACGAGAATATTGCGTTTAATTTCTGTATTATGAAAAAGATGTAATACGTATACATAATGGATAGATGTTTGAAATGGGTTTTAGTTCTCTGGCAAAAACAACATTGTTTTCCCTCTTTCTAAACTGTAGTACCTACCTATAATACAATAATTTTTGATTTATTATCCCAAATTTATTTCAAAACATTTTTTCAAAACCCCTAATGAATATTCACACGTTGTCCAGGAAGCGACCCAGTTTGAGCTAGCTATCGGATTTCAGTTCCCCAAAACTTTTTGCGCTAATGTTTTTGCATTTTAATAAGGAAGTATCGTAGGTACACGAAGCCCTTTAGTTTGCCGTTGTGTAATCAGCGGAAGCAAGATACCCAGTAATTATATCATGTTTTCTTATTGAATGAGAATTCACAGGTATTCTTCTTGAAAAACTATCGTTCATTTATCTACTTAATTATTTGTCAAGATATATATCCCATAAATACCATCACTTATGTATTTTTTTCAATAAGAAACCTATGTTCGTGTTAAAATCAAATCTATTGTTTACCTACGACTTTATCATTTTCTTATCTGTAAAATCTGCATGTATGACATGACATCCATAAAAAACAAAATCTTGAAGTCATACCTATATCGCTCATAATGAGGCACCTACAATCTACATCCTTTCTGCCGCTTCATCATGTCCGTCAAAATCACCTAATATTACGCGTAGTAGTTTCTCACGTTCTCAGAAACAAAAGAGATCATTTGACAGGGATTCGGAAAACGGATAAACATAGCACACGATAACGCTCTATCAGAATGTGTCAGTTGATAGTAAATCTTACGCATAATCCTAAAAATATTGAATTCCCTGCTAGCTACGGAACAGCCAAATTATGCAGCAATGCCGATACGGCCACGTTGGACAACTCGAATCGGGCGCTTGGTGAAGCCAAAGCTTGCGGTACTCTACGGACTCTAGTACCTACTTGTTGGGGTTATGTTTTTGTTATTGTCGGTCACGTAGGCAAGCGAGAGGCTCGATAACAGAAAGAGACTGCAAATACGACGCAGATGTGTCTGTTGCTGAAGCAGGACAGGAATATGGCGTGACAACAAACATGGCGGCGCCGGTCGGACCGGTTCGAGAGCACGTGCGGTTTGCGCCGCCGCGGCCGCGACTGCTCCGGCTGCTTGTTTGTCAACAAATGCCCTGCGAAGGTCATTCATGGGATGGTTAGGAACACAAAGGATTCCTCATTGCATAACACTATGACTGAATCAAGTAAACCTAAATATGACCTACATTCAGATAAATATTGGAACAACTCTAGTTTTGATGATGTAACGTAATGTTGTAGTCATTAATATAGTAGGCTGGTAGGTATATAACTCGTGTTCGCGTCGTCCATAGGTACCTATCGTTAATTGTAGGCATATATTGGTAGGTAAATTTATTAGATCCTTTGTTTTAGTCATTTGCTACTTTATACAGAGAATTCTGTAAACAATGATTCAATACAATATGATTGATAGCGAAACAGTCGTACCTACTGTAAAAGATTGCATGCGATGGTGATAAATGTGTTGATGTTTTTTTTATAAAACTAATATAGTCATAGTTGCTAACACTATCTTGGTAGTTAATAATGATAACGTTGATGATTTGGCGATCGATTCTAAGGAACTCATCGTACCACATCATACTACTACGTTTATTTCTGATGTGGCCAAAGTAGAAATGGATGATGCAATTACTATTCATTCAAGCAATTAGGCGCTGTATCAAGAGTTACGTGATGTAAACAACGTAAGTATTGTTTTCTTATAAGAAATCATTTTTCCAATAAGCCAAACCATCTGGAAAGCTAGAAAGATAATGTAATCGTGGATAGAACATCATAATATCAGTGGTTCATGTGTTCGGTTACGAACGACGAGAAAAAATAACCGACAAAAAACATAAACACGTCAGCAATCGTGGCAGTGGTGTGAGCGAGTACGCATGCGCGCCGGCGAGGGAGGCCGCAAGCACCGATGGCCGAGGGACCGGCGGGGCGGGGTGCGGGGTTCGGGCGGCGCGGGACTAGTTCATGCGCGCCGGCTCGGCAGTTCGGCTGTTCGGCACCCGCTCGTCAGTTGGATTTCAGAACATCAGACGGGCGGGCGTGTATAGGATGGATCGCTAAAGACACCAGCAGTTTTTTTTTATTCCGCCTTCTAGCAGTGTTTGTTTATTACCTTCCGGCACACACCGTTTATCCTTCTCGGCGGTGGTGCTTTATGATTTCAGTTTGAGCGTTTTATTTTCTATCTTAAATTAACGCCGTTCCGATTTCACGTCGAGAAGGCGGCCGCCACAAGTTTGAAAGCGGCTTTTCAAGAGTAGTACGCCTACTCATTTAAATTCTCAATATCGCTGCATCAACGTTACAAGCAATCAAAATGGTGAAGAAGGTTTCAGAAGAGAGCATCGACAGCGGTAAGTCATATATAACTTATACATTCATATATCATGTAGAAATCACTTTGAAAATCTTCGCTATTTGCGAAACACCCATTCAGCTTTGAATTCTGCAGATTTGTGGTCGCAAGTCATTATTAGTGTTTACTAATATCTCACCGGCTTCTGTAGGTATAGCTGCTACTGCATAGTTAAGATTACTATTTGTAAGCTTGATCATTTAAACCATTAGGCGCTATTCAGTGCGACGCGGATGACCTACGCGGATGTCCGCGACGGACGGTCAAATGTATTAAGCATATAAAGTGTGTTCAGTGCGACGCGGCGAGGGCGCTCCGCGTCGCACTGAACACACTTTATATGCTTAATACATTTGACCGTCCGTCGCGGACATCCGCGTAGGTCATCCGCGTCGCACTGAATAGCGCCTTAATTTAGATCATTTTTTCCAATTCGAGCTGATAATTATGGCAAAGGAAAATAATGAATCGTTGAAACCAATCAGACATATTTTATTAATGTAGGTAGTTCGCTATTAGACATATTAGTAGTCTGAAAAGCTTCCAATTGCTTTATCATATACTAAACTTTTGACATTAAATCTTAAGAAGAATTTAATTACATGAAAAAGCAGGCACAAACATTAAGTGCGGAAAACACAAGTCTGTGTTTCTTTTTCTCCTGCGCAGGTGCAGTACCCGAGTTTGGCGTGCTGCACCGAGTTCGAAATGTTCGTGCGAGAAAATACACGCATGTCTGGCTTATCCGCAAAAAGTGCCTCAGCAGTTAATGTGTTAACTTTCCAGAAGCATAGACAAAGTGTAGTAAAGACTCGATAATGTTGAAATTGCATCATCTGCACAATATGAGTGAGCAAAGTAAGCACACGCCGTTCAATGCGTCACACGTTTAGTTTGATGATATTTTGTACAATACAAACGTATGATTGTCCTATGTGAATAAAATATATACTTATTCGCATATTGGATTATTACCAACTACGTATGCTTTATCTTTGCAAATTCAACCAGCAGGTACGTTATGATTTGAATTCTTTGGTGATATTCTGAATGGGGTAAGTAGGTTTTTGGCGTCGTATCTATAATGCCGCAAATAATTGTAATTATCACATTAATTGTTGAATTAAATATATTTGAAAGGGTTGAAGGTGAATCTTCTAACAAGCCAATAAATACTGACCACTCTCAATAACGCAATTCATACTGCAAGTTTACGAGTTTTACGACTGACGTTGGTGACGCGATTGTTGTGTTACCACTATACTCACTCAAGCACTGTTATTGTTTTCGTCTTCAAAGACCACCCCTTAATTTCAAAAGCCTTTTATAAATCCAACTTTCATTCAAAATCCCTTGCTAGGTATGAAAAGGACTGTCGACGTTGCTGTTACAAATGCCAAAGTTTACGTTGCTTCGGAGAACGTTGACCGGTCGTCCCACGACGTATTTTGCAATAGTTTCGTAACATCTTAACTGTTTTACAAATAACATCGTTCAGGAAACTCATCGGATAGTTCTTGTGATGACTAAACAGTGACATAATTGGCACACATGCTCCATCATCGCTTTTGCTTTTTTTTGAGTTTACATAGTAGTTGTTTCTTTTATATAAATCATGTATTTTTTAAATAAAGTCCATGTCTAATAGTTTTATCTCTATGTTTATGTTCGTCATGGTATGGTTTATGTAATATTTGATTGATTTCTATAAATCTTCGATGAATTTATCGGAGAATTCTTGATTATAAACGGTTATGTGTTGCTAATATTGTTGTTGTATAATTTTACGATCTACGAGATTTTTAAACAATATTGTTTAAAAATCCAATTGGTTGAGAATGCGTTGATAATTGGTAGCAATTCCATGAGTCTCCGGCGGCACTCCAGCGTGGTCACTGTACCGTGACGCCGCCGTTCACGGCCAAGGTCACCCACTAAAACAAACTGCGCACTCGATTCCTGTTACCAACTTCCATAATATCATTAGTTCCTTTCATGATGTAATGATCGTAATTTGTTATCGGATTTAAGCATTTTTCTTGCAGCTGATTTATCTTGTTACGTATTTTTGCTTTTATCTTTCTAATTTAGATTATGGAATATGCGCGTTAGATTTTAGCTATATATAATTTGCTTAATCCGTCTAATGTTATCTTGAATTAAGTTTCCATAACCTCTATAGGTTATGGATTATAAAATTTGGAAATATTCCGAGAGTTAAAAGCAGAAGTTGGTGTCGGCATGACCAATACAGTATTGCCAATCAATTGGTGTTGATTAGAGGCAGTGAATCGTGACTATCGGTTAGTAACGCGGAGTAACCTTGACCATGATTGCTCCGGCGTAATATCAAACCTCTCACCCCTCGCACCCTGCTGCGCTGTGCTTGCAAATCGATAATACCCCACTTGCATAGGGTGTCTAATATTTACGCGACGAGCAGAATCTGCTGCGTCATTTTAGATCGCAATTGTTTTGGTTTGACTCCCAAGTTTATTTTCAAATAATTTTACTTTCTGCAGGAATGTCTTCGGTGTTCGCTGTTCAAAAGAAAAATATGAGCCTTTATCGTTTCACTTATTTTGGGTTGCACATGCGTCATTCACGAATTCAACATTGACGCCGCTTTCTTCACCGGTTCTAAATGTTGACATCGTTTGCGTTGAAGCTGGGTTATTGTGTTGAACATTCGCGTGGCTTGATCCGAATCATTAGCTTTCTATGACTTATCTTAATTAAATTATAGTGAAAGTTCTTAGGTTTTCAGTCAAGTTCTGTTGAGATTATTATCGTGTCTCGTTCGGTGGCTGGCAGGCCGACTTGGCAATTTGTTCGAGTTAGTTCAACCGTCCTGCGTAGTTCGCTCTCGACTTTGATCTGATAATATAGATTATGATACATTGCTGGCCCGATTTAGAAATGACAGCATCCACTATAATGCTTACTTGTAGTTTATGCACTAAACGAATGAAATGTGTTATGTCCTGGGATATTGTGCTAGAACTACGGTATCTGCAGAGAAAAAATCTATAAAACAAATCGAATCAATCATGGACCGCGAAGCTATTTTCATACTTGTGGTCTGTAGGTACGCTGCATTTGCATTGCAATTAGAAAGTGATTCCTTGTAACAGCTTAGAGGTATTAAACAAAAGTATAATAGTCTTACGATCAGCGAACTAGAGAGCGTATTCGTGGCCAAGCGCTAATGCCAGCCGACCAGATTAGAAAGTAGAAACCTCCAGGCTGAGGGCACAAAATGTATTTGAAGCAAAACCTTTTCAACTTGAACTTAGAATAAACGTACATAATAAATCGGCTTACGATCTGCAAATCATTATGATATACGAATTCCAAAGTACCAAATAACATCATGCATAAACATAATATGACTGGGTTCATAATGCCACATGTGGTAGTGCGTGGTGTCGATGAGTCATTCTATCATAGTCTTACTTACAATAGGTTTTACACACAAAATTTTCAATATTCGTAATGTAAGTCTTTGTTAATATTTGGGACGGCTATTGTTTCTTTTGACCTCGCCAAAATTTAGGGCAGATTTGGTTCAAGTTTACCTCAAGTTAAGTTTGTCAGAGATTATTTCCAACGAGTGTTTTGTAGGGCTGCTTCTCCGCGGCTTATGTAACTAGCCACGTTGTCTGGCCGGTGGAGAGCCACGTGGGGCTGCGGTGGCGGTCAGGTCACGCGACGGACATGCGACACCTGGACAAGTGTTCAGTTACCCTGCTTCTATTGTAGTGCTGATTGGATTCCTTTGCCAATTTTTGCTTTGAGTATGCTCTCATTTTTTGTTACATCACAAGCTATGAATTCGTGCGTATCATTGTTAGGTATTTGTTTTCATTTTTCTGTCAAGACATAATGTCTTAGCTTTACTTTTGGTGTACGGTGTAGGAAGCGGTTCCGTGACATATCATGTTTGGGCTTTGTGATTCATACTCTTGATTTTGTACATTTTCAGCACGCACATCCCTCCTTTGTTTTCTTTAACAAACTGTGAAATTGGTTTTTGTTTACAAACACCTTGTTGCTATGGCGTATACGATTGTGTATACTTGACAGGAAGTTCGTAGGTATGTCGTCGGGTGATTGTGTGTGGGCGTGGCAGCTTGATTGTCAAATGCTCGGTTATTGCGCATTTTGTTCGACGCCGTCTGCCGTCGCCGGCGCCTGCGCCCGCCCTCACCCACGCCGACCTCTATTTACTAATTCACGAGTTTCGCTTTTATCATTACAATAATTACGAGGGCATGCATAAATGAAAAGTACACGCATCACCCAATCAAGCGTGACGAATCGAATCAAGCTGATTCGAGGAAGACTTCTAAAATATCTAATTCAGTCACGTCTGCCCGGTTCTGCTTAGTGGTTTCCTCGTTATCACGTGCACTTGTTACTAATCAGTAGCAAACAATAGATTAGATTCGAGATAATGTACGCTCCAATTACGCGACCGTGTAAACGCAAGAGGCTTAGGTTGTCTTAGCAAGGAATAAGCAGTTAATCGTAATCTTCTTTTTTAGAGGATTAGAAAATAAATATGTTTTTCTGCATCGTCGTTTTGTTTAGTAGAAGTACCTATTGTGTTTTTGGCTACATGTTATAGGTACGTGGATTGCGGCACGTATACATCAGGAGGTGGCATGATTACAGTTGATCTGTCTATCTATTGCTCGTCCAATTTAGCTTCTGGAGCACTTCAAGAAAAGTCTAAAATTGCTGCCATCTGGCTGAAATAAACACCCAAGCTGCAGTATCAAATGGTCTTGAATCGAATGATTCTATAAATTAGATTGATATATAGATAACATTCCACATCAATCTTGTTTCAAATATAGACCATTTATCAGACAACAGAACTTGTGAACTCTTGAAAGAAGCAGTTTGCTACAGCTTAGCTCATAGAATATTTACCGGAGTTTAAACTATAGAACTTGTTAGTAATTCAACTGGTTACAAACTATCAAACAGTGATCATATGGTAAACGTATGTGTTGCTCGGGCCAAGAGTGGGAGCGATCGCGTAATGCGGCGCATACGCAGCGCTGGGCGCGGCCGCACCGGTCGTTGAACCGGCTTTGTTTGCCAACTCAGCCACGGCAGCTGCACGCCACGCACGTACGAATAACATTATCGATGACGGTGACACGCTCTCCCTGATACAACGATTGTCTTCCGTGATACGTCACTTGACGCGTCCCTACAGAATTAGACTTGCCGTACCCTGCGAGACTATGTAAGATTCTTACGCGATGATACTTTACACTTTGGTTGATTTCCCAACTAGTTATGATGACCTGAAATTGACGATTGATAAATTATCTGAAAGTGCTTGGTGACGGAGTGTTATTATATTATCTTCTTTGGTGACGGCAAATACAGTTACCGGTAGTACGAAGCTATAATTGAAATACCAAATTGCATACCCTTTACTGTCTAGTTTACGGAGTCAGGCTAATCTCTCTGCTTCATGCTAGGTTCGAGAGTCTGCATCTATGCGACATTTGCTTTTAGAAATTGTCTGTACCACTCCGTTTTCATCATCGACAACTCGTCCGTGTCTAACGAGCCGATCTGTTATTCAATCGATTGTTACGAGTTTGAAAACCGACTAGCATTAAAATTGTAAAGCCAAACGCGGTGAAAACTTGGAACAATAGCTTGGCACCAAAACAGAGGAGAGAGTAGGCAGAAGTCATAAATACGAGGAGTCAACCGGACGTATTATGTGCAAATGTTGTTTGTTGCTTTGCCACTTCTGAAAAACAAAAGCTTCCTTGATTACATGCGTCTTTCAGAGCCATTTATCAGGTGACTTACGATAAACATGTTTTCAGTTTTTTAAAGACAAAGAAGTAAGCTCATTAGCGCTGTCTTCAGCGAACCCATCCATCAACGAGAATTTAGGCTAGATAAATATATTATATACTCGCAAAAAATTTCAATGATAACATCTGTTTTATCACCATTAGTAACTAGGTACTATCTTCTACTGCTATAGCATCCGCTGTCCTATTCTGATAACGATTCGAATTAGCACATAATGGTTCTACTTTGTTGGGATGCCACAGCAGGGAGAACTGAAATTCACCACGTCTATGTTATATTGTAAACATTTTGTCCTGTTTTATCTTAATCATCAAGGTAGTTTGATCCATATGTATGTACCTAATACAAAACTTTGCTTGCATTCAAAATATTTATCATCACGTCTGCAACGTGTTTTCTTTGTTATCATTCACACTTTGGGATACACGTAATAATAATATAATTATGTAGGTAACTGAAGCAGATCATTTAATTCTGTTTCAATCTTTGTCATTTATGCTAGACAGGCTGCTCCACCGCCAGTTTTTCCTCAAATAAATTATTTTATTTGTACCTTTTCTATCTTCCTATGTCTGGTATTATATTTTTCTTTCTTATTAGGCCTACCTTTTTTATACTTCAACACGAAAGATATACCTACCTTTCGAAGTCAGGCTCTATAAGGTAGATGATCTTTCTTATAGGAATCTGAAAACCAGGCATTTAAAGTTGATTGTTTTTTGACATTCTTATTATTGATGTAGGAATTCCGTTGACTGCATATTTTACACCACTGCAACAGGCTACTTTTGCTCACCCTTGGAAAGCAGGTGGTTAAATGTTGTTTTTAAACATTCGCGATTTGAACACGTTAATATTCTTATATGCTACGAGACTAATCGCGCACTGAAATCACGAGATAAATAAATACCTCATTAGCCCTACGTTTCGACCGAGTTGCGTAGATCGTGGTCACGAGTAGACCCAGTCCCAGGCGGTTAAAGTTGATTGCAGTTCCATGATATGCTTAAAGTGATGTAGTGTTTCCATTGTCTACAGGTGTAGGGCGCTGCAGCAGCCAGTCGGGCAGCGAGCGGGAATCGGACGGGCACCAGCACGCGGAGCCGTCCGCGCCAGTGGCCATCCCCGACTCAGACGACCTGCTGCGACGCAAGGAAGAGGCGCGCAGGAAGCGCAGGAGGAAGAAGCGATCGGGCAGCTCCGTGGTCACCTCGTGTTTCCAAGGTACCTATACCTACGTCCTACTTCCATGGTACCTATATCTACCTACACTTTATTTATACCTACAGGGTTATCTGTTTGCCCTATACTAAGCCGCAAGTGGGCGATTAAGGCCATCATTATAAACAATTTTTTCTATGGGCCCAACTCAAAATCCGAGAAAAAATTCAAAACTGAACTGAATCAGCTGTTTGAAAATTTAGATTTAAATTGAAATTATCAGCTGATTCATCATCAGCTGATTTTTTTCTCGAATTCTGAGTTGGCTCCATAGTAAAAGTTGTTCATAATGATGGTCTGAATCACCTCTTTTTGGCTTAGTAGGTACATCAGTTCTGGATAAACCTGTGTTAGATAATCATTCTCGAAGAAATTAATTCTTTAGATCTCCAGTCTTCTATAAGCTTGAATGAAGGGTGCTGCAGCTGGCATTAAGTGCAATCCCAATTAGGGCCTTAAAAGATGAAGGTCAAGACATCACACTAAATAAAAGTACAGAAAGTGATATTTAGAACAGAACGTATTGAAAATCTAACTCGGAAAAGTAGCAGAGAAAACGAATCTAATCTACTCTTGTAATCACAGAAGAGAAATATCTGGTTCTGTACTTACTTGATATAAATTCTTGGGTTACATCTTTCGTATTACATGAGCATTTTGACCATATCGGTGTAGATGTTGTAGACATTAAAAGAAAGTTTTGTGAAATGTGAAACACAACCAAACATTTTGATGGAAAGATAAGCCCAAAAATGAGTAACTTGTGGTACCTACTAAAGTTCAGGTACTTTTATTTCACGTTTAAGTTTTGAGGGCTTGTTAGCTCATGTAAAACATTTTATCACATCCAAATGTGGACATATTATGAAGCAATATCCTTGAACGTGTCCCAAAGTAAGAGAAATCCCACCTTCGTAAAACGTCGGAACAAAATTAAATATTGAATGTTGTCTCTTTATCTCTGTTTGCATTTGCATGACCAGTTAAAAACTGGTTCTGTAAAGTATATTTTTTATCGTATCTTTACGAAAACATCTCAAAATTTTAAAAATAACTTTGCTTTTATAACACAGAATCTTCATCATCATTAACACACAAGGGAGAGGAAGCCTACACCCAATCGATTTGGTTTATTTTAAACTTATTAATAAAACAAATTTATTGGCACATGATCTGAGATATTATTATAGGTTTCAGTATAGGTATCTTTATCAATCATACCAATCTACTGAATGATATAGGCCGTGCCACACAAGTTGGCGGATGTGAAGTCAGCTACAAGATGCGCAATATCCAATCCTGACTCCTTAAGCTCACATACCTGAAGCGGCACGTTGATTGGTTATTGCACAGCTTGTAGCTAACTTTACATCGGCCAACTTTTGTGGCGCGACCTATACTTGGTTATCTTTACCAATGGATCGTTGACAATTTCCTCGCAGCGCTTTAAGACCATTCACTGACCACACCTTCCCTTTTCACAGACCTGTACAAACTAACGGGCGAGGTGCTCGGCGAGGGCGCGTACGCCTCGGTACAGACGTGCGTGAACATCTACACGGGCCAGGAGTTTGCAGTGAAGATCATCGACAAGGTGCCAGGCCACGCCCGCGCCAGGGTGTTCCGCGAGGTGGAGACTTTCCACTACTGCCAGGGACACCCGAACATAATCCAGCTCAGCGAATTCTTTGAGGACACTGACAAGTTCTATCTTGTCTTCGAGAAGGTTAGTTTCTTTTAGTTGTAACCTCATAATCATGCATTTAGAATTTCGCGGCTTCTGTCGATGGAGTAACTTTCACGTCTTGCGCTCCTCCGCCAGTGTCTTTATCCCCCTGAGCGACATGACATCTGCCGTCTCTTTGATTTGATCTAAAAATGCCCTCCACGGTCTTCCTCTTCCTCTATTTTCTTCTACTTTTTCTTCTATTATGATTTTCATTTCATTGTCAAGTCATACTAGGTGCCAAACATTCTTTCTTACCTATTCTGTTTTCAAACGTTATAATAAGTAAAGATACTTGTAACTAGATAATTTTAACACTTTTTCGAAGAGTAGAAACGCAGAGTTGTTTTGGGAATAGTTAGATCGTGTTTTGTCTTTTACAAGTGAATTAATACTGTCAAAGAAAGAAAAATACAAACCACAAACTAACTGCTCCAAAGTATCTCTGCGTTTAATAAGTAAGGTTGTTTACTTAAATACTTACTAAGTGTAACTACTTTTTTATATATTAAATAAAGTTTAAAGTAGGTACCTACACATTACTTGATGTTGGAATTAGATGGAGTAGTAAATAATAATGGTATCTAGATGTACCTATATCGTTATATGGTGTTTGGTATATCGTTCTAACTTAATTTCCTAATACTACGATCAATGAGTAAGATCTATTTAGTAGATTCGATTTGATTTTGAGGTGATTACGATTATAAGGAACGTTTTACTACCAAATTATGCATTATAAACTTTTCATATGCAAAGATTATGGGCAATCAGTAAGTTATTATTTTCAAGGTTTTATGCGATTTTCCATTGAAAGTGGAAGTTATTCAATGAATACTCAATATGTTCCAGTCACCCTACTGTTCAAACACTGATATCATTAATGAAAAGAATTCGCTTCGCACCGGCGAGTTTGTTTTTTTAGCGAACTATGTTATATCTGACACACAAGGCTGGAATTTTCATTTTTTAGCCGCACCTCTATAGGTGAACTTTACGGCGAACGATTTGCTACGCTTCGATACTTTTGTTTTCATTAAAAGGTATACTCTATTGCTTTTGTATGATTAAAAAGAAAACTACGTCTTTCAGTTATTGATTGAAGCATGTTGACAATTATATTTGTCCTTTAGCGATATCATCAGTTGGCTTCATTTCTCTATCATCTATCTTTTGATATCAAAACTAATTACTAATTTAAGTTCGATCGACAACTAAAAGTGATAAAGTTTCTAAATATTTAATGAAATTGGGACCTAACACGTAAATATGTATTACAATTTTATCAAAAATTTTCTATAAGTTACTGTACATCTTTCTGATGAAATAACGACACTTATTGCTAAATATAATTTTGTGGCACAGATCTGTACGAATATGAATCATGACCAAGAATACAGCCACAGCACAATGCGCCAAACCACATGTCCGTTAAACATTTTAGTTGAAGCAAGTGGCTTTCTTTGTTTCACATATTAAACTATATTTAGTGCATAACTAACTACACATTTGGATTATGACCTTTGCATCTTCGGAAATAAATGATACGACCTTTTTACTTTTTCCGTACGTTCCAAAGTGTAAATCTTAGCTATCTAGTATTCTACTATTCTCTGTAGTACGTTAATACTATGATATGCTTAGTTTGATTCAATTCCACTGTCCAAAAAACCTAATTTACGATCAAAAATACGTGTATAGTCATTTATTATTCCTTCCACTTTTATTTTATAGATGTAATTTTGATCCTATCAAGGGATCTATAAAAAGTTGTTATTTCTTTATCATGAATATTTCAGATAAACAGCCTAATATTCTGATGTTATATGAGATAGTACATTATTTATAATGTCTGCTTGGTACTTATGAGCTTATCTTGTTATGTCTATCCCCACTAATACTTATTTTATAATAACTAGCTTTTATAAGTATAGGTATTTCAGTATACGCATAGGTGCCTACTTCTAGTAATTCTGTATGGATAGGTATTGTACTTGAGATAACTTCTGAACTCGTATATTTTGATATATTGTCTAAGTCTAGGCATCGTAAATGCTGTTAAAGTTTATTTAGTGCCTGTTTAGTGCCTGTTTATTGCCTGTTTCCTTAGATTGTATCTTTATTATGCCTAAATCGTGAAAAGGCTCGTTGGTATTAGAATAGGTATGAATTCTTTTATATTATTGTTCTATTTGATGTAAGTAATATTACGTTGCTAATACTTAATGCATATTTGCCCTACAAAAGTCTCGTTTGACTTTGTCTCGCTTGTGCAAGTTTTATGAGCGTTCTAAATTGTATGTTTAGTTTACGAAAAAACTTCTTAGGTATTTTAGGTTGATCTTGAGAGACCTCTAGCTATTCTCGTCAGATAGATTTGTTTACAGTAAAAAATATGCTTTGTTAATACCAAACTCGTTGCTTCATTATCCCATAGTTCTTCACAAAACAATCTGATAATGTTCATTATTGTTTTCTCCTCCAACATTTCATCTTCAGTAAGCGCTTCCATATTTTCATATTATATTCTTCATTTCTATATTGTATTCTTTATTACGGCTCCGAAACTATAGAATAACAGTAGATTTTTCTACCTGGAATCAACTCGAATCTACTTTGTATTTTCTACTCCCGATGTACCTAATACCAGTATAGTAGGTACATATTCACGATAAACAACGATTGTCTTTAGGTACATTTTTCTACAACTTGTAAAGTTAAATTTACTTCTCTAATAATTGTGTTATCGTTTGCCTGTTATGTGCCACTGCTACCACTGCTGGTTAAAAGCCTCCCCCGATTTTTCTAGAATAACTGTCTTCGTGTATGAGAAATGTAATTAGGTACATCTTTCCAGTGCCATTGTCTTCTAGAAAGCCGGAGCCTGACATTGCTATGTTGGCTACAAATTAGAGCCTTGATTCCAACACACCAATGAGTGGATCGGTTTTGAACTGATATTGATCATCCAATATCAATCCAAGACCGGTCCTCACTTGGAGTGTTGGAACCAAGACTATAATTTGTAGCCAACATAGCCAATATGCGGCCCCGGCAAGAAATGTAATTCCAAAGAGACTAAAGTCCAGTTTCCTTTGCAACAGATCGTCGGCGGTCAGCTCCTGTCCCGCATCCAGGAGTACCACTACTTCTCAGAGCCGCAAGCGGCGGAGATAGTACGTGAGATCGCGAACGCGCTGCACTTCCTGCACGGCAAGGGAGTCGCGCACCGGGACCTGAAGCCTGAGAACATACTGTGCGTGCACCGCGACAGGCTCTGCCCCGTCAAGATATGCGACTTTGATCTCGGCAGCGGAATCAGTTTCACGTCCAGCCTCGCCAGCCCGCTGGCCACGCCGCAGCTTATGACACCTGTAAGTACCTTACATCTTTTATATCGTCTTTCCCCTTTTATTTATCTTCTTCTCTGTTCTTTTCTACAACTACCACCGAAGTTTGCTTGTGATTGAAAATCAAATCAAAATTGCAAAATAATCTTAGCCTAATAAGAAAGAAACGAAGTTTCCGAGTAGTCCAAGTACCGAGCTATACTAGGCTCTAGAGACTTCGAACCAGTTCTTTGGGTTGTCTAAGTACCTACCTTATTACACAGCAATATCATTTCACACCTTTATTAGATAATGTGTCTGCTTCCGAGACAAATGGGTTCGGGGTTCGATACCTGGCCGGATAGGTTCATGTCTTTGCGTGTGTTCCGTTTCCAACGCAGATTGCGGTATGCGGTCTATTATTCCATTGCACTATTTAAGAACTTTCTTTTCCAATTAATTCCTTTTTTTACAATGAAATACATACCTAATTTATAAACGTTTGAGTCTGATAAGCAAATAAATAACACGTAGGTAGAAACACATGAAATGTAATGTAACGATTACCTAACACTTATCTGCATTATGTGGCTATCTCTTACTTTCTTTTTATTGTAGTTTCAAAGAAGGCATTATAATGATATTTTGCATATCATTAGTCATTTATTGCACTTAGGTAAATATTATTTATGCATTATCCGTATTCCGAGTATTGATATCGGTGATATGGATAAACATTCAAAGGATTTGCTTATCATCGACATTTATATTCACTACCGAAAGAATCCTTGACTTACATTTGACTTTTCCGCGTAATATGTTATTAGTAGATACCAAGTAGTACAGATTTATGCAAGAACTAATCGGAGGCAAGGTTTAGTACTTAAAATAAGAAACAATTTTTGGCTAAATATACGTCCCGTCATACACATCAGCGTCCATCTATATGTATACCTACAGTTTCGGTATAACAACCACTCACGAATTTTATTTGTATAATTAGTGTGAACCAAAAAAGTTTTTTGAAAGTTGGTTCAAAACGAACCCTTACTTCCTTTATTATCTTTATTTTTGAGATATATATAAGATAAGAGTATCATTCACAATGCATAAGAAGATACTTGATGACGGTATATCAAACGCGTGGTATTCTTTATCTTGATAGACAAATTGCAGACGACTTGAAAGCACTAGACAAGTATACCTACATAGGTTCTTAGTCAGACAAAGCCTGCATTTATAAACATAGTTAACAGACGAAGTTGAATAATAAACTTTTTATAACCAGGCCAAGCTCTTTCAGATAACCTGTCGAGAACTCCGTTGATAAAATGCTATCTAATGTTTGCACGTGAATTTATTATCGTCAACATTAAATAAATCAAAAGCATATTAAACAAAACAGTACTTATATTAATAGACAACTATTTTGCATATTTAATTTTATGACTAACTGATCATTCATTTATTCAAATGGAAGAAGAATCAATTGAAACACAATTCATTAACAAATTGAAGTCAAATGTTAATGAACATGATGGACACTATTTGTAATCGTGATTTCCCATGAATATCTGATGTCTGCATACAAAGGGCTTAGACCCTGCAAACAAAGCAATTTAATGTTACCCAATTGCTATGCCGCGTCCATATAGACGGACCTTGAATTCTTGAATGTAAATATCGGTTTCCTGTATGCAGTTTACTTATTCTTAATTATGGCGTCATCTGAAGCTTGACAGTACACCTATAGCTACGAGTACATATCATCTGTAACGATGTACATATTAAAATACATCGGACGGAACATCTGTCCCTATACTTGGCATTGTATCTGTACGGAAACATAGATTTAAAAAAAATATTGAGACTATTGACAATGTGTTGTGATATATTTTTTTGTACAATATAAAAGCTAATAATGTATATAATTAGTAAAAAAATATTTTCTTGTTGTTGGCAACACTGAAATGACAGTAGCTCGCAAGATGGCGAACCGTGCGCAGGCGTCTACTTCACGGAAGGTAAAAAAATAGATTTATTTAAGAATTTCCAAATGATTTGCTAAAATTATCTACTAATATTATGTGTCACAAACGTTACTTTATGCGTATGTGTTTTTTTTATTGAAACTGGGTCTTTATAGTTTGTAATTTACCCATTTTCCCGAATGTATCTGTAGGAGCACACTGCCAAGTACGCAGTAAATTTGCAAACATTTGCTTAGTATCTGAGGAGATACACTGCCCGTTACGTATGAAATCATGTTGGTAAAATAAATTTTGTTTAATCAACAAGTTTATTACGACAATTTTATTATTTTATTAAAGTATTCTTAAGTTTTGTTAATATTTGATCGAGCGAGCGAAGGGAGCGAAGATCTCAGAGTCTAAGGGGAACATTTGGCGTTTGTATGTGTAAATGTATGTATATATGTTTACTATATATTGATATATAGATTAGCTTTGCTAGTATACTTAGCTGTTGTTTTATTTGTAATCTCTAATTTGAATTGTATTTTGATCTGCAGGTTCAACCACACAATCGTCAAATAAATAGCAGAGCTCAAAAAATACTTGCTCTTGTTCCCAAGGTGGGGGCTAAATCAGACTTAGAAGACAGTGACTCATCTGCCGATGAGTTACAACACTATCCATATCATTTTCAAACACACTCTGGTAGCAGTTCACCAGCTCCATCATTGCCATCGTCGCTTTTAAATTTGAATCTGTTGAATTCAGATGAAGAAATAGATAACGTGTTAGCTTCAACATCCTTACAATCGTTTTTGCCATCACCAGCATTAGAAACTGCAAGCTCTCCCTCAATTCTGTCACCAAACCAATCTGGAGTTCTACATCATGGTAACAAATGCCTCAATCAGTTAAAATCATTTACACACCCACCTTCGCCGTTGGCAGTCTCATCTGTCCAATCACCGCAAGCCATCGCTTCGACTAGCTATGAACAAGTGCCATCACCATTATTTATTTATTTTTTATTTATATTTATTTATATATTGTTGGAAAACAAACAGCTTTTGTAATACTTATAGTACGATAGCAAACACAGAGAAGCCTTGCAGTTCTCACTAATAGCTAAACATTCCAGTTATAAAGCAAAAAATAAGTTGTAAAGTATTTAGGTACGTATTTTGCAACATAAGTGCAATTACAGGAGCCAATACCAATATAGATCGCTGAAGAAGAAGAAGATAAAGAATACTAAGAGAAAAGACCTAGTCATCCGAAAAGAAAATAGTACAGGCATATTTCTTAAAGAAGTTTTGTCTAGCAGTGAACAAATCTACATCTTTTGAATAGCTGAGATTGAAGTTATTGCACACTCTAATAAAATAAGAGTTTTGTTTATAATTAGTCACACGTGGCTCTAAATAGAGCATAAGGTGGTTTCTTCTGGAAACACGAGTAGGAACTTGTAATTTAATTTTAGATAGAAGGTCACTACAATCAATTTTATTGAGGACAATATTATGAAGGAAAGTTAAATCTGCTGCCTCCCGTCTACGACGCAGGGGAAGTAAGTGATGATGTTTGCAACTTGCATTATAATCAAACATTAAATGAGGGATTCACTCCTATTGACTATTTCAAACTATTTTTCTCTGATAATATCATATCTCTACTTACTGAACAAACAAATCTGTACAGTACTCAAGTGAAGGGTACATCGATAAATTTGACAGAAGATGACATCAAAGATTTCTTGGCAATTTTGATATTCATGGGAGTTGCAAAGTTGCCAGCTTATACAGATTACTGGTCCACTGAATGCCGATATAATAATGTTGCTGACATAATGACGTTGAAAAAATTCCAGATGATAAGACGTTACCTTCACTGTAACGACAATTTTAAAGATGACGGTGATCGATATTATAAAGTTCGGCCGCTTCTTCAAGCAATACGTGCCAACTGTTTGAAGATCGAAGAAGAGTCGCGATTCAGTATCGACGAAATGATGGTACCTCACAAAGGAAATAGAGCGGGAAGTCGGAAACAATACATAAAAAACAAGCCCAAAAAATGGGGATTTAAAATCTTTGTACGAGCAGGAGTTTCAGGTATCGTTTACGACTTTTTGCTATATGGAGGAGATGACACTTTCCGATTTCACCGATTAAGTGACGAAGAAAATAGCATGGGCTTAGGGTCGAAAGTCGTTTTGGCTTTAGCTCAGTCTATTCACCAACCCGCATGCAAGGTGTTGTGCTTCGACAACTTCTTTACCTCTATTGAGCTTCTGCAATATTTACGTAACCAGTATGGAATATTTGCTTTGGGGACAATTAGGCAAAACAGATTGCGAGGAGCTGAACAGAAACTGCCTACTGATAAAAATTTAAAGAAAAAAGGCAGAGGCTCTTATGCGCAGGTGCAATGTAACAAAAATAAGGTTGTAGTTGTGAAATGGTTTGACAACAAATGTGTGACCGCAGCAAGCACATTTGTGGAAGCTCGACCTGTACAGGTTGTAATGCGATTTAAGAAAGAAGAGAGAAGAAAAATGCCTGTGACGTGTCCAAACATAGTAAAGGAATATAATTTGAACATGGGTGGTGTTGATTTGGCCGACATGTTGGTTGCACTTTATAGAACACCATTTAAAGGTCACCGATGGTATTTGCCACTAATTGCACAAATGATAGATCTATCAATGAATAACGCTTGGTTGATGTACCGACGTGATTTTGAAAAGACGCGACGTCGCAATATATATGGCAATAATAGCAACGAGCTGCAAAAGATGAAACCGATTAGCCTCAAAAAGTTTCGACTTGATGTTTACAAAAGCCTTCTGAAATTAGGAAGAACTAGCCACGTAACAAACGTACCCTCTACTGCAGTACCTGTTATCAAAAACCCATCAGCTGAAAGGCCTGTTGACCCAGTTCGGTTTGATCAATGTGGTCATCTTCCCACATTTTCATCCAAAGGAAGGTGCAAATATTGCACCAAAGGACAGACGAAAGTATTTTGCCAAAAATGTAACTTGAGGCTGTGTTTTTTGCCAGAGCGCAATTGCTTTCTAGCTTTCCATACAAAGTAATAACCTCGTATGATAGAATAATATGATCTCATTTTTGTAATAGTTAACAGTAAAGTGTTACTTAATAGTAATAAGTGTAGTATTATGCTTATATAAAAATATAATTACCAGAACTTCAAGTTCTATAATAGTGAGATTGTTGATTTATTTGATTATTTTTCTAAATGTTACAGCAAACTTTGAGACTGTTGATATGCTCAATTTATTTAATTTGTAAAACTTATAAAGTAGTTATTGTGAAACAAGTATAACATTGTGATCTCCTAATTATGTAAAGCTGTTTTATGAATAAAATATATAAAATATTACAAATAACTTATTTATGGCACACATGGCAGTGTATCCTCTTAGATACAATTATTTTTGTTTGTAGATTGCTACCAACTTGGCAGTGTGTCTTGCAGGATACATTCTCTAAAATAAAAAGTAAATATTATAGATTTTATAAAATATTTTTTTTACCATGTTTATACGTCTCGTAATCCATTTTACACAGAAAACATACATATTTTAAGAAAAAAAAATCCTGCCAAGTATAGGGTTAACAAAGAATTGGAGGAAATACTTACCTACATAAATGAGTAGGCACTTCAACTTCCGAGTCAATTGTAATATTACGTACGTTGCTCTCTTTGTGTTTAAAAGACAACGCGTTCCACTTGACGGGTACTTAATTTAGATACTCGTTTTTGTCGGGTACTGCTGACATGAGTATTCACCCTTTGAACAAGAAGTGATGACGATGAAGCTTTTATACTATAGACTGAATCAAACTTAGCGTCTGTAATTACGAGACGAGTGATTACGTAGTAGCAAATTCGTTATGTCAGCTATCGAACATCTGGGTGTGATATTAGCTACAAGTTGCGGATAATCCAATCCTCACGCAGATGTTAAGTGAGCTTCAGTCAGGATTGGGTTATCCGCAGCTTATAGCTAACATCATAGCCTCCAAGATGTCTGGTTCGGGCTATATGTGACGAGAGGGGATCTTCGCAGCTTGAAGCTTATTTCACAGACGCCAAGAAGTTTGATTCGGCCTAAACCCACAGACGTAAACCAATGTTAATGTTACCTATACTCATTGCAAATTTTAGCGACGACTCAGCTAAGCTCTCATTTCCTTGCCCCCAGGTTGGCAGCGCCGAATTCATGGCTCCCGAAGTGGTGTCCCTATTTGCGGGCTCGGCTGCGACGCACTACGACAAGCGCTGCGACCTGTGGTCACTCGGCGTGATCGCGTATATCCTGCTGTGCGGGTATCCGCCCTTCCGCGCCGACTGCGGCGCCGACTGCGGCTGGGAGCGCGGCGAGAACTGTCGCGCCTGCCAGGAGCTTCTCTTCACCTCTATACAGGTAACTATTAACCACAATCGTCGGGCTAAATTTGGATCGTTTGCTCAATGTCTTTGCACTACTCTCTCTGTGACATATCTTATCTCCAAAACTAGCTCAAGTGTATCTCGAGGCTGAGCTTCATGTCTGAAGAGCATGATTTTGGTTACTTGAGAATTTGTATCTGGATGACTTATTGATTACCGCTGAACGATTTTTAAAACTGATCTTGGATCGAATTTTGACGTAGTTGGGTGTTGCATCCATCCATGCTTGGTTAAACGATGTATGGAAGATGCTTATCTGTAGGTATAACTACTAATTACAGTTGTTACATTCTAATTTTTCTAGGGTGAGCAAAAAAGTTTCTTGTTCGTGCCCCAAGCTACGCCCTATGTACATTTATGTGATATGGAGACAAAGTAGGAGTCGGAGTAGGAGTAGTAGTCTAAGAGATGTTTTTGAAAGAAGTGAAATGCTTATTTTCATTTTGTCCCACAGGACGGTCGTTACACGTTCCCCGAGGAGGAGTGGTCGCACATATCGCACGAGGCGAAGGACCTGATCCGGCAGCTGCTGGTACGCGAGGCGTCTGGCCGGCTCAGCGCCGAGCGGGTGCTGGCCCACCCCTGGCTGCGACGCGCCGACGCGCATGCGCACTACCCGCCGCTGCAGACGCCTATTAACATTAAGAGGTAAGGAACCAGTCTGTTAACTCTTTTGCTTCTATAAACGCGGACGGCAGTTTCAATAAACCTCACTTTACTGTACTATAACGGCCTTTTTGATAATCCACTACTGAAGAGGCGTGGAGGGTGATTCAGTTCTCTTAAATTCACTTCACAAGAATTTTCAAAATAATCCACAGTAAATTTGTTCTTTAATATTTACATTACTTAGACTAATTTAATAAGCATCATTCATGGGAGAAGAATGGTAGGTAATGGTGTCAGTCCAAATAATTACAATATTGAAACATTCTTCTATCAGTCTTTTTGTAACGATACCATTTTGATAGCGGTGAAAAGAAAGATGGAAACTAACCTTTTCTTGTCGCGACCTGTTCTTGTCGATCTCTTCATCCCCGAAAGTCGCGGCATCACTAACGAACGCCTTTCCCTTGTCTCCAGGAACATGTCAGCACGCAACCTGTCCAACTTCGCGGAGAGCGCGATGGCGGTGAACCGCGTGATCCAGCAGCACTTCTCGATGAACTACTCGTACATGGAGCGTCCGGCGGGCGCGCTCCGCCACTCCAAGTCCTGCCACCCGAGCGCTCGCCGCGCGCTCGACCCTCTCGGCGCCGAGGACGCGCCGCTCGGCCTCTCGCCCCCCACCGAGTCGGAGCTGATGCGTCGCCGCATGCAGCAGGCCGACAAGCCGCTGCCTGTCCACTAACCCCACCTCTCTTCCCGCTCCTGTTCACAGGAACACTCCTTTGCGAAACTAATATGGTTGTACACTTCAGTGTCTTTCCATATCGCGTCTTACGTTTATAACAGGAGCGTTCCTTTGCGAAATGGTTATGGATTGTAAACGTACGTGTCTTTCCATCGCGGTCTCTGCAGCTACGGTCAGCAAATGTTCGTTTGTTACCCCATTTGCAACAAGACCGCTCCTTTGCGAACGAGTTGGGATTGTACACGTACGTGTCTTTCTATTTTGCGTCCTCTTTAGCTACTGTCAGCAAATGTTCGGTTATTATCCTACTTAGAATGCGGTTCCCTGGCAATACTTAGTATGAGCCAGATCTGTCCTTAATACTCGTTGCGGTTTGTCCACTACAAAGTAATGGCATTTGTCAGCGGTTTCTCTACTTATATTAAAATAAAAGCTTTAGCTGCATTTGCAGTCGCGATCAATATCTGAATGTAACTTGCTACTATATAGGAGTGACCAGAATTTTGACACAAAGTTCAGATAGTTATGCTCCGGGGTGACTCAAATATTTGCTGGCAGTACGTTACTGGTCCTTACCCTTCGACGACCGAGGAACAGTGACACTAGGCCGCATCACTTCGCTCCAGTGTAGTATGATAGTGATTCCCCGGACCTTGTTTCCATAGGCCTACACGTAACTTCTCCGCAGATCTGTGCTTTACCTTTCTTTCTTGGACAATATTTGCAAAGTGCTGTGTAAAGAGTGCAGAATTGCAGAGTTATGTCTGTATGACCTGTCCTCCCCCCCATGCCCCCCACTCCCCCGCCCGCCCCCCGCACGCCGGCCCCCCCGTCCGGGCGTGCCTACATTCCACCGAGCGCGACGCGTCACTCTGTGCCAACGGAATATTCCGCCAGTGATAAAGATGATGATGATGACCGTGTAACGTGACGGATGGCTCCGCGACCGGACCGCCCGGCGACGGTTTTATTTGAGCCTTTTGAATATATATTTTTATGAGTAAATAAAAACGACTGATAGTTTTTATCGATAGAGTATTTTGTGAGTTTATGTTGAGGCGGTCGCCGCCCGAGACCGACTGCGGTCGATAAATATCGTATTATATTGAGATAGTTGTGCCGATCATACTTTATGTCGATTACTATAAAAAAAAATTTTTCTTATTTTGGATTTATGAAATCCAGTCGAAATTTTTGAGCTTATGTATTTGTGTAAACGCCTTTCGTTCGTGGCCTATCCTTTTGCAATAAATAGAAATTATGTAATTTTCGATGAAGTTTTCGGATACTAGTCTGTTTGTGATTGTAAATGCATTTTACCAACGATGGAAAACCACATCTCACTAATTAAGAATGAATCGATTGTTAATAATAAGAGAGTCGAATACAGTAAGAGCAATAAGTTACATTTTGCTGCGAGGTGCAAGAGCAATAGCTACATAAGATCATCTGATTTGACCATGATTTTACTAATAACTTCTGTCGTCTTGTTGTTTGACAAATGTTTATCAGCTCTTCGTTCACTTGAATAGCGAATATAGCGGAAACGTTAGTTTTCTCGGCATAACAATAGATCACAATGAGCGACTTTCCATTTCTCTCAGTTTGTCAGATCAAGCGACTGAAATTAGGGTCACGTCAGAGAAGATTATGTAGAGGTTTTAATAATAATGGCTTGTAATGTAAGTACTATTTCTATCCTGGTAGTGATAGTGTACGGTTTTGTAAGATTCGCTTCGCATGGGCAATTTTGTACTGAATGAAATGTCATATATGACTCGGCTATGTTGATACATATAGTATGTTAGTGTTGCATGGAGTTCCATGGAACTGCCATAAAAACATTGTGATCAGTTTGAATACTTTTTATATTGCTGAAAGAATGAAGAGAAGGAATAGAGAGTATCTAATAATAAGTGTAGACTTGCTAGCCTTGTGTAGGGCTTTATTTGATTGGAAAAAGTCGGAGCGATGCCCCTAGTTGTCTTTATTTGTTTACACTTTCAAATTAAATATGACATTTTTGCAATATGTAAATTTTATAGTATATGTTTAAGATCAGACGTCTTTGTCCAATCAATTGTTCTAAATTACTCTCGCAGTTTGTTAAAGTTTTGTTTTCGACCATAACAATGATTTTAATTATCATTTTTGAATTACAGATGTTTGGATTTTTATTTTTTCGTTTTAATTTATTACCTTGTTGGCATTACCTACCTATCATTTCTACATCATATCTACCTAACCACATTCCTGTCTAACCTGTATACAGGGTTATTTATAATCATTTAGCATCTTTTTAGGGGTTTATTCTGTACATCAAAACTAACAACTTTTGTTTTACGACTTTTATTAATTCTAAAAAAAAGTTGTTGTTCCATAGAAAAATATCGTTCATCCGCTACATAATGTTTGGAACAGCTGTTTTTTTAGTTTAGACAAAAGTTGCAGAATAAAAGTTGTTAGTTTTGATGTACAGAATAAGCCCCTGAAAGGATGCTAATTGATTATATATTATATATATAACCCTGTATATATACATGGAAAAGTTAAAAATTTCACCCGGTAACAGAGTAAAATGACATCAATTATAGTAAACAGTATGTTGAGGGTGAGTTTTGTCGTATACATGACGCACTTTACGGCGAGCGCGTGAACTTGTAATTTGTATGAACTTGTTGTGTTTCAAAAAAGCGCCGCTAGTGGCGCTGTACATTTCTTCATACAAATTACAAGCTTACGCGCTCGCCGAAGAGCGCGTCATGTTTACGACAAAACTCACACTCGGCAGGCATATACGTAGGCGCTGCGGAGGAGTGCGGAAGCGTGCCCGTAGCCCCGACACGGCGCAGTGGCGGAAACACCCCAGGTTTTTAGTGGATATGCCATCGTCTAGGGGTGGAGACTCCCACATAACCACCGGCCTCCCCAGGTTTGATGGTATCCATAAAGAATTTTCCTGGGTCAAAAAAAAGGCATACACGTAGGCACGTAAGTACGTACATTAACTTTCACTTAGGAAAATGTTGCAACAAAATCGTTATATTCGTATAAGATGTCACGAACATAGGTACATCTACATACACCACACACATAGTAATATCTAATACTAATAACACCCCTTTTTGACCAACGAACCAATCGGAGGAGGTACTCAATTCGACGCGTATATTTTTTTATGTATAACGCATAACTTTTTTCATAGTTGTCCGATTTTAATAATTCTTTTTTATTGGCAAGGGTATACTTCGAAATTGGTCTCATTTATATTTTATCGAAATCGGCAGAACCATTTTTGATAAATCAACAATCATGTGAAAAATGCCACATCGATCTGTGCGAAAATATTCGCGAATTCTGTACACGGGTGAACTCGGTCATGCTATTTTTTGCAACAAATAATTATTTCATCGGGGGTTAAAACTTCATGACAGTAATTTAATTAGTAAGTAGGTATGTTTACCTAGAGAAGAGGTAGAAGAGTAGGTACCTAATTGAGTAGCCGCACGTGCCTCTAGACTTAAAGCATAATAAAGGTAGGAAACCAAATTTCAAACAACTTCGGTTCCGATAATTTCTCATGTAAAATTGAAATAACACAAGTTGTCGAAGAAACATCATGGCTCCACTGTCTTCAAATATGGAGCCATCAATTCCCACCTTTTCATTAATGAATGAGCTCCCAGTTGGACTGACGCGAAAAACTGATCAATTTAACTGACCGTGTGTGCCCACCTTTATTATTATACTTAACCCATAAATATAGCACCGGAGTAGGTAGTAGGTAAGTATCGGCCTAAATAGTCCACTGCTGAACATAGGCCTACCCACGAAGGGTGATAGAACCATATCCACCACGCTGGCCCAGTGCGGGTTGGTTGGTTGGATTCCCATACGCCATTGAAATTCTTCTACGCATGTACCTACATATGCCTCACAATGTTTTTTTTTCGCCGAAAACCCAGTGGTGTAAATTCGTGTTCTCAAAACTGGCTACGTGCCCTAAGTTAAATTATGTTTACCTATAATAAAAATATTTTTCAGTATTATACTTATATCTTAAGCTCAGTTTATATTTAATTATTATACTATTTCAACGTCTCTTTTACAAAACCATTTGATTAATTCAACTCCAAACGAAATTCGTTTTGTCCACAAAATATGGGCCAGTAAGCTGAGTGTGAGTTTTGTCGTAAACATGACGCGCTCTTTGGCGAGCGCGTAAGCACTAAGCATGTAGTTTGTATGAAGAAATGTACAGCGCCACTAGCAGTGCGTTTTTGAAATGCTTTGTGCAAGTGCAAGTTCATACAAATTACATAGGTACGTGCTCGCCGAAGAGCGCGTCATGTTTACGACAAAACTCACACTCAGCATACAGCGCGTCGCATAGATTGGTCATTGCCCAGCTTGTAAGTATCTAACTTTACATCCGCCGACTTGTATGATTCGGCCTATAGGTGCTGTTGTTATTTCGTGAACCTTGTGGTTGCCATCCTACTGATCCTACTACGCTTGCCTGAGCAAGGTATCTTCGAGAACCATCTACGGCTGAAATGGACGTATCAGTTCTGTGTACTATGTGCCTTGCCCACTGCCACTTCTACAAGGTGATACCTACGCTGGACAATATCGGTAACTGTGGGCAAAGAAGTTATAATTTATAATCAGTGGCGTAGCGTGCCTTGGCGGGGCCCCGTTTAAAAAAATGTTAGGGGCCCTTATGAAGGATAAAGATATAAAACAAAAGAAAAAAATGTTGACATAAAACTAAAAGAAATATTTATTCATCTAGGTACTAATATGTATTATTCCATCCATCAGCCATAAGAAGTACACTGCTGGACATAGGCCTCCTCTATGGATCTCCAATAACGGTTACCGGTTGGAAGCGGCTTGCGTCCAGCGCGATCCTGCGGTCTTAATTAGGTCATCCGTCCACCTTGTGGGTAGACGTGCTACGCTGCGCTTGCCGGTACGTGGTCTCCACTCGAGAACTTTACGACGAACGATGGGTCATCAGTCCTCCGCGCTATGTGCCCTGCCCATTGCCATTTCAACTTGCCAATCCGTTGCGCTATGTCGGTAACATTTATAGTAGGTAGGCCTATGTTCAGCAATAGTCGTAATGACGTCACTTGTCCCACACTTGGGCACAACCCGCGCTACCTATTAGACTAAATATAAAAATTGGTAGTTATCGTACCTACATTGACTTACCTAAACGGTTGCAAAGAATATAATTATCTTAGCAAATTATTGTTTGGTACGAAGTCAAACTAATCAAGTAGTTAGGTAGGCGTTACGTTAATATTCCTGATCAAAAAGTATCCAAAGGGCCTGTGTTCTTTATGGGCGACTATCTCACGGCTGAACTGATTATGATGACTGTTGAGAGCTACTAGTTAATAGGCACAGATGTAAAAACCGCAGTACACTAGATACATACACCAAGTCTTGTTCCATTTAGATAAAAAGTTCATTTACTCACGACAAAATTTATGGGAATGCTGACTTGTGAAATAATGCGTAATATTGGGGGGTTCGTCAACGTCAAGTAAGTGCTTATAATTTGGATTAAATCTGCAGTCTACATGGATGGTAACAAGCAAGGTCACCTCTGTTGGGTTGGGATGCTGGTTTACATCCGTCTGGAAAGGGCTTTCCTTACTTTTATTTTTTCTCATTTTAGCGTCGCAGGTTTTATGCATAAGCCATTGGCAAAATGTATGGAACGTGCGTCGTACGAGCGTCGTACGGGCCCCGTCCGGCCCGTCCCCGACCCATCCCGCGCCCACCCCGTCCTAATATAAATCATCCCTTACCCTTGCCAAAACTGAGTCGCATTTTGTGATCAGACACTGTGTGTCTGTTTATAATGTATTGATCGATTTAAAATAGTCGATTATTTCGAGTGAGTCACATCCCTATTTGACATTTTTGACAGCTGACGTCTGATGTCTGATGTCAAATGTCAAAAAGTTTAACGACAGATAGAGGGCGCTGTAAAATTGCACGGCCACGTAAGTCAGGGTCGTATTTTCTTCCTTGATTTATTATATTTGCGCTGTTTTACTTTCTGTGTTAATATGTAAGAATGGTATAAGTGTTACCGAAGTGCCAGTGAACTTATTTCTGTATCAACAAACATCAAACTCCCGTAAGTGGTCATATGAATTTCGAGTCATCCATCGCCCTTCCGTCATCTCATTGGTGAATTAGCATGTTTTAATTGAATCCTCGTTGATATCACAGTTTTTATCACAATACAAACACGGAACCATGTCGGGCACGTAATTACATCACGTAGAAATAATTATTAGTTTATTATTTTCACTAAACTCGAACTCATGATTCCAGATAGTCAAGCCATGTCCAATTTACCACCGAATCCCTACAACAATATTGCGGGAGGACCCCAGATGAACGCTAATGTTGGCCCACCTGTGTTCAATCACAACCAGCAGTTTGGTCAAGTGCCATTAAATCAGTTGCCACCGGGATATGCAGGACTAAAGCAAGACGCCAATTCTAACAGCCCTTTACATGCGCCGACGTCTGTGCCTCAAAACAATGCTCTACAAAATGTCAATAACTACAATCAGAGTGGAAACAGTTCGCCTGCATTTAATCAACCTGGGATGCTACCTCCAATGAGGCCACCATCATCTGTAGCAAACAAAACTCCTCTGCCAGCTAACATTCCGCAGTCCTCTGGCAGTCCACGGACGGTGCCTACTTCCAATCCTTCTCCTACCCCATATCCTCCAAATTTCCAACCTCAGCGACAAATCAATGACAATGCACCACCATTGGTCCCCTCTAGTCAGTTTAGTCAACCTTTAGTGAATGGTCCACCAATTTCTTCACCCCCGGGACCAGCTAACCAGTTTCCAACATCTTCTAGTAGTTACAGTTCTCCTCCAATGGCCAACAAACCACCTGTACCAGTCTCAGCCTATAATGCCCCTCCTATGACTCAAGCTTTTGGGCCTCCTCCTGTATCTAAGCCCCCGGGACCAAATCCAACAACAAGTCAGCCCAATGTACCATTTCCTGCTCCTGTTGGTGGTCCGCAAAGAAATAGTCCATTAGTACAAGGCCCTCCTTTAAATGGGCCTATATCTGGTCCAATGGGTAGTCAGCCTCTTGGGCCACCTCAGTCTACTGCAATCAATGGCCCATCAATTGCTGGACCGCAACTAGGTCCACCTAAAGTTCCTGGGCTTGGCTTACCGCCTGGGCCTGGCTTACCGCTTGGCCCCGGATTACCACCTGGGCCTGGCTTACCCCTTGGCCCCGGCTTACCACCTGGGCCTGGCTTACCACCCGGGTCCCGCTTACCATCTGGGCCAGGCTTACCACCAGGGCCCGGATTGCCTCCAGGGACTGTAAGTGGACCAGGAATACAAAGTCAACTGCAGGGCCCCCCTGGAATGCAAAGGGGACCTCTAGGTCCTCAAATGGGTGGCCCTCAACCTCCTATGAGTGGTGGCCCTAGCCAACCATATCCTGGTCCACCTAGAAATGGTCCTTCATTTCCTCCAATGAACGCTCCCAGCGCAATGGGTCCTCCAAGTGGTTCACAAAGTTTGCCCACTCAGTTCCCTCCAACACAGCCTTCAATGGGACACCAAATGGGTCCACCGAGTGGCCCAACTAATCCCCTGGGACCTCCAATGGGACATCAAATGGGTCCACCATCCGTTCCAAGTCCACCTGGGCCGCCAATGAGTAACCAGATGGGTCCACCGGGAGCTATGAAGAGCAACATGCAAAACAGATATCCTCAGATGCCACCTGGAAATTTTAATAATCAGCCACCATCAATGCCGCCCATGGGGCCTCCATACCAACAGCCTTACAATACTCAAGCAATGACGCAACAAATGGGGCAGATGAGTGTGACGAGGCAAGGGTTCGACCAGCTCTGGGGTCATCAGATGATAGACCTCCTGCAGTGTAGACATATCTTGCCGGAATACCCAGAGGATCCCCCAGAAATTAAGCTGGGGAGCCAATTTGCTGATGCTGCCAACTGCAGTCCTGAGTAAGTAGTTTTTTTAGTCTTATTTTGGCATATGCAACTAAAAATGATTGGATTATTTGTGATAAAATTGCCCTACCCATTTTTTCAGTAAGTAATTTTTAGAACTGCCTTTTTGATCTTACTGTAAATCTTAGTTATTCTAATTTCTAGCTAGACTATCTAGATTTTAGCATCTAAGATTAAAATTTCCATCGAATTGGTTCTGCCGTTTTCTAGCTAAAACTAATCTGACAAAACAGGTTTCATTATTTCGTATGTTGCGCTAATTTAGTAATACATGTATCTGTTGTTTCATTTTAAGAGAAAATAACTTCACAATTAGTTGTCATGCTTAGAAAATAGTTTCAGTTTAACATCTAATTAAAATTAATCCATTATAAATGCAATTATATACAGATTTAACAGTGGTCCTAATTAGGAAAACATAACTTGCTCAAGAAATAATAATTGGTATTGTTTTTATTGGTGTAAAATTATTTACGAAAAACTTTTTAATATTTTAGTATTGTTAAGAAAATTTGTTGACAATCAAGCAAACATCATTGGGAATCTGATTTCTATGTTTCCTAAATGTTTTCTTTTGGGTCTGAGATTTTAAGTAACAGTGTAGGATCAACATCCAAAATAATACAGTAAAATTGTATTGGATTTACTTATTATGTACCATTGTTCTTTGTAATTGCTATGTTTTTGTAACTAAATTTGCATGTAAAATTTATATATTTAAGCTTAACATTTTAACATGCTTACTAACATTTCCAATCTGTTGGGCTATGTTGGTAACTTTTGATCTTCCACGGATGCTCCTTCTATCATTTCTCATTTGATCTCACTGAGAGACTCCGAGCATAGCTCGTTGGGCTACTTCCAGCTTATTAATACTGCCAATAGCATTACTATGGGCAGTTAAAAGTTGAAATGACAGTGGGCAGGGCACATAGCGCAGAGGACTGGTGACCGATGGGGTCGAAAAGTTCTTGTGGTCTTGAGACCATGTACTGGCAGGTGCAGTGTAGGATGTCCACCCACAAGGTGGACAGATGACCTCATTAAGTCCGCAGGATTGCACTGGATGCAAGCTGCTTCTAATTAGTGATCCATAGGGGAGGCCTATGTCCAACAGTAGTCATCCTATGGCTGAGGGATGGATAGATGGATTAACATTTCTGAAAATAACTTTTTTTGACTTCAAGACTAAAAATATGTTTGGAGGCATTAAAGTTTCTACTATTTATATGAATAAAGGTCATAGTAGCAATAACCTTAGGACATCCATATTCCTTTGTTACACATACTGATTGGCAAAGTACATATTTACTTAAGTTATTTATATCTCAAATGGGTATTCCTATAAATAAACAAGTTTTGCATGTATTCCTTAATAGTCACTATAGTAAGCCACAGTTTAGATATTACTCACTAATAGCCTTCAATATTTTGTGGCACAGAATACAAAACAGTGTTGTGTGTATTGAATGAACTTTTTATTCATAGTGTTCAAATCTTCTAGGTCGATGTATGGTATGACCTAGACCTAGATTTTTGAATATACTTGTATAGGTTGAATCAAAATTATCTGTGTCTGTATATACGAGACGAGTGGTTGCGCAGTAGCAAGCCTACTAATATTATAAACGCGAAGATTTGTGAGTATGTATGAATGTTTGTTACTCTTTCACGCACAAACAGATGAACCGATTTGGATGAAATTTGGTATGAAGGTAGCTTAGATCTTTGATTAACACATAGAATAGGCTACTTTTTATTGCGAGCTAACGCGGGTCACCGCGGGGCCCAGCTAGTATAAGCTGTAGAGTCGCACAATCAAACACTGTATGCTCGGAATTACTATTTATTGTACTTGATTATATAAACGTCCATCATATTCTATAGAGACAGACAATATAATGTACTTTATGGAGACAGACTCCCGGGCCTTCCATCTCGCAACTTATTCTACTATAAACAAAAACAATCACTCCTGACACTAAGTTTGTCCTCAAACTTATCCTGACTAATATTCAATTAATACAATGGTAGATTTATGAATGTTAAAAAAAAAACAATCATTCTACTGAGTTTGTCTTCAAACGTATCCTGACTATTAATACAATGGTAAATTTATAAATGTTAAAAAAAACAATCATTCTACTGAGTTTGTCTTCAAACGTATCCTGACTATTAATACAACGGTAAATTTATAAATGTTAAAAAAATACAATCATTCTACTGAGTTTGTCTTCAAACGTATCCTGACTATTAATACAACGGTAAATTTATAAATGTTAAAAAAAACAATCATTCTACTGAGTTTGTCTTCAAACGTATCCTGACTATTAATACAACGGTAAATTTATAAATGTTAAAAAAGAAACAATCATTCTACTGAGTTTGTCTTCAAACGTATCCTGACTATTAATACAACGGTAAATTTATAAATGTTTAAAAACACAATCATTTTAACATTAGTATATTCATAAGTTAGCGAAGCCGGAGAGGGGATTTGCGCAGCTTGTAGCTTACTTCACAGACGCCAAGAAGTTTGACTGGCCCTGTAACAGTAAGGCTTCCCAACACTTATGTTTTGGTATACGTAAAAAAATTGATTTGTTTAATGAATCTTGTCTTAATTTACTCTCTGAACTTATTTTTATACTCACCCTTATTCATTCCCTGACCTTGATTTTAAAAACCGGTCCAAGGAATTGCACTTATTTTAAACGAACTACGTAGTTACCGTGGATCGTAGTACTCTCGTTACTCGTATTTTACAGTTTTGAACATAAAGTATTGTTTTGTATAGGTGTCTTTCCACTATAACATCTAGGCCGCGCCACACAAGTTGGCGGATGTAGTTAGCAATAGCAATGCCGAAGGCTGCGCAATAGCCAATCAACGAGCGGCTTCATGTGAGCTTCAGTCGGGATTGTCAGTTAAGTGATTTAATTTTTTTTCGAAAGAGTACCTACTGTACTGTATCAGCCTTTTTAATAGTCCACTGCAGGACTTAGGCCTACCTACGAAGGGTGATTGGGCCGTTTCCACCACGCTGGCCCAGTGCGGGTTGGTGGATTCGCATACGCCATCGAATTTCTTCTACGGACTTATGCAGGTTGCCTCACGATGTTTTCCTTCACCGAAAAGCCAGTGGTGTGAAATTCCGTACATAAATTCCAAAGAACTCATTGGTACGGGACCGGGATTTAAACCCACGACCTCACGATTGCAAGGCGGGTGTCACTACCTCTAGGCCACCACGGCTTTCGATAGAGTACCTATATTACTTTACTCCCGATATTGTCCCATTTACAATTTATGGAAATCGCCTGAGCCGTTTTTGATACATCAACAATAATGTACATAGATGTCACATAATTCGTGCAAACTATTCGAATTATGTAGACGGTGGAAGTCGGTATTGTGATTTTTTTCGAGAAATAATTATTAATACAAAGAGATTTTTTTTGCCTGACACTTTCTTAGTATGGACTGGTGGGTGATTCTGTATGAAAACAAGCACGTGACGCGCTCTAACATGCTCTTTGTTTTTAAGAAATTAGTATGAAAATTACTTATTTTTCAAATAGCATAACTTAAACTCGGTTTATAATTTATTTTAACGTAATTTTACAGTTATCAAACAGTTCTCCAAATGAAATTCAAGGAAATATAAAAATTACTTACCTACCGCGTTACGTTAAGTTTTGTCGATAGAGAATTAGGCCCTGGTGTGTTGTGGTGGGCAACCACATTAATTATTTAAAAATCATTCAGCTTTGCCTTACTTATTGCACTTGTCAGAGTTCCATCCATCAGCCATAGGACGTCCACCGCTAGACATAGGCCTCCCCTATCGATGTCCAATAAGACCGGTGGTAGCGGCTTACATACAGCGCAATCATGCGGTCTGAATGAGGTCATCCGTCCAATTTGTGGGTGGACGTCCTACGCTGCGCTTGCCGGTGCGTGGTCTCCACTCAAGAACTTTTCGACCCCATCGGTCATCAGCTTCGCGCTATGTGCCCTGCCCATTGCCACTTCAACTTGCCAATCCTCTGGGCTCTCTGCTGATCTATGTCAGAGTTAATCCCAACAGATTACAAATATTTTTATAGCATCAAACAGTGGTTCAAATCAAAATCCGTTGTGATGAAATAAAACAAGCGGCAGACGTGACTTATCTCAGTTTTTGATAACGCGCACTTCATGCAATGTCACATGAATGTAGGGGAACTATTAACACACATTTTTAAGACTAAAATATAAATACTTCCGCTCACTTCCCACGCTAAGAAATACTAATTCTACAATCAATTTTAATTATATTGCTAAAATTAGTTATGACTAGTTTTTATCCGCGGCTTCGCCCGCATGATATTTTGATTTTTGACGCAATATCATTATAATTTATAGCCGATGTGTTATTCTGATATATAAGCTATATTATTGCAAAGTTTCATTTCAATCCGTTCAGTAGTTTTTGCGTGAAAGAGTAACAAACATCCATCCATCCTCACAATTTTTTGCGTTTATAATATTAGTAGGATGGTTTTGAATTAGTTTAAATGCTAAAATTAGTTTTTGACCGACGAAACGGAGGAGGTACTCAATCTTTATATTTATATTTTATATTTCACGTACATATAACTTTTTACCATCTTAAGTACATAGGTAACTCGGTTGCACTCCGAAGTTGTCGGCTATATCTTACGAAGATTCCCTCCCCGTAAAAAGGGGGTAAAAGAAAGGACTTCGCCAATCGGATTTTGTACGATTTAGCTTCGTTATTGCGTTTGTAATTTTTTTGCTACTTGATGCTTAATTATTATATACTACGGGACTAATCGCGCATTAAAATTATGAGATAAATAAATACCTCCTCATCCCGACGTTTCGGCCGAGTTGGAGTTGGAGACCGTGGTCACGGGGAAACGTCGGGATGAGGAGGCATTTATTTATATCATAATTTTAGTGCGCGATTAGTCCAGTAGTATATAATAATTATGTGTTCAAATCGCGAAAGTTTAAAAACAACTACTCAACACTATCCAAAATAAGAGTACAATGATCAATGTCGTAATGTAGAAAGGTGTTACGTCATGATGTAATGCGTTCATGTAACCACGCAATGAGCTATCTTATTCAGTAGCTACTCTCAATTCTCATAATTTATATTATTTTTGACCGACGAACCACCGGAGGAGGTATACAATTCGACGCGTATATTTTTTTTTATGTATAACCACGCATAACTTTTTTCGTAGTAGTCCGATTTCAATAATTCTTTTTTTTATAGGAAAGAATTTACTTCGAAATTGGTCCCATTTAAATTTTATCGAAATCGGGTGAGCCATTTTTGATAAATCAACAATAATGTGAAAAATGCTACATCGATCCGTGCGAAATATTCGCGAATTATGTACACGGGTCGTGTGAAGTCGGTCATGTTAATTTTTGCAAAAAATAATCTTGTTAATTTCATGGCAGTAAGTCAGTTACGGGGATTTTTTATTTATCAGATAATTCCGATATGCATCTGAAAACAACATTGTAGTTTCATATAAAAAATATTTTGGCAAACTTTCAACTGTTGGGTACAATCTCAGAGCAAATAAAAAAATCCAAAAGGAACGTCGTTGTACAGTCAAGTGAAGCCGGTTTTTTATACATGTGTGAGTGCATCGCTGTTGCGCCCCCATAGTTTGACTGACAAGCCAAGGCGTAATTTCATAGTTACCTGGATGTGTGTAATTGTCTGTACACGGCGAGGCGTAGTTTTGGTTGGCTTCACTTGTTTGTTCACAACATTCTCTCTTGATTTTTTCATTTGCTCTGAGGGTACAATAGAATATTTCTATGACAAGGAACGCAAGTTCTGAACGAAAAATTGTATCCATCCATATCCATATAGGGATCCACATCCACGAGGGAGGTCAATGTCCATTAGTGGACGTCATATAGTCATGATGACGATGATAAATTGGCAATGTAACGTTTCATCATTAAAATAATTTTAAATGATTAGAGGCAAATCTATTATTCAGATCTTGACGCGGAAACGATGTATCTAAGTAGCTCACTAGCTTAGCTAAATTCCTAGAAATACCTTTAAAAATATCACACTTTACATGTCAAGTATATTATCATGCAATTATCACTTTATATCAAATAAGATATACATCTCAAAATATTTACTTTTACTGTACAATTGTACATACAAGTGCTTGGTTATTCATAACTAGGCAGCGCGAGTTGTATCTGTCTTGGGTCCTACTGCTGCACCATAGTACAAGCTGCTTTTCATTGCGAAAAGGATTAGGCCAAAGATATTAAAAAATAGGCTATGATCTCCTTGACCCAGTGGGAACCTAAAGCAGGAAACATACTATCGGACGCGGCTTATGGACGCGACTGACAGCCGCGACTGATAGTTATCTAGACTATGAAAGTACACTGAGCCGTTCACACTATCGGACATAAGTCGCGGACGTCACCTTCGGACGACCTTGAGCGTTTGGACATCTTCGTTACAATCTAGCACACCGGATGTTTTAAGACTGTGCACATTGCTAAGACGCGTCCGTCAGCCGCATCCGATAGTATGGTTCCGGCTTAACGACCGAAGCTTCTCACGAAACTCCTTGCTTAAAGCCACACCTACGCGTAAACGCCAATCCTACTTCCTACTATTATTATTAGCGTAAAGATATCAACGCGAAAGTTTGTGAGTATGTATGGGTTTTTGTTACTCTTTCACGAACAAACGGCTGAACCGATTTGGATGAAATTTGGTACGGACCTTGGATTGACAAATAGGCTACTTTTTATGTCGGGCTAACGCAGTTAACGCCGCGGGGCGCAGCTAGTAATATTGATAGTTGTGAGTATGTATGGATGCTTGTTACTCTTTCACGCACCAACAAAGCAACGGATTGACTTGATTTTTGGCATGGATATATTTAGTTGAAAGGTCGAATAGTGACATAGGTTACTTTTAAGCCCCGAAAAATAAAAGGTTCCCATAGGACAGCACAAATTATAACATACGCGTGTAAAAACTAGTATTTGAGTAATGAAAGTAGTATATATGGGTAGGGGACACTTCTAAAAACAATAGATGTTAGTACTATGATACCCTAAACATCAAAATATCTTGAGAACGTGTGTCACGTTCTCAAGATATTTTGAAGTTCTCGTACAGCGATCTTTACATCCAAATATCTCGAGAACGTGACACTTTAGGGTACCATACTACGAAACATTTATTGTGTGTATAAGTGCCCCCTACTCATATATACTACTTTCACCGTGCGCGGAAACTTATAAAAAAAACATAATGGCGGCGGGTGGATATGCCACAAATGTTCAAACACCTTTACAATGTCTTTTGTTTTTACAGGATTTTCCGGTGTACCATCAATAAAATACCTGAGACAAACAGCCTGCTCCAGAAGTCTAGACTACCACTAGGTATTCTAATACACCCATTCAAGGACCTAAATGTAAGTAACATTTATGTTTTATAGGTATACAAATGTACATGATTGTATGGAACGCTGGTATTGAAATGACATTAGTAGATACATATAATTGTGCACTAGCGCCCGTCCGGCTTCGCTCGTCGTTAAATTAATTTTATAAATATTTCGGAAGAAATATTCTAAAAGATTGTGAAAACCGCATTGCAATCAGATGTGTAGTTTAGACGATGATGAATACAGAAACAGACACAAACAGCGACTGTTTTATAAAATGTAGTAACCAAATCGATCCTTGAAGAAAATCCAAAAAAAAGTGAAAAGTCAACTCGATCTGTCTGTCCATTGCCACGTAAAAGAGAAACAAATAAAAACTCTTTCGAATTTATAATATAGTGTTAGTAAGGATTAGTAATCTTTCTTTCATCTTCAAAATTTTATTAAAGTCCACGATCGTGAGTAAAATACTTCCGAGCAAACGATGAATATTTAAACTACCCAATTTACTATCAAGGTCACTTGAAAAAACTTTCAATGGCACATGTACAATTGGGTCACTTTTTTATTACCAACTTGTTTGACACACTTTTTCATTGCTTGCTTAGTAGTAGGCCACGTTGCTAGCCCTGGTGTCAGGGCGCAGATTAGATAATAGTTACTGCGCTAGGGTATTGAATTTTTGTTTTATCTCTTTTTTTGTCTTTATAACCCACTGTTAGGCTTTCCTCTGTTCGTGCCATTCATGACTGAGTCTCGCTAATTACATTCAGTTGCAGTCTACCAGTTCGTTTCCCACCTTATTTGACCCATTTTATTTTTCGTCTAAATTTTGTTGCCCTAATTTTGGCCACCATTCGGATGTGGCCACCAAGGCCATAAAAAGGCAAGAAACATTTTATTTAACGAACAAGCAGCAGGCATCAAACCTCACAATTCCGGACTCTAGTTTTATCATTATATTGGACACAGACAGATTTTCCTGTTAATTTCCATCAAGAAATTGCAGTGTTTTGGATCTATCGTGTGGCCTAAACTTATCGGTGAACATATTTGCTAGATGCTGCTTTTTCCTTGTCTGATTACCAACAAAAACCTGAATGCCATCAACGCCTTCACCTCTCTTCGGAGGTTGGACTGCACTTCATGTTACGACCATTTCGTCAAAGACTGGTTACACAGTAACTATTATCTTTGCTGCTAGTCTCTATCTTTTGTTTTTACCGACTCACAAAAATACTTCCACCAAATTAAATAACCACCAACCCGCACTGGGCCAACGTGGTGGATTTGGCTCAATCACCCTTCGTATAAAAGAATTGAATTGAATTCGTGGGTAGGCGTACGTCCTGCAGTGGACTATTAAAAAGGCTGATACAGTACAGATTCCCAAAAAGGAGGATGTAGTTCGTCTGTATGTATTTTTTTGTGTACGTTCATCGATATTTATGCCAACTGTGAACCGATAAAAAAATCTTTTTTTTTATATTTCCAAGTTGGTCCCATTTAAATTTTATTAAAATCGGCTGAGCCGTTTTTGATAAACGTCACATTGATTCGTGCAAACTATTCGAATGGTGAATTCGAACACGGTGGAAGTCGATGTTGCGATTTTTTTGCGAAAAATCATTATTATAGACAGTTTATTCTTGTTCGTCACCGTAAAAATAGTTTCCTATCGGCCACACTAAAGCAAATATTAGAAATGTGTACATACAACTTCTAAGGTCTCTCTCTCTCTCTTCCTGGCTATATGTCCCACATGGTGATGGGGTCAGCCTTCCTCACTTTCCTCCTCCACTTCGCTCGATCTTCGACATCGTCTTCGGAAACACTATACTCTCTCATGTCCCTCAGCACTACACCCCTCCATCTTGTCTTCGCTCTGCCTCTGGTTCTTCGACCGGGGATAGAAAGTTGCAGAGCCAAGTTGCCTACGTAGTCAGGTGGTCTTCTCTTAACGTGGCCATACCATCTCAGCCTACTCTCTTGCATTTTGTCGGCAATGTCGCGTACCCCCAAACAACTTCTAAGGTCTACGATTGCTGTACTTAGGTACTAAAGATATGCGTGATTTGCCATTTGATTTGAGTTTTGACGAAAGTTGTAGATCAAAACTAACAACTTTTGTTCTACAACTTTCGTCAAAACTCAAAAAAAAAATTTTTGTTCCATAGAAAAATTTAGTTCACCCGCGACAAAATGTATGGAACAGCTGATTTTTTTTTTTAGTGAGTGAGTTGACCAAATTCGTAGAACAAAAGTTGTTAGTTTTGATGTACAGAATAAGCCCCTAGAAGGATGCTAACTGATTAGAAATAATCCTGTATATCTCCGAACTTGATCAGCCAATTTTAATTATTTATACCAGTCAACTACCCTATCGTCGGTGCCGGTTGTTTTAACCGTTTATGTCAAATGATCTCTCAAGCGGTTTAAAAAACTGCCAAAAAGAGTAGCTTTCCATTCTATACGAACTTGCTTTAAAGCTGGGCCCCTGAATTGGTGACATAAAAAAATAGCTGTCACATACAGAAAATTATGATAAACAAAATTGTCAACGGTTTCTGTTTTATCAATGCCTAAATTAACAGCCGACAATTTTTTAGGTACAATTGATAAATAATCCACTAAGCTATCATTTTTAATCATAGCAATAGGTACCGTACACTAAAACCTAATTCAAAAACCCAAAACAGAGAACAATAACATTGAAAGATGTGTCAGCGAGATTGCAAATCGTAATAAATGGTCGATTGCATACGCAGAATAACAATGTTATCGCGATGCGTGTATACAAACAAACATTTATTTTATACGTACGCGAAATAGTAATTTAGCAATAATGCAAAATATAAGTATAGCGGCTACATTATCCTTTAATAATAATCGGCCAAGTGCGAGTCAGGCTCTTACCATATTCTGTTTGAATTTCGTCATCATCATTTAGTATTACATATTAAATACATCATCTGTGAAAATTTCAACTTTCTAAATATCACGGTTCATGAGGTACATGGTGACAGACAGACGGACGGACAGCGGTTTCTTAGTAATTGGGTCCTGTTTTTACCCTTTGGGAACGGAACGCTAAAAAGTAAGCTCGTTCAGGCCGGGTGGTATACTGAGCGCCACACAAATCGGCGGATGAGAAGTTAGCCGCAGATGACACTTCGCCGTGATTGGCTAATTATTGCGCACGTGTGCACAATGCCGATGCCGCGTAGCGTAGTGCGTAGGGAGCGCGCGGGAGTGCCCCGGCGTCTCGTCTCTCTGGCTCCCGCGTGTACCAATATTTCGACTTTTACGCAGCGTTCTGCGCATAACTTCCCATCCGCCGCTTTATACCCTTAGTACACCTGGTGTCAGTGTTTTTTAACCCCATAAAGGTCTCTAATATGGCTCAAGGGATAACCATTTTCTACCAGTATCAAACATGTTTCACTGCTGAACTCGGGCTTCATCTCGTTACATTTGATTATGTGAATTAAATGTAATGACATGAAGCTTGTTCCGCGCACTCACTTGCAAGTTCAGCTCAGGCAAAACGTGACACTTTTTCGTGCATGCAGCCGGCGTTCATCGATTTATAAGACGTTAACAAGGAAAAAAACCAAGTCGATGTTTCCAATGCACCATTCAAACATCGAGTTATGAAACGAACCGAACCTTGTACCTTGTACAGACGCGCCAAAATTTTACAATGGACGTTGAGGCAGTCTTTAGATGTGACCGTGTCATGGTCATGGCTGTCATAAATTAACAACCAGGCACGTGCTTTGGAAGACGTTAAATGGCAAATCACGCATATCTTTAGTACCTAAGTACAGCAATCGTAGACCTTAGAAGTTGTTTGGGGGTACGCGACATTGCCGACAAAATGCAAGAGAGTAGGCTGAGATGGTATGGCCACGTTAAGAGAAGACCACCTGACTACGTAGGCAACTTGGCTCTGCAACTTTCTATCCCCGGTCGAAGAACCAGAGGCAGACCGAAGACAAGATGGAGGGGTGTAGTGCTGAGGGACATGAGAGAGTATAGTGTTTCCGAAGACGATGTCGAAGATCGAGCGAAGTGGAGGAGGAAAGTGAGGAAGGCTGACCCCATCACCATGTGGGACATATAGCCAGGAAGAGAGAGAGAGAGACCTTAGAAGTTGTATGTACACATTTCTAATATTTGCTTTAGTGTGGCCGATAGGAAACTATTTTTACGGTGACGAACAAGAATAAACTGTCTATAATAATGATTTTTCGCAAAAAAATCGCAACATCGACTTCCACCGTGTTCGAATTCACCATTCGAATAGTTTGCACGAATCAATGTGACGTTTATCAAAAACGGCTCAGCCGATTTTAATAAAATTTAAATGGGACCAACTTGGAAATATAAAAAAAAAGATTTTTTTATCGGTTCACAGTTGGCATAAATATCGATGAACGTACACAAAAAATACATACAGACGAACTACATCCTCCTTTTTGGGAATCTGTACTGTATGTACAGAATAGGGCATGCAAAAACCGGGTGGTTTTGAAAAACCGGTTTTTTCGGTTTTTGATTTAAAAAACCGGGTAAATCGGGGTTTTCGAGTTTTTCGGTTTTTTTTGGTAAGTATATGAAAATACTAAAAATAATGGTTTGTTTGTTTGTTTTTGACCCTGTACTGTCCCATTGTTGGGCAAAGGCCTCCCCTCGAGATTTCCAGTTGCGTCGGTCTTGTTCTGATGCCTGCCAATTTGGATTAAATGTATTCGCGCTATCTAATAGAGAGTGCAGACTCTCTATTAGATAGGTCTCTACGAGGCCGCACCGAGTTGGGACCCCATTCGGAGGTGATTTTATCCCAGAGGTCTTCTGGCATGCGACTGACTTACTCGGCCCACTGCGACTTCAGTTTAGCGGCAGTGAAAGCCAAATCTTTGATTTGAGTTCTGGAACGCAGTTCGGTGTTTTGTACTCGGTCTATTAGCCGGTCACCGAGAATACTGCGCTCCATCGCTCTTTGGCAAACCTTGAGTTTGGACTTTTAAACTTTAGTTAAAGACACCTGTTTGTCAAAAACAATGTTTGTACACCATAAGTCAAAATGGAAAGATTACATCTTGCGCTTTAGTGTGATCGGAAGGTGTCTCTTCATATGCTTTTTCATGGCCCAATAGCTCTTCCAAGCTTTCTCTTTTCTTCTAGGTCTTGTCTCGTCTGGAAGGTGTCTATTTGCCCAAGATAGATGTAATCGTGAACGTATATGTCTTCGTCATCGACAGTTACCCGACGTTTGATGCCATTGGTCATCACTTTGGTCTTTAACATGTTCATCCGCAATCCAACCTAGAGGCTTGCAGTGGTTAGATTTTGTGGCATTGATTGCAGCTCTCTGGCTGAGGAAGGGAAGATAGAATAGAATAGAATAGAATAGAATATTTATTTCACAGAAAATAATCATACATAGAACACAGTATACATACCTTAAATTTAAATACAGAGTAAGAGTACACAAAATAACGGATTACTAACTCTAGTACGCTAAATGTTTACATATGTATTCTAAGTATACAAGATATTTCGATGAGACCCAAACTAAGCTCATGGCTTGTGACTTGGGGCTCGAGTGCGGAGTAAATAGAGAAGTATTTTCTGGGTGCACTAAAAATGCAAGTCGATAAATACAAATTAAAAAAAAAAACGGTATTAAAAAATTACAAAAAGCAAGGGAAAATAAAAACCAGAAAAACATTTAAAAAAAAAATAAGGAAATTCAGATCTATCTCTCACTGTAGATGTTGTGAATTATATTCTCGGTTTCATTGTAAGAAAGCTTTAAGAGCCATTCCTTGACACTTTTTTTAAAAAACCATCTAGGGAGTTCCGGACTTAGGCCGACCCGTCTGCAAATGTTACAAAACACACATGGGAGTGAGTAAGCTGGACTGCGTTTGGCTAGCAACGAATTGACTCGTGGGACTGGAAACCTGGTCAAGAAAGAACGTTTACTTTTGAAACTCTCGTATTCAGGGTGAACCCTTAGTATTATGCGAAAGGTTTGCGCAGCGCTTAAAATGAACAGTTGCCGAACCCTCAGGACCTTGAACTCCGCGTACAGACTATCTGTGGGGAAACGAAACGGCTTACAGAGTATGACTTTAATTAAAGCTCTTTGCGCTCTCTCCGCTACCATGAACACTGTTTGTCCAGCGCTGCCCCAAACAGGGATGCAGTACTGGTAACGATATCGTCTACAAAATGAAGATTAGTTAACCTTTTTTTACCGATATCAACACCACTTCTATCCCAGCTTGCCGCCAGCTTTCCGAAAACTTCTTCGAGGACGCCCGTGAATATTTTTGAGGACAGTGGGTCTCCCTGTTTAACATATTTCTCTATAGCAAATGCTGGGCCAGAAGATTGTAATTTTGTTGCAGCGGTACTTTGAGAATAGATGAGGCGGAGAAAATTAACGTGTGTGATGATATCAAATGCTTTTCAACCGAAGAAACAGAGGAGGTACTCAACTCGACGCCTATATGTATAAATATGTTGTGTATAACCAAACCAATAACCTATATAACCAATAGCGCGGCCAGAGATCCAAGACCCAGCTTACCTGACAGTTCACCAAAGATATCCCGGACATCAGCCTGTACGAGATTAGAATGGCCCTGAATCAGTTTAAGAATAACAAGGCGCCGGGTGATGACGGTATCACATCAGAGCTGCTGAGAGCGGGTGGAACACCGGTACTAAAAGTCTCCCTAAGCTTTTCAACACCGTCGTCCTCGAGCGCATCACGCCAGAAGCATGGAGCAGAAGCGTGGTGGTGTTGTTTTTCAAGAAAGGTGACAAAACCTTATTGAAGAACTATAGACCCATCTCACTTCTGAGCCATGTTTATAAGCTGTTTTCAAAGGTCATTACGAACCGTCTCGAGCGTAGGCTTTATGAGCCTTCCGAACAAGGCTCATAAAGCCTACGCATTCATACGCTGCGGCAGGTTATACAGAAGACCGAAGAGTATAATTTGCCTCTTTGCTTAGCGGTTGCGGACTATGAGAAAGCCTTTGATTCGGTCGAGGCAACGTGCTCGAGTCTCTCCAACGATGCCGTATTGACTATCGGTACATCAAAGTGTTGCAGTCTTGTATAATAACGCCACTATGTCGGTCTGAGTACAGGAAGAAAGCTCCAAGGCGATCCTTTAAAAAGAGGCATAAGTCGTAATTTCTTCGAAATTGTTTACGGCTACTTTTGAGAAGCGTTCAAGCTCATAGAATGGAAAGGATTGCATCAATGTCAATGGCGAACACCTCACTCACATTCGGTTTGCCGACGATATAGTAGTCATGGCAAAATCGATAGAAGAGCTCAGCACGATTCTGGAAGGCCTCAATCGGGTTTCTCAACAGTCTTAAGATGAACATGGTCAAGTCGAAAGTCAAATGTGATATCCATGTTGTACCATCTTCGATTTATATTGGGAACTCGGTTCTTGAAGTCGTTGAGTCGTACGTCTACTTAGGACAAGTAGTCCAGTTAGGTAGGTCCGACTTCAAGAAAGAGGTCAATCGCCGAATCCAACTCGGCTGGGCAGCGTTCGGAAAATTGCGTAGCCTCTTTTCTCATCCGACATACCTCAGTGTCTCAAGTCGAAAGTTGTAGACCAGTGTATGTTGCACGTGATGACTTATGGCACATAAACGTGGTCTCTCACTATGGGCCTTATTAGTAAGCTCCAAGCAACCCAACGAGCTATGGAGAGGGCTATGTTCGGAGTCTCTCTGCGAGATTGAATCAGAAATGAGGAGATCCGTAGAAGAACCAAAGTTACCGACATAGCCCAACGGATTGGCAAGTTGAAATGGTAATGAGCTGGGCACATAGCGCGGAGGACTGATGACCGATGGGGTCGAAAAGTTCTCGAGTGGAGACCACGTACCGGCAAGCGCAGCGTAGGACGTCCACCCATAAGGTGGACGGATGACCTTATTAAGACCGCAGGATCGCGCTGGATACAAGCCGCTTCCAACCGGTCTTATTGGAGATTCATAGGGGAGGCCTATGTCCAGCAGTGGACTTCTTATGGCTGATGGATGGATTGATGGATGATATTTCTTTTGTTTGTTAATTTCAACAATCGAGCTTTCTTTTATGTATAATTTACAAATATTAGACAAACGTGCAAAATATATCACGCTTAGTTTTACTACTTAGCGTAGCAGAGACTGTCAGACTAATGTAACAATACAAAAAGGCGGCGGTTGATAGCATTTCGGTCAAGACGAGACAAAACGAGTCCCATTACGCTTATAACGCTACAGCGCTCTGCCTATATGACGATACTCACTAATTCACTATGTAAAGCGAGAGAAAGAGAGAATGAGGACTTTCGCACTTGAAATTCATCCTTAGCACGTAGTTATATAATAGTCATTGGTCAATGGTACATTAGGCGTAATTTTATATATAGAAAAAAGTGTTAGAGCAACTAGATAACAATAATGTATTACGAAGGAGTTAATATGTGAATTTTAAAAAATCGTAGAAAAACCTAAAAACCCGAAAAAACCGGGTTTATAACTAGAAAAAACCGAGTTTCAAATGCGGTCGGTTACCCGGTTTTTTCGGTTTTCGGTTAACCGGGTTGCATGCCCTAGTACAGAATAAGCCCCTAGAAGGATGCTAGTTGATTAGAAATAACCATGTATAAGCTTGTAAAGATTTTGGTAGGGATTAAGAGGGGATGCCTTGTCCCTTTCCCACAAAGCATAACATAGTATGGCGAATGTATGACACGGGCCGTGACGTCATGCGCTCTTTGTCTAGCAAAAAATAAATATGCTTGTAACTTCTTTATTTCTAAGTTGTTTTTATATTTGTTTTCGTTAATCGATTCTTTTACGTTCGCACCACGGCAATGCTCAGTTGTAAATGCCACTCGCGGTCACCCATCCGAAGATTATCCGTTCCGAACGGCATAGTGATTGTGTTGTACGTGCTTAACTTGTGTGATCGTCAAGATAAAATACCATCAGTACAGGGCAAGCTTAACACAATATTACATTATGTTTACTTTCACGCACTGTAGTAAGTAACAAGTTACATTTGTTCTGGGGGTTTCAACCGGGTGCATTGGAAACATCGACTTGGCTTTTTTTACGTGTTAACGTCTTATAAATCGATGAACGCCGGCTGCACGCACGAAAAAGTGTCACGTTTTGCCTGAGCTGAACTTGCAAGTGAGTGCGCGGAACAAGCTTCATGTCATTACATTTAATTCACATAATCAAATGTAATGCGATGAAGCCCGAGTTCAGCAGTGAAACATGTTTGATACTGGTAGAAAACGGATATCCCTTGAGATAGAGAATCCCATATTAGAGACCTTTATGGGGTTAAAAAACACTGACACCAGGTGTACTAAGGGTATAAATCGGCGAATGAGAAGTTATGCGCAGAACGCTGCGTAAAAGTCGAAATATAGGTACAAGCGGGAGCCAGAGAGACGAGACGCCAGGGCACACCCGCCCGCTAACCTCATGCCTCCCGCGCGCTCTCTACGCACTACGACACGCGGCATCGGCATTGTGAACACATGCGCAATAATTAGCCAATCACGGCGAAGTGTCATCTGCGGCTAACTTCTCATCCGCCGATTTGTGTGGCGCTCAGTAAACCCCCCGGACTGTACTTTTTAGCGTTCCGTACCCAAAGGGTAAAAACAGGACCCAATTACTAAGAAACCGCTGTCCGTCCGTCTGTCTGTCACCATGTACCTCATGAACCGTGATAGCTAGAAAGTTGAAATTTTCACAGATGATGTTTCTTATGTAATACTAAATGATGATGACGAAATTCAAACAGAATATGGTAAGAGCCTGACTCGCACTTGGCCGATTATTATTAAAGGATAATGTAGCCGCTATACTTATATTTTGCATTATTGCTAAATTACTATTTCGCGTACGTATAAAATAAATGTTTGTTTGTATACACGCATCGCGATAACATTGTTATTCTGCGTATGCAATCGACCATTTATTACGATTTGCAATCTCGCTGACACATCTTTCAATGTTATTGTTCTCTGTTTTGGGTTTTTGAATTAGGTTTTAGTGTACGGTACCTATTGCTATGATTAAAAATGATAGCTTAGTGGATTATTTATCAATTGTACCTAAAAAATTGTCGGCTGTTAATTTAGGCATTGATAAAACAGAAACCGTTGACAATTTTGTTTATCATAATTTTCTGTATGTGACAGCTATTTTTTTATGTCACCAATTCAGGGGCCCAGCTTTAAAGCAAGTTCGTATAGAACGGAAAGCTACTCTTTTTGGCAGTTTTTTTAAACCGCTTGAGAGAGCATTTGACATAAACGGTTAAAACAACCGGCACCGACAATACCAATCAATCAATCAATCAATCTTTATTGCAACATATGTGGTATTACATGTAGATCTTAAATAACATGTTTTAAAAGCTATACACATATGACCCTATAAGGGTGTGGCAACGTTAATTTATATAATACTAGATGACAACCCGGCTTCGCTCGGGTGAAATATGACTTATAATACACACGCAGTCATCATAATTTTACTTGATCACCATATTTACGAAGAGCTCTCGCTGCATCAATTTTTTAATCATGACAATGATTACCAAATGCAAGGAGCATAGATGAAGAAAGGATCGCTTCGCTCTGAGCGAAAACGTATCCTTCATCTATGGCAAGGAGATTAGGCTGACAACAAAATGATGAAGGTCAAGCAAAACAATTATGAATGACATAAATTTTAAAAAATAGGTAATTTCGGAATGGTGGGTGTAAACAATATCCCAAAGTAATTGCTCAAAACTAAATGAATAAGTACTGAAAATGTATCTATACATTCTGATAAAACGAAAAGAAAGGCAACGTCAACTTTAAAGATTAGGTATGGCAAGTATTATATTTTCTATGATTATCTATCTATCTATCAGCCGTAGGACGTCCACAGCTGGACATAAGGCTCATAGATTTCCAATAAGGCCGGTTGGTGATATATTATGATGTACTTTATGTAGCCTTTATGTCCTTTGCTTCTCCAGTGGAGTCTGATTACTACATACACAAAATTAATAGCCTACACTCCTGTCCTATTTTATGTTTCGGATCATTGAAAACATTAAGTAGGTACCTAACCTTCGGTTAGGTACTAACCTAGTATATTAGATATCTGTGGTACTAACCAAAGGTTGGACCTTAACGTGACTACGACAGAGACTATTTTGATACAATATTATCAAAAATTATTAAAACTTAATACTTGACACTGGCAAATACACCACAATGCGACGCCAAAACATAAAAGACTTGACTACTCAAGATCAGTGATGCCAATTTAGCATTTTTATGCTAAATTTAGCATATTTTCATGTTGTTTAGCAATTTAGCATACGTCATATTTTTAGCATGTAAAATAATTGTACAATAAGTTTTTTACCATTAAAATTACATGCAGAATTGCAGATTTATGTCAGCAATATCGTTTTTAACGCTACCACTTTCAAATGATGAAATTGAACGGGTTTCTTTTAGTCAAATGAATGTATTAAAAATTATGCTACGCAATTGTTTGTCGGTAAAAACGGTTTAAACGCTATTTTATACTTATAAGATTCGACTTAAAAAGGGCAAGGAAATGCTGCTAGTCTTACGCAGTTCCAGAGAACGCACTACGCTCTGTAGGTACCAAGGGGAGTTATACAGTCCGAGCAATGACTCAACCTCGTCTTCAAGCTCATTAGTGGTCGATGAAGACCAAGATACTTACATTTTATTTGATAACATAATAATAGGTCATAGTCGATTAAAACACATATTTTATTAATTAATAATAATTTTATAATTATGTTACGTTTCATTTCATATTGAAAAATGTTATCACAATTTTTAGCATGTTTATATAGCATTATTTTGTCACAATTTTAGCAGATTCTTTATTTGTGGTGTTGGCAACACTTCTCAATTTATGTCATCCGTCATCCGGTGTCAATATGGACACCGTGTTTTTCTTTGTCAGCACCGTTATAATTTATTAAAATACTCGATAATTCGAATTTTCCGGATATATGTTGTCGACTCGAAATCATTATTTTTTTATGTTTTATCATTCAGATAAAGTTTCAATCGAGTCTACCGTACCCCTTGACGAAATTATTAATATAGATTAAATTCTCCTATTTTTATTTAATCAATGTCATAATCATTATATTATATTATCATCATCAATAGGGTAGTTGGCTGGTATAAATAATTAAAATTGGCTAATTAAGTTCGGAGATACACAGGATTATTTCTAATCAGTTAGCATCCTTCTAGGGGCTTATTCTGTACATCAAATTAACAACTTTTGAAAGAACAAAAGTTTTGAGTTAGTTAGTTTTGATGTACAGAATAAGCCCCTAGAAGGATGCTAGTTGATTAGAAATAACCATGTATAAGCTTGTAAAGATTTTGGTAGGGATTAAGAGGGGATGCCTTGTCCCTTTACCACAAAGCATAACATAGTATGGCGAATGTATGACACGGGCCGTGACGTCATGCGCTCTTTGTCTAGCAAAAAATAAATATGCTTGTAACTTCTTTATTTCTAAGTTGTTTTTATATTTGTTTTCGTTAATCGACTCTGTTTATAGTTAGCTGTTAAAGGACATCAAAAAAAAATTGTCAACTTGCCTATATAAAGCGTCGTTCGCACCACGGAAATGCCCAGTTGTAAATGCCACTCGCGGTCACCCATCCGAAGATTATCCGTTCCGAACGGCATAGTGATTGTGTTGTACGTGCTTAACTTGTGTGATCGTCAAGATACACCCTCGTTAAAATACCATCAGTACAGGGCAAGCTTAACACAATATTACATAATGTTTACTTTCACGCACTGTAGTAAGTAACAAGTTACATATGTTCTGGGGGTTTCAACCTGCCCGGTAGGGGCCTAAAGCAATAGCAAACGTAATAGCAATCGTTTATGACTTCATTTTAGTCATTTGGCACCGCCTATGTGACGTTAGCCATCAAGGTTGTTCATTCAACGATTGCTTTCGCAATCCGCGCAAAGCAATTGATGGCTAACGTCACATAGGCGGTGCCAAATGACTAACATGAAGTCATAAATGATTGCTATTACAATTGCTATTGCTTAGGAGGTAGAGGGGCTGAATGTTGAAGGTATTTCTTTGTCGATGATCTGTTTAACGTCACTTTTAGTAATATACCATTGTGAATGTCCCATTGTTATTTGCTCCGCGTTTGCATTTGTGCAAACAATTAAACAAAAACTATCGACGTAAGTATGTAATTGTAAGGGAAATATTATAACGTAATGAAGGCTCTCGACGTTGATATAAAATAATCAGTGTTTATGTTTAACCTCATTGAATTATTTAATTTATTTCTCACAATTGCACATAGTCAACCTTAAAAACTAAACACACAACCCATCTCTGACCTTACCCGGCGCAAAAGAGCCCAAAATGCTAGCCGCATTACCTCGCTGGATGGCGATGGCTAACCTTTGCGCCAAGTACGAGCCGGAGCGGGAGTCATTAGTCTTCTCCCTTAGCCTGCGCCCAATTTCTATTTTTCTATCTTATTCAATTTCTCACATAGTGCACAAAGTTTTGATAGGGACATTTACATAGGTAGGTATAGCGTAGGTATCTATCATGTGGTATATACCTTAGAAATACGCTAATATACTGCGCACCGGTACTTTTGGCAATCTATATCATTGCTCAAAGCAAATAAAAAAATCAAGAGAGAATGCTGTGAACAAACAAGTGAAGCCAACCAAAACTACGCCTCGCCGTGTACAGACAATTACACACACATCCAGGTAACTATGAAACTACGTCTTGGCTTGTCAGTCAAACTATGGCGGCGCAACAGCGTCACTCTCACACATGTATAAAAAACCGGCTTCACTTGACTGTTCAACGACGTTCCCTCTGAATTTTTTTATTTGCTCTGAGTATCATTGTAGGATTGTTCTCATTAGTTCAAACCAATTATCATTAGTTCAATCGTCAATCTAGTAAGTTTTTTCACTAGTTCAATCGGTTTAAGTCGAAGATGGATTGAATTAATAAGAACAAACGTTATTGACTTTATTGTAAGCCGATACTTAGGATCCTTGAGGACATCCTTTGTGAAAAACCTGCTCCGATGAGTTATTAATCGACAACTTCGGTCATCAGAAAATTTTGCAGATTAGCCTCCTGATATACAGTTTTAGACTGGTTTGAACGCTTTATTTTATTTTGATCATAGTTATTTTATGTCCAAAATAATGCTTTTCCACAAGTTAATTCACTGGTCACGCTTCCGATGTCGCAGCAGGTGCCCATGGGCGACGGTAACCCCTTACTAAGTAATAAAGGCCTCCATTAGATCCGAGTTAAAGTCTCTTCTAATGCGACGTGGGGGCGATAAGTCCTGCAGTGACGTCCCGCATGGTGTTTTGTGCATTCCCTTTTCCATCGTCTATTCGAGCCAGCTCAGCACCTTATAGTAATGGAGAGTCGCCCGCATAACTGCTCCAATGGCTAGGATGGTGCAAGAGATTTCGATGTGGATGATAATGCTGATGATAAAATAGAAGCGTCATCTAGTCGTTAGTGATTCTAGTGATTCTATGTCAAAGGCATGACCAAGCCTAACATATGTGTTGCTTTTGTGTTTGCTTTTTTATTACGGATTTTATTTATTATTTGGTGTTTTGTTGCAGCACCTGCCTGTGATCCAGTGCAACACGATAGTGCGGTGTCGTGCGTGTCGCACCTACATCAACCCTTTCGTTTACTTCGTCGACGCTAAACGGTGGAAATGCAACCTCTGCTACAGGGTCAACGATTGTAAGTTTATGATACTATTTTATTGATATATTTATAGTTTTATTTTAGAGGCCGTTGAGCGTACAATGCAGATCTGAGGCGTGTACTGGACTGGACGTGTCCGACTGATCTGCAGTCGGACTTATTGTCAATCCTGCTAAAATCCAATCGATTTATCATTGGGAGCTTCCACGTGATCTCCAAAATTGACTGGTTCCGCCTACCTTATGTCATCTTTGACATTATCCTTATTCCTTTCGGGGAAACAGTGAAAAATCTTGGTCTCACCTTTTTTTGGATACTTTCTTGGATACCACGTTTAGCTGAAGTCAGTAAGAAAATCTTTGCGTCGGCTGTTTCGTTCAGGCTACTGCGTAATTTTCTCCCTGTTACTTCAATAACTGCGCTTGTGAATTATGTTTTCTTTCCGTTTGTGGACTATGCAGATGCTTGCTATCGGGATAGAGGGATTTTCCATGGACGATAGTTTCGAACTAATGCATATAAGGTACTTAATAAAGTCGAAATGTCTACAAATATACTATCATGAATATGATGGGTTTATAAGGTGTGGCGAGCATGAGAAGTCCAGCCCAGTTATTGATATTCCAATTTCACATAAATTGCGCAGTCTAAAATTGTGTTATTCAATTACTGGTGCCACATTTCCACCTGACATTCTGTACTCTTATACCATGACAAGGTACAAGGCCCACCTGTATTAAAAATCATTTTGGAGAAAACATACACAGCTAGGATAATATATTTATAAAATATGGGATTTAATGTACATTCATATATCCTATAGCTGCCATGTGTAATAATGATCTAAACAAAGCATTCCGCCTTGTATAACACTTACCGTCTTACCACAAAAGTTTTACGCACGGTTTAGACAATGTTTACCAGTACAAATTGCATGGTTAAACAGTGTTTAAAGAGTGTTTATATCTTTTGAGGTAAGGCAGTTACCGTTTAATTAAAATGTCACTTTGTTTATTTTGATTAACTTTGTTTTTATAAGCATTGTATAGCATTTTTTGCATTGCTTATTACGTTGTGCGATAAGTGATTTTGATAGTCTTATCATATGTTTCAATTTTATGGCCGCGTTATCAGTTATATTTAAATTGTATTGTTTCCGTCGTAAGATTCTTGTCTATGCATTATTAAGGTTTTTCTACCACATTATTAACTAGTAGTCTTCAGAACAGGATATATCGCGAGGTATATATTTAATTTGTAGCATTTTCGAGCTAATCTGTTGTCAAAAATGCACAATTTGCACATACAAAAATATAATTTAAATAATACGGCTAACACTCACGTTATAATTATACGGTCGATCCACCGGGAATCCGACCGGTTTCGGAGTAATCAGTACTCCATCCTCAGGTAATACGCGTACCCCCGTCGACTGGCGCGATCCCTTCGCGCCTTCCCTAAAGATCTCCAATAAGTCCGGTTGTTAGCGGCTTGCGTCCAGTGCGATCCTGCTATCTTAATTAGGTCATCCGTCCACCTTGTGGGTAGACGTGCTACGCTGCGCTTGCCGTGGTCTTCACTCGAGAAATTTTCGACCGTCAATCCGTTGATCTATGTCGGTTACTTTGGCCTTATGGATCTCCTCATTTATGATTCGATCTCAATGACTTCGAGCATAGCCTTCTTAGCTCGTACGATTGTAACCGTGGCTTTTTATGTGATTATTTATTTAATTTAATCTTATATAGGTAATTCAATTTAATTTTTTTTAATTATGTCAATTTTAATTTAGTGCGCTAATTTTAATAATTTTATTGCAACATATGTACAAAGATGTGTTATATATACAAAGATGTGTTAGTACCCGGACAAGAAATACTGATTCCCGGATGCTAACGTCTTCCAACGTGTTAACTAAAATTTAATTTTAAATAAAAAAAAAACTGAAAAATAAAAATTAAATCAAATAAAAAAATACATCAAATTAATGTGATAAGTATACTATGCCAAGAGATTAATAAAATTAAAATTATACAATTTGGAGGCTAATGATTTACTGTTGGTGTTATAATTGCCAGAAATATACGATTTATTATTCTTAATGTAGGCCCCGGTTGCTTTAAGCGTTTAGCCACGTCAGAGGCATTCAAGCGGTTTAGAACTCTGACACCAGGGTTAGCCAACCCGGCCTGTACTTATATACTTACTTTATTATTATTTTCCCATTCCAGTACCCGAAGAGTTCCAATACGATCCCGTGAGCAAATCGTACGGCGATCCGTCGCGTCGGCCCGAGATCAAATCCGCGACCATCGAGTTCATAGCTCCCGGAGAGTACATGCTGAGGCCTCCGCAGCCGGCCGTGTACCTATTCCTGTTGGATGTCTCGCAAATAGCAAGGGATTCGGGATATTTGCAGGTATGCGACCAATCGGAATCAGTCTAGGTTTAAAACAGCCAATGAGACAGCGTTGAACAGTTAACGATCGAGTTCATAGCTCTCGGAGAGTACATGCTGAAGCCTCCGCAGCCGGCCGTGTACCTATTCCTGTTGGATGTCTCGCACATAGCGAGAGATTCGGGATACTTGCAGGTATGTGGCCTATCAGAGACAGTCTTGAGTCAGAACAGCCAAAAAACTTTGTTAAAGTAGCCAATATAACGGTTAACCATCGAGTTCATAGCTTCTAGCCAGAGAGTAACGATCCTTCCACGTTCGGCCTTACCTGGCTATAACGATCCTGGCCTATTGATCGGGGTGCTTTCGTACCACGTGGCCAGCGCAATCGCACTACAGTTAGGCGGATTTTCTACCGACATCAACGAACCCTGTGATGGAACGCAATGTAACGTCACTGACTGTCCTTTTGAATCCAAGCACGCTGAGCTTCATTGATCTTTAAAACCCAAGTTTGGACTTTTGTCAATCTGTTAGTTAGACCTGGGGCCTTATTGTGTAAACGCTCTGACGTTCGGTTTCGCTTTTTCTCCTGCTTGCGCCTGTTACTCACACCATGAGAGCGAGCAGCCCCCCGACCGCCTAAGCAATAGCAATCGTAATAGCAATCGGTTATGACTTCATTTTAGTCATTTGGCACCGCCTATGTGACGTTAGCCATCAAAGTTGTTCATTCAACGATTACTTTCGCAATCCGCGCAAAGCAATTGATGGCTAACGTCACATAGGCGGTGCCAAATGACTAAAATTAAGTCATAAACGATTGCTATTACGATTGCTATTGCTTAGGCGGTCGGGGGGGGGGGCACTCAGGTCTGAGTATCATTACTATACAGATACAATACTACAAAATAAATTTTTTTTTTTTTATTTATTACAGGTGGTATGCGACACGCTAAAGGCAAACTTAGAGCAGCTCCCCGGCGATGCGCGTACGCAAGTTGGTTTCATTTGCTTCGACTCGCACGTACACTACTACCTTATGAGTGAAGGACTCACGCGGCCTAAGGAGATGACTGTTTTAGATATCGATGGTGAGTTGCGGGATCTTTTTGATGGAGGTTGTGTGATTGTATGCTAGGTTTTTTTTCAGCAAAAAAGCAGCTTCGTGCAATCTATTCAAATTCAGTATACGATGAAAGTAGGTGGTGCGATTTTTTGCGAATAATAAATGTTTACTGCAATCACGGTGGTATCGACGCATGAGTAGAGATGTTATTGAGCGAACTCCTCATATAATATAGTTATAGAACTAGCCTATTATTTTTTTTACAGATATCTTCCTACCATCACCGGAGTCGCTCCTAGTGAACTTGGCGGAACGTCGTGAGTTGGTCCGCGAGTTGTTGAGCGTGATCCCCGCGCGCCACGGCGGGCCCGGCGTGCCTTCTAGTGCACTCGGGGCCGCGCTACAAGCTGCCTACAAACTCATGGTGAGTGTATACAGATATCCGAACTACCCGAGCCGGAGTCGCTCCTAGTGAACTTGGCGGAACGTCGCGAGTTGGTCCGCGAGTTGTTGAGCGTGATCCCCGCGCGCCACGGCGGGCCCGGCGTGCCTTCTAGTGCACTCGGGGCCGCGCTACAAGCTGCCTACAAACTCATGGTGAGTGTATACAGATATCCGAACTACCCGAGCCGGAGTCGCTCCTAGTGAACTTGGCGGAACGTCGCGAGTTGGTCCGCGAGTTGTTGAGCGTGATCCCCGCGCGCCACGGCGGGCCCGTCGTGCCTTCTAGTGCACTCGGGGCCGCGCTACAAGCTGCCTACAAACTCATGGTGAGTGTATACAGATATCCGAACTACCCGAGCCGGAGTCGCTCCTAGTGAACTTGGCGGAACGTCGCGAGTTGGTCCGCGAGTTGTTGAGCGTGATCCCCGCGCGCCACGGCGGGCCCGGCGTGCCTTCTAGTGCACTCGGGGCCGCGCTACAAGCTGCCTACAAACTCATGGTGAGTGTATACAGATATCCGAACTACCCGAGCCGGAGTCGCTCCTAGTGAACTTGGCGGAACGTCGCGAGTTGTTGAGCGTGATCCCCGCGCGCCACGACGGGCCCGGCGTGCCTTCTAGTGTACTACAACGGGGCTTCGTATAGCTTCTTTTTCGATGGAAGTAGGTACCATCTCTAGTGAATGAACCTCCTTGCTGTGGCTGGAATTTACCAGTGACTACCCGTAGGGCAAGTTAAGGCCATTCCCGTCGGCGCAGACAGGCGGCCTCTCTCAGCAACCTCGCCCGCCGGTCTGGTTGTGGACCTTCTTGTTGTGGAATCTAATGTTTCAAAAACAGTTTCATTCAAAACTTTTATTTAATGTATTTGACATAACTATATTATATCGTCATTGTTGTTTCAGGCCCCGACGGGAGGTCGTATCACGGTGTTCCAAACGTGTCTGCCCAACACTGGACCGGGAGCGTTACAATCGAGGTGAGTTACCGAATAGTTACATTGTATAGCCTAGGAGGCAAACGCAAAAAATTTGCAAACATTTTCTAAAAGCTAAAAATCTGAAAAGTTAAACATGTAAAAACATTAATATTTGGATCGATTCAAAAAAAGTCACTCAACACTGTTCTGTAACAATGGCCGTCAGTCAGCCATTAAAGATACGCGTTGCCATTTGGCTGCGCACAAATATAATAATTATGCGTTATTTTAATGTGTAATTTTATTAAATCTCGTGTAGATATTTATCTAGCTACTAATTTTTTTACAAATTTAAACGGGTCCCTGCGCTAAACGCTATGGAAGACAACTGACTGATTCCAGGGTATATGTCGTGCACCGCCGTAAAGTATAACAAAAAAATCATCTTTTAGAAAATGCTTGCATTTTTTTACACTAGCCTCCCGAGCCATTACCTAGTGAATAATTATTCGGGACTAGAAGGTGTGAAATGGTTTGTTGCTTATTTTTTCCCTTTTTTTACAGAGAAGACCCGAACGCGCGATCATCTAAAGACGTGCAGCACCTCAACCCAGCTACAGACTTCTACAAGCGGCTAGCGCTCGACTGCAGCGGCGCGCAAGTTGCCGTCGATCTATTCCTCCTCAACTCGCAGTACTCGGACTTGGCCACACTCAGTCAGTACACACGATGTTTATATACACGTGACCTCAACCCAGCTACAGACTTCTACATAAAACTCTTTGCAGCACTTTATAAACGTTTATTTCGCACAGATTTACAACATGACTAAATTACAAGATATACCTATTTGGCGCGGTGCGTATAGGCGCATCCGCTCGCTATCCCGGCAGATTAGCTACAACTAACTGATACAAAATTATGAGGGATCTACCTCCTTACTTTTACTTTACCAGCCTTTTTAACAGTCCACTGCAGGACATAGGCCTACCCACGAAGGGTGATTGGGCCATATCCACCACGCTGGCCCAGTGCGGGTTGGTGGATTCACATACGCCATCGAATTTCTTCTACGGACGTGTGCAGGTTGCCTCACGATGTTTACTTTCACCGAAAAGCCAGTGGTGTGAAATTCCGTACATAAATTTCAAAGAACTCATTGGTACGGGACCGGGGATTTGAACCCACCACCTCACGATTGTAAGGCGGGTGTCACTACCTCTTGACCACCACGGCTTATCTACCTCCTAATAGAATTTATTTCTAAAAGCTAGGTATCGGAATCTTCCTTACAACTAATTTATCACCGAGTGTTTCGCTAACAAAAACTATATTTGAAGTGTACTTTGTCTGTTTTTAGAAATCTGATCCGATCTATCGCATGTGTAAGCATTATGAAATGATTAGAGATGGCATTAATATATTTTCGTCTTGTTCGTTGACCTCACTTAAGTTTAAACTGTGTAAAGCTCTGACTCATGTTAGTTGATTGCTGTTTTTGTAATAAGTCTGGTTTTCAGTCACGTTATAAACATAATTTCGTAAGTTGTGTTCTAATACTTTATTTTTGTTTTATTCTTAGTTAAGTCGCGTTCTAGATGTCGTTTCTTTTTTATTTAATGTTAATGTTAAGATGTAGCGTGTATTATTTGCATGTTAGGATTACATCGTGAAGTGTAAATGTACTCGTAAGTAATTTTAATAATGTTTGTTTTGTAATTGACGCAATTATACTGTTTTGTAGTCTAATAAAAAAAAGATGATTATTCTGAAAAAAAAATCATTTCGTTATGATTTATTTCAGGTGGTATGAGCAAATTCAGCGGCGGCACGGTGTACCACATACCACTATTCAAGGCCAGCCGCGCGTGGCAGGCGGAGCAGCTCAACAGGATGTTCTCTCGGTATCTCACGAGGAAGGTCGGCTTCGAAGCTGTCATGAGGGTGCGCTGCACCAGGTGAGGCTCAACAAAACCACTATTCAAGGCCAGTCGCTAACGCTTCTTGTATCTAAGTTTACTACCGTTATGGCTTTCTGTAGGATCCTTTCATGTTTCCTCGATAAAAATAGCCTGTGATACTTTCCGACCTTTGAACTATTTCCAAGAAAATAATATCTAAGTTAACTCCTGCCCTATTCCCACGTGGAAGAGTTACAAACAAAACGACAAACGCAGGTTCGGATTTCTCATATTGTTAAAGATTACAGGTCCATGGATCCGAGGGGACCGTGTTCTTTGTTAACTTTATTTATTTGAAGACTACACTACTACCTAACTATCTACCTACTACGACCTACTTAATTTATGTATATACTCTATAAAATTAACTTTATCTCTGCGACAACTGTCAGAAAAATCACGCCTATGAAGTCCTAAATATCTTAATAGTACAGACAGTACCTGTCAATGTCATACTTTATGGGCATACCGATTAGTGATGGGCGACGAATGATCAAAACCACAGAGTCTTAGATAGAGTTATATTTAAAATATCGATAGTTTATACTAACGATATTTTAAATAAAACTTGATTTATCATTAATTTTATTGTATATTTTAATATCATAACATTTTTTACATGTGTAATTAAAATAAACCCAATTATATGTTACATTAGCATCGATAATAGTGAAAAACGTCGATAAATACTATCATTGCATTATTATGAGTATTTAATTAATATCATAACATTATTTACATGTGTACATACTTGATCTTAAATAATAGTAAGTAAATAAAATCCAATTTCTCACCTTCAACTACTACTTTGAAAATCGATTTTTTCCACCACTATCTCAACTCTAAAAATGTCAATCTTCTATGTCAATGTCACTGTCGCAGAGATCAAGTTATATTTTATAGAGTATAATAGTTAGGTTAGTTTATGCCTTAAATTAGTATAATCATTTCTTGCGTGTTTACCAGGAGTAAACCAGCAACCAAAAAACATTCAGGTCTGTTGTGTTCTGTTTTTTTCCGCCTTAAACTTATACAACTTGTATATGCTTCGTGTCATTTGTCCGCAGGGGTATCTCGATCCACACGTTCCACGGCAACTTCTTCGTACGTTCCACGGACCTCCTCTCCCTCCCGAACGTGTCGCCCGACGCGGGCTTCGGCATGCAACTCACTATCGACGAGTCGCTTGCGGACTTGCAGCAAGTGTGCTTCCAGGCTGCTCTACTCTACACCAGCAGTAAAGGTATAACCGTCTCTCTCTCTCTCCCTACCGAACATGCCCGACGCGGGCTTCGGCATGCAACTGAATATCGACAAGTCACTGGAGGACTTGCATCTGCTCTACACCAGCAGTAAAGGTGATATAACTTTTTTTTTACGCGGCGGAAATCTTCGTATGATACCCAACTGCTTCGGGGGACAGCCGGGTTACGTGGGGTTGTAACCGCTAAAACCCCCTCGGCGCCCTGCTTTTGTGCTGTATTTTAAGCTCCGGGATTTCCAAGGGAACGCACTGGAACTCCCAGTACTTTTCTGTTAACGTCCTGCAATCAATAATTGACGCATATAGTTTTATGTGGCTACTCACCATTGTCGTCCTCCCCGGGCCTGTTTGAGTGGATGGCTTGGCCCCCATCTCCAACCACCCGCGAGCCCAGGGCCCCCTACTAGTAGGCTCTTTTAACTATATGTACACGGGGGTACAAATAAAAGGTCTGATCTCCAGTATACAGTGATTTATTGGCACTGAACCGAGGATACACAAACAGGTTTTCAAGCGAGGCACCTTAGATGGCGAGAAGCAAACAACATCGCGATTTAATTTTACCACTAGCGCCATCTAGGGAGTGCGTCGTGTAACTTATAAAAGTATGACGTGCAATTTACCGTTTTATAGCCGTATTCTAGTGCCCCGCCAAAATCTCTCTACCCAGTGTATTGTCCCCTTCAAACACTTACAGCTATGTCAAAGAAAATTCCCTCAAACAAATGTATTGCTTAACACCGGATACAATAGTTATACCTACATTATTTCTCTTAACATCAAGAGACCACTCGACAGGTTCCAAAAAAGATTCCAAGAAAAGAAGTCTTGCAGTGGGACGATAGCGGCTAAAATAATAATTATTAATATAAGCGTCTCACCCCAGCTCCCAAGTAGTCCAGCTAGGTAAATGCAACATTAAAAATAGGGCAGTCGCCGAATCCAACTTTGCTGGGCAGCAAAAAACTGCAAGGGGCGTCTTTTCGTCTGACATACCATAGTGCCTCAAGTGGAAAGTTTTAGACCAGAGTTTTAGTATTCCGTGATATTTATAGTCATCAACTAATTAAAATGTTTACCTTACATTACACATATAATTTCAGTTTAGTTATTGTCCTCGCTCCCATTCCCCCAGATACAGTTTATATATTTGTTTTTTTTTTTCAGGCGAGAGGCGGATACGAGTGCACACGATGGCGCTGCCTATAGCGAGCACTTTGACGGACGTCCTACACGCGGCGGACCAGCAGTGTATCATAGGCTTACTTAGCAAAATGGGTGAGCAATGTTTACCTTTCACTTATCAAATATATAGGCGTATAAACATAGCTGTATTGGTCTAGTCTAGGCATTGCGAGTTCATATACCGGTCTAATGAATTTGGCTTTTAGGTGAAACAAAACCTCCATTTATTGGTGAAAAAAATCGATACTGTATCCCAACTAGCAAGGGAATCTTATAACAAAATACAATAGGTAAAATTAAACTAAAAAAGCTCTTATAAAGGCTTTCCTGAAGACTTCCATAATTTTTATGCTAATAATAGCGTTGTCCAAGCATTTATGCTCTCAAGATCATATTCACTCATATAAATGGCTTGTAGTTTACTAGTACACTACTTTATAGGATAGTTACAAGATATATGATCTAATAACTGCATTGACGAAGTTTCAATAGTCCTACGAAAATTATAGTCTTATAATGGCATTGTGTTAGATTTCCATAATTTATAATGTACTTGTCTGAGATCATTACAAATATATAGCAATTTAGTTTTACAATGACATTGTGTAAGATTCTCAGATTTTATAACAGACTTAGTTAAGATCATTATAAGTATGAAGCGATGTCGTAGCAATTTAGTTTTACAGCGACATTGTGTAAGATTCACAGATTTTATAATAGAATTAGTTGAGATCATTGTAAGTATGAAGTGTCATGTGGTCTTAAGGGAGACACTTACAAGAGTAAATAATCATTTAAGGCGCTAGGCTATTACTATGAAGTATATTTATCAGTTATTCATGTCGCTCGATTTGAGACAGTTTCATTATATTGATTACAATGGATTTACAAAAATAGAAGCGTTTCAAAAGAAGTGGAGCTTATAGAAGAACTGTGCATAAAAGACACGCTGAATTAGTAACGCAAAAGCCATTGTCAAACTAGTTTTGAAAAGGCAGAAACTAACAATTAACTTCAGTGTTCAGTACATTCCGAAAGTGATATACTCGTAAATGTCATTGATATAAGTGACGATGAGCGTGCGGATGATACATACTACACATGCGGATGATATAATAGTGATGAAAGTGAATATGAATCAGATGTCGAAAAACTAGATTATGAAAAAAACATACGATTGCGAAAAATGTTAAAATGTGGGTTATTAAACACAATATATCTCACTTAGCGTACAATGATCTTTCTGTGATTTTAAATACAAGAATTAATGACGCTTTACCAAGTAGTTTTTTTTGTACCAAAAATCTCTCAATTTATGTAGTACAAATACAGGGTTATCCAGGCCTGATATAACAAGCCGAAAAGAGGTGATTCAGAGTAACTGTACCTATAATAAATGTTTACTATAGGGCCAACCCGGATTTCGATAAAAAAAATCAGGTGTGTCATACATTTTGTCGATTCCGAGTTGCAATGTTACCTGGAACAGTTGATTTTTTCCTCAAATTCTGGATTGGCCCATAGTAAAAGTTTATCATAATGATTGTCTCAATCACTTCCTTTCGGATTAGTACAGGGCAAGCAGTAATGGTCATACATACTGTACAGAGAACAGTCGGGACACCAAAATATTTTAAAGTTCAATAGTAACTCTATGTTTTCATGAGAACATACAATGTGTAAAGGTCTATAATGAACATTGTTAATAGAAAGCAATAATCCACATCCTTTGCAGCTAGCAGATAAAACAAAGTGGGTACGCATCCAAGGCCATTGCATATTTATAAGTATAAGTAGGCGAAATTCATTTTTAGTCAAAAAACAGCCCACATCAAGGAACTTGACCATTTTGTAAATATGAAAAGAATAATAATAAGTGAATTGTATAAAAATGTTTGAATAACTATATTCATTTATTGTAATAAAAATTAATAATAATTCATTGGACAGTGTTAAAATTCAAAGCTTTCAGAGCATCTTACAGGATTATTGATACATGACTAGGCGACCATGTCTAAAAATCTTTTTTTTTTTTAACACCCCAAATAACAATAGCAAAAACAAATTAAATAAAAAATGTCTGGCTTTCTGTTTAGCGTTTCAAGCGTTTCATGATTATTAATAGGGAACTCTAATATTATTCAACATGGTGGTGAATTAATCTTATCTAAGAGTAAGTGTAGCGCATTTTTACTTTTAACACTCTTATAAATGTCATGACAGAGAGCATTTTTTAAACATGGCGATTGAATAATCAAATAAGAATAATCAAGTGCTTGATCATAATTTTACATTAGACTTAACATTCTATTTCTGTGAGCGCGCTAAAAAATCAGCCCAAAGATGATATACTTTTGCAGTAAAAATAGATTTGCCAAGTGTTAATCGCATGCTCACTTAATTCTCGCTAAGCTACGTGTATGTCATTAAAATAAAACAATAACTAAAATTACTTTCCTAATAGAAACACTACACCCAATAAAATAACAAAAACTAATTGGTCTGCAGTATCCAGCCTGTATTTTTTTTTTACAAATAACTTAAAACGTTATTAGCACATTATTAATACAATTACACTTTAAACGAACTGTAAGAAGATAATAACAGGAGTACTAACACCTGTAGCAATCATCAACAAGACAATTAAAGGAGCTTTAGTGCTTCAAAATATTCGTGCAAGACAGTAATTAAACTAATTAGCATCCTGTTAGCTCTTTACGGGAGCGTAACAAGAACTTGTACTCCAATAAGTGCGCCCAAATCCAGGGTTGTAGTACTCTATAAAATTGTTATTGGAGTGCTGAAATGTAGTCTTGAAGACAGTTATTAGATCTATTTTGCTACTTGGGATGTGTTTCTATCAAGCTGCACTGAACCTGCGTAGTGGATAACAAGTCCAATAGTTTTAACACTTTAGGGAATGTTTCCATACTCATCATCCATCCACCAGCCATAGGACGTCCATTATTGACATAGGCCTTCCCCATAGATCTCAAATAAGACCGGTTGGTAGCTGTAAGCATCCAGCGCGAATCTGCGATCACTTACCTATTTTTCACCTATTTTCGAAAACATTTGACTCATCTCTCCTTGCGGTGATCACGCGAGATAAATTTTAAGATCCGCTTTGGCATTCTCAGTAATATATAGCTCGAAAAAGCGCAAGATTTTGACGAAAAACCTTAGCAACCTCCTGTACTGTGACCAAGTGTGAGATGACATGATTACGTAGTATGAGAATGTTCCCTTATCCCTTTTTGAAGATCTAAACTGAAGGTGTATATTTCCAGCGGTGGACCGCGCGATGTCTGCCTCAATGTCGGAAGCGCGCGAGGCAGTAATGAACGTCGCTGTGGACGCGCTGTCGGCGCACCGGCTGGCGCAGAACCTGCCCGCCGGCGCCGCGAGCTCGGCGCTGCACGCGCCCGCCGCGCTGCGCCTGCTGCCGCTCTATCTGCTCGCTCTGCTCAAACGGGTATGTTCCCGTCGGCCGCCGTGACGTAGCCGTGGCCGCGCGGCCTGCGCCCCGCCTGACAGAACCTGCCCGCCGGCGCCGCGAGCTCGGCGCTGCACGCGCCCGCCGCGCTGCGCCTGCTGCCGCTCTATCTGCTCGCTCTGCTCAAACGGGTATGTTCCCGTCGGCCGCCGTGACGTAGCCGTGGCCGCGCGGCCTGCGCCCCGCCTGACAGAACCTGCCCGCCGGCGCCGCGAGCTCGGCGCTGCACGCGCCCGCCGCGCTGCGCCTGCTGCCGCTCTATCTGCTCGCTCTGCTCAAACGGGTATGTTCCCGTCGGCCGCCGTGACGTAGCCGTGGCCGCGCGGCCTGCGCCCCGCCTGACAGAACCTGCCCGCCGGCGCCGCGAGCTCGGCGCTGCACGCGCCCGCCGCGCTGCGCCTGCTGCCGCTCTATCTGCTCGCTCTGCTCAAACGGGTATGTTCCCGTCGGCCGCCGTGACGTAGCCGTGGCCGCGCGGCCTGCGCCCCGCCTGACAGAACCTGCCCGCCGGCGCCGCGAGCTCGGCGCTGCACGCGCCCGCCGCGCTGCGCCTGCTGCCGCTCTATCTGCTCGCTCTGCTCAAACGGGTATGTTCCCGTCGGCCGCCGTGACGTAGCCGTGGCCGCGCGGCCTGCGCCCCGCCTGACAGAACCTGCCCGCCGGCGCCGCGAGCTCGGCGCTGCACGCGCCCGCCGCGCTGCGCCTGCTGCCGCTCTATCTGCTCGCTCTGCTCAAACGGGTATGTTCCCGTCGGCCGCCGTGACGTAGCCGTGGCCGCGCGGCCTGCGCCCCGCCTGACAGAACCTGCCCGCCGGCGCCGCGAGCTCGGCGCTGCACGCGCCCGCCGCGCTGCGCCTGCTGCCGCTCTATCTGCTCGCTCTGCTCAAACGGGTATGTTCCCGTCGGCCGCCGTGACGTAGCCGTGGCCGCGCGGCCTGCGCCCCGCCTGACAGAACCTGCCCGCCGCGCTTCGTTTACTACCGTTGTACATGTTGGCCTTTCTCATACGGGTAATTACTATTAGCGGTAATCATTCCGTATTGGTAAAACTCCACATCATCACTTTTGAGATGGCGGGTGACGGTTCGCGCCGAGACTACTACTAGAGCGGTACTAGTCATTTGATTTGTTAGGTGATGGCGACAAGCACCCAAGCTTGTCGCGGTCTCGATTTCTGTTCGCGGCCAAAGCGCAAATTCTCATCTTTAAACTCAAAGATGCACTTTATGTCACCATACTGATTTTTCTCGTTATTTGTTTGTGTCACTACTTGGTTTATTTTTTTAAATAGATTGTAATGTTGTATAATTATATGTACTTCGTAACTAGCGGTTCAATGTATAATAACTTTAAAATTTAAAAATCTTAAGGTATAGCTACCAATCTAAAGTTATCTTCGGATAAATTTACAAAAAATATATATTTTTCCAGCGCGCATTCCGCACGGGCACGTCAACTCGGCTGGACGACCGAGTGGCCGACATGTGCGCGTTGAAGTGCGCGCCGCTGGCGCTGCTGCTGCGCGCCGTGTACCCGCACCTGTACCCCGTGCACTCGCTCCGGGAGCACCTGGTCCGGAGCGAGGAGGACGAGGAGCTGGTGCCGGACCCGCCGCGGTTGCACCTCACTGCTGAGAGGTATGTGCCTAGCTAATTTGAACCTTATAGGATTAGACATAAGCGCTACTATATACATATTGTGTTCTCTGTTAGAGTGTATCTAGCTCAGAATATATCAGATCAGAAAAACTCAGAATTCCAGAAAAAAGAAACTGTTGTATCATATAAAATTGCAATTTTGCATCGACATAATGTAGAACATTGTTTTTAAAGTTTCGCGATTTGAACACATTGAACGGTGGAAACGTCGGGATGATGAGGTATTTATTAATTTAAGTGTGCGATTAGTCCCGTAGTACATAATAATAATAATGTAGAATAACAAAAACATCAGGAGACCCGCCACTCTGCTTCTTACTTTATTACATATATAAAATAATTCACGAAAATCAATGTATCTGTACTAACCTTTATTAATAATCTACTGCAGGACGTAGGCCACGAAGTGTGATTGGGCCATATCCACCACGCTGACCCAGTGTGGATTGGTGGTTTCACAAACGCCATCGAATTCCTTCTACGGACGTATGCAGGTTGCCTCACGATATTTTCCTTCACCGAAAAGCCAATAATGTGAAAGTCCGTACATAAATTCAAAAAAAAAAAGTAATTGGTACGTGATCGGGATTTGAAGCGATTTTTCGATTGTAAGGCGGGTGCTACAATTACTAAACCACCACAGTTTACGGGTTGCGATATATATAGTTGCTGGCGTATCTGATACAACCTACTTTACTTCCAGAGTGAACTCAACCGGTGCATACCTGCTCGACGACGGCGAAAGCATGATAATATACATCGGACAAAACGTCAGCCCCGCCTTCCTCTCGGAAACTTTCGGCGTCGCAGCTTTCACACAAATAGCTGACGAAGCCAGGAGTCTGCCCAAACTGGAGACCGAAGGAAATGCCTTGTTACATGCGTTCATCGAGAGACTCAACGACGACAGGCCTTACGCTTCCGATATACTCGTTTTAAGGTGAGTTTCGTCTTTCTAGATTTATGGCATAACCTTTCTAGGACTCCTCAAACTAAACGAAATATCCAAGATCGATCAGCCGTTTAATAATAACCGTTTGTGACGGTGCCTCAGATTAGAGTAATTCCTGAGTTGGTGCATCTTTGATTATTTTTAGGGTTCAGTACCTCAAAAGGAAAAAAAGGAACACTTAATAGGATCATTTTGTTGCCCGTTTGTCCGTATGTCAAGACTCTTTATCTCGGGAACGCGTAAAGATATCGAGTTGAAATTTAAACTGTATACGTATATCTATCTGGTCTCTTGCAGTTGTGTAAAAAAAAACTTCTCAGTTATCGTAATCTTTTTTAAAGTTAGAAAAAATCCCGCATATTTCGACACTCACAAAAATCAAAACCTACAGGGTACTCTCCGTTGACATAGAACTATGAAATTTGGCGAGAAGCATTGTCTCAGAGTTCACATATAGGAATAAATCTGAAAACTATATTTTTATTTAAATCACAAAATATGGAGTCAAAATTCAAAGTGAGTAAATCGTATTATCTAAGCTATCACATAAAAGAGCTTCATTAGCACATGCTTAAACAGGTTTTTATGGTATGACGAAAAAGTGAAAAAAAAAACTTTGTCGATGATTATTATAGTAGCTATAGAGATTTTAACGACTTACTTCCCAATTTTGTGAAATTTTCTGAATTTGTACGGAACTCTCAGTGTGCGAGCTTGACTCGCACTTGTCCGGTTTTTTTTCATGACATTGTAAGTTTCTTAATCGTCTAAAAACATTATTACATAAAATATGATCATTACACTGTGTAGTATATGTATATCGATTATTCGACGATTTATGCTATTCGACTAAAATTATCTTTGATGATTAGTGAAAACAAAAAACGAGCGTGACGATTTTGAATGTTGGCGGAAATGTTGACTCTGGGAAATTTTGCGGGATTTGGCTACGGAACGAAGTGGGAACAAAAATTGAAAGGAAGTAGGGGAGAAATTTGTCAAGTAGTGGGACAGCTTTGGTTAAAAAAATCTTTTAACATCTAATTTTGTTTTCGCAGAGACAACTCGCCAGGGAAGCAAGTGTTCACCGAGAGATTGGTCGACGATCGAGTAGAATCCGCGTTCTCCTACTACGAGTTCTTACAGCACGTCAAAACGCAAGTGAAATGAGAATCGAGTGAGTTCCGCGCGCGAACGGACGCTAACGTGCAGTGCTGTAGGTAACGATGGACGGAATGCCAAAGGATATGGTATTGACGACACTGCCCTAGTTATTATAAGGTTTATAATCGCGTTTCTGGATCTTGAGTTTCGTTATGACCGGCGCTTACGTTTTGTTAAGTTTCATCCCACACTTGGACTACCTTATTAAAGTTTCTCTGAGACAGCTGCGGGGGCGTGGGTACGATCTAGTCAACCACCAATCACAGAGTTGTCTTAAAAATAAATAAAAAATCGGGCTTTGTGATTCCTGGGTAACAAGATCGCAGCAGCGCCCGCATCATGCCCGCTGCTGTCAAGGCGAAGCTTTATAAACGAATTACTTTGGACGAGTTAGTTAATTTTTTGTCTTTTACAAGTGAATTAAAATGAGGCGTGTTCTAAAAAAAAAAATTAGTGATAAAAGTATAGATGGCGACAATAGTTTGAAATCGTCGATCCTTTGAATATGGAAATCGTACTGTCATTGTCAAGATGCCTTCTTCTTCTTTTTTATGTTTTGGCGTCGAATTGTTGTGCATTTGCCAATATGAAGTATTAAGATTGAATAATTTTTAGTAATATCAAAATAGTCACGTCATAGTCCAATAAAGTCGCGGTCAAGTCCAAACGTAGTCCAAGTCATACCTCAGTAAAGTATTGGAGACCTTAATATAGGTTTCTCTCTCACACCTTATTCCAGTTGATAATGACAGATCAATTTATATGACTATTACGCCATCTAGTAAGTTTTGTGAAACTATTTTTTTTTTTGGAAAACGCCTCATTGTCTAAAAAAGAAAAAGATAAAAAATACCATCTAACTCAGAATCTCACTTATTAACAAACGCAGAATTACTTTAGGGTAGGTACCCTAAAGTAATTCTGCGTTTGTTAATAAAGCGAATTAAGAATATAAATTGATGGTTCTTAAAATGGCATAGGTTTTGTTTTTCCGGATTCAAATTAGACCTTGCTGTCTTCGAAACTAGATCTAATCTCACATTTAAAAAAGGTGGCTAAATTGTTACTTTATGTTTTAACTGTTTTATACTGTAACTAGTTTATGTCAAAAAATGAATTCTCGTTGAGCCTAAAAGGTTATTTTATTGAAAGTAAGCGCTGCGTTAACCCCTCAAAAGAATGAAATAAAGGAATATTTAAATTAATAAAATAAATGTTTTTTTTATTAATGTGTAAAAACGAGTGTAGAAGGCATGTATTTATTTATTAGGTGTAAAGAGGCTAAAATGAAATCTCGAATTGAGGTATCGAATATAAGGCGTTAAATACAAAACCGTGACTTTATATAAGAATTTTTGCAAAACTTCTATCTTGTATAATTTTTTTTGTATAGACGTTTTAGTTTCAAGCATTCGAATGTAAATAAACCCTTTCAAAGTCCTCGTTTGGCGAGATACGGTTTTTTAAAAGACATGAATGTCGTTCGACTAAATCTCGATCGAAACTCGATCCAGAAATGTTTTTGTCTATGACAATAGGACTCGTAGTAGTGTCGTTCGTGAAGGTTATATAGCGGCGTGTGACGTCATTAAATTGCTATTTTATTTTTATGTTATATTATCACAATAGAGACATAATTAATAATAACAGTTTATAATGAAATAGGTATCTCAGGCATCGGATAAAGTCGAATGGTGTTGGTTGTACGGTCAATGTAGAATATTCCGGAATGTTTGTTTGTTGATGACATGTTTTTTGCCCTCAAAACGACGCCATTGTGAACTGGGCTGACTTTGACGTTTGATGATATTGACACATCTTGCTTGGATGTTTATTACAAGAGGTCTTGATTTTGCACGGAGTAAGAAGTAAAGGATCGAGCATAAAGAGCTGAAGCCACGTTTTTTCTAAAAGGGTGTCGAAATTTCCCGTAACGAATTGAAATATAATTAGTTACAAAACGACTTTTAAAATGTCTAGCAAATCGTTTTCGAGAGTTTGTAGAGTTTGCTGAGCTTTAAGGCCAAAACACACAGACGGCGGGCGCGGGTCGGGCGCGGTGCGGGTCGGGAGTACGGCGTGACTATTTGTACCTGTTACAATGGACGACAACACACAGAACGCGTGCGCGGGTCGGGCGCGGGGCGGGCGCGTTCTGTGTGTGGTCGTCCATTGAAACAGGTACAAATAGACACGCCGTACTTGCGACCCGCACCGCGCCCGCCGTCTGTGTGTTTTGGCCTTTACCTACGCCCGATCACTCTTTCTTGCACCCGCGGAATTTTGACCTCGCGAATATTTATATTAGTGACACTGTTTGTAGGAAAAGTGAGAGTTAACGTCAGCCTAATCCAATGTACAGTCCGTTCAGTTATTTTACCTCTGACATTTATAGCTGTCTCTGCCTAGTCATTACACACCATCGCAGGTTAGACAGAGACACAACGACAAATGTCAGAGTTAAATAACTGAACGTACTGTAGCGACTTCTGGCGGGGTTCAATTTATAGATTTGGGTTTGTAGATTCGGCGTAGTTGACAGAGTCTGGATTTGAGAAAGAAAACTCTCTTTATACTACACCTGCTCGGAAAGTACCTTGATACTTTATCAAATTTACGGTAGAAAGTACGTCATTGCATATCGAACAAATATGCGGCGAGAAAACGCATCTGAGCGGGAGAGAAAAGTGTATGAAAATCCATTTCTTACGTGGTTTTTCTTTTTTAATTTTGGGTAAGACTATGCGCTGGTAACCTAAATATCAAAAGCCAAAAAGTTTTTACAGTGAGTTTTTATCTCCAAGTTCGCAAAATGACACTGGCCACTAGCTGTGTGTTGGATGGTGACAAACAATTTGAAAAAAGAACATGTGAAAATTGCAGACGCCATTGGCGCCATTTTCAATTTGTGTTGTTTGAGGATTCAGTTTTCGTAGAATTTATTTTCCTCGTTGGTGTAGTATAAAGCACTATGTATCACTCGAGAGAAAGTGCGATTCCCGATCTCGGGTCTTTTAAAGCAAAACACCTCGACGGTAATCGGTCACTTTCTCCTCTCGATGAACAATGTACTATTACTGGTTTGAAGCTTTGTCCCACTGTTTGCAATACTTTGGGGAACTATGGTGGTGATAATGATGATGCTTAATAATTCAGTATCTTTTATATTAAGATGGCAGCTTTGTAGAAAGTGCCGCTTGTGAAAAAAAAAATCTTTTCGAATTAGAATAGAAAAAATATACTGATCTTTAAATCAGTTCTTGGTCTTACAACTTAGCCGAATCTAGACTTGAGATTTGTAAGGTACTCTGAAATGTGGTCTCTATATCATGAAACGTACGGTAGATTTTTGTATGACAAAGTATCTCTAGTAGATATAATTATATCTCGACCAGAATATTCCATTGTAGAACGCAGTTTTTCCGTTGGCGCATTGAAAAAGTGGGCATCTCATATTTTGCGTCAATGTTTCATCATAATTTGTGATACTAATAATTTTAGACTTTGTACTTTAAACCTTCTCTGTCGTGATAATAATAGCACTGTAGATAAACAATATTGTCGTCGTAAATTAACATCGGTATCTTCTATGACAACATTATCTGTGTAAGGTCCAAGAGAAGGTCCAAAGTCTAGTCGTGTCTTGTTATGTTACTTATGTACCTATAGTCTCCCAACTTTTCGCCCAGAATTTCGGTTACCTTGCAGTGGTTGAGATCTACTAGATTATTTTTATGGGTTGGGAATGCCATTCCCATCTTTCCGGCAACAATTATACTTAAACTTCCCACTTTTACTACAACCAGAGAGTCCGTGTGTCCCTTTGAGAGAGTGTTGTCCCTTTAGTCCATTTTCCACTACAAAAATGTATCGAAAATCTTGCCCAAAGCTGTCAAATCTGTCTAATATGAATTGCAATTTGACACTATCGGGAGAAAAAAACATTACAAAAACCGAGATCAACGAGACAAAGACTGAATCGAGATATGTTTCATTTCTCTTTCTAACTCTTGGCATATTAAATCATTGCATCTCTTTCAGATTTTCTCGATCGACCATATTATCGCTCTGGTTGTAATAGCTCTGTGGCAACTAGCCACTGAATCGAGATATTTGTCATGTCTCTTTCTAACTCGTATTAAACCAATGGATCTTCTTCGAATTTTCTCGATCGAGCACATTATCCCTCTGGTTGTAATAGCTTCTGTGGGAATGTTTGTCACTGGCCGGTGGAGTGTGAAAAAACAAAACAGGTTCCTTACTGCAAAGAGTTTGACAGTTTTAGTAGCTAGCGCTGCGATATGTAAACGAATGTACATGCCTGGACCGGTTGGAAATGGCTTGTATTCAGCGTTACAATTCTTTTTGACCGACGAACCACCGGAGGAGGTATACAATTTGACGCGTATATATATTTTTTTGTGTATAACCACGCATAACTTTTTTCCTAGTAGTCCGATTTCAATAATTATTTTTTTATTGGAAATAATATACTTCGAAATTGGTCCCATTTCATTTTTATCGAAATCAGCTGAGCCGTTTTTGATAAATCAACAATAATGGATAAAAAACTATTTCGATCCGTGCGAAATATTCACGAATTCTGTACACGGGTGAAGTCGGTCATGCTAATTTTTGAAAAAAATAATCTTGTTGAAGGGTTCGGGGTACGGCTATACTAAAGGTTTGGTTAGTACAACCCGAAGTATGTAAACTTGTAGATGCCTTCTTCATGTGTCAATGATATAGGTCGAATCTCACAAATCGGCGGATGTGAAGTTTGCTACAGGCTGCGCGAAACTCAATCTACGCGCAGCTTTATGTGAGCTTCGGTCTGGATTGGTTTTTGCGCAGCCTGTGGCTAACTTCACATCCGACGACTTTTATGATTCGATCTATACAACATTGCATCTCGACGACTAAAACTGCTATTAAAACTTCTGCCCTATACCCCATGATATAAAGCCCACATTTCAATGTACCCCCATGTAAAGAATACGCTACGATATGTACGATTGTGAGTCTTACATAGTTCCTCAAACTATGGAACTAAGTTTTAAGGATTGTTTAAGGACTATAAAATAAACTTTAATTTTATTACATGAATGTTTGCGCGAGCGAGCGGAGCGGAATAAAACTTATAAACAATGTGTTTTATTTTCAATATAAAACATAATTCAATATACAGGGTTATCCAGAACTCGTTTACTAAGACAAAAAGAGGTGATCCGACACTCATTATAAACAACTTTTGATGTGGGGCCAACTGGGAATTCGAGAAAGATAAATCAGCTGTTTCATACATTTTGTCGATTCCAAGTTGTAATTTTGTTGCAATCTGATTTTTTTTCTTGAATTCAATTTAGCCCTGTAGTAAAAGTTGTTCATAATGATGGCCTGAATCCTCTTTTGCCTTAGTACAGGGTAAGCAGATAACCATGTATCATGTCAAAACGGCTTCCCGTGCTAGAGCAAAATAGCTATTATTTTCTTGCCGATACGTATAATTTTTGTTCCGCGACTCTATCTATTCGTTAGATCAAAGTATGTATGGACTTTGTACAAATATTATTTTTATTGTTTTTAGCCTAGGGCGTGTCTCACATCGTTAATATCACTATTATTTCCAATGGATGCAATAAAATGTTTAGTTTTTATTGTCATTTCGGTATTAGGTGTAATATGTTTTGTAATTTGCGATGTCTGTTCGTTTTTAGATGATCGTTGTCATGTAATGTAAATTATAATTAATTATCCTAAAAGGGGATTAAAGCAAGTTGAAGTGGCAGTGGGTTGAAATGTTGCACCAATGTCATATCCAATGCTTAACAACTATTGGTGAAACACTTGAACATGCAGGCTTATCTGCTTGCCCTGTACTTTGAAGGGGTTGATTAACATCATCATTATGAACAACTTTTACTACGGAGCCAACCCGGAATTCGAGAAAAAATCAGAATTTTTTTTTCAAAAACTTTATTGACTTCTCACTAAGAAAGCTTTCGATTAACTGCTGATTTTTTCACGATTTCTACGCCCCATAGTAAAAGTTGTTCATAAATATGGGTATACTTTACCTATGTAAAATAACTTGTATACAGGGTTACAGGGTAAGTCGACCTATTCCCGTTAAGGGTGTGTAATTTACTTTGTTTCTGACTAATTTGACTATGAAATACACTATCCTAAATTAAAAAAAAACAGATATTTAAAAATTGGTATTTATAAAATTCCCAATTTTCGGCTATCAGCTCAGATATTTTGAAACGTGTAAGTCGTATTATTATTTTTATTTGATTTTTTACATTTAAAATAATGTTTTATGACCTCACTATATGTATTATCCGTAAAATTAACCTTTTATAAAAAGTATTTTAATTCAAATATCTCGAAAAATCTGAGATTTAGGATATGGTGTTTCATAGTCAAATCAGTCAGAAACGTAGTAAACTACACACGCTTAACGGGAATAGGTCGACTTAGATCGACTTAGCCTGTAACCCTGTATACACCCACTTGTCACTGAAAATGCTTGATTTTTCCTATTACAAAAATGAAATTAATTCTATATTATTCACTAGTTTTTATTTATTAACTAAATGTACCTGGCAACGAATACCTAATAGCGATCGGATATATGTATGTATGTATTTATGAACTATCGGCAATTCGAAGTTTATTCGACTGTAAATTGATGTTATTTATGAAATTATAGGTAGAATATTTTATACTGAATTGGAGTTCGGTTCGCATAAAACACACTTACAATATTATTATTTTTTATTTATCAATCACCTCTCTTTATATCCCTGTAATGATGATTGACATATTGTTAGTGACGGCGATATTTAATATCATTAATTTTCGACGACTAAAATTGTTGCTACCCTTTTTTAATACACTGCAATGAAAAGAGACATAATAATTATAGCATTGACGAATATGTATAATCACTACATAGTATCAAACGAAGTAGCTTCCCGCTGTCTGTCCCTATGTATTATCTTTAAAACTACGCATCGGATTTTGATGCGGTTTTTTAAATAGATAGAGTGATTCAAGAGGAAGGTTTATATGTATAATACACCTGTGCGAAACCGGGGCGGGTCGCTAGTATATGAATATGTTTAAAAAGCGTCGTGGAAACGCCGTCAAAGTCAAGAACGTCTAAACTACCTACAATGATTCAGCTACATATTATAATAAGTGATGTTACGAACAAAATTATGCAGCTTTTGTATACAATATATGATATTTAATTGCCTTTGTTTAACTTCTTTGCCATTATTTTACCTAACTCTGCTATTATTTCTCAAGCAATATGTAATTAATTTATGTATGACGTTCACATTTTTACACGCATTGTGATGTTTTTAAGGCTTGATAGCTATTTTTAGAGATCCGTACCCGAATGAGGCAATCGGAACCCTATCAAAGCTTACAATATCTATCCTACTTTGAAAGAACTCGTATACTTGTTGCAAAAAACGAGCGCACGCGGTCTTTGCATGTACCTAAGCCGTGTCGCCGTTTTTTTTAATTTTGCCGAAAGTCGTAGAACAAAAGTTGTTAGTTTTCATGCACAGAATAAGCCAATAAAAGGATGCTAATTGATTAGAAATAACCCTGTATGTGTGTGTGTGTGTGTGTGTGTGTGTGTGTTTGTGTGTGTGTGTGTGTGTGTGTGTGTGTGTGTACCTACGACTGATCTCTGCGCTAAGCACTCACACGAATGCAATGTGCGTATGCACGAATACTACATGTGGCCGCGATGTACTTGCTGTTTGTAATAACTACATATTATTATATCACATTGTAAATGCCTTGAAATATTTAAACGTACAGATACATAAAATCCTTCTTTTACTTCGGAAGGTAATGTCTTGCATAGATAAATAAAATAATGATAAATGGATACTTTCACAAAAAGCTCCTCGTTGATAGCATATTACCTACGCAGTATTATACAAGGCAGCGGATGTGAAGTTGCTACAAGCTGCTCCAAACCCAATCAACGCGCAGCTTTATTTGATCTTCAGTCGATTGGATATTGCGCCGCTTGTAGCTAACTTCACATCCGCTTACTTGTATGATTCGGCCTATAGGTAGTGTTGTATTGGCAGTACAGCAATTATCTAAAGAAATTATTTTCTACATCCGAAACGAGTAGTTAGTAGGCACTTCGCCCACAAAAAATGTAAACTAAAAGCCAGTTTCAGAAAAAACGAGCAGACGTCACGGCAAAATCTCCAAGTTCATAGAAGTGAGAAAAGCTTGCCAATATTTATTTTTTGACCGACGAACCACCGGAGGAGGTTCTTCGGTCCACCACCAATTCGACGCGTATATATATATTTTTTATGTATAACCACGCGTAACTTTTTTCGTAGTTGTCCGATTTCAATAATTCTTTTTTTATTAGAAAGAGTATACGTCGAAATTGGTCCCATTTAAATTTTATCGAAATCGGCTGAGCCATTTTTGATAAACCAACAATAATGTGAAAAATGCTACATCGATCCGTGCGAAATATTCGCGAATTCTGTACACGGGTGAAGTCGGTCATGCTAAATTTTGCAATTATTAATCTTGTTATTATTTTACTTTACTATTATCGATTCACATCGTCGCAGTAAGTTCTACAACGTTGTCCCAATTATTAATAGAACCAACGGAAATAAAGATTTCCGGTTGCTCTACGATAGAACAAACGGAAAAATCTCGATTGTTCTATAAAAAATCTAGAAGGAGACGAAATATTGATAGACAATTTCGCAAAAACTTGTTTGTGGTAATAATTTGTGACACATTCAAGGTCACGGTATACCTACAAGGTTATAATTCAGGTTTAGATGTACTTATTGACCGGTTATATAACATGGTAATAAAGCGAGTCTGCATGCTGCAACAGGATTACTGGAAACTTCTGCGGCTTCTTATACCTACAAGGTTATCTGCTCGCCCTACTAAGCCGGAAGGGGTGACTGAGACCATCATTATCAACAACTTAATACTAAGCGCCACACAAATCGACAGATGAGAAGTGAGCCGCAGATGACACTTCGCCATGTTTCGCTAATTATTGCGCATGTGTGCATAATGCCTATACAAATGGCGAAGTAGTGAGCTCGGGCGTAGGGAGCGTGTAGGGAGGCTTGAGGTTAGCGGGCGAGTGTGCCCCGGCATTTCGTCTCTGGCTCCCGCGCGTACCTATATTTCGGCTTTTGCGCAGAACGTTGCGCATAACTTCCCATCCGCTGATTTGTGTGGCGCTTAGTATACTATGTGTTCTTTTCACTCACTGCTTATTCTTAATTAAGGCCAAACTATATAGCCAAACTGTATAGGCCGGGTATAGTAAATGAAATGAAAAATATCTCGATTCAGCGGCTAGTTGCAGTGTTTTTGTCCCGATAGTCTCAAATTCTTGTCAAATTCCAATACCTACATATATTTGACAGTTAAGATAGTGATTGTCCATACATTTTATTTGCGGTTGAGAATTGCCTCAAGCGACAACAGCGCCATCTCTCTTGTTGTAATAGCTCTGTGTCCGTAAAGATTATGTATCCGAAGCGTTCGAAGTTGAAAAAACTATCCCCTGGGCTGGCTTGGGTAGACGCTGGAGGACGAAATGCACAAAACACCCAATGCGGGCCAGTGCAGGGCTTATCGCCTCCATACCGATTAAGAATAAGAAGCCTACAAGACCAATACTCCCGGTGAAGGAACACCTTTCCCAGTGTGACCAGTTAGAGCGTGCAGCGTGCGTCTGGAAACGTGACCGGCACACGCTGGATTTTTCTATTCTATTGTTTCTCAAGTGTGGGAAGTATTAGTATGTAGCTTATAAAAGTTATCAAGCCAAAACAATCTTGTTTTAAACCTGTTCGCTCAAACTGCATTAGGTATGTTTTGATTTTTATCGTTTGATCACGTTATGCCGAAATTAGGTAGCTTTGCAGTTGAATATAATTTGGTATACTATACCTACTCGTACCTACCTATGTTAAAAATAAACGGAAGTTATCAGTTTATTTTAATTTGGAGAGCGCACTATAACAGGTATATTAAAAATCACCTTAATTACCTAATACTACTTTATGTCTCTCTTTCGATAACTTAGACACGAATTTGGCAGTTGTAGTTGTCATCGTCTCTCTTCTACAGTTACTTAATAAAATCGGTTGAAAGTGGCTCTACAGTTAGAGCAGTAGTGTATCGTACCGGATTAGCCACAAACGTGAGGTTTCCTGATTCCCAATTAATTCCTGAAAAGCTGATTCTAACACGTTCACATACGTAGGTATTCATACTTATCCTTTATTTGTCAGAACATGGTAAAATAGGTACCTACACAAGACAAGTAGGTAGTATAAAAGTTTTTTTTTCGCTTTGGAAAGAATAATAATATGTGCGCTTTGTTAAATATTTTAGCAAAATACCTAGGGTACTAAAGTTTCCGAATCTGAATTCCGAGTAAGGAAATTGCACGTCCTTTATCCCGAGACACTTATTTTTTTTCTACTTTGAAATCAATCCAGAATTTAGACTTTGGTACGCTTCTGCAGATTGTATTTACTGCTTCGTAAAGCCATGTATTCACTGAGCAACAATGTTTCGGATACACAGTTTCTGAAATATTCTGTAGAAACATACCGATACACACTTAGTGTTTACAGAAACAAAATAATTGTCTCTGAAACAATATCATAAGTTTCAGAAACACGTAGATTTTGTTTCTGAAACAGAGTTTATTAACAATTGCTGCTCAGTGAATACATGGCTTAACGCTATCAGATCGATACTAGAAATAATCTTATTATATTTGTTGACTGATATCAAGCCCTAACATTTATTATTTAATTGTGTATTAGTTTTATTGCTGTTTGCGGACTGAACTCGAAAGCCTTGTATATTGTTTCAATATAATTAATCTAAAATCATAAGTGTTTACTTTTAACCCTATTGTAGGTATTCGTCTCCTGCGATTAGTATGAGTTTATATGTAAATGGAAACTACAGTAGTACGGAAACTACCTAAGTAATTTCCCTGTGGCTCCATATATTTTTATACAGCACCCCTGGCTGAAACGAGGGAGAACTATCAAAAATGTAGCCAGTAGCCACACGAGGTTAGTTTTAGTTGCAGGCAAATAAAAAAATCAAGACCGAATGTCGTAAACAGACAAGTGAGACCGGTTTTTTTATAAATGTGCGAGTGCGTCGGTGTTTCGCCGCCATAGTTCTACTGACGAGCCAAGGCATAGTTTCTTTGTACGTGTAGGTACATGGTGTGTTGTGTCTGTACACGGCGAATGCAAACTCGTACTAAGGCCTCTGTTAGTTCGAATTTAAGCCCTTTCGTTCAGGGAAGACAGTGCTACAATACAATACACCCACAAAACGCCACCACCAAACCACCGATTAACTGTGTAGCGAACCCTTATTAAGCTGCGTACCTATAGGTCGAATCAAACTTTATGATAACTGCTTATGTTAGCTACAAGCTGCGCTAAACTCCACTCCTCACCCCCATCTGTCCTGAATGTGCCAAGACATTAATTTTGGTCAGTCTGCGACGGCGAAGTTAAGCTAAGATCATTTTCGTAGAGCATTTTTCAACAACCTAGGTAAGTCGCTCAATTTCGAGCCGGTGACGATGATTATGATGATGATAAAAACCAATTTTTGTGATGTCATTTAATTAGATGGTTAACTGCTATAACATAATTGGCTATGAAATATTTTTTAAGTTCAATGACCTCTGAGCTGTGTTTGCGTTTTCGTTTATAACTCAAAAACTTATGATCCCACAGTGCTTGAAATAATTTTGAGACAAAGTTTGAATAAGTTTTAAATCTCGTATACTTTAGAAATCAAGGGGGGGACTCATTCTTTTTTAGGGTTCCGTACCCAAAGGGTAAAAACGGGACTATATTACTAAGACTCCGATGTCCGTCTGCCCGTCTGTCTGTTACCAATAAACCGTTCTAGTTTATTGACAACAAATAATAAAAGTACAATAAAATTAATATTTAAGGGCATACAACAAACCTGACCTTTTTGCCGTATATAATAACGGTAAGAGGTAGAAAACACATGAAATATTTACAAAATATTTAGCTGTACCTAAGTATATTAAAATTAAAAAAAAAATACTTAAATTAAAGTAACATAAGCATTTAAGGGGCGCCCCATACAAGAAACGTCATATTTTTGCTTGATATTAATAACGGTACCATATAGATGCGTAGTTACAGAAGATATTTTAGTTGTATTATCACTTCAAAAATAAATAATTAAAATAAATTAAGAGGGGCTCCCACACGGTACGGAACCCTTCGTGCGCGAGTCCGACTCGCACTTGTCTGATTATTTCAACTTTGGCAACCTACACAGCACAAATTGTACCATCCTGATTCCTACTACATTATCTTAATGTCAATTGTTGCTCACTGGGCTAGATGACTTTGATTTGACTATACGAAATATGTTGTATTAAAAAAATAAACAAATGTCAACATTTAATTTTTTCTCCAAATCAAATTTTCAAAGCCATGTAGCTACTTAAATTTTTAACAAAATGGTTTGCTGCCATAATGAAAAAGGTTTATAGGATCACATACATGAATATTATATACAGGATTATTTCTAATCAATTAGCATTGATTGATTGAAATTTAAAAAAAAAAAAGCATCCTTCTAGTGGTTTATTCTGTAGGTACATAAAAACTAACATACATTTTTGTTATACCTACGGAAATAACTACAGTTTTCGTTTGTTTACGTGTACCTACCTAATGCCATAGGTAAATAATCAGCGCCACACAAGTCGGCGTATGGAAAGTGAGGCGCAGAACGCTGGCAAAAGGCAAAATATAGGTATGCGCGGGAGCCAGAGAGACGAGACGCCGGGGCACACCCGCCCGCCCTCATGCCTCCCGCGCGGTCCCTAAGCCCGTGCTCACCACTACGCCACGCGGCGTCAGCATTGTGCACACATGCGCAATAATTAGCGAATCACGACGAAGTGTCATCTGCGGCTAACTTCTCATCCGCCGACTAGTGTGGCGCGGACTATAGCTACGAACACCTCAGGTACCAATCCCACTGCCAAAGGTTAAAGAAATGCGAGGTCTGCTGTTCTTAGAACTACTAGTTTACCTATTTACGTCCTTACAAAACCTTCAAAACAATTAGAGAAATTAATACAATACTTAATTCGAAATCTTGCGAAAAAAATGTTGGTTCTAAGGTTCTAATAATTTAAATTGATAAAAAGACAGGTTTTTAATTTAATGTTTCCTTATCCAATAAAATTAAAGCTTGTAAAAGTAGGTACCTAATTAAAATGAACTTTCTCAAAATAATGAATCTTTTACACTTTGACCTGTCAGATTTTTAGGTACCTAGGTACTTACTTCTCGAGATGTTTATAATTAATGCGCGAAAAAGATGTCTAATTAATTTTTCTATCGGCCTTCCTTAAAGATGTAGAGTGCGGTTGGACTTATGGAATCCTAGGAAACCACTGACAGAAAACCAACTATATTTATATGAGTACAAAAAGGAAAGTCCAAATTAATAGTTTAATATTTCAAACCTGTAGGTATGACAATGAATATTATTTTAAGTATAAATATCCATACAATCTATATCTCTAGGCGTGGCGCAAACGTCACACGTGAAGCAAGACGTAACGGGCGGGAAGTCGACAGGTCTGGGCCAAAAGTCTTTGGGCCCAAAGAGGTTGCTTCTGAACATGACTTCTTCTAGCAGAGTCCAGAACCAGAGGTACAAGCGTGCGCGTTGGAACTTACTGGAAGATTCCACGACAGCGTCTGCGGCGCGCTGGGCCACCACGTCGTACTCCAATGGAGTGTTGAAGGATAAGTTTTTTATGTTGCAGCGAAATATCTGCAAAATAAAGATTAGGCACAGGCAGTACTTCTGATAACATACGAGTATTTTAGTACCTACGCACTCTTTTGCTAAAGAAGCTAGGTAGATATGAGTTGGTAGTCTGTGTGCATCCAATACTGTTTTTTGGGACGTTTTACGTGTTTACGGAACTGTTCAATTTGCTATTTCTATTTGTTATTTATTTTTTACTATTATTTGGTCTCATATTAGGTAAATTTTGTTCATAATGAGTATGTTTACCCTGAAAGTCCTTGCACTTTACAAAACAACAGCTTGTACAAACATAAAAACGCCTATACATTTATATAGGTAAGTAGTCCTTTTTTCTAAGAGAAGGAAATTTCCGCAAGGTACCCGACTGCTTTGGGGTGAAGCCGGGCCATGTGGGATTGTACCCCGTCAAAATCCCTTAAGTGACCGGGTTGTTGTGCGCTCTTGGGGGCTCCGATCTTAGCACTTTGCTCGAGTCTTGTCGAGCTAATCGGGGCTTGACCGCCTTCTAGTACGTGTCGTCGCCGTCCTTGGGCTGTATGAATGGATGGCAAGAGCCCCTTCAACCATGGAGGAGCCTAGAATTCCCCTTGTAGGCTCTTTTACCTAGTATAAGCCGGAGATAGAGCCTTGTAGGCTCTTTTACCGATGCCACATTCTATTGCCCCGGCATCAGGGCCATTAGGTAGAGTCCTACAAAATTATTATGAGATATTTAATACCTCGTGACCACACATTTCCAGCACGCAGTAGTTCTCAAAGGCGACCGGCGCAAGATTGACGTGGTAACCCATCTTCTGGAGCCAATCTGTGAGTACCGAAATAATACATAATAATTATAAACATGAAACACGGGTTTTTTTAAATTGATGTCTACAGTACCTACTACTGTATACAGCAGTGAATAAATAAATATTTTATACTACCTAATATAAACTATATATAGTTTTCGAGTACCTACCTACAATCCCGTGATTTAAAACATGAAAACCCGTGGTGAAAACCACGTTAGTTTCCCTAATAAAATAGGTAGTTGCTGGTATAAAGAAAATATTAGTACCTAGATAGGTGGTATTTAGCTTAGCATAGGTACCTAAAAGATAAAGTAGATAAATTTAGTTCAGTGTAGGCAACATTAAAATGCAATTTCCTGTATCTGGAGGTTATTTAAAATTCTAATAACATTAATTTATTTTGTTTCTTCATTAATTCGTTGCGAAAATTTTAAATTCATTTATTAAATACCCACGTGGTGCCTACTTAGTTGGTATGATTGCTATCAACGTGTATTTAGGTACCTATCCTACCCATAGGTTATTATGGTCGTTTTACAATTTATTTTTATTCTTTAACTCCCACAACAGGAAATCTAGGTCTCTTTTGTACTTTAACTTACAAGACGATATATTTACATGTACTTGGGTCGTAGGTAGGTATATTAAGTGCCAATATTACTTTTTTAATGTATGGATTTTAGCGACTTAACGGGGACACCATCATCCATCCGTAGACTTATTGTAGATCTTTTGTCACCGACTAAACTCTTAACATATAGCTTATGAAAATAGAGAGACTGTTCCTCCTGCACCTCTGGACAACTAGGTACCTACTGAGTATAGATTAAATAAAATCTAGTAATTAATTCTCTCCTTATTTGCGATCCCAATAATTATGCGTAAACCAAATTATTATTGTCAACAGCATTCGCGAACATAGGTAGGTACCAAGTTTCTTTTCAGCCATCTCGCGGTTGGTCCTATAGTAATAATTGTAAATAATAGACCACAGACACCCTCTCCACAAGTCAGTGCAGCCTGCCAACCGCCTCAAAAGTCGCAAAAATTTCCTAAATTGCACAAATCCCTTAATCCGTCACCCCAGCGAGGCCCGCTGCAAGCTCTGGCAAGAAACCTGTCTCCCACCTCAAGAATTCTTAGAGCCAGCGGAAGAAATCCCCCAGGGAATGACTTGCCAACGTGGAAGTCATTGAATCGACTCCGGACCCAAGTTGGCCGCTGCAAGTTTAATATGGCCAAATGGGGTTTCTCTGACATGATCTTAGTGGAGTGCGATTGTGGAGCTGTGCAGACAATGCAACACCTATTGTCCTGTCCTCAGTGCCCAAACACCTGCACGCTGAGCGATCTAGTGGAGGCCACCCCTCCTGGAGTAGCAGTCTCTAACCACTGGGCAAAGCTTATCTAGATAGATCATCACAGTCTAGATCTATCACCTTAGTACCATCGACACGAAGAAGAAGATTGTAAATAATGATAAATATACAGGGTTATTATTAATCAATTAGCATCCTTTTAGGGGCTTAATCTGTATATCAAAACTAACAACTTTTGTTCTGCATATTTTATCATAACTAAAAAAAACAGCAGTTCCATACATTTTGTCACGGGTACCTAAACGATATTTTTCTATGGAACAACAACATTTTTTTTGAGTTTTGACAAAAGTCGCAGAACTTGAGTTGTTAGTTTTGATGTACCTAAAGAATAAACCACTAAGAGGATGCTACTTGAATAACCCTGTATACGTAGACCTCTGATCTGATATTGCCCTGGGTGGGAATTCTTTGACCCAGGAGTCAGGTTACTAGGCCACCGATAGTGATAGGTAGGTACAACATTGAAAACAAATCGGACTTGAGCAAATACTGCTAATACCTACTAAACTAAAGTAGCCAAAACTATTCAACAACTATGTAGTTTGACCGATATGTATTAACGATAGATTGGTATAAAAGTATATTCAACTACTTACCTCTAAGACCCCGTAATTTTTGAGGTTTATGAGAAGTCGTATAAAAAGAACCACAAGGTCCATAGTAGATTTTCACGTGTTGAAAAGACATATTAAATATATCTCTCTTTTTATTTTTCAAAATAAAAACCTAAGTAAAGTAATTTTTTACTCCGAGAATGATTAAAAATTCATAATTTACAGCAGTAAATTTGTTTAACGCTGAAATCGCTTTAGTCTTAATCTTTTACTAAATACTTAGGTATAATTAAAAACAAACATTAAGCATGTAAATTAGTGGAATCAAAATAAATAAGGTAACGAAAGTTTGATCCATAGCTAAAATCAAGGAGAATCATTGGCACAAATTACATTTATAAAATTTTGACAACACGCACCAACACCAACGAGCATTTCATTGCCATCTCATTACAAAGAAAAGTAATTAAAAAAGTTCACATACTTATGCCATAAAAGGTATATAAAACTCCCTTTGTATTAAATGTATAATAACAGTAATAAGTAGTACATATAATCAAAGAAAACTCGAATACGTAGTTGCATTACACGTATCTATGTATTTATATTTATATTATTCATTACTTATATGTACAATTTATTTTATTTTCATTTTATAAGCATCCTTAACTTCGTATTTATTAGCAGAAATTTAAACACAAAGAAAAACCGTCAACATCAGAGGTTCCAAATCACATGAAAAATCGTATTAGATTTCCGCGACACAGGCCTAGCCTAGTGCGGAAATCACGGTACTACGTTTTGTCTATGTAAAACTCTCATAAGCATAGGTAATATTGTTTTAATCTTATGCAACAAGTGTGTAATTCTTTCCTGTGTTTGTGTTAATAAAAATATTTTCATTTTTCATTTTCATTTTTCATTACCTAAGTAAATAAAAATAAAATCTTTAAATTTTTAGTTTTATTGCTAAGTTACTTATTTATTCTAAGTTAGGCTAATTAAATAATTTTATTAAGCTAAACTTATAAATTAATTTAGAAGTTATAACATTTTCAATTGTTAGGTATTTTGAGCTGTTTTTAGTAAAATTTTACTTATAGATCTGAATTTATTGCAGTCTTGGTTCCAACACTCCAATGTGTAGATTCGTCTTGGACGATCAATATCAGTCCAAGACCGATCCACGTTGGAGGGTTGGAACGATGCTGGAACCATAACTATAATTTGTAGCCAACATAGCCAACGTGTGGCCCCGGCATAAGAAATAAAAAAAATAATAGAAGAATAAATTGTCAAGAGCGTGTCGCGACACTCGTATGATAGAGTTTAGAAGATGATGATGATAATGATGATGTGTAAAAAATATTTATAATAAGACTGATTGAAAACATTTGGCGTCCAGCTAGTTGTTGCCTGCGGTCTTCTTACCTAAGCGTTTGTTCACCTTCTGGGTGGACGTCCTAAGTTGCGATTGCTTTCGAGGTCTCCATTTGAGTTTTACAGCATCGATGGTCATTTATTCTACGGGCTATGCGCCTTGTCCACTGCCATTTAAACCTACTAATCTTATGGGCTATATCGGTTACACTAGTAAAGTTCATCTACGGATCATTCTTGATTCGAACTCACAGAAAGACTCTAAACATAGCCCGCTCTATAAGGACGCTGGGTTATTTTGACCTTGCTTAGAAGAAATACAGAGAAAGATCACGTTTCTTTGCAAAAAAATCAAGGAAAAAAAGTAGGTAGGTATATTCTATTCCATTTTAGCCCTCAATTTCAGCTTCAGCGGAAGGCCTCCCATCACTCCTTGCACGATGTTGGACCTGTGGTTAACTTCAGGTATTCTCTTGGTGCTGGTCGAAGGTTCCACTGAGAACTTTTGCAGAACTGCAGCGAGACCGGCTAGAGACTGCATCTCACCGAGGCGGGCACCTGGAGATAATTATAAATGATCATTTTGAGTATCACGGCCGTCTGTGATTCTACTAATAGCAAAGTGAAATATGTGACGAGAACAAAAAGGCATTTTAATAATTCTAATTTATGTATGTAGGTAAATGTCATGCACGAAAACGCAAAACTGCACATTTCAAATATTATTCAATTTGAAATCTATTGTATATTTCTTTTCTGTATCATTTATTTATTGTCATATCGTTTAATTAACGGATGTTCAGTTATAATTAGGTACAGGCGCACTCGATGAATATTTTATCAGTTATCAGGACAAGTAACTCACCGACGCACATCCTCGGGCCGCTCCCGAATGGCAAATAAGCAAAATTTGGTATATCTGCATTTGCATCAGCGAACCTCCTTGGATTAAACTCGGTCGGGTTCACGAAATACTTTTCGTCGTTCTGGATGGCTTGCAGCGGCACCTGGATTTTGACGCCGGGATCTATTGTGACGTCCAACTCAGGAATCGTATACTTCTTCGCACACACTCGGTGCAAAACTCCAAGCGACGGAAACATTCTCATCGCCTCTTTGAAAGCATTGCCCAACATTGTCATCTCAGCTACTGAATCAAAGCATAATTCATGGTTATATTTAGCCAACACCTCATCTATCTCGTTCTGCACATTTTCCTGTATTTCCGGATGGAACGCGAGTTGATGCAGCATGTAGCTCGTAGCTGAGGACGAGGTTTCGAATCCGGCTGCGAAAAATACAAACACCTGCGCAACTAAAAGCTCGAAATCCAGTTCCATTTCCACAGGGATAGGGGTACCATCTTCTGTCCTGTGTTCTATAGAATCCCCTCTGATCATTCCTTTATTTTGTAACTCTAAGAGCAAATCGATAAAATCGTTGCGTTTCGAAGGCTTGTAGTCCCTCTGTTCACAGATACTTTTGACAATTGCCGTAATGCTTACTTCCGATTGATTATTGGCGACTTGAACGAACCTTCTTAGCTCAGGGAATAAGTCCCATATTGCAAGGTGGATGTAGGCTTTATTTGAGCGCGCAAATATCTGTTTTCCTAGCTCTCTAAATTGTGAGTTTACGTTGTTGATAGTATCGACTTCGATGCCGAAGCCGCAGGCGCCGATGAACTCTGTGGTGAAGCGCGCCATGAGTTCTCGTACATCACACTCTCCCCCATTCTCCACGATCCCTTCGCCCAGCACTTGTAACTTTTTTGCACAGTTTACTATGAGAGGGAACATACCCTTGAGCTTGGCCGTCGTGAACGCGGGCGTGAGGCGCTGCCGCAACAATTTCCACAAATCCCCATCGGCATGAAATAAGTTCCTGAGCATCGGCTCATTTTTCGTATCTCTCCCGAGTCCACGCGGGTAAAAGTAAGCAAAGTCTACATTTAAAATAGTTTTGGCGATATCCAAGTCTCGAATAATTAATTCCGGAGTGGTTCCTCTGTAGTATCCGATGATTTTCTCCTTAGGGTATTTGTTGTAGAGTTCTGTAGAAATTTCAATGATGCTTTTAATCCCGAATATGTTGCGAAAGTGATTTCCGAAGAGAGGAACGGGCTTGTCGTGCTTTATTTTTCTTACTGCCCAGTAGTCATGGTTTTTGGTCGAATAAAGGTATAATATAGCGATGAAAAATATTAAAAATAGCAAAGAAATCATTCTTCACGTGTACGCGCTTATTGTGTGCTAATGTTACTGTGTTCTCGGAGACCAAACATTAAGTTCGATACGGTGTGATGGGTTTGAGCTAGTGGACTTTGAACTGCTATATTTATGTTACTAAATATATTGCAAACAATGGCATTATACATAGTGTCTAATTTTTTCAAAATTCATAAGAAAAAATAAATTTGAAGGCAAATTTCACCAAAGTTATAATTTTTTTAGGTAACCGATGTTAAATATTTCTGCATAGATTAATAGGTACCTTATTACGAGTTACGAGTTGCATCAACCGTGGTCACGGGTAGACTCACCCCCTACCCGTCTACCGTCTACCCGTGACCACGGTCGATGCAACTCGGCCGAAACGTCAGGATGAGGAGGTATTTATTTATCTCGTAATTTTAGTCGCGATTAGTCTCGTAGTATATAATAAAAATGTGTTCAAATCGCGAAAGTTTAAAAACAACAGATATAGTTATCTTCATTTGCTCTTGTCGGTAGAGCAACTTTCACTTCTGGCGGTCCTTGGCCATTGTTTTCACCTCACCAACCTCTCTGTATTGTACTTCTGTGCTCTTAATTTATGTAGCGATACCCAGGTAAGGTACACGACCTTAATGCTTGAGACCTTTCTGATAAGCGCAAGCCTGTCTGTGTAAATAAATAATATTTACGTTTTTGCGTGCAGTGATATCAAAGTTGACTATATTTTTGCTTCATTCAAAGTCGATAGTGTAGAGCAAAGTTAGAAACATATCTTTAATACCAATATGGCAAACATTTTTGAAAAGTAAATGGATTTGATGATGATTATATATTCATGATTATAGATTATACAACGTGTAACGGAAAGACTGTATACATACTGAAAGTACCAAATCAGATAACGGTAACAAACTAGATGGGGGCATGTTTAGCCGTGTAAGTTCGTTTACTGATTTTTAATCTTTTTTTGAAAAACTAGTCATTTTTATGACTAATTCACATTTGCACAGCACTATCACACTAAACAGCTGTGAGGTCAATAACACGACCTTGCCCATCAAAATCAGACCACACCTCCTTGTTGTGACATGTTCGTTTACGTGCAAAAGATTTTTTAGTAAGTCATATTATTTTTAAAAAAAAAGTGAATGTTGTTATTTTGTCTCGAAATTTCGAATACAGCATCTGTATGAGGTATAGTATCAACCCACTTTTTATGTATACAGCCTTTCCGTTACACGTTGTATAAGAGATAATTATAGAAATTAGTTTGATTTAAACGTCCTGTGTTACCCTGTAAGGGATGATTCATATTAGGACGAGGCTGGCATGAGACGGGCCCCGACGACGCTCGTACGACGCGTGTTCCGTACATTTTGTGTAAAATCTCAGATGCTTGTTTTAGTAAATAAATAAATTCATTGATTCAGATCATCATTAGGCACAACTTATATAGCCAACCCAAAATCAGTCCATCCTAATAATTTAGATAAAATTTATTTACACTGTATGGTCACGTCTGAGGGATATATTAAATATGTAGAAAAAATTAAATTCATGAAGTATACAAAATATAATTTTATTGGTTTTATAATGCATTTCATACTAACTAGGTATATAATAGTATATAATTGTGTAGATAATACTAGTTAATTTAATTTCCTTTGTTATTCGACATCTATTGTGATATGCGTATTAAGTTCAAACATGATATTTAAAGGTCTAAAGAGTATTATAATTGTAGTTTGTACGTATAACTATTCAGTGGGCTTACGTGGGCAGTGGGCAGCATATCATATCATTTATTATATCTATTAAATTTATCAGATATACAGGGTTATTCATGAAAGGTGTACTAGGCATTGGCCTAGTACACCCTGATGATGATTGCAATTATGCAATGATTTAAAAAAAAAAACATTATTATAATTAATCCGTGGGTTAGATTATCAAAAAATATTGGACACGTATTTTTTCTTTTGTCAATTAACAACAAATGACAAAGATAAACCGTGTCAAAGTTTGGGAGTGGGGTCGTGACGTCATCTCTCTCACAGTTTATACATTTGTAAGGCACTTGTGACGTCACGCGGAACTTTAACAGGCTATATCTTTGTTATTTTTTCTTTAATTGACAAAATAAAAAATACGTGTCTAATATTTTTTGATAGTCTGTCTGACGGACTAATTAAATGTTTTTAGTCATCATGATTACGAGATGAATCCGAGATGGCTCGGAAAATCTATTTTTGCTCTTCGATTTCTGAGTGCAAAGTCATTTTTATCCGCTAGAGGGGAAAGTAAAATTGAATTTAGAACATCGTGTGCACTAAGTTTGTGAATTCAAAATATCACTAAACCTATTTACTTCTATCTTCATGGTGCCAAATTCACCATCCAACCTTTTTTTAATTTCATGAAAACTTATACTCGGAACCTTCTTGGTGAACTTTTTTTTTAATTTGCTCAATTGTACGCGCAATTTTTTCGTGTCATATTGTTAAAACCTTATGTTTTATAATAAAATTAAACTCTTTGCCTTTCTTATATTAAAAACAAGAAACTTGATAATAATTGAAATACCTAAAATTAGCGATTCTAGCGACGAGGAAGTTTGTTTGACACCAACAGAATTGACTGAAACTGTTAATAATGCGCAAATGAGCTTTCTCCCTCAACAGTCACACGAGAAGTAGTATAAGTATCAGTAGTAGAAGTAGGTATTTAAAACCGTACGAACGTAAGTAGACGACTTTAGTTATTTCCACGCTGAGGTGGATGAAAAGTTACGTGTTGCACTGCAAAGATTTTTTACCTTGTGCTGTTTTCTTTCCCTCGCTAACGCTCAGGATTCTAATTTTTGAATTACTCGCTGCGCTAGTGATTTGATTTTAGAATCCTTCGCTTACTCGGTCATCAAAATTGAGCATGCGGTTAAAAAGCAACTTTGCACTCTTGTATAACAAATAACTATTCTCTGCGTAAAATATAAGGCTAAATGGGAGTCTTGCAGAACATCGATAGGAATGAGGTGTGAAGCAAACCGACATTCGAGAAAACAGGAAGCTCGAAATTGACAAAAATTGTGAAACGCCTGTTTTTTTTCATTTCCCGGTTGATACCATTGTAAAAGTTGTTTCAAGTGATGGTTTAAATTTTAATCAATCCCTTTCGGCTTAAAACAGCCTTTTTGCTTCACCCTGTACACAAATCATAAACATTTAAGCAGACGTATTAGGTTCTCTAGGAGGATGTTAGCATTAACATTATAGAATATTAATTAGAAGCCTATACTTGTGCTGATTGATTGACAGAACACTTTACATATCATATTGTATATTGTATACTCATTATATTATTATATCTACTTAACCAATGTCAGAGCCCTTTGATATCAGGGCAAGCCACCCGACCCATACGAACTTTCTATGTAGGTACTCATTCATGCTCCCTTTGAACAAATATCTAATCAGATATTTGCTCGAAGATTACTCCCAATTTTTTTCACAATATCAGAAACGTTCCCATATAATTGACTAAAGTCAATTATGATGAGGTCAATGATCAGTCTGTTGTTGACTAGGCGGTATTTATTATGTTTGAACCTTTGACCTGTGTCAATGTATACATAGGTAATCTAATCCAATTACTAGGTATTCCTTAATTTAAACTTGATGATTGCAAGTTAGCAGATATATTATACTCTGTAACACAGATGACTCGTCATTATTTTGTTCAAAAAGTTTGTCGAACCTCATAAAATGTATACTCTTTAAAATATTCCTAATAAATTGGCAGTCAACCAGTATAGTACAATACAACTTAGATTTACGAGTATTTCTTGTAAAATCACTTGCCCATATTATAACATAAAAGTGTTCACTTAGTCCTAATTTATTATATGAAAAATTCTATTGTATTCCACTGTATGTTGTCAAAGATAATAAAAATTACTTACTTACTTACTAATTAAAACATCTAATGATAAAATGTTTTTTTGACATGCCTATAGATAACAAAGACGCCTGCGCATGGTCTGACATTTAATGCTTTGTTATCGATTATGTGTTACTTAGAGCAAAGTATTTTTATACTAAATCTACATTGTAATATTATCTACTATGCATTAAAAATAAAATTTAAAAATTCATACTTTAATTCCAATATTTTTTGAAAGATACATGTATCCCCCGTATACCATGCCAGGAAAAAGGTTAAACTACAAAAATGTAAAAACGCCATAACGTACGCACGGATTTAAGTATTCGTTTGCGAAATTCATACTACTAGTTGACTAAGCGCCCAGTCAAAGTGCTTGCCTCAAATTAGCTCTTTCTTTGAAGCATGCAATATTTCTAAATATTCTTATGAGATAAATATTGACGGAGATTACAAAGTCCCAAGAGCATAAAAATAACCGAATCTAATCGGGCATATCACTTATTTATCTTACGACAATAGGTCAGTGACCTGTGGCCAGTATCGGCTGCGATTATTATTATATTTTTTCTCAAACTATGCTGTCCAACATCTCGGCAAAGGTCTCCTCCACTTCCCTCTATTTATCGCGTTCTGTAGTCAAATCCCGCCAACCTTCCCGGAAAGTGTCAATATCGTCACGTTGCACAAATACTTATTATTTTATAAGATTGGATAAAACCTTTCTTTGAAACATTCATAAAAAATGGTCAAAACAGCGAAAGATTCAAGCGTATACACAGACGTAGACACAAAAATAGTGAATTTGCTTTCGTATACATGAAGTGATGGACTGGAGTAGGTATTTGTATGACTTAGATTGAATAACAAAGCAATAGACCGTTGTAGTGGTCTACGAACTATCTCATTTTGGTCCTCAGAGCAAATATTTACAGAGCTACAGACCCTAAGAAAAAGTAATAAAAAAATGGCCAAGCGCCGTCATATAATATGCCGACTTAGATAACATTATTATTGTATACTACGGGACTAATACCGCAAATCAAATCAATCGCGAAATCAAACCGCGGAAGTTTAAAAACGACTTAGATAATTTTCTTTAAGTAATTCACAATGACCCGTTTTCTCGAATCTCGTTATGTCACCTAATCAGGGCTTGTAACCGAGCACTTTGGCATCGTGCGGCGTTGTAGTCGTCTTGCAATCGCCTTACGACTAACTAAAAAGCCTGCCCACTGCGTAGCTTGGGCAGGCTTTTGACTCGGACACTTTTTTGTACGATTGTGACTCTATAGATATTTGCTCGAAGTTTTGGTCCTAAGTTTCAGTTTCAACGGAAGGCCTCCCACGACTCCTTGCACGATGTTCGAGGTGTGGTTTATTTCTGGAACCTTCTTCGTGTGAACCGATGGCTCCACTGAGAACTTATGCAGGACTGCGGCGAGACCGGCCAGAGACTGCATCTCACCGAGACGGGCACCTGGAAAAGAGGCAACGATTTCATTTCAATTTACCACTGAAAACAGAAATCTCTTTGCTGAAAATCAGCTATTCGATAAAAACAGTTGGTAGAACCTTGTAGAAAAAATGTACCCATACACAAAAACAGTTTCTTTTTGTCAAATCCATTTGAGCCCCGCGGAGACGCAGTACGTAACACGCGCTAGGGCTCGCCTGGCATGTAAATCGCATGCATAATCCATAATATGTTGGTTCGTTACCATGGCGCATCTGCGACTGTTAGTATACCGAGTGTATACCGAATTCCGAATCGCGTAGGTACGATTCGCGTTCCGGCCGTTTGTATGACGACAACACCGCATAGAGATACCATTACCGTGGTAAAATCTTTTTTAATACGCTTTTATTAGTTTCACCTGTATGTTTGTAACCAACCCCTTTGAGCTCGATTTTGATCTACTTTGAGCGATCAGATTTTCTTCAAACTTTGTACACCTATCAATTATGACTCCTAAAGCCGGAAACATACTATCGGACGCGGCTGACGGACGCAACTGACAGCCGCGACTTAGCAATGTGCACAGTCTTAAAACATCCGGTGTGCCAGATGGCTCTCGGATGTCCGAACGCTCAAGGTCGTCCAAAGGTGACGTCCGTGACTTACGTCCGATAGTGTGCACGGCTCAGTGTACTTTCATAGTCTAGATACCTATCAGTCGCGGCTGTCAGTCGCGTCCGTAAGCCACGTCCCATAGTATGTTTCCAGTTTAAGCGTGTTTTTTAGTTTTTTTTTAAAACGATATTTTTTTATTCAATATAGGTAGGTAGATAAAAATGATTCACGATCGTATACCTAGTTGGTTTGGAATTAAATTTAAATTATTATTAAATTATGGAAGCATGGATAAATGAAATGAAAGCGAACAATACTCCAGATAACACAATAGGTGCCTATATTAAAATATCGTGCCAGAGTGTTTGTTATTAACCTCGTTCTAAAAGGAAGGTAAACATCTTCCAAAGGTTCTATCATAGGACTTATAACTGATAATTTGTGTGTACATAATATTATCTTATCTTAGTATAATCTTCATCATTAGCAAGAGAGAATCATACTAAATTTATTTGTCTTGTCATTGATCTTATTTTAGGTACTTTGAAATTTTCTGAGCAAAGGTAAAAATGTTTTTAATATGTTCAAAAATAACTTACCAACACACATGCGCGGGCCGCTACCAAAGGGCAAATAAGCAAAACTTGGTATATCTGCACTTGAGTCTGCAAAACGGTTTGGATTAAACTCCGACGGATTTTTGAAGTAGTTCTCGTCATTCTGGATAGCCTGCAGCGGCACCTGGATCTTGACGCCGGGATCTATCGTGATGTCAAGCTCAGGGATCGTGTACTTATTGGCACAAACACGGTGCAGGTTTCCTAGGGACGGGAACATTCTCATAGCCTCCTTGAAAGCGTTGGCTAAGATCGTCATTTCAGCCACTGAATCGAAGCACAATTCATTGTTATATTTTGCTAGCACTTGGTCGATCTCTTTCTGTATTTCTTCTTGTATCTCTGGGTGGAACGCGAGCTGATGCAGGGTGTAGCTCGTAGCTGATGAAGAAGTCTCGAAACCAGCCGCGAAAAATACAAACACCTGCGCGACCAAAAGCTGGAAGTCCAATTCCATTTCTATTGGGATAGGAGTACCATCCTCTTTCCTGTGTTCTATTGACTCTCCTCTCATAATCCCTTTATTTTGGAATTCTAAAAGCAAATCTATGAAATCGTTTCGTTTGGTAGGTTTGTAGCCCCTCTGTTCACATATGCTTTTGACGATTGCTGTAATCCCTAATTCCAATCGAACATCAGTGACTTGAACGTATTTTCTCAGTTCCGGGAATAAATCCCAAATCGCAATGAGGATTAATGATTTCTTAGATCGTGTAAATATCAGTTTTCCTAATTCCCTGAATTGTGAGTTTTCGTTGTTGATAGTATCGACTTCGATGCCGAAGCCGCAGGCGCCAATGAACTCGGTTGTGAAGCGCGCCATGAGTTCGCGGACATCGCATTCTCCGCCCTTTTCTACGATCACATCACCTACCGTTTGCAGCTTCTTCGCACAATTTACTACCAGAGGGAACATACCCTTCAGCTTGGCTGTAGTGAACGCAGGCGTGATGCGATGGCGCAGCAGTTTCCACAGGTCTCCATCGGCATGGAATAAGTTCTTCAGCAGCGGTTCATTGTCTCTTCCCAGTCCACGCGGATAGAAATACGCAAAGTCCACATTTAGAATAGTTTTTGCGATATCGAGATCTCTTACGATTAGTTCCGGAGTGCTTCCTCTGTAGTATCCGACGACTTTCTCTTTTGGGTATTTGTTATACAGCTCCGTGGAGATTTCGACGATGCTTCTTGTTCCGAATAAATTTCTGAAGTGGTTTCCGAATAGCGGGATGCATGGGTCGTGTTTCACTTTTCTTTTTGCCCAGTAGTCATGGTTTTTAGTGGAGTAAAAATAAAATGCGACTATGAATATAAAAAATAGTAAAATAATCATAGTTTACGTCTACGCGGTTGTAATGTTCGGAACTGACTGGCGACTGCTCTCGCGAATAACATATATTATGATTACTTAATGTTTACGGTGCGTACGGTACAATGTTGGTGGACTTTGCCCCCGCAGTGTGTGTAGTTACTCGATAGGTATTAACTGGCGACATTATAAAACACGCCTAGATACCTAAGTATCGCTGTAAATGTAGTCAACCACATGAGATGAGTCAACTTAGTATTGTCTTTATTTTTATCACAGTTTTATTTATGCTTATGCCAAAATCTAAAGGTAACCTAAAAGAGGATCCTTTTCTATACTTAATTATTTTATACAGGTAAATTCTAGACATAAACCTACATTGTCTTGTTATATTGGATATTATACTTTTGTAATACTTAGGCACTTTACCTAATGTCGAATTGAACACTATTACAGTAACATAAACACCTACATAATTTTATAATTTAATTTATAGCCAGTTACAGCCTAGCTATACATTTGAAAGATTTACATCTTATAGAATCAAATACATTATTACAATGTTACAGTTCGGTAATAATATTGCCTTAAAGCCTAACTAAAGTGTTCTTTAAACTAAACTAATTAAAATAATTCAAACAATTTTCTTAACATTATAATACAAGTACTTAGTAATTACATAAGTAAGTAACAGTTATGTCCTAGACCCTGCACTAGGCTGTGCCTGTGTTGCAGGATTTAGTCTCCTTCACTAATTTATTGTTTAAATCAGGACGTTCATGGCAAAGTTAAAGCTTACGAGTATCTTATATGTACTGGTATACATTATAGTAGCATACATAATACGTTATGTCCTAAGCGTTATGTTCAATTCAATTGCTTTCGTGTGTAATGTTATGTTATTAATTACAAGCTTTGTAATTTTATGTATAATGTATGACCAGTAATTTAAGACATATTACCAATAAAAATGATTATGATTATTATTATGATTAATCAATTATAATATAAAGCTAAAATAAAACGGGTAAATGAATTGTAACGAAATTTGGCATGAAACTAGACAATAACACACATTACCACTTAAGGTACTAAGGTACTATCTCGGAAAATTTGATTGTGTCCTTCGGAATATCAATTTCTTAAAAAATACTAAAAACTGTTCGAAAATCAATGCAATTTTGTTACAAAATAGCCCACCATTTTAACTAATAAATGACGTCCTGGGAAAAGTCCCGGATTCCTTATCTGCGACCAATCGTAACCCTAAAAAAGCATAAAAAAATAACTAAATAAGTTTTTTTTAAATAATGTAGAGAAGTATCTACTCGTAGAATAGAATTATAGTAATGATTTTGAATTGAATGGGGCAAAATGGATCCCTAATAGTTAACGATTTTTTTTTATTTTGTGAGCCAATATATTATAAACTTAGGGCACATACGGGTCAATATACTTACTTACTTACTTTACTATGGGATCAACCCTGAAACGCGAAAATTACCTACCTAATCCAAACATTTTGTCGCGGATCGATGATCTTTTTGTGTTGGACAGCTGATTTTAATTACGTGATTTCGGGGTTGGTACCATAGTAAAAGCTAGTCAAATTATAAGTGTAATAGCATTCTAAAACATGCCTGTCGTCTAGATATACACTGTGTTTCTCAAATAAAATAAAATATGCCTACTTGTGTGCCATTTTTTCCTCTGCCTGGGGTCAGACAACGTTTGGAAGTCCTAGAAGTGTCTCAGTGGATTACTTTTGACTGGGTAAACGGACGGTTTTTGGCCAGATTGTCATATCTCGGGAAAAGTTAGTAAAGAATAATCAAAATTAAATTAATAACGACTTAATGAGACATGTCGAATACCTGTACCGGCCTTAATTAATAGTACACTACTGAACGTAGGCCTACCCGCGAAGGGTGATTGGGCTATAATTATCCATCACGCCGGCCGAGCGCCGGTTGCTGAATCCACATACGACACTGATTTCTAGGGTTCCGTACCTCAAAAGGAAAAAACGGAACCCTTATAGGATCACTTTGTTGTCCGTCTGTCCGTCTGTCCGTCTGTCCGTCTGTGTGTATGTCAAGACTCTTTATCTCGGGAACGCGTAAAGATATCGAGTTGAAATTTAAACTGTATACGTATATCTATGACCTCTTATAGTTGTGTAAAGGAAAAACTTCTGAGTTATCATATAAAGAAATTAGAGCCGTTTATATCGTAAAAAACCGCATATTTCGACACTCACAAAAATCAAAACCTACAGGGTACTTCCCGTTGACATAGAACTATGAAATTTGGCGAAAAGCATCGTCTCAGAGTACACATATAGGAATAAATCTGAAAACTGAACATTTTTATTTACATCACAAAAAATAGGGCTTCAAAATACACAAAATATGGGTTTCAAATTCAAAGAGCGTATATCGTATCATGTAAGGTATCATATAAAAGAGCTTCATTAGCACATGCTAAAACAGGTTTTTAATTATTTTATCAATGTGTTTGTACGTAACCCTCGATGTGCGAGCCTGACTCGCACTTGTCCGGTTTTTTTGTGATTTAGTTGTTTGCTCTGTGTCTGGTTGTTATTAGTTGATTTCTATCTTGTATATCAGTCTCGGGCAGCCATATCACAAGCTTTGTTTAGTTTGGGGTTAGAGACCGAGGCGAGGGTAAGATATATCCCCTAATATTTATTTACAGAATATCCGCCAATGAGGTGGAGCGGCGGTCTCATCTAGACAAAGTTGGATACAAACCGAACGGTAATATTGGAAATATATCTAAGCAGCCTACGTTTAGCTGATGACATTCTACGGCTGATTTTGATGATGATTATGTTGCTAAAATGTATTGCTGAAAAGACAATTGATCATCTTTAAAGGGTTCTCACGAAGACTTAAAGACATTTGGAGCAGAGCACGACTGTCGATTCCTTTCTCTTTGCTCACCATTATGGCTTATATATCTTTATTGTGCATTTCTTATAAGGTTGTTTTGTAACGGTTCAATATTTCTTGCACACTGCGAGGAAATACCGTATCTCATGTTTTACAAAACTTACACTACTAAGTAGTTCTCCGACCTGTAGACTTCGCGGATAAATGTTCATGAGCCTATTAAAATATCTCAAATTTGGTTCTTACTCGCAAATCATGTTTAGATACAAGAACAATGCATTTTCGTTTATAAAAACAACCACGCCTTTTGCAAAATAAAAGATACTCATCATTTAAATACCCGACATAAGAATAATTCAAGCTTGCCATACTCAAGAATAAAAATACTGAATGAAAGTCCTTATTATATGGCCATTAAAATCTATAATAAACTACCAATAGACATACGAAACGAGCCAAAATTAGCAAAATTTAATAAAAAAAAATAAAGAATTTCTATGTTCGAACTGCTTCTATTCTTTAGAAGAATACTTCGAAGTTAATAGTTTTAAAAAATAAAACGAGATCTATATTTACGAGTATATGGTTTATATTTATACGCCGATCAACTGCCTAAATTTTTCGATAATTCTATTTTCTTTTGATAGTGCCCAAGCATGTATTCGCTAGGCCCGACAAGGGCTGCTAAGTTTTAAGCTCTTATTCTTTAATTAATATCTGTACAATGTTAACAATGTACACGTACACTTAGTGGCAAATAAATAAATTATGAATTATGAATAGATTTAGATACTAAACAACCTTACTAAAATAGGATAAATAAATAGTGCGACAGAAAATTTCCCTCCTTTTTGGGGAAAATACCTCCCCAATCAAAAATCGCTGACGAAACAAAAAAAAATTTGTATGTAATATTCAGAACCTGTGTACCAATTTTCGGCAAGATTCGTTAAACATGCAAACTGTAGAGAAAAGTCAACATCCGGACAATCGAAAGCAAAAAGTATTTCACTTTTTTAGCTTGGGTTGTACTTCAGTAGAAATATAATTTAACCGGTTTTTCTATCGGACTATAACTCTTGAAAAATTAGATTAGATTACTTAATCAATAGAAAAACCGGTTCATTAAATGGGCTATTAGTCGTAAACGCTAAGTTTTACAAAAAGTTTACTGGAAATAAAAGATGCAAAATTTTATTCTTTATAATAATTATAGTCTCCATGACTTTATCCTCAAAGTGCATAGTTTCCGAGATATATCCCAAAAAAATTTTTTTAGGAATGCGCTTGTAGCTCCACCTGTAACACCTGGTTCTGACAGCTATTCTAAATTCTAAAGTATTAATAAGCGTGACACTCGCTGAAATTAGCAAATATTCACGCATTTCAAAAATTCTAACGATCAAAGTCATAGACAGTCTAGGAACCGAACTGGTTTTTCATCTGACCCTACAGTGTGAAGAATTCAGAACGCTACTGTCATGACAAAAATAAACACCATCGCGGGCTATCTTGCATGCTAACTCCATCTAGTTCTTACTAGCGCAAACTTTTTTTCCAAGTTGACTGCTTCCACTATAAAACCATAAGGACGCGTGCCCAAGGTGGCGTGCGAATAAATATTTATGATACGCAATAAAACCGAAATAAACCAGTAGTTCTCTGAACTGTAAACCTCAATACACATCTCTTCAGCTGAATTTTCAGAAACCTATCTCATAACAAACATTTTTGCGTAAATTGTTATCAAAATGAAACTATAGTTGGCATTAGTAATAAGAGATCTAATGTAGAGCCCACTTCCTAAATCTACAAGCTCTTCAGACAACACGGCAAAAATTTGTAGTTATATTACTTTATCATCATTGGCAGCTTGGTTTAGCTTACCACATTACCGTGAAATTATATATGTTCTTACAAATTATAAATTATAATACTTACATTTCATGATTATCAACATCCGTGTGAAACTAGGGACTGACAGATAGAATTAACCGCAATCATTAAGTAATCATCGACACATTCCGGCGGGTCCTTCCTGATGGTCAAACTCGGTAGTCAAACTGATTTGTCCAACAGGAAAAAAAATCCGCGTGGTCAAATTGCTGGACTTTAGAACTTTTTTCTGAATAATATATGTGTCATTACCAAGTCATCACGTACAGTTACGAATAAAGAGTTTTCGCAGGAACGCGGAAAAATCCGGCTGGTGCACTTATCCCTACCGAGCTATCCCCCCTGGTAGGGATAAGTGCACTTTTTGTAGATTTACTCGTACTTCTACCAGTAGCGATAGGTGCACTGACCATTTGTGTAGTGCACTTATCCCTACCGAGCTATCTTCTCTGGTAGGGATGGGTGCACTGCCTATTTCTACTTTCTACTCTTCATATTAAATGCTATTGCTAATCGAATAAAATACTACGGAACGTTGGTTTTATTGAAACATTAATTTGTTGAAATGATGAAGTTTCATTAGGTACATATTTTATTTTTAAATGACAGATGTCAAAGTGACAGCTGTCAAACTTAAAAGTGGATTATCTCCGTATCTATCACATATAAACCATTGTTGTCCTAACAAAAGTGATAGAGCTCGACGAAATCTACATCTCGAATGACAGCTGTCAAACTTCAAAGTGATTTATCTCGGCAATTATCCATTTTAGACCATTGCTGTTTCACAAAAATGAAAGGCCATTGCCTGCCATTTTCTCTTTATTCGTTTCCTAACTCTCTACGGTTTATTTTGAAAGTAAATGTGTGGGGGCAAGGGCATTTCGGATTTTTAAAGTCATCTTAGTTAAACACCGTGATCAAACAATTTTGATAATACATTATTCCATTGTAAGATTGATCGAATAAAAAGAAAGATCGGCTTTAAGTCAACAAACGCAGAAATAATGGGAAGGGAAAGGAAAGGAACATAATAATTTAAATACTAATACCACTAATACTCTTACAGAAAATGTTTCTCACCGAACGTTTAATATTTCTTTTGGATCATTTATAAAAAATAATTTCGCTATAAAAGATCAGTAGAACAAGATCTCTCGTCACTTCTCAGATGTTCTGTGATAATCATAAATGTAATGCTATTTAAATAGTTTCATTTGACTTTTTCACCAAAATGTGATCTAGGATGGATCTCAATAACAAAAAAAGTTTTCTTTACTGTATTTTATAGAAAACGTACCTAGAGTCTACTAGAGCGTTTCACACCCATAAAACATAATAGATATTTGTAATTACAAAAACGTAACCTACATGCTAACATAAAAGTTAAAAATGTATTTTTAACGTAAAAATTGAGATTTCATCTAATACGAATGGCAGGCGCCGCAGACTTCAGTGCGCGCGCGCCAGTCGACGGGGGTGCGCGTATTCCCTGAGGATGGAGTTCTCAATACTCCGAAACTGGTCGGATTCCTTGCGGATCGACCGTATAATTATAACGTGAGTTTTAGCCGTATTCTGTTATAGTTAATACGAATGGGTCTAGAACTATCAAACTTTAACTTTATCTTCTATTACTTAATCTAACTTTCCCTAAAGCCGGTTCAATTCATATTCAAATATATTGAGTAATAAGTAATTTATATTTATAGTTATTATCGAATGTGAATACGTTTCGTCATGTCTTGTAGGTGTTTACTAGGTCAGGGGAGTAGCTCGTTTCATTTATTGGCAGAAATAATTATTTTACTACTTTACTTCAGGTGTAGAAATGTGATATGTTGTTGTGTAAAGGATTCTGTTCGATTATTTATCTATCCGTATTAAGCCGTGGTGGTCTAGAGGTAAAGCCTTACAATCGTGAGGTCGTGGGTTAAAATCTCGGTCCCCTATACCAATGAGTTCTTTGAGATTTATGTACGGAATTTAACACCACTGGTTTTTCGGTGAAGGAAAACATTGTGAGGCAACCTGCATATGTCCGGAGCAGAATTTCAATGGCGTATGTGAATCCATCAACCCGCACTGGGCCAGCGTGATGGATATGGCCCAATCACCCTTCAAGGGTAGGTCTACGTCCTGCAGTGAACTATTACAAGGCTCAGTACAGTATTTATTTATTGTTATCATCATCAGCTTTTTTAATCACTTGACTACGGCTGTAGCGGCAGCGGCAGCAGCGGCACAGTCTACAAGCACTCGGAACGAGACTTCGTTGTGTCATTCGAACATTTTAGTACTTACTTTAGTTCTTACCGCTCGCCGCCCCGCGCCTCCCAAGGTACCCCTATAGAGGCGAGGTCGAGGCCGAGCGGTTACCCTGTTGGGTACAGGACTCTTACTCTTCTTACTGAGTCATATGTTTGTCATGAGACTAACCTACGTATGATACAATCTGTTTTATTTCGCTTAAATATATTTGTGAAGAAAAATTAAAAACGATTAAGATAACAGTTTTTGTTATTATTGAATAACAAAAGTTAAGCAAAAATCAATAATAATAGCGTCTTCTTCTTGTAGTTCCACTCTGATCGAAGGTTCCACAGGCAATTCTATCTTTTGAAGCTGCTGCTCAAAATAATGAAATATACAAAACTATAGTAAGTAACAAACACAGAATAGGCCCTATTACACAGGGGTAACAAACAAAAATACAAAATTCTTTCCAACTAAATCAAATCTCCCCTTTTTAGGGTTCCGTACCTCAAAAGGAAAAAACGGAACCCTTATAGGATCACTTTGTTGTCCGTCTGTCCGTCTGTGTGTATGTCAAGACTCATTATCTCGGGAACGCGTAAAGATATCGAGTTGAAATTTAAACTATATACGTAAACCTATGAATTCTTGCAGTTGTGTTAGTAACCATTTGGCAAGATAGGTCAGACAAGTTACTACCTTTCAAATTTAAAGTTGTGGAAATGTATAACGTCATACTTGCAGAAAGTTAACTTTACAACTTTCATATATGTTTCATGAGTAATGTTACTGCAACTTCACTTTTTAAAGTTATAAAAAGTTTTGGTGATCAGCTCTACGCAAGTTAGTTCCACCGCGTCAGAAAATTACGTGTACAAAATGCCAATGTATAAAAGTAAAAAGTTAACATTAAATATAATATTACAAAATTTTAAAAGCAATATTATTGAAAACACTTAGAATAAAATACCAATACTAATTGATGAATAAGTAATATAAATACAAAGGGAATTTCATATATACGGTAACAGTAAAATCCTAGGTACTGTAAATCACACGTCAATATGCCTATATAATAATATGCCTGGTCATATAAGTAAACTATTTAGACACTAGATATCCACTTATTAATATTTTATAATATAAGTGGATATCTAGTGTCGAGCGCACCGCTGCACCGAAGACAGGTTTTTTATCATTTGTGTTAATGTGTGCGTGCGCTAGGCTTAACCCATTACTTGCAGCAGTTCGGCAAGGATATATTTGTAGCTCAAATAACCTACGTATGTATGCCATATAAGCAGTATTATGAAATAATGTTTGTACTTATAGAAACTTCTAGATATTTGGATTTATTTAAAATGTGATTTCTTAAGTAAATAATTAAGGTATTACCATTATTGTCGCTTTTAATTGATGCATGTATAGGTATATACAATGATTTAAGTTATTATTAGTGGTAATTAGTCTGAGAATATTAAGTAACCATGCTCAATATCAGCTCAGTCTCTTCATAAGAAAGAGTCTGTAGCCATGCATTAATTTTATTTATTGCTTCCGTTTTATTTAAAGAAAAAAAGTCAAGTTTACTATTTAGTTTTTTAAATAAGTAAAGTGAAATAAAGCAGTATTGCGTATTTTAAACATTGTCTGCGTGCGTAAAACTTTTGTGTTAAGACGGTTAGTTTCCTAGATGACCTTAAAGTTATAAGCCTCTTTAAAATCATATTTTAACGCAAAAACTTGGCTGAAAAGTGAATATAAACTTAAAACTTTTCTAAATAAAATAAGACGTACGAGCGTGCAATATTTACTTTAAATTACTAGTTAAAGTACTTAATAGTTACAGTTCACAAATATTTTAAAAAAACATATGTTTTAGTACGACTTCCGGTTAATACGACGTAATATCACCGGTCCCTTGGCCGTCGTTATAACGGGATTCTACTGTATCACAAAAAATATTGCCAAGAAGATAATTATTTAAAAAAATTAAGATGAACATTCTGAGGAATAATATAATAATATCCATCCATGTGTTATAAATCTGAAATCATGATTTTTTGGTTGGTTTGTTTCTCTTTCACTCAGCAACAGATGGAAAGACTAATTTGATTGTTTTGATTGATAAGTATTTTATTCCGCAAAGTTGACAGGTTTCCCACAATAACTAAAATATCACGTGGGCAAAGCCACGGGTAAAAGTTAGTCACAAATATTACAAAAACGTAATGCCTACAAGGTGATTAAACTTTTTTTAAGATGACATACATACATAGACATATAAATTAATAACTGGGTAGAGGCAGTAATATACTGTACTGTACTGTACTGTACCAGCCTTTTTTTAATAGTCCACTGCAGGACGTAGGCCTACCCACGAAGGGTGATTGGGCGATATCCACCACGCTGGCCCAGTGCGGGTTGGTGGATTCACATACGCCATCGAATTTCTTCTCCGGACGTATGCAGGTTGCCTCACGATGTTTTCCTTCACCGAAAAGCCAGTACTTACATAAATTCCAAAGAACTCATTGGTACGGGACCTGGGATTTGAACCCACGACCTCACGATTGTAAGGCGGGTGTCACTACCTCATGACCACCACGGCTTATAATATCATTTAAATATAATAAAATTGCCTGCCTCGGTGGCTCAGTGGTTAGTGATCCTAACTTCTGGGTCAAAGAGTAGTAAGTATTTGCTCTGTGTCTGAGTGTTATTTAGTAACTATAAAAAACTAAGTATATCAGTCTCTAGCAGGAAGATGTCCGAAAATATTTATAAAAAAATATATTTATTATATCACATAATATGTTGCAATAAATGATTAAGTATTGAGGCGGGGAATATACTTAGTACGACTCTATAAGCAAATTTATATAAATCATAACTTAACCTCTAAACGGTTGTGCCACTGGGCCGGTATCGGATTTTAATTTTCAATCTAGGTTTTGGTGGTTAGCGAAATTAGTTTCGCCGCATATGCTTACCTTGTACTAAGCCAAAAAGAACCTTTAATTAAAACTATCATCATGAACAACTTTTATTAGGGTGCTGCTCATGGGAATCGAACTGCTCCTAGTACACACGAAACATAGGTAATTCGTTTTTTAAAATCATCGTAGTTTAAAATCGTATTTAAAAAGTTTTATTAGAGTCCTCTTGTAAAGCTTTTAGTTATAAGTAATATTATTTAAAAAAAGTATATCTTAAAAAGCACAGAGTCTGTGGAGTGTAATACTTAATTAATTAGAAAAAAAAAAACTTTTATCATTTCTAACGAAAAATCTTTCTTAATCTTTCAACATTTATAACGAAAAAGAAATCAGCTCCTTGGAAAAGTTGCAACTCGGAATCGAGAAAATGTTTGAAGCCCCATATAAAAATTTGTTCATAACGATGATCTGAATCACCTGCTTTCGACTTAGTACATCAGTCTGGATAACCACAGGTACACGTTTAGCCCTCTCTACCAAAGGTAGGTACTTGTCGATGTCCTTTGCAAGCCTACTTATACAGTAAGAGAATATTTATATAGGTATGTTACAGTCATAGTTATTGATTAGCTATTATGTATAATGATTGGCTATTACATATTATAATGATTAATTTGTCTGGACGTTGTGATAAATTAATCACTTTATCCGGATAATATACAAAATATCAGGCCAGAGTTAGTCAAAGTAAAAAATACGGTCAAACTTACGTTTCCAAGTATTTCTATAAATCTAAGAAATCTACATTATATTTTTTTTAAAACAGACATATTTTTTTGGTTTTAGCAACACACACTGGTCTACCCGTCGGTCGAAATGTCGGGATGGTGAGGTATTTATTTATATCTTAATTAATTTATTTTATACAAAAAATATACGCGATTAATCCCGTAGTATATAATAATACCAGCCTTTTTAATAGTCCACTGCAGGACGTAGGCCTACCCATGAAGGGTGATTGGGCCATATCCACCACGCTGGGCCAGTGCGGGTTGGTGGATTCAGATACGCCATCGAATTTCTTCTACGGACGCATGCAGGTTGCCTCACGATGTTTTCCTTCATCGAAAAGCCCGTGGTGTGAAATTCCGTCCATAAATTCCAAGGAATTCATTGGTACGGGACCGGGATTTGAACCCACGACCTCACGATTGTAAGGTGGGTATCATTACCAGTAGACCACCACGGCTAATAATAATACACACTGGTCGAAAACTTTTGACTTGAGGTACTGAGGTATGTCGGACGAGAAGACGCAATTTTCCGAATACTGCCCAACCGAGATGAATTCGGTGAATGACCCTTTCTTGAAGTCAGATCTACCTAATTGAACTACTTGTCCCAGGTAGATGTACGAATGTACGTATGTACGTGGAAGGTGTATTTATTAACACACCATACATTTGTTGCCGAAAAATATTATATTTTCTTAAAAAGTAAATAAACATTAAATATGCTGATTTTGCAGTCCATTAGTGGTAGAGTCGTTTAGAATACGTACCTAAGTCTGCTTTATTTATCTCGACTTTACAAATGCGACATTATGTCATTGTTAAAATGTTACATGATAATATACAGTATTTGGTAAAGACTTAATAAAACTGATATAATGAGTCATCATTTTAATCTAGCTATTATCCATTCTTACAAGTTTCAAACAGTCTAGTAACATACAAGAACAAAAGCACATAAACTATCAAACACAACGCCTGTTTTTATTCGCGGGAAGACAGCTATACTCACATTTTATAAGCGCACAGGCGTAAAATATGTTTTTTTTATTCTGCTTGATATTTTTAATCGCATTTTATTTTTATGCAACCAAGAACCATGATTACTGGGCGAAGAGAAAAGTGAAACACGACGCACCAGTCCCTCTTTTCGGAAATCACATCCGCAACATATTCGGAATTAGAAGCATTGTAGAAATCTCCACCGAACTCTACAACAAATACCCCACGGAGAAAGTCGTCGGATACTACAGGGGAACCACGCCGGAGCTGATCGTAAGGGATCCTGATATTGCAAAAAATATCCTGACTGTGGACTTTGCGCATTTCTACTTACGTGGGCAAGGGAGAGATACGAAAAATGAGCCCTTACTGAAAAACTTATTTAATGCCGATGGAGATGTATGGAAGCTGCTCCGGCAGCGTATCACGCCTGCGTTCACGGCGGCCAAACTCAAGGGCATGTTCCCTCTCATAGTAAACTGTGCGAAGAAGCTACAGGTAGCAGGCGAAGGAATCGTTCAAAAAGGCGGAGAATGCGATGTACTCGAACTCATGGCGCGCTTCTCTATCGAGTTCATCGCCGCCTGTGGCTTTGGTATCGAAGTAGATACTATTAACAACGAAAACTCACAATTCAGAGAACTAGGCAAGCTAGTATTTAAAAGCTCTTACAAATCTATGATAAACATTGCAATTTGGGAACTATTTCCTGAGATAAGAAAAGTCGTTAAGGCCATTCCTGATCAATTAGAGGAGGACATTACGAAAATTGTCAAAAATATTTGCGATCAGAGGAACTATAAGCCCTCAAAACGTCAAGATTTTATTGATTTGCTTTTAGAATTACAGAGTAAGGGAATAATCAAAGGGTATTCTATAGAACATAGAAAGTTAGATGGTACCCCTATTCCAGTAGAATTGGAAGTGGACTTTCAGCTTTTGGTAGCGCAAGTGTTTGTTTTTTTTGCGGCTGGTTTCGAGACGTCTTCATCTGCTACCAGCTACACGCTGCATCAGCTCGCGTTCCATCCGATTATACAGAAAAACGTACAAAAAGAGATAGATGATGTATTAGCTAAATATAACAACGAATTGTGCTTCAATTCAGTAGCTGAAATGACGATCTTGAGCAATACTTTTAAAGAAGCGCTGAGAATGTTTCCGCCTGTTGGAGTACTGCACAGAGTTTGCGCAAAGGAATACTCGATTCCTGAGCTAAGCATCACGATAGATCCCGGCGTCAAGATCCAGGTGCCGCTGCAAGCCATTCAAAATGATGAAAAATATTTCCATAACCCAAAAGAATTAAACCCGGATCGCTTTACTGACGCTAATTCCGATAGTATACCAAATTTAGCTTATATACCCTTTGGTACTGGCCCGAGAAGATGTATTGGTAAGTTATTGTTAAATAGACTTTTTGTCCAACAGTGGATGTCTTAAGACTGATATGATATAGGTTATGATAATAATGAGGATCATACCTACTGTAATACAGGTGGTCGCCTCGGCGAAATGCAGTCCCTGGCAGGTCTCGCCGCCGTTCTGCACAAGTTCTCAGTGGAGCCATCGGCCAACACGAAGAGAGATCTAAAAATAGACCACACCTCAAACACAGTACAAGGGGTAATGGGAGGTATTCCGCTAAAACTGAAACTAAGAACTTAAGATGGCGTGGCTGATCTAAGGGAGCTTTAGCATATTTTTAATATTTTAGGTTTATTTTAAGTTTAGGGTGGGTATTTTTAATGTATTTTTGAAGTGGATTAAGATTTAGCTGTATGTACCGTAGCTTCGGGTTTGTGACGATATAATCTCAGTAGCAATTTTTACGATGTTTTCTTTTTACATTATTAATTCCACGTTTTCTAGGGTAGTTTATCAAGCATATAGTTAATAATTGCGACGGAAATTGTTCTACAAGGTTACCTAAGAAGTAGAGTAAATATACCACTTTATTTTACAAAAACAACTTTACTGTAACCAAGGGTCTCTATTTTGGACCAATATTCTGTTAGAAACTATGTGTAAATGGTCACAACACCGAATACAAGCGTAAGAGCGACCATTTAAAAATTGTTAGTGCGAACAGTGTAACATAACAAACGAATATAGGTAAAAGTCATTTTCTGACTTTGATGATTGACTTTCTGAGTGATCTCGTAACACATTATTTTAACTGTAAGTATCTATATAAGCCTACATCTTGACTCGCTCTTTGAACTTTTTTAAGGAAATACCAAAATCGATAATCGTCGACGACAAAAAAAAAATTAACATGTCAAAAAACAAACAATAAACTTGCTAGATGAACTCACTCGTATGATGAACTATAAAACTTGTATAAAACCATCACGCCAGAACTTGTCAATGACTTTTAAGGGGTGCAAAGAGATTTCATAGAAACTTTACGTAAAAATAATACAATGTTATTTAAAGATTGTCTGAAACAGATCGCTCCGGCGCGGGCGCTCATATCTGTAGATAAGATCGCCGTGTTTACCTTCCTTTGTGTATTTCTCATTTCTATTACTTATATTTATGTAGTGCCAGCAAAGTGTTTATGTATTGTATTGTTGTATGTAATAAAATAAAGTTAAATTGGACGGAATTAGGATTCCATCTATGCTTGAGAATACTCTTATCGGTTTTTACCTAATATTTATAAGCCGCTTCCAAGCGGTCTTATTGGAGATGCATAGGCATTTAAAAGCGCCTCTAATTACGGTAACCGGTTGCCTCCTCTTATGCTGTCCGGAGCCGCGCTAGAGAGAGTCGAGGAAGTCAAGTACCTCGGACACATGATCTCCTCCGACCTATCGGATCACGCTGACATACAGAGGCAGCGGCGAGCCTTCGCCGTGCGCGCCAACATGCTGGCTAGAAGGTTCCACAGATGTAGCGACTCCGTAAAAACTCAGCTTTTTATCAGTTTTTGCACGAGCGTGTATACGGTAGAACTGTGGACAAACCACACCAAAGCGGCACTTAGCGAGATGACCCTTCGGCCGCGTATGATACCAGAGTTTGGTAACCAGTATCATACGAAGAAAAAATGATCGTCGTAGGATACTGGTATCCAAGTGATAGGATATATTACTTTTCTGATACCCTTCATCATGTTTAGTAACCAGTATCCAGTAAGGAATATAACATTCTGCCTATGAAACCAACTCGGCAAAACTGTGAAGATCGCATTCTGTACCTACGCTTATTGTAAAACCCTCGCTTTATTGAAAACATACAAGAAAAAAAGGAAATAGTTCAACTGGGAATCGTTTATTACCTACAACCTATTGGAATAAAATAGCGAAATGATTTCGATACAATGTCCAACACTAATTTCGTTTACATTTAGCTGAGATATGGCGTCATTTATTTCTTCATCAATTTCTTTGAACTCTCGGCTTAGTTTTGATTTTCTCTTGTATATATCCATTACAGTGGTTTCTTTTCTTAAAATATCTAAGAGTTGAGCCAATGCCGGTCTTTTACGTCCAATATATCTAGCGACTGTGCCAACCTTCTACATTATTGGTAGTACGTATTTTAGATGATGAACAACAGCAATTTTTTTCGAAGTCAGTCTTTGCCATCCTTTGGTTATTGAAATATTTGTTAAATTTTGTTATCTCTTCTCCAGACGGACTCTTTGACATAACATATTCATACCCCTTTCGAATATAGGCTTTGGGTAAACGTGCAAGGCCAGCACACCTGGCTACATGCCTTTTTTTACCCTTGTGGTTAATTTTAACGATTTCGCTTTTCTAAATAGACACCTATTCAAATGATAATAACATCCCTTAACATCAATGTTGGGGAAGACTTTTCGAACAGCTTTCATTGGAGCCAACTCGAAGTCAACAGCAATTGTTTCTGGTAGCCACTGCTTGAATCGGGAATTTATCATATAAAATAGTACCTCGTAAGTTTGCTGTGTCTTGTCTGGTAGTAAACAAAAAATTAAAGGTACAACAGCCGATGTAGTTTCGTCGGCGCCATGAATTGTATATAACTGATGAAATTCAGTCGGGCATGAAGTAAAAGTACCGTCACATAAAATATGCTTGTACTTTACGATTGATGCAGCACGTTGATTGCAAAATAGTAGAATCTTCTTGTCGTCATCACTATATTCTGCCAACAAGAATTTTTTGAATTTATCGGGTACTACGGCTTCAATCGAAGATTTGCTTCTCAATCTTGGTGCTCCTAATACTTTATTTCTTTCGTTGTACAATCCCGTTTTGATGTTTTGGAATTTAAGGATTTCCCGTACAAAGTCAAGTCCTGCCTCTTTCAGGCTGAACACCATGTTGTCATATTGTTTTTGAATACTATCAAAATTATTACTACATTTATCTTTCAATTTATCTAATTCTTTCATTATTTTATTATTTGCAAAGTCTTGTTTGCAGGTTTCCTTGTGAGTTTTGATCTTTACCACTTCATTTTTAACATTTAGAGTAACACTCCCTGTACATCAATAATTAATATTATGGCAAAGCCAAAAGGTAGAGTCGTTTGAGTAAGTTTTTTTCCTGTGGTACTTGCGACCATCACTCAATAGTGCTCTACCTCCTCTCTTCGTAGAGATAAATTCAATTTCTTTACTCATTTTGGCTTACAGGCAACGCGGAAATTAATTCGTTGTAAATTAAAATCACAAAATTAATAATTAATTACTTGTATCTAATACACTGACATTGACATCAATTGTTATGAAAACTTCAGTTATCTAAAGTGTCAGTGCATTGATATCAAAAGAGGTGATATATCAATGCACATTACATGCTCATCAGTATCATACGAGGAAATATTAAGTACTAACTTGTAATTGTTTGATTTTTTCCTGAGCTGATACTCGGTTACATAAAATGAAAAATCCCTATCACTTGGATACCAGTATCCTACGACGATCATTTTTTCTTCGTATGATACTGGTTACCAAACTCTGGTATCATACGCGGCCGAAGGGCGAGATGAGGGTGCAATACAACGATGCGTGGCGCGCCATGTTCCGACTGCCGCGGTGGTGCAGCGCGAGCGGCATGTTTGCGGCGGGGCGCGCGCCCGGCTGGCAGGCGCTGCTGCGGGCGCGCTCGGCCTGCGCCCGCGCGGCGCTGTACCGCTCCTCCAACTCCTTGGTCTCGGCGGCGAGAGAGTGGGACTCCAGTCCCCTGCATCGAACGTGGAGAGCGTATTACGCTCCCGTTATTTAACTTTGGTGACATTTTAGTATTTATATTGTAATTTTATTCTTTTTGTTGACATTTTAGTATTTAAATTGTAATTTTAATTTAAACTGTGGACATTGTCTTGTGAATAAACAATTTCATTTCATTCATTTCATTTTCATAGGAGAGGCCTATGTCCAGCAGTGGACTTCTTATGGCTAATGGATGGATGGATGGATTTTTGTTATCAACAAAAAATAGGTGTAAATTAGCTATTTTCTAACTAAAACTTTCTTTCTGACATCAGTGTGGTTCTACACTTTTTTGTACAGCTCCTTTGGCGGAAACGAGGAAGAACTAACAAAAATGTAATCAGTTACACGAAAACGATACCTAATATTCAATCATAATAACGATAATATTTAGTAGTTAATTTAGTTTATTATGCAAATGTTGTATCAATATACAAATACAAAGGGATATCTTTATTGGGTCTTAAAATTACAATTTACACGATTCTCAGCCTTTAACAAATGTAGGTAAATATTCTATTTAAAATCGAATTACTTTAGTAGGTAGATTCCGTTATTAGAGGTTACCCTCTGACATATTCAATTTTTAAAAGGCTGCAAATAATAAATAAATTATAATATGGAAGGAAATTAAAGTTAACAGTAATGTGGAAATTAAAGTTAACAGTAATTTCTTAAAATGTACTATTGCTGGTTGTTTCAAAATTGGGTCATGTATTATTTTACAAATAGAAATAAAAAGCTAAAGTAAATTTTGATCGTATGTATGGCTGAGCTCTAACTCCTAGCTAGGTTTCCCTGTGTTTAGGATACTAGCCCCTTCCAGTTACGAGATCACAAAAATTTTGAGAAATTCTTCAGAAAATAATAAAATAAATTGCCATTGAAGTTGATAGTAGGGCCTATTTTTATTCTTGTAAGCAACACCTTATACCTATTTTATATTTAATATTAACACAAAAACTGATGTCTCACTATAAAATTAGTAAAATTCGTATTAAAAAACGTTAAGTAGTTACAACTAAGTAAGTAGTTGATAATTACTCTAATTAGTAATGTGCACAAGTAATCAACTTAAAATCAAAGATTAAAAAAAATGCCAAAAACAATATTTATCTCTCTTGTCTAATCAGATTTTTTAACAAATTGTAAATGAAGTAAACCAAATTAATTTTGGCTATCCCTAAGAAACCTTGTAGATTTTCCGGCATAATTATAGTTCCAGTATTAAAACATGTTGCGTGCATCCTACATAACCGTTTTCATCCGTAACCGTTCAGCTCGTTCACTGTAATCGATGTTTTTTTCACCAACTTTGGGACGTATCTGCCCGCTCAGGATTTTTTTTAAGTAAAATTCGGAAAAACTGGAACAACTGTATTTTTTATTTAGTCTCAAAAGCATCTATACAATGTTACATGTCAATCGGTACAGGGAATAAAAAGTTATATGCAAACGAAAAGTGCCCGTTTTACCCCGTAAGAGGTAATTTTTTCAAAATGTTCATCCTTGGTGCTTGCGTACGATGCACGTATATTCCAAGTTCCAAGTTTATTTCTTCAGCAGTTTGGGCTGTAGCCTAAACTGATTCATTTTGGCTATCCCTAAGGAATTCTATAGATTTTCTTTGATATTATTAGTTCCTGTATTGAAACATGCTGTGTGCTTCCTTATTACTGTGATGGTACAAGCATACCCCAGTCGTGATCGTCTTATATTTATGTATATATGTGTATCGACTAAATTCTAACAGCTTCAGGAACCTTGTCGTGGAGGAGAGAATGAGTATTGTGTATTAACAGATCTGTCTATTTGTTAGCATAACAACATCAGTACATTGGACCGAATGAACCGCAGTAATCACCATGCCATTCCGCCTAGGCTTACTTTGGTTATGACAGTTCCCTTTACTCTTAAGGAGTTTAACAAAACGCTGATATTTATGTGGGACTGTATGAATTTGTTTTAATTACATGCTAGTGCCGTTATTCATATAAGCACAGGTCTGTCATAGTAAGTGCTAGGACAGCGTGGTTTGGTGTAGTTGACTCCCGTATGAACCATATGTGTCCACCCGTCAGAAACCAGACCAGAGCGACCTCGTGAGGGTTCCTAAGGCGGGACTTACCGCTCGATTTACATCGATTATAGGGGGGCAACCGTCCGTTATTTACCCTAACGCTGCGAAGCGTATATATATCAAATTTCGTAGTACAACGCTCAATAGCGTTCTTCCCCAAGTAGGTACCATTATTTCTAACAGAATCGTATGATTAGTTTGGCCAAACTAAGAAAGCAATGGATCGGTTGGAGAGGAGATTTCTGTTAACGAAGTCCTGGCTGCCGCTTCCCGCCACGATCATGTACTGATTCTATCTATAAAACTTAGTAACTTCAGTTACTAAAACAATTCATACTCATTGCACCAACACTACAAGCCCTTAAGCACCTACATATTCTACATCCTAGCGTCCCTATGTTCCTAGTGCTAACTGTATATACTTATCCACTTACTCTGCATATTCTCGTAGATCTCACGTCCAGGCTGCACTCGGTTTCCGCTTTCTATATCTAATAAACTATCTAAGATTGCTTCGAAAGATAATTAGAATTTCTCTATATATGCTAACTTCTTGTCTACTCATTTGTAGTTAATTTCTGATCTAATGATAACTAATGGTGATCACCCATCTGTCTTTACTTCAGTTCAAACTTCGTAGTAGGATTAATTTCATGAATCAATTTTCCTGTCCTCCAAATGTATTTACTATTATGAACAATTATCTATTATCAGGTATCGAGTGAATAAGCTACATATGTAGAGATCATCAGAGACTACATGCCCAAACTCCTATTGTTAATTCTTTTGGAATCCAATATATATAGACATAGTCACCTAGGCCGTCTGGCGTTTGTTATCTCTGTTGCTCCCTTAAAAATTAGGTAAGGGTCTTAAAACTAGATGAATGAAACCAAGCACATAGTAGATCAAATCATTTAATTTTGTGATCTACATGAAATATTCATAACGAATAATACGTATAAACTCTTCGGTTGAATTGGGTCGATTTTATTGTATTATATTGTTAATCGACCAGCATTTTCAGTTGCTACGGCATCAAATTTATGAGGAAAACGAAATGCCAGAAATAAAAAACCTCATAGCCGGCCTACAATGGACTTAAATTACTTAAGACTAGTACACATATTTGCACATTTCCTAATCTAAATATAATACCACACTTTAGTATAACCTCTTCCATATTCCATCATAGATTTATGAAACATTTCAGCCTTCTCCTCATTATGTACAAAAGCGTCAATAAAACACAATAGTTTATATACTGGATAGCAGCCCAAGCCTATGTCCATATTCTTACGCTGGTATCAGAAATATTAGAACATCATCTCAATTACCACAATATAGCTCGAAACTAAATAATACGATAATTTACAGTGCAGGTGTAATTCACACGTTACACAGGTATGGCACATCTCTATTTCCAGTTATAGAATCCATGGTGGAGTTCTTTGTTCATACAAGACAATAAATCAATAAACGGGATTCGAACCCATTATTATTTTCCAGCCATAATTTGACGAACACATATTAAGCTAAATTCTCTAACTAAATTGTTGCGTCCACTACCTTTATACAGTGCAGATTAATAAAACAGGATTCAAACCTGTTTGTGGTATGGTCTATATTGCTATGCTATACTTTAGCAACATAGGTATTATCCCCTTTATTCTAGAACCCACATCGATAAAATAATTTGTATTCATGGTATCAATTCACTGCGGTCACTTGACACACTCCCCATAAGATCGTTAATAAGTAATCGTGAATGACCTTTCGAATACAACGAAATTTACACAATTTCGTGAGATATGATTTTTTATATCTCCGTAATTAATATAATTAAAATAGTTAAAGTACGTCACCAAATCCTCGTCACGCCATTTTAGCAGCATCACTCACTTTAACAAATTCTTGATTATATCTACAATTATACAATTTCACTGACTCTATTTAAATATAACTGATCATGGAAAACCCGTAATAAAACTATACTCTATAAAATTTAACTTGATCTCTGCGACAGCTGTCAGAAAAATCACGCCTATGAAGTCCTGAATTTCTTAATAGTACAGACAGTACCTGTCAATGTCATACTTTATGGGCATGTCGATTAGTGATGGGCGACGAATGATCGTGACCACAGAGTTTTAGATAGAGTTTTAATTAAAACATCGATAGTTTATACTGACGACATTTTAAATAAAACTTAATTTATCATTAATTTTATTGTATATTTGAATATCATAACATTTTTTACATGTGTAATTAAATTAAACCCAATTGTATGTTACATTAGCATCGATAATAGTGAAAAACGTCGATAAATACTATCGTTACATTATTATGAGTATTTAATTAATATCATAACATTATTTACATGTGTACATACTTTTTTTTTACTTATTTTTTTTGTGTACATACTATCTTAAATAATAGTAAGTAAATAAAATCCAATTTCTCACATTCAACTACTCATTCGATTTAATTACAACATTGTTTGAAAATAGATTTTTCCACCACTATCCCAACACTAAATATGTCAATATGTAACTGTCGCAGAGATCAAGTTAAATTTTATGGAGTATAGGAACTACTGAAGGGTTGCACGGCTGGTCGCTGAGTGTCCCTCGTCATCTTTCCAAGATATCAGGTCGGTTCGCACCAGCAATGGCCCCGCCCCATCTGATAGTTTTAATTTTGTATGTAAAGCATGCATACAAAGTTTCATGTCATTCGGTACAGGGAATAAAAAGATACATACAAAGGAAAAGGGCCCGTTTTATCGATTTTTCAAAATTTTCTTCCTTAGTGCTCCATTACATCGTACAATGTGCCTATTTTTCAAATTTCAAGTTGATATCTTAAGCGATTTGGGCTGTAGGCTGTCTGTCAGTCAGTCACTCAGGGAAGCCTTTTATATAATAGAAGATAGATGATATAATATGCTTTAATGATTATATTCTAATAGGAGACGTAAAAATGGGTAAAACTATATTATTCTGGATATATTTTATCCAGAATAATCAAATCATTACCTACGTATTAATTGTTAATTACAAGATTATTTTATTATAATCATGAAAATGATTATAATCTGGGTAAGTACTCAGCATTTCATGTCTATACTTTTTGCTATTAATCTGCGCGGCTATTCTATTGTAAATGTGTAGTTATCAACAATGTACAATGGAACAGCAATGCTGTAATTAAAATAATGTTCGCTATGGAGTTTTCAAAACTTATAATATTTCTGATTACTTAAGTAGGTATTCTACATAATATTATTAAGACCTAGTTTTGTGAGTAGTACCTAAAAATAAAAGCTATTTTATTTTTTATTTTATTTTATTATCTGCGCGGCTTGTGTGGTATAATCACTAAACTTCTACTGCTATTGTACCCTTCAGGGACTCTAACAAAAGAATGCCTTAAAAATATGGAGATTAAATTTAAAATTTAAGCCATATGGGCGAAGCTGCGCGCACATCCAGCTAAATCCACTGCTGTACATAGGCCTCCTCTATCTCCTTTAGATCTCCAATAAAACCGGTTTGTAGCGGCTAGCGATAGCGTCTGTTAGGCCGGTTGGTAGCGCAATCCTGTGGTCTTTATGAGGTCATCCGTTCACCTTGTCTTGCCGGTGTAGTGATAATAGTCTCCTTAATAGTATTATATAATTTAAAGTAGCGCTATTCTATCTTAATTTAAGTTTCAGCGGTAGGCCTCCTACCACCCCCTGCACTACATTTGAGGTGTGGTTTATTTCCGGTATCCTCATGGTATTGGCAGAAGGCTCCACTGAGAACTTATGCAAGACTGCAGCCAGTCCCGCTAGAGACTGCATTTCGCCGAGACGGGCACCTGAAAATATAAGATAAAAAATGATACTAAGGTTCAAGTTCCACCAGTCTTAACAAAATAAAAGCAAAATTACGAATTAAAACATCGAAACATAAAAAGAAACATTGTACAACTTGCGCCCAAACTAATTTATAGGTACCTCCGTATTAGATCGAACACATTTAATTTATTTATCATAATTATCTAAGGATGCACAGATTGCATAGTAGCGCTCCTCAATAATAATAATCGACTTCTTTTCGAATCGATTTTCTTGGTTTTAAACCCACGAGCAAAATCACAACCTTACATACTTTCCCCGAAGCCTTTCAGGATGATTTCAACCCTCTGTACTTTGCTTCTGAATAAAGTTAAAGTCTGAATTATTGACTGATTGACTTGTGTTAGTATTTGATTCCACAATTTTTAGTAATTTTATTTTATTTGCTAGAAGTATTATGTTGTGAAGTAGTTGCATTTTTACATGTTGTTTATGTTGGCTTTTTTACTATTATGGTGACATCGTCAGATTTTGCTTTACATAAATAACATAGCATCTGATTAAGTAGTCTGTTATTACATTATAAAATGCACAATTAACATATCACCTGATTCTTTCAATAGGATTCTGGTTAGAGTCTCAGAACTGTTGCTATATATTATTAGCTAGGCGTTTGGTTTACATAATGAAGACTTGAACGAACTTGAAGGAACTGTTTTTTTTTTCATTTTAAATAAGGTGATCAACATTTTTACAAGAAAATACTTACCAACACACATTCTTGGGCCGCTACCAAATGGTAAATAAGCAAAATTCGGGATATCTGTATTGGGGTCATCAAATCGCATCGGGTTGAATTCCTTTGGGTTTTTGAAGTACTTCTCATCATTCTGTATGGCTTGCAGCGGTATCTGGATTTTGACGCCGGGATCTAATGTGATGTCCAGTTCAGGAATCGTGTATTTCTTCGCACACACCCGGTGTAGAACTCCAAGTGATGGAAACATCCTCATTGCTTCCTTAAATGCATTTGCCAGCAACGGCATATCAGCAACTGAATCAAAACACAATTCATTGTCATATTTTGCTAATACTTCATCGATCTCATTCTGTACTTTTTCTTGTATTTCTGGATAGAATGCGAGCTGATGCAGCAAATAGCTCGTAGCTGACGACGAGGTTTCAAAACCAGCTACGAAAAATACAAACACTTGAGCAACTAACAGCTCAAAATCTAACTCCATTTCAACGGGGATAGGGGTACCGTCCACTTTTCTATGTTCTATAGAATCACCTTTGATCATTCCTTTACTTTGTATTTCTAAAAGCAAGTCAATAAAGTCGTGACGTTTCGAAGGCTTGTAGTCTCTTTGGTCACAAATATTTTTGACAATTGTCGTTACAGCTGTGACTAAGTTATCAGGAATAACCTGCACAACTTTTCTAAACTCCGGCAACAATTCCCAAACTGCAAGATGCAACATGGATTTGGTATTGCGTTTGAATGCCAATTTTCCTAGTTCTCGGAACAGTGCGTTCTCGTTGTTGATAGTATCGACTTCGATGCCGAAGCCGCAGGCGCCGATGAACTCCGTAGTGAAGCGCGCCATGAGTTCGCGGACATCACACTCGCCGCCTTTCTGCACGTGCCCACCACTTGTAGTTTCTTGGCCCAGTTTACTACCAGAGGAAACATGCCCTTAAGCTTGGCTGTCGTGAACATAGGCGTGATGCTTTGCCGCAGCATCTTCCAGAGATCTCCATCAGCATGGAATAAGTTCTTGAGTAGAGGCTCATTTTTCGTATTCCTTCCTAGTCCACGCGGATAGAAATAAGCAAATTCTACATTTAAAATAGTTTTTGCGATATCGAGATCTCTTACAATCAATTCAGGCGTGGTACCTCTGTAGTAACCGACGACTTTTTCTTCAGGGTACTTGTTATAGAACTCTGTGGAGATCTCAGTGATGCTTTTGGTTCCAAGTATGTTGCGAAGGTGGTTTCCGAAGAGTGGGACTGGCGGGTCGTGTTTCACTTTTCGTATTGCCCAGTAATCATGATTTTTGGTGGCATAAAAATATAGCGCGATCAAAGATATTATTACTAGGAAAAAGAACATATTCTACGTCCGAGTGATTGCGATATCAAGAAATAAATAAACGAACTCTGTTCTAATAATCTGTTTATTATCAAAATATGTATAACCTTTGCGATTAAATTGTAAATACTGTTTTATTATGTCCGTCTACCTATGTGATAACTACAAAAAAAGTAGTGGTGATTCGATTTCTTTTTCTAGAAGTCTTTTCTTTTGTCTTATGATGAAAAAATAGTACAGGAAGATGTAGGTAGAGCATCCTGCATGCTGGTGTGCTCTTTTATCGTCCACGCCCTTTTTAGGGTTCTGTACCCAAAGGGTAAAAACGGGACCTTAGTACTAAGACTCCGCTGTCCATCTGTCTGTCTGTCCGTTTGTTCGTCTGTCCTGTCATGCGATGTAGCTAAAACGTTGAAGTTTTCACACATAACGTATTTCTGTTGTCACTATAATAACAAATACTAAAAACAGAAATAAATTAACCGTCTCATGCTATCTTGGCAATGAGCTCAAGAGCAATTCTAGATTAAAATATTTCAAAATGGATTCACTTGAGAACCGTAGATTGTTGCTGGATCTTTTATTTCTTTTCAAACTTGCCAATGGAATTTCTAACACTCTGAACTTACTATCTGATTTATCGTTGACAAACCCGCGAACGTTGCCATGGATATTTCTTTTACTTTACGATGACTTCGAAAATATTTGTGACATAAATACTATAACTACATACAATCCGTTTTGTACTACAATTAGTCTTAACATTGTTATGTACACTACATTGTGCAAATAAAGAAATAAATAAATAAATAAATAATTTTTGACTTCAGATAATAATTGTGCTTTTAGTTTACAATCTTCTTAACATTTTGAATTTAATGTCGTCACTTATGTTCTTTTGATGGGGCGTTATAATGATTAAAATTTTGAAGTCTAATTTCGCACTTCAGGGCACTAATAACTTAATTTAAAATCATGCGACACCCCTGGTGGGGCAGATTCCACTGGTCTAAAAAGTAAGTGGATTCTGCCCCACCATGATGGGATGAGTGGGAATTCCCAAAATTGAAGGAGTGGAATCTGCCCCACTAGGGGTGTCGCATGATTTTAAATTAAGTTATTAGTGCGCTTTAGTGGGGCAGAGTGGAAGCACTCAAATTCACCTATAGCAAGAATCACGCGACAAAAAGGCCGATTATAGAGACGCCAGCGTAAATTTAATAGCAGCGTAAAAAGCGTTCTCTCTATCGAATGCCTAAAGTGAAAAAGAAACAGAACTATGCTATTTAGCTATTATTATTACGACGGCGCCTCTGTAATAGGGCTGCGTTGTCGAAGTCAGCGGATTTAGACATCTTTGGTGACAACTTCAATGTTTTTAAGAATAATTTGAAGTATCTGACAATCTGAATCTTAATTATTTTTAATTTTGATGAAATGTTTGTATGATTTCCAATTAATTTTAATTTGTTTACTGACGCCAACTTTATTTGGACTACGTTTAAAGGATTTTTGTTGTTGTTTCTGTCTTTGAATTTTGACTGCATAGTTTTATTTTTCTCAATATTAGATTTTTAAATTTAGACTGTAATTTATATTCTCAGTTCTATTTAATTATAACAATGTTATGCTCGATATTAATGCATGTTGTATTTACCTATAATAATTGTGACATTTAGTTCCTATTTTTTAAGTTTAATCTTTTGACAGTTCACCAACATCGATGTACACAATGTTGGTGAACTGAAATAAAGTAAATTGACAATAGCCCTTTTTAATCAAACTCATAGATACTTATTGTTATAAAAGATATGAAGCCAAAAATTGTATGCGCGCTAGGAAAGACTACGAGTAACACACTAAGAAAATTATACCACCATTTTTTGTTGACCATTTTTATATCTAATCTTTTCATGATTTACAAGGTGACGTCGTTGAACCCAAACGATATTTCAAAACAATAAGTAGAGTTATAATCGATATAATAAGTAGATAATCTGCCTAAATAACTCTACTTATTGTTTCAAAATATCGTTTAGGTTTAACGAGTTGTAAAATATCAAAAGATTAGATATAAAACCATATAAAAATGCAACATATAGACATTCATATATGTGTAGACAGACAACACAATACATGTTCTGCACTTATAACAAATAACTACTTTTTTATAGAAAAAACATACAAGTATTGTACCTATATTACTTGTCAAAGGACAAAATTTATCTAGGATCTTATATCAGCATTAAAAAAATAATGATAATTTATTTGTATAGCTTAATAAACATTGATATTGTACTTTATTGTAAGTAACACTGGGAACAAACCGTTCCAATAGTCACAAGAGCTATACAAATGTATAAACTGCTGTAAAAATTGTGACGTCACGACCCCCTCTCCCAAACTTTGAAAAGGTTTATCTATGTCATTTGTTGTTTGATTAACAAAATAAATAATAAGTTCTCTTGCGTTAGCAGGAAGTAAAAAAATTCAAATATAGTACAAAATAATTAATAAAAGAATAAGACTCACGAATCGATGCATTAAAAATAAAAACGTTTTTGCCTTCTATAAGCGGCCCGCGCCGATTTATACCTACTGTCGCTTTGGGGTGCAATCGGGTTATGTGAAATAGTAGGGGAAGTACGTACAAAATGGCATATACGGGTAAATCGGCACACCAACTGTATATAAAATTTGGTGGATCTTACCGTTCTTCTGGAAATACCAACGTATGCCTCAATCGTCTATTATTAACTGTGAAGATACTATCATTTTTAGCACAGTAATTTTTTCTCAATATTTTAAATAGATAATTGGCGGTTTCAAGTTTTTTGTCGTCGCTAGGAGTTTTTAGAGTTTTGTTAAGTTATTTGCTTTGAAACTAATGTAACGTTACGTTACTATCCTGTTACTTTCATCCTTGAATAATGAATTTCGTTTTGATAAAAAAAAGTGTGTATTCAATTATTTTTGGGCTTTTATTTGCATAAAATACAGTGCGGACTTAACGGCATAGGCATACGATGGATAAAATGACATACCAATTTATAGTTGTATAGATGGCTAAATTACAAGAATTTTTAAACTAATACTAATGTTACTAATTACTATCACCTGCCCCAAATGAAGTCTTATAAGTAGTTAGAGCAAGAGAAAACCAAAAGCTCAACAGTTACAGACAGTTTTGACGTCAAATCTTATCATTTATTTTCGCGCTCAAAACCTGGAGAAGCTTAGTTATGTAACATTAATTTGATTTCTTAGGGTTCATGTTTAATGCGGAGACTTGTCTAAAACAACTAAAAGGTTTATTTGTGCACTATGCATTTAATAAAGGTATATGCCATTTTGTCCAATACGACTATTCCATTTTGTCCGTATGGTATGGACAAATGGTTTTTCATAGACCTCTGTTCATAACGAATTATTATTTCTTAGTTACCTTTTATAAATTCCTGTTTTTATAAGTTAAATATATAGACAAATAATCAAATTTTCTGTGTATAAAATTTCCTGGTTCTAGACATAAAAATAAAGAAATGATGAAAGAAATAGAAAACAGTATGTCGTTTTGTACGTACTTCCCCTACCCACTAAAACCCCCTCGGTGGTCAGCCTTTGTGCCTTCTTGGGAGCTCCGGAATCTCCAAAAAGAACGCACCCCGGCACTTTGTGTGTGTACTCGCCTGGTAGTAGAACCAGGCTTGTACGGTCCTGTACGACAGCGTTGCCACATACGCTGCCGTCCTCCTCGGGCCCGCTTGAGTGGATGGCCAGAGCCCCAACTGTGACCACCCACGAGCCCATCGGTCCCATTTTAGTAGGCTCTTACTACAGGCAGGGGATACCGATGCCGTATTCTAGTGCTCCGGCATCAGGGCAAACCTACCTAGTATCTACTGTGGCGTTATACAAACGTAGCTCTACTTAATTCAGTGTTAACAAATAGATGTGTGTTTATACTAGTACATTACATAATTCCTGGAATAACAGACAGTAAACTAACCGAAACACTGACCTGAAAAACTTGACATTGACATCGCGCAAGAAATAAAAGAAAAATCATTTCCCGCGTTGATGATTACGTCAAAAACGTAATGTGTGCAAATTGGCAAGCCACGAGCGTTTGTTTTAACATTAATTTAATTTTATACCCTGCTGAGTGCATTTTTGTGCCACTAATATCATTGGCAGATAAAACAGAACATGTGTTATAGCGAGAAAGGATTATAGATGTAACTGATGTTGATTTTCGGTTGGCACAGATGGAAACGTTGTTTTAGTATTGAGGAAAGAGTTCTAGATGGCGTTGCGGCTTTACAGCTTGTGAATTTGTGAAGTGCAGAGGCAGGTAAATAATTATGAACAACTTTTAAAAAAAGAACCGCAGCCCCAAAATCACGAAGGAATCATTTATTCCAATTCCATACATTATGTCAGTGGCGTAGCGTGGATTTTTGCCGCCTCGGGACGCCTGAAAAGTCCTGCTCCCCCACTCTTACAACGCGAGCGCAGTTAGCGCGAAATTTAAATTATTTTGTTACATTTTACAAGCATAAAAATGAATTCGAAGTAAAAAGAGAACAAAAATAATTAATTCTACTATTTCTAAGCGCAAACGTACTAATGCGTCCTTTTTAAACGATCTATCATCATTAATTTCTTTGTTTCTGAAATCGCGGTGCCACCCCCTCTCTCCACACAACTCCAGCGCATAATGTTGAGAGTCAATGAACTTCTTTTATTTTAACAGTTGTTTTTTTTATCGCGATTTTAACGTTGGTCCTTTAGTGAGAGTTGGCTATAATGACGACCATCGTCTAAATTCTAGACTATTCTAGACTCTCGAAAAACACTCTGTAGATATAGTTGATGACACAGATTTCCATCAGTTCTATCCATTAATGGTTTATAAAGAAAAAAAGTCTTAATGGACCAGCCGTAAGTAATGTCTAAACTTGCACGTATAATCAGAAAAAGTTATCAGATAGCTAATTTTATTGGCGGTAAAAGTAATCCTCCAATTCATGCGATAGGTAAGTGACATACATTTTGATACATATTATTTAGCGTTTTATGAAATTTCTTTAAATATTTCAGTCTCGTGAAGGTGTGAAGGCCCGACAGCGTAATATTATATCATCATTGTCATCATGTCAGTCATTCGAGATCCATTACTGGACATAGGCTTACCGGACAACTAATTGTATCTAAGCGGCTTGCACCCAGCGCGTTCTGTGGTCTGATTATAAATCGTCTGTTCACCTTATCTATTGTTATATCCTATCAATAAATTATTTTTTATCGGTCAGAGGCTTAAAGTATAATAACAGTGTAGGGGGTAAGTAATAATTGGTTGTAAATTGACATAGTAGCCCAATATCTGATTGTTTTGACAAAAATACATATTTTGAAAGACTCTTAAGCAAACTTTATCACTGGTGCAAACGTGGCAACATAATTATAAAGTTTATTTGATTGCTTAATACGACTTGTGAGCACTGTAACATATCATTTAGAATTTGCTCTCAGGTCACATACTTGCCCAAATTATCAATAAAATAATTGATAGTCATATATATATATATATATATATATATATATATATATATATATATATATATATATATATATATATATATATATATATATACCAAATATAATTAATCTCTCTTTGTTTACCAATTTGTTTATATAACATACATTAATATAATCATTCAAGCACACACAGAATGCGCTTTTAATCTACATTAATTTATCAGCATTCCGGAAGAGTACTAGCTCCCGCAAACTCAGGGTATCTTACAAAACACGACTTCATAATGACAGAACCTGAAATTGCAGAAATGAAAATGCCCTACCCTAGTACTGAACTATTACGCCAGCAATTAAATACCATTCATTCAAACCAAAATCAGTAGCACGATGTAAACAAAGTACGCGTCATTCTCGACCAAGAATAGCCGCGGAATGCCGGATATTGCAGTCCTGCGGGATGCCTCAGGTGGTCCACCGACCAGCCTCTACTCTCAGTACCGTCCGACTAGCCCACGAGAACGCACGTGCCAACCAGATTTACGAGCAAACGCGATCTTAAACACGATAAAACAAACTTTGAATTTAATCTGCAAAAATAACCTTGCAAAGAAATTTTACACTTTGATAAACATTTCGAAAAACTGACTTTAATTGTCCAGGGCGATTAAATATCGATAAAAGTGCGAAAGACAGTGTTAGTGATAAAACTTTGCGAAGTGATAAAAAGGTGGCGATGAAAGTTCTTACAGTTCAGGATAAAGTGGTGTGTGTAGGGGAAAATGAGCCCACTGTGGTAGTAGACACGCAGAAACTTAGCAAGGAGGATTTAAACAGGTAAGTCGTAATTTTGGTAGGGTTATTCTTTTCTATAAGAAAAGGAAATTGAAATAAAATGTAGATAAAAACATTATATGAAATTAATTTAAAATTAAGCTAGCAAATTAATTTTATAAACAAAAAATAGTAGTTTATTGTATAGCAATTAAAAAATATAAAAATATTATAGTGAGAATAAAAAACTATATTATAAAGCATAACAATTCAAATAAAATTCTGAACAGTACACGAATACATACGAACTGAATTAAATTTGATAGACCTAATCAAACTTGCCTGAATCGAGATAGACAAAAAAAGGGGTCAAGGAAAATTCTCATACTGAACAGCTGCGAACTGAATTACATAAAAAGTTCAATGTTAGCCTCATAAATCTAAACAACGGCAAAGATAAAGCCATAAGCGAATAGTTGAGAACAGCTATCGGCTAGGTCAGACTGAACTGCGGGTTGGCAGCGGGCCAGGGTGACACAACCGCGGGGAATGCGGTGTTTACTCCCTGAAAACTCGCTTGTTGTCGTACCCGAGGAATGTCTGTTATGATTTGGTGCTCCATTTTTGTGAGAGGCTAAATGTGTAGAGTTTATATAATTTAACGTTGGTGCGAAGTTTGTTGGATTCGGACTTGATAAAATTGTATTGAATATTCATGAAATAATTATTGTAAGTTTTAACAAAATAGCAGCAGATAATTTAATCAATAGGCAAATGCATTATGCAATAAAACACTTACTAATTAATTCATTACAATAATTCAATTGGATATTTATACGAAACATTTATTCGGTTTATTTTTTAACTAAAACTTTGACAAATAATTATGATGAATGATCTTACCAATCAAGTCAATCGCGTCAAGCACTGAGATACGTCAATTAAGCCCCAAACAAATTATCTGTTGTTATTCGATACAAATGTTATTCAGAGAGTGATGTCAAAAAAGTTAGCAAGAAAAAATAGCGAGAAATTGTTCAACTCAACTTGAAAAGAAAGCAAGAAATGGCTCTATGCGCAAAAGTGCTACATCACAATCATTCCATTGCAGAGGATGTCCCCTTGGAGTCTCCCGAGTCACAAACTACCTGTACGTCTGCGGAGCGCATGCACTCCCTGGAGCAGTCAGGGTGCTCCGGCCCGGGCTCATCGTGAGCGCAGCCCCTGAGCTGCCTCCCCCGCCAGAAGACTATGTCCCAAGGCACTTCGTCCCGCTGCTGGATACGCCAAACTCTGACATGCTCATGTATATGGATGGAGTTGCTGACCTAATTAATGAGGTATGTACCATGCAAGTCTTATATTTTTATTATGGCAGAGATAGTATTTAGTGAAGTGAAGTGTGTTCAATCAACTATATTAAGTGAAGACTTAAAGAAGAAAACGATGAGATATAAAATTAGCATTTTCTGATTCTGAACTAAAATATTCATCGTGATGCATCCAGTTATTCGAATGCCATATTAGTTCTGTTATTTATCCAAATGTCATAGAATTTGAATATAATATGCTTTACAATTGTTGTCGTCATCATTTCAACTATAGAAAGCCCACTGTTGGGCATAGGCTTATTCTATAAATCTCCAATAAGACCGGTGGGTAGTACTCGTAGCTTGCAATTAGTGCGGTCCTAGTCATTCGTGAACCTTGGATAATTTTGCAATAAATCAAATTAAATTACTATAAATGTAAATGAAATCAATGGATTTTTGTTCTTATAATGAATAGCTTGTAGCACTTGATGATGCTGAATTTTAATCATCAGGTGGTCATGAATGGTGAAATCGTGCTCGTCCACTGCGTGGCTGGCGTGTCCAGGTCCGTGACGCTCTGTCTGGCGTATCTCGTCAAATGGCAAAAGATGACCCTGAGAGATGCCTACCACTACATGAAGCAACGACGGTAATACTGATAAATTGATTTTTGAAAGTGTAAAAGACTTATAGCGTATATTATAATATAATATGCACCATAGTTATTACTGTATTGTGCCAGCCTCTTTAATAGTCCACTGCAAGACGTAGGCCTACCCAAGAAGTGTGATTAGGCCATATCCTTTACGCTGGCGCAGTGCGAGTTGGTGGATTCACATACGCCACCGAATTTCTTCTACGGATGTATGCAGGTTGCCTTACGATGTTGTGATATTCCATACATCAATTCCAAATATCTCATAGGTACGGGATCGTGATTTAAATCAACAAACTCATAATATTGTAAGACTGGTGTCAATACCACTAGAAATACCATCATGGCTTAATAAACACCCATCAATAAACATTCTCCAGTCGCCTTACTCCTGCCGTTGCCGGAAATATTGCCCTAAATACTTTCGCGGCAATACAGTCGACACTGGGCTACTGCCGGACGAGCAGCAGTAGGTACCAGTGGTAGCCAAAAGGGCCAATAAAACTGAATATAATGTGTTTTGTTAGGGCTTTCCTTCTGCGAATAATGTATTGATAGCATCTACTGTAAAAATCACAATTTGATGATGACCTATGTGATTGTAGCGCTTATAGCGTAGTTTGACTAGGCGTTTGTCAGTGATCACCAAAATTAAGCAACGTGGCACAACTGAGCTCTACCGTGGCTCGGATGACACGTAAATTTGAAGGTTCTGGTGGTTTTAACCGTTTAGCCATGTCGTTTAGACTTAGAAACATTGACACCAGGGCCAGGCCAGACCAGGCCTGATAGTCTAAATGAACTTACTTTTTATTTGATGATGATCCATAATCCAATTTTTTCCTTGTTACAGACCTCAGATCCGACCAAATACAGGCTTCTTCAAGCAAATGATCAAGTACGAAGAGAGACTCTTCGGCGAAGCCTCCGTGAAGATGGTCTACTGCGAGGCCATCGACAAGGAAATACCAGATGTCTACGAGCCTGACTACAGCGGGATGACTTGGTTCCGGCAGCGTTACGGACCTATCGAGAAGTGTTGAATTTAAAAGTATTACTGGCGTAACTCAGGGAGGTTTGCTAGGGCCATATCTACAGAGTTATCTGTTTACCCTGAACTAAGCCAAAAGGAGTGATTAAGACTATCATTATGAACAAATTTTAGTACGAGGCCAACACGGAATACGAGAAAAAAATCAGTAGTTCCATACACAATTACAACTTGTAATCGACAAAATGTATGAAACAGCTGATATTATTTTTTCGAATTAAGGGTTGGCCCACAGGAAAACTTGTTCATAATGATGGTCTGAGTCACCTCCTTGCAGCTTAGTACACCAATACTGGATAACCGTGTATTAAGTGTCTATATTTGATCTCTATTAGAATATTGCATACTAATGAAAAGTTAAGTTCTGTCTTTAAAAATGTTTCACCATTGATTTTATATTTCTTTAGACACTGTAAAATTAGCGTTCTATTATAGCGTTCTATCTTTCCTTCAAAATTGTTTGCCCCTCTCTGTTTACGCCAAAGGAAAGTATACTAAGTTTTTATAGTAAGATAATATTAACTGTGATTAAATACAAGAGAGCACGAAAAAGCACGAAGAATGTAAAAATATAAGACTGAGCGATCGAATGAAAAGTCGTGAATGTGTAAAAATCTCAATTTTCGTTAGATTTATATTTTAACTTTGTGGCGTATGCACTTTTGTTTTTAAGTGAGACACATCTTTGGGTACATCAAATTCTACTTCGTTTTAAACATGGCAAGATTTGTTAAATATTAAAAAAACATCGTAATAAGATTCCTACCGTAGTTATCAAAAGAGCTAATAATTTTGAAACAGTTGAACCGATTTTTATGAAATATATCTAAGAACCATAGCTAGAAAACCTGCTTTCAAATAAAAAAGACATACAAATCGATTCAACTGTATCAGAGCTATGGTGTTACGGATAGACACCCACACAGAGCGGCCAAACTTAAACCTATCACCCCTCTTTTCTTTATGAGTATGGAGTTAAAAACAAAAAATATATTACTGTATTTTGACCTGGTAAACGTATATTACCTTTAACTTTTACGGTCCCAAAGATGATATGATTCACTTTCAAACATTTTAATACTTATGTTTTAATGCACATATTGCGGGCTAAGGACAATTTGTAAATCAAAATGAAGAATCTAAGATTGAGGTAAAATCTGTTTCACAAATCACAAGTAAATTTCCTATCATAAGGAATGTAACGAAATTGATTTATTTGTTTGCAAAGAGGTATGTAGTATATGCCCGCAATACAAAAAAGGTTAATCTCACACACGTATTTTTTAAGAAATGTGATAAGTTATTTAATGTTATACTTTTATGGTATTATCATTATTTATAAGCTAATTTTAAAGCTTGTTTAGATGTTATGATGGGACCAAAATAAATAAGGTATGAATTTTTATTTTGTCTTTTCATGTCTTAGGGCTTAATACCTGAATCAAGAAAATATTCAACATGCTAGTTTCCCTAAAATGTTTAATGACTAAACGAGACGAAACGTTTATTAAAACATAAATTAAATTATAAATGTAAGGGGCTTATGCATACTCAGCGCGAGCACAGCGAGCGCGACTAGATTTTGCGGAGCTTTAGAAAACATCGAGTTTCTAAATGAATGAAAGAAGACTGAAATCGTTAGGTGCATCAAGTTCCATAAAATAAAACTACTGATAACGTTATAGTTGTAAATCGAAAGATTATAAATATCACGATATGTAAAAGTCAAAGTTATAATGCTAGCAAAAACTGAAAGAAAAATCTAGAAAATTTGCATTTAAAAAGTGAACGAGATAAAATTGAAAATAAAAATAAAAAACACTGGAAAAAACGCAGCAGCAGTATTTATTTTAGTAACGCCTATTACCTAATTGCATGAGCAAACTAGTAATTTCATTGAGCGATGTTGTTGGCCCCGTGGCATTGAGCTGAACAGAAATAGGCGCGGTCACACAGAATATAACGTAGTTATTACAAGACTCATTGCTAGTACCACAGATGACTACATAGTTATTATGAAATTTTCACCCAAGACACCACATATTAATACGTAGTTTGTATGCATCAGTACTCGCTTTGTACGAGGTGCGCGGGCGCAAGCTCCGAACGGGATGAGTAACAATACGCTTCCGCGTTGTGACGTCACGCTCGTAATTTTTTTAATGGAGGAAAATTTAGACAGTGTGCTCGACTTTATTACTTCATCGTCGCTGAATATTTGTAAAAAACGCAGATAATTTTGTGATTAGGATGGCTGATGAGATTCACAAACTTTAGGTAAGTAGATGTGGCCAACTTGAAATATTTCTTCATTGATATAGCAATCATCTAAGTAGGTAATTATGAAAACAAGTAGCGGTTCGCTTCTTCCTTCATAATGCGGACCGCTAGGGATTGGAATGGAATGCCCTCCTCCGATATTATTTTCTGACAATTACAATCTAGATATCTTTGTACAACATCCTATCCTACTAATATTATAAACGCGAAAGTTTGTGAGGATGGATGGATGGATAGATGGATGTATGGATGTTTGTTACCCTTTCACGCACAAACTACTGAACGGATTGAGATGAAATTTTGCAATAATATAGCTTATATATCAGAATAACACATAGGCTATAAATTATAATGATATATTGCGTATGCGGGCGAAGCCGCGGGTAAAAACTAGTTATTAATAATCCTTACTAAGAATATTATAAATCCTAATTAAAAGTTTGTTGGTTTGTTCCTCTTTCACGCAGCAACGGGCCAACGGATTGACTTTATTTTTGGCATGGACATAATTTGAAAGACGCAAAAGTGACATAGGCTACTTTTTATCCCGGAAATAAGTTCCCTTGGGATAGCACAAAAATCAAAATATTACGCGGGCGGAGGTGCGAGCAAAAGCTAGTGTCTTCATATGTTGCCAACTACTACTTTATCATTTTAAATAAGTAAAGCACAGGTGTTACTCACGTATTAATTAAGTAGGAAACTGCTACTATGGTTTCAATCGCAACTGGCGATTTTTCTCAAGGTTGGGGTACCAGCACGCGGGCTCGTCTCGCATAGCAGTGTGATTGAAACTATAGTACCTAGCAGTTTTCTACTTAATTTATGCGTGAGTAACACCTGTGCTTTTCTTATTTAAAATGTGCGAAAACTACGCTAGTTTCCATAGTAATACTACTCTATCTTCTAAAATTCTATTTAATTACATAAGTTTTACTTTTTTTCTCTTAAAAAATCTTTTCAAACAAATTCGAGAAGCACACCAAAACTATAATTTCCAAAATGCTAATTGTAGCTGTTGGTATACTGCCAGCCTTAATTACGTCTGTGAAGAAAACCACATGTACTACACGTGGCTATTATTAGGAGCTTTTGTCAGTCCCATTGTTCTTTTCTACCATTGACTAAACTCTAATGGAGACGACATACGAGTAAAATGTGCTGATGATTTTCTTTAATTAATACCAAAGTCTCTTTTTTTTAGGGCAAGTACCTTTATTAACTACCACTAAATACAATACTTACGTAATCTAAAACTCTAAAGTCTCTTGTTATTGGTGTTATAAATATAAAGGAGACGACAATGCTCGGAGTCTTTCTGTGAGATTATAATAGGAATTCAGGACGATGAGATCCGTTACCAATAAACCTAAACCAAACTATAACCAGATTTTATCGAGTGACCCAATTAATTTGCACATTTAAGTAGTATTCAGCTGAACATAAGCACGGTAATGATATCTAATTACCGTGACATAAGTCACCTTTAGAAATTTAAAATTGCATTAGTTGTTGCTGTTGATCATGATTGGTCGATATTTTACAGATTTTTAGCTACACAGTATACCTTAGATTAGTATAAAGCATCCTTGATCAGATAGAAGCATTTACTATCACGTCTTACATTGAGGTTTTTAAAAAACTTTCCAATTTCACTGCTTATTGACTTTGCGTCCTAGATGAATCAGCTATCTGGATGTAGAAAACAGCTTATTACTACTGTGGCTAAACAATGGAATTAACATAAACAATGTACTCATATTACACAGTCTATTTACAGGGTTACTGGTTATTGAACCTATTCCTTCATGTGGGTTATAGAGGGGGTTATTATCAACAAATTTGACCCCATAAGCAGTAGAGCAAAAGTTAACCATTTCTGAGAAAAATTGAATTAATCGATGCAAGGTGACAAGGGTTAGTAAAAAAAAGTATGATATTTTTGCACACTTTTTACTTAGAAGAAACATAAGGCTATCATTAAGAGTTAACAAAACTCGACTCGGTGCCCACATTAGATAATTATCACATGAAAACATAAAAAAAATTTCATTGTTAATTTTGTTGTTTTTTTATATCTTTAATTCAAACTTTTTTTTATTAACCCCTAAGTAACCTTGCGTCGATAAATGGAAAATAAACTTTTATTCAATTTTTCTCAGAAATGGTTAACTTTTGCCCTACTGTTTATGGGGTCAAATTTGTTGACAACAACCCACTAGAAGGAATAGGTTCAAAAACCAGTAACTCTGTATAAATCCTCATTTCGCCTCTATACAATATCTCCTCGACGGCACGAAAAAAACAGTTCTAAAGAAGTTAATGACATAAGACACGATAACAAACAATTTTTTTAACGACATGGAGCACCTAAACAGACAGACAGATTGGCAAAGTTTCATGGTACAAGTTCAAAGTTTCCCTGTAATTAGCTCTCTACCTACGTGAAGGTAATCATGAAAGAATTTTGGAACGACTTTTATTTTTTTTAACTCTGGTGATGGATGGGTGATGTGGACTTCAGAAATAATTTCGTTAAAACATGTGACTTTTGGTGTAATTAAAACAACATGTTAGTTGGAAATAATTAAAAATAAAAACGAATTTGGGAGTCGTTGACTTTGTAAAATATTGGGTAAAAATTGAGTAACTATGTTCGTATGGGCCATAGTTTTTAACCCGCTTGAAGGCGTTTTAACCGGCACGGTAAAAAAAACTGGAACTTATTATTAAACGTATCATTCGAGCCACGGTAGCGCTCACTTGTAAATACCACCCGCTGTTACCATCCAAAGACTAACCTTTTAACGTTGAGGTGATGGAAAAAGCTATCGAATAGCAAGTAATGAAATAGTTTTCTATCAACGGAAACTTGAGTTTAGTTGTTTTTTAATAGATTGCCTAAAATATGATGTTCCAGAGTCCATGTAAGTACATACTTATGTACGAGTATTTATGTAAATGAGTATCTTTATTCCACGAAATATCGTTAATGGCTGAACCAATTTTGTAGGGTAGGTAGGCTACTCCCTAATATAAATAATGTTCAATACAGTTTTTTAAGGTTTTTTTTAAATTGTCCAGGTCAAGCTATGACCTAAACCATACTCTCTATCACAAGCCGTTGTGGTCTAGTGGTAGTGACATCCGCCTTACAATCTTGAGGTCGTGGGTTCAAATCCCGGTCACGTACCTATGAGTTCTTTGGAATTTATGTACGGAATTTAACACCACTGCCTTTTTGGTCAAGGAAAACATCGTGAGGCAACATGCATAAGTCAGTAGAAGAAATTTAATGGCGTATGTGAATCCACCAACCCCCACTGGGCCAGCGTGGCGGATATGGCCCAACCAACTTTCGTGAGTAAGCCTACGTCCTGCAGTGGACTCTCAAAAAAGGCTGTTACAGTACAGTACATACTCTATACTAGCTGCGCCCCGCGGTTTCACCCGCGCAGCTCACGATTTGAGTAAAATTTCTTAGTGGCAATTTAACAATTAGGTAGGTATATCTGAAAAGCCGTGGTGGTCTAGCTATAGTGACACCCGCCTTACATTCGTGAGGTCGTGGGTTCAAATCCCGGTCCCGTATCAATGAGTTCTTTGGAATTTATGTACGAAATTTCACACCACTGGCTTTTCGGTGAAGGAAAACATCGTGAGACAACCTGCATAAATGTTAGTAGAAGAAATTCGATGGCGTATGCAAATCCACCAATCTGCTCTGAGCCAGCGAAGCGAATATGGCCCAATCACCCTTCGCGGGTAGGCCTACGTTTTGCAGTGGACTATGAAAAGGTTTATACAGTACAAAACAGTTATATCTCAGTATCTCACACTGATAAGGCGCATCATATTATTGATTAGTATAGGTATCACCCTTGATAGGTAGGCCTACATCATGCAATGGACTATTTAAAAAAAAGGCTGGTACAGTAGGTAACTATATTTAAATATCAATTTTTCTCATGTTACTTTGAAGCTATTTTTATCTGTAACCAAGTGTGGAAAGACTATTAAGCAGGTTGAAGGTTGCGCAGCAACATTTTTGGTGCTCCTAGGCACTAGGTATGTAAAAGCTCTACAAGGCGGCGTTTAGCATTGTATATCAACACATTATTTAATTTTAGGTCTGAACAGAACAGATGGATTTCCTAGATTTCCTAACTAAATGGTAATTTTTAAAGCAAATAAAGTGTTTAAAAAAAAACCACAGATATTTACAGTAAATTCATTATTTTTTGGAATACATCTGCGCTATTTGGAATCACCAGATGATCTAATGATTGAACTCTTAGCAAGAGGTTTATGAGTCATGAGGGATCATGATACACATCCACGTTTTATTCTGGTTGGAGGAGAAGGTCCACACGGCCAATATTCATCGATACAATAATACCCACCAAACATTATTGATAATACCATCCTGAGATTCTGGATTTCAAACTCACTATTCACTTTTTAAATTCACCCATTCCTCTATGATTTTGTCAAAACGATAGTGTTCGCCATCGTGTGTAATAATCCTTTGTCGCCATGTATGAAGGATGTAATTCTTGAAAGTGAATCTGGACCACGTTTTTGCAATTTGATACTATGATGTGACTCCTGGTTGCCGCGAATATGTATCCCTAAGTGAGCAGTTTTATTAGGAGCAAGGAACATTAGAAGTTTCTATTTTATAATCTATCAAATTGGGTTGCAGGGTTGCAAGTGAAGCCACATTTTAATCATAGATAAATAAATAAGTAGACCCGAAATACCTACGAATTAGGGCGTACGGCAGATAGGACCCAAAATGGCCGCCATTACAAACATAGTTTATTTTTCACCAAAAATGGCACACCTAATTTCAATCATAGGTATAAAATTCAAAAAGTTCGCTCGAACCGTGTACCATTTTTTTATAAAGATGATCTTTCAAAAACGACTGATGAACTGAATGGAACCACAAACCACAACACTATTTACGTATGTAATTCGTTTATTCTTGATTTCTAAAAAACTGCTCGTCAAATGAAACTACCTCAAAAGTACCTATGATGAAGCAAACAAAAAAAATCAACAAAATCGGTTCATACTTGTCCAAATAATCGCGTAACTTACATACATAAAAAAAATACCGCTGAATTGAAAAACTTATTTTTTGAAGTCGGTTAAAAATCATTGATATGCATCATGTACTAATGCATAATGAAAATGTAATTCCGATGTCGAAATTATTTGTCCCGTAAATAACTTTTTTCCCTTTTTAACCCAGATAGGCGATACGATTCGAAAAAATACGAAATACGTGTGTAATCAATATTGTTTAAAAATGTCTATGCCAAATTTCAAGTCAGTTGGTCCAAGGAATCGCGCTCTCCCATACAAACTTTGCCACGCAATTTCACCCACTTAGGGCTTGAAAATCGCAAAATGCGTTCTTAGTGAGCACCTATATTCTAAAAAATCTCCAATGTAAAATTTGAGACTCTTTGAGATTTTGTGATAGGTGAGTCAGCGAATCACGATCATACATATAGGAACTTTACTCTTTATGCAAAAAATTTGGCTGCCTCCAACAGTCGGTGTCAATATCAATATCATGTCCGCTAGGGAATCATGCAGTCTATAAACTAAATGAAATGTTTAAATAACTATTTAAATAATTAATTGACATTCTGAAGTTATATCATAACACAAAGTACCTACTTTTGGCCTTGGTGCCAATGCTACTTCGTCCTTCTAGGTCATTCAGTCTGCTAGGAAATGCAGTCTGTATGTACATAAGTTCGTATAGGCCGGGTGGCTAGCCCTAGTGTCAGAGTAGGCCTCCTGAAGTTCTCTGACATGGCTAAACGGTTAAAATATCCGGGACCTACAATTTAATGTGTCCTCCGGTAGCGCTCAGTTGGAAAATTCCCCCCGCGGAACGTTGCTTAATTTCGGTGTAAAATAAATGTTCAAATAAATATCATACTAAAATTAATTGATCTTCTGAAGACATATCATAACACAAAGTACCTACTTTTGGCTATAGTGCCAAAGTTACTTTGTCCTTCTAGGTATTCTAGTCATTGTGCCAAATTATTATTTGCCATAACCATTGGTAACGAACGGTGACCGCTGTTCTTGCCAAATTGCGTTTTACTTTCAAAGCTACCGAAGTTTGGTTATTTTTGGAATGTTTGTAGAGACATTAAATTGGCTGAGCTGGAGTAAACTCGTGACCGTTGTCACGTATACTTAGCAAAAGCTGAAAATACTTGGCAGAGGCAGAAAATGTTTTAGGGCTTGCACAAAATCTGTTGACAAAAGTTTCGCCTCGAAATTGATAGTCTATTCCAAATATATATTCGATATTTAATTTTTTTTTATAACTAGGTAATTAACACACAGAAATATACAGAAGGAAGAAATGTGTTCTGCGATTATACATTTAGGTATTGTTACGATCAGGAACATGTTAATTACCTACTTTAAATGTCGGACATTTTTTATTAGAACATTTTTGTATTCACCATTATATATAGGTATAATGACCATCTAGACATTGCAAAAATTTACGACGAAGTCCGTTGAGTATAATTTCGATCTTTTTAAGGCCAGAGTGAACTCTACAATCTCTAACTCTACATTTGATCACAACATCGCTTACCTTCTTGCAAGATGGTGGTTAAAGCCGAAGCAAAGTTATAATTTTTCACTTCCACTTTACCGCTATTACCATTATCCCTGTTCTAAGTTTAGCTAGAAAGTTTTCATGGTAAATATGAAAAGAGCTTTTTTGTTACTAGTGTTTTTCGCAAAAAAAACATGGAACCAAAATACCTATTCATTAGTATCACTTTCTACTTCATAAATGTGGTTTTAGAGTGCAGCCGTTAATAATCTACACTGCCTGTTGTTTGTTGCTTCTAGTGTTACAACCAATTTGTAACAATTAGTTTAATTAGACGAAACAAGCACTCACTAAACAATGAACAAGTTTTTTACTTTGTACAAATGTTCGTTTCATTTTTGAGAACGTAAGTGATTCTCTTCAAATGAATCAGTGAGATTTTTGACAGCATCTATGTACTTTGAGCGTGCTGTAAAAAGTAATATAAACCAATATGATGAAAAGATATATTTTTCGCAAAAAAAATGGCAAAATCCATCGTGTACCTACAAAATTCGATTTTTCTCTCCATTTTTTTTTACATTATTGTTGATTTTTCTAAAACGGCTCAGCCGATTGCTGTACTGGACCACTTAGGGAACCTTTGGAATTAAAAAATATTTTTTTCATACAGTTCACACGTGGCGAAATTATCAATGAACATACAAAAAAAATACATACGGACGAACATAGAACCTCCTCCTTCTTGGAAGTCGGTTAATATAATTGTAATTCGGCATTCCAGCCGTGGTGGTCTAGAGGTAGTGACACTCGCCTTACAATCGTGAGGTCGTGGGTTCAAATCCTCGGTCCCGTACCAATGAGTTCTTTGGAATTTATGTACGGAATTTCACACCACTAGCTTTTCGGTGAAGGAAAACATCGTGAGGCAACCTGCATACGCCAGTAGAAGAAAGTCGATGGCTTATCTGAATCCACCAACCTGCACTGGGCCAGCGTGGTTGATATGGCCTAATCACCCTTCGTGGGTAGGCCTACGTCCTGCAGTGGACTGTTGAAAAGGCTGATACAGTATTTCAGCCGTACCCTACTGCCATTTCAGCTTGCTAATACAATGGATTACGTTGATAATTTTGTTTCTCTTCATTTCCGATTCGATTCGGATTTAATTGTAATAATCTATACCATTTTTACTTGATTACAAATTGGTCAATCCAATCAATAAATCTAATCAAAAAAAAATTAAAAAAAAAATCATCGTATGTTCTAAACGAAAACATTCAACGTTTTGAGAACAAAAAGATTTTGGAAAAACAGTTTTAATTTATTTTAGAATACTTAACATCTTGCTGCCCGTTCATGAATATTCTTTTCATTTACTCGCGAAAATAGAGTAAGTTTGTAGAGGTTGCGCCGGGTAGGCGTCAGACTGTCAGAGTTTTTAAGCCGCCCAAAAGCCTCTATGTTTAGAAGTTAAAATAACCTGCCCCTTTCTTCTAACGAGCGGCTAGACAGACGCGACCAAAGCGCCACCCTTTTATAGTGGACATCCCACGCGTTAGAACCAAGTGTGTTGAGTCCACATTCCTCATACGAACTGCCAGAATGTGGAACGCTTTGCCTGAGTCTGTCTTTCCGCTAATGTACAATGTAAGTGTCTTCAAATCTCGAGTAAATACTCGTAGGTATCTTCTAGGCAAGCGTATCTGAAAAAAAAAACCGGGACCTATAATAAAACGTGTCATCGGAGCTTCACCAGCGCTCAGTGGTAAATGCAGTCACTCATCCGAAAACTGACCGTGCCGACCGTTGCCTTAACACGAAAATTATTGTCTAATAACTTGCGTTCATAAAACACACAGTGCCCTCATCTGCTCACCTTTGCTCTCCCCAAAATTCCCTCTATTTCGACATGGCCATTAACATTTCAGAGCAATTCTTGAGCGATGGCTGCGCGTCGCATTCCAGTCTGTGTCAATCTGGCGCGCGGCCAACATACCTCGCACACCATACTCGTACCTCTATAGGGCACGCACCTCCTGTGTAGGAGTCTTTATTACACCCACTACAACATTTCACATTATTTTATAACCCGTACAGGATGTTTTTAAGAGCGATGGACGTGTTTTAGGAAGTTATTGATGAATGTGTCAATACACAAAAGGTTTCCTGTGGGACCAACTCTGAAATCTCAATAAAAATTAGGTGTTCCGACGTGAAAATCAACTGCCTTCAATTTCAAAACTAGGCGCGCGGCCAACATACCACACACACCATACTTGTACCGCTATAGGGCACGCACCTCCTGTGTAGGAGTCTTTATTACACCCACTACAACATTTCACATTATTTTATAACCCATACAGGAAGTTTTTAAGATCGATGGACGTGTGTTAGGAAGTTATTGATGAATGTGTCAATACACGAAAGGTTTCCTGTGGGACCAACTCTGAAATCTCAATAAAAATTAGGTGTTCCGACTTGAAAATCAACTGCCTTCAATTTCAAAACTAGGCGCGCGGCCAACATAACTCGTACACCATACTCGTACGTCTATAGGGCACGCACCTCCTGTGTACAAGTCTTTATTACACCCACTACAACATTTCACATTATTTTATAGCCCGTACAGGATGTTTTTAAGAGCGATGGACGTGTTTTAGGAAGTTATTGATGAATGTGTCAATACACGAATGGTTTCCTGTGGGACCAACTCTGAAATCTCAATAAAAATTAGGTGTTACAACGTGAAAATCAACTGCCTTCATTTTTAAAACTAGGCGCGCGGCCAACATAACTCGTACACCATACTCGTACGTCTATAAGGCACGCATCTCCTGTGTAGGAGTCTTTATTACACCCTCTATAAAATTATATATTAGAATGACAAAACAACTAGACAAACTTACAATAAATTGTTTATTATTTATTGTAAGTTTGTCTATCTAGGCTGGTTCCTTTCAGAGTTGTTAAAGTATTAAAGCCTCTGACATCGCCAACGTGGTTAAACAACCGGAACTCACAATTTAACGTCTCACCTGAGTCACCGTAGCGTTCAGTTGTGTGAATGTGTGTATTTTTTTGAACGATGGTCATAGTCTAACTAAGATGTAATACCAGCCTTTTTTTTAATAGTCCACTGCAGGACGTTGGCCTACCAGCGAAGGGGTGATTGGGCCATATCCAGCACGCTGGCCCAGTGCGGGTTGGTGGATTCACATAACGCCATCGAATTTCTTCTACGGACGTATGCAGGTTGCCTCACGATGTTCTCCTTCACCGAAAAGCCAGTGGTGTTAAATTCCGTACATAAATTCCCAAGAACTCATTGGTACGGCACCGGGATTTGAACCCACGACCTCACGATTGCAAGACGAGTGTCAATACCTCTAAGCCACCACGGCTTCTCAAGATGTAATAGATTGTAGTTATTATTATTATCAACTTTTACTATGGAACCAACCACGAAATCGAAGGTGTTCTGAATTTGTGCGTGTTCCATGCATTTCGACTCCATAGCTACTAGTATTTCTAGGGCGCAGCACGCAGCTTTTGTGTAGCAGTATTTATGACACCTAGTATTAAACTACACATTATTTTATAGCGTTTACAGGGTATCAGGTTGTGTGATAAATTAAAATGCTATTAATGGATCTAAGATGCTATTAAAATCATCATTATGACGAACTTTGATTATAGGGCCAAATTACTTACACCTAGTTTAAAACTTCATATTATTTTGTAGCTTATACGGAGAGTTTCGAGATGAAAGTTTTCCTTCTAACCTTCCAGTTACTTGGGATTAGCTTTACTTGTCCTTTTATTATCGGCATGTTTTGTTGCAAAGTTATGCCAGTAATTGATTCACAAGTACATTTACTTATTGGCTAGCCTCCGGCACGATTTCAAGTGAAATGATATTCTGGGCATTTTCGGATGACGTTATTAATGATGTCATTGTACATACTCATCATTATCATCAATTTTACTATAAGACTAACCCTGAAATCGCATAACGCATCGGTAAGGTGTCAAAAAAGTTATTTAACTTTTTGTACGCATCAAAAGATATTCATAAGTTTGTATCAGTCTCGAAGTAAAACTTAAATACCTGGTAAAAGTAGCCGTTTATTAGTTAGTCGTTTAGAGACACCCTGTAAATCATGACTTGATTTTATAATCTATGTACTCAAACAAACTGATGGTGTGATAACAGAATAATATCACGATTTCGCATGTTTATTCCCCGATGGTTATGACTCTATTTAAATTGAAAAAATATTTTTAAAACTCGTAGCACTCTCGTAGCGGGTGAAGTACTTTGGTGACACACATATTGCGATGTTTTCTTCTGTAATTATTGAGGATATACATATAATATAGTTATAGACTAAACCTGCAGAGCTATAAATAATCACTGATGTGAAATTGTATTCAAAATTTATTGAATAAAAAATTAAAATTGAAAATAACGATATTTTTTTGCTCTTTTAAAACAAACTTTCACACTTATTTTTGGCTGCTATTAAATAAATAAATAATAAATAATCTTTATTTTAGACACAACGACCCATATCACAAAAAATAATAATAATCAGGTAGCAATAGCTACCCATCGTTTATAAGTTGCAGACAGCAGCTGCCGGTCCGCTAAGCATAGTTAATTAAATAGACGGTTTTGTTCGCTTTCCATCGAGCGAGTTGGTGGCTACATTTGGCCACCAATTCGCCTGATGGAATGCGAAGTTGTAGCCGAAGATGAATTATGTGGACCTAGGAAATACCAATTCACTCTTGACTTGAAGATATCCCAATTGTAATTATCAGGAAACAATGTCGGAGGCAGGGCATTCCAATCCCTGGCGGTCCGCATTATGAAGGAAGAAGCGAATAGCTTAGTACGAGCAGCTGGTACGTCGACTATGTAGAGATGGCCTTAAAGCGACTTCCGGCTAAGTAAGACTGATGTACTCTAATCTTGCCGGATACTCAGGGTTTCACGAATTTGCATCGGTGGCATACAAGTAGGCACCTTTTTTACATCGAATAGGGTTTCATTTGGCCACCAAGTGATGGAAAGAGAAGTTGTACCTACCTTTGTAAGTGTCTTATAATTAACAGTTTCTTTACTTGACTGCCTCGGTGGCTCAGTGGTTAGTGTACCTGACTTCTGGGTCAAAGAAGTGTGGGTTCGATCCCCACCTAGGGCAAACATTTTGTGTGATGAACATTGGTGTTTGCTCTGTGTCTGGGTGTTATTTAGGTATTATCTATATGAGTATGTATTTAAAATATGTATATGTAGTATATCAGTCTCTGGCAGCCATATCACAAGCTCTGCTTAGTTTGGGGTCAGAGGCCGTGTGTAAGATGTCCCCTAATATTTATTTATTTATTATTTAGAAAAACCAACTAGCTAAGATCAATAATAAAAACACGTGATTTACTTTATCCTCCTTCTTGATATTGTTGGTTTGCTCTTCTCTCTTTTTATTTATACTCCCGAGTTATTTCTGTATTTTGTTTTGCATTTTTATGATTAGAGTATGAAATCATCTTTGTATTGCTAGACACAGCTTGTTATTACGCATCCACGTGCTAACTTTGCTAACAAAAATATCTGCAAGTGGAAGCAGTCAAAATGCCAGACTACGTGAGTCACTTTCATATTTACTTGCAGAGAAACAGATTTGCCTCTCAATCGTTAGGCGAGTGCAGGGAACGCAACCACGTCATATTTACGTATTTGCCACCAGTAGGCTATTGCATTTTTGCCGCCCCCCTAAAATCTGCCGCTCTAATACGTGACTACGCAAATGGTAGTAGTTAGTAAACAGTTGAGACTCGGATCTTACGCGATGAAACCGATTAAATGTTTTTTTTGTCTGTGAACCTAGTAAATGTTTAGGTATATAATATCAATATTTGACAATATTAAATAAAACAACGGACTGCACTCCGGGAGTGCCGGCAGAATTGAAACATATAAAGTACTTTAATTTATGTGGTAAAATCAAATGTCACACATGAACACAAGCGCCCTTCGTCGTTTTACGTCGTTACGAATTTTCGATCAGGTCACGTGTCCTGACGTGAGTTTAATTTTTTTTACCCATCCCAAAAAGTGCACAAGGCCGCTAAAAAAGGTTTTGACTTCAAAAAAAATTCCGAAATTTCACGCCCCTAAAATCTGTCATTATAATGCAATCCGCCACTGCGCGTTCTGACTGGGGCTACCAGCTCTTGTTTAAGAAACGCCGACGGTTATTCCATAAAACTGCCTACCAGATAAAAAATATTTCAGAAAAAAAGCCGAATTCCATGCTAAATTCATAACATTGATGAAGACTTTAAATATCACGCGGGGGGAGTAGTAGGTAGTATTCGCATGGATGTTGTTGTAGTGTAAAGGTAAGCATCTAACTGGGAGCCAACTAAGCTTCACCCTTCTTTTAAAAGTGGCGTAAGTAAATTGATATCTTAGGACAAATTCAGACATAATTATGGTAACCCTAGTTCTGAATACCATATGCACTTCCCTTAACAATTACTCATTGGTGGAACAGTGATGCTTATTCTAAGCCAATACAGTAGAGATCTCGATCACCGTTCGGTCTTTCTTCCGATATATACCTATACCTATAATAAGTGTTTCACAGTAAGTAGTTTTATATTAGTTATACTGGTCAAATGAAGATATAAATGTTATTTTATTACATAGTTATAAAATTGATACCATACCATCTATCATCGTATTATATTTGATGCGGTATTAGTCCTGTTTGATATACTAATAACATACATTTTTAACTGTCTTGATAAGCGGTTATTTATATGTAACTGGGTGTTTTTTGATCAAGGGAACTATTTTACGATAAATGCTTCGATAGATTTTGATAGTTCGGTCGCCTAACGAGTCAGTCCGCAAGGTCAGTCATTTGAAATAGTTTTTATTTGTGGTTTTGCCATAAATCTATAGGCTGAATTAGACTGTCAGATTCATAACACTCCTTTTTGCGTAGGTGGATAATAAAAGAGAACCATATTTTTATGCCTATACCCAAAATACGTGGTCACGACACGTGGTCACAATAATACCAAATCAGAGGGAGATCTAAATACAAATTGTAATTTTGATAGGTATGTGCAGGGATTTAAAGAGGTCAGTATATTAGTCATTATGGACGATTTCCATTTTGACTAATGCCAGAATTGTGAATAAATTCAGCTGTTCCATATAAAAGTTAATCGGCTCTCGACAAAATGATGATGAAAAAGCTGATTGTTTTGTGATTTCGTTGTTGTTGCCGTTGTGTAATGTGTACGCAATAAAGAGTATAGACACCTTTTTAATAGTAGCACTGTATTACGCAGTGCGCAAAATGTTGTGCTATAAAGCCACACAGGTAAGACCTACTTCTAAGGTGTCAGTTACACAGGTGTCGCCGTGACCTAAAATATGAAATAGACGAGCTCTTCCATACCTTGATAATCTGAGATGTAATTTACCAACGGAAGTGGAGTATAATTCGGGAGGAATGCGAGGTCACCAGGTGCGATCCGTAGGGCCCTCGCTGGCATTCTGACAGCTGTCGCGGATAATCCTCATACATTCACACCAAAGAAAAATAATGAGCTCTCTGTACTAGTCATTCACATTGATGTTATGAATGCGGTGAAATGCGCTGGAAGCTTGTTTTGAACGTTTTCTGCAAATAGTCCTTTTGATCTTTTGAATATAGATTGGGAATGGATACGTGTGTGTCTTGTTATGATTTTTTTTTGTTGCAGTAGAGAAATAATGCAGAAGTTTTTGAGTAAATACATACAATACCTTACCTAGTAATATAAGAAATTGGAAAATATGTCTGTTGGTGCATTTGGTCTCTTTCACGCAGCGACAGAGAGACGGGTCGAGTTAATTTTTTGCTACTCGTAGTATAAAAGACAGAGAGTGTCGGTAGGTTAACGTGAAGCCAGAGGTTAAAAGTTATCGTATAAAGTTCTGGGTATGAATCCCATGGGCCGTACACTCTATATTTCCGATTAGAGGTGTCAATTGTTATATAACAGAAAAGTTTTTACTATAGTAAGGAATTGAGCACGAAACCTTGAAAAAATAAAAAATCACCCAAACATTTTAAAGGCTTTTTTCTATGACTCAGCTCTTTGATATTTTAGATCTGGTACCGTCGTAAAGATTGTTCATAAAAATCAATACAATGAAATCAATTTTTAAACAGTCAGATAATGTTATGTCCGATGATTGACCGAGTTGTTGCCCAGAATAAAAATGCATAAAATTTCTTCCGAGCAACGGTTACTCCTCTAGAACTTTTATATCAAAAATACATCGGAATCCACTCCGGCATTCCACGACAAATTGAGACAGCAACCTCGAGAATTTCAGAGCAAAAACTGTTTAAAATATGCGACATTTTTAATATAAAAAAATTCTAACATACGAGTAAATTCTGTTACATTTTGCCTCTAAATAAAATGTGGTGAAGTTCTATCATAATCGCTCCGATCGTCAGTGGAATGTGATATCGATAACTATCAAAATTAGATCATGATTCATCCTAAAATACGCCTAAAATGCGCTACAAATAGCTAAGTTCAATGACACTCGGTGCCAACGTCTATTTACTGTTATAAATCTGTGACGCTCTTAACTACGCTGAAATCTATTGCTTCAGCATCAGCGTTAATGACAGCCTCACAATATTATTTTTAATCTCATATTATGTTGTGTTTGCGGCTGAACGAAAAAAAAAACAATAAATAGCGGCGTTTGACGGCATTCAGGATAAACCTGCTGATTGAATGTGAATTGCAGTTTAGCAATTAATATGACATGGCTCACATGGCAAAAAGCATTTACAGCTGAAGAAACTGATCATATTTTGAGTTTCTCCAACTAGGCATGGCCTGTACCTCTCGTGTCCAATTGAAGCACTATTTATCCCTATATTTATTTATTTCCAATACAAGATACAACTAAATTTAAATATAAACCCTACCAAAAAACCACAGTAGGTTTGTCTAGGTAAGTACATTCACTTCCGCGCTGTGTACAAGTACATTTTACTGGTTAATCTCTGTTAAGTACAGTTTATTTTATTGTTTTCTGAATAGCGCAGTGGTTTCTAGCTGACTGACATCGTGGTTCAGACGTTATTACTATTTGATCAGAAAGATTGAAATCAACTTGTTATACCTATCAATGAACATACTCCCTCCACTTCTTAAAAGTACCGCATGTTTATCAGTTTGCTGCACGCAATTGCTATGAAACATATAAAACTCAGTCGCGAAATGTCGCAAGTACAAATGTAAATCTTTTCTTGTTTCTTTTTCATTTTTCTCTGACATTGAGCTATCACGGCTTGTTCACGCGTAAACAGAAACACCTCGCGATGTTGAGAGACGGCGCCACGAAGCGAGGTGATATGCGCAGGGCCGAATTTAGGGGCGGGCAACAGGGCCGACTGTCCGGGGCCTCCATAACAGACCCCACAGTTAATATTGAAAAAAAAATCTTGCAAAGTTCAACGAGTAAACATTAGCAATAAACTTTTCTTTTGATTTTTTATCCGTTGTTTTACCTTTACCTACAGTACTTATAACTACTAATTAATACAAATTTATTCTTATAAATTGAAATAAACGATAAATCTTCAATAAATGTTTAGTGTATTTCTGCTCTGTCGTAGGCATATAAACGATAAATCTGTATTTTTTTCACCCTCATCAGGCAACCAGTAAATTATCAAAATTCCAAATCGTCCTAATAAGTAGGTATATACTTGGAATTTATCGCCATCCCAATCTTGAAGGAGTACTTATCCCACTAATTGCAACCAACGGGCTTCCACTACTTAGTTGGCCCGAGGCCTCCACACCTCTAAATCTGGCCCTTATATGCGCCGGCGCATTCCAACGTGTTTACGCTTCCCTGATGGTGATTTGAATCTCTTAAGACCCCTAAACAAAGCAATAACATGATTAGCAATCGCTAATATGTTTGAGAAGGAGACGCAGATATGTAACGGTCCATATACCTTATACCGCCTTTACTGCTGTAGTCTATTACTAATTGAAATTGAATTCAATTCTTTCTTTAAGGTATGAATCCATTTGAGCAGCGTCTGCTTGAAACGTCCGTCAGACAACTTATTTTTTATCTTTTTGCTCGGGGCAGGTATTCCTTGGGTGAGGATCGCGTCTCCAATTGCGCTGCCTTGCATGGATCTAGACAGCCGCTCGGGTCGAGGCTGCCTCTAGTGGATATATTTAGCTCTTGATATCAAATGTTCTTTGAATTGTTAATAGTACAAAAGTACTAAAGTATCTGGTATTTTCTCGATAAACTGAATTAATTTTCAAGACCTACAACCCCAATTTTAAGTAGTTTTACTAACAAAATGTCAGCCATAGCGCAAATAACTACCAAGTGCCGTGTGCGACACATCAAAAGCTTGGACGCAGATTTAATTTCTTGTCCTTCTAACGAAACGACTGAAGCCGAAACGTGAGGCAGGTTATGAATTTTACGATGTCGTGAACATGACGTGACTTTGCATGACATTGTTTTCATACGATTTTATTGCCTTGCATTTCGGCTTCTAAAAACACGACAAAAATTTTATTACCCTTTTGACAGGTCAACGATGACATTGCTTTTCTTTATTTCTAAGGACAAAGAGTTTTTGAGTGTATTTTTAAATTGAATTGTTTTCAACTTAAGCGACTTTTCTTTTGTGTTTTTTTTATTTTTAAGTGCAGGTTTATGTGTGTCGGAAATAAACGATATTAATTAGGAAGGCGCGTTTTTGTCTTTTTTACATTTAAAATTTAATAAATGTTCTCCTATCGCAATCTTATGTTTTAAAAGATGTTATGTTACGTCTCATATCAACATATGTATTTCGTTGTATCACTCCCATTATTGTTTGCAAGCTCATTGACCTGAATAATGAAATCAGATTTATTCAGGGTTTATTTTGGTGACATGAAAGAACTGGGTAATTTGGGACAATTCATGTGAAGCTCAGTCAGCTTCACATCCGAACAGGTTAAAAAATGTACTTTTTATGTAAACAAGATTTATCGAGCTAAATTGTAGGGAATTAACCCAAATATCAAGTCGTCTTATGAAGTCATGAGCTGGGATTGCGAACAAACTTATCAGTGTCATGGATTTATTATGTTTTTGAAAATATGCTCAATATAATTTATTGTGCCCTAATATTGTCTTCACGCGACTGACGAAAAGCAATGGAAATGCTTTGAGAATAAAATTAGGTACTACTAGATTTATAATAGGTATAGGTAGGTACTTTGAGATATTTGTGGTTCTGCATTACTTTCAAATAGATAATAAAAAGAGTAGACTTTAAAAAGATACGCCATTTTTTAAAGAAACTACATCAACAAAGGGAAAGAAAGAAAGAAGAAGGAAGCTTATGATTTGCCTAATACGATAATTAATTAATTGACCTATTACGATAAAGCTATACCTAAACATAAATGTGTCCAATATTCTCTTATGAAAATGAAATTTCAAGTCACCGATTTTGACTCGGACTTGTACCATATTTCTCCTATTTTTCCCTATCAATTAATCATTTCTGCAACATCCAAGCGGTGCGGCGGACTACAAATACACCGGTTTATTGGGCTGCATACCATTCCTGGTGTCCGGTGGCCCACTTTCGGAGCATCCACCGATGTCCACCGCGCGTCCTGAATACCTCGCGTGCCGCGCTCAAGCCCGGATTATCTTTTGGGCTTGGGATGCATTGGCATAGAATGGTATATTTAATTTCTCACAACCTTACCTATACTTAATTTCTTTAATGTTTTATTACTGTTCTTATTTGCTTATTTATTACAACCGTGCTTTAGACACGGGGTGGCCTTTTCAAAGTTCAGAGACTTCTAGAGATAGGTATACACTACAAGTTACCAGTAATCTTTTTTTTTATCCCAGAGAAAATCCTTTATGGATACCACCCTGCCCCGGGGGATGTTATGCCCCTGTTATGTGGGAGTCCCGCCGCTGGTCGGTGTATCCACTAAGAACCTGCGGTATTTCTGTCTGACGCCTGTGTGCTGAAGCTGCGGAGACGCTTTCGCACTCGTTCCCTAAGACCCGGCCCTATTTAGTGGTGGAGCTCCTCCACCCTGCTTTCCTTAAGAGGCTCGCGGAAACACCGTGCGTTCCACCTCGGGGGCGACGCTTTTCGGGCAACGGACTCCCGCGAGTCCGCCGCCCAAGCCCCGTGTTATGGAAGTTGGAGAAGAGCGTGGAAGACCCTCTTCCGACGCTCAAGTCTTTGTCGGTGCTTTGGAAGCTCCGACAGGGTTTCACATTCACGCTCCGCCGTTACTTTTTGAAACATAACTTGTTCCCATAAGCAAACGGCCGCCTCCCACGATCTCTCGCAACTGACCATTGAATTGATCAATAGTGGAAGCGAGGTGTCGTTTCCTACAACTGTGAGGAGGTCACGTCGCTCACTCGCCCATGTTGGACACTCCTCCAATCGCAACCGCAGTGGTGGCATTCGGATGTCAGTTCTCTTCCGGATAATTGACACAAGTACTTTCCGAAACATCCGTGCCCGGTAAGCACCTGCACCATCCGGAAGGTAAGCGACCCGTGCGCCCTGTCCAGCTAGTCCCCAAGCACGGGTTGTTAAGGACTTTCTTGCTCGGGCTTTCCACAACTCGACCTCTCTGGGTTCCGGATTGTGTCTGAGCTCCATTCGCCATGCATACGTATTCGCACGGACCTCCGTCTCTAAGTTGTATATTCCTTTCAAAAATAAATAATTAAATTATAATAAAAAGTTTTAAGGGGAGCTTCTTAACGGTACGGAACCCTTCGTGCGCTAGTCCGACTCGTTTTCGGTTTTAGGCTCCATCAAACACAGGCGGTACGAGCGGTAGAGCGGTACGAGCGGTACGAGCGGTAAAGGGCGGTACGGCAGTACCGCGACCGGACCTGTGTGAGCCCTTCCTATATAACCAATACAATACAGATGCCCGCCCGTCTGCTATACCGCTCGTACCGCCTGTGTGTAAAGGAGCCTTTTATCGTTTGGCAGTGCCGATCTATGCCGGACACCTTATATGTATATCGAGCCTAGGGGTAGTCTTTGCAGAGTGCAGATACTTTTGTATATAGTATTATTAGTATATTAAAGTCACCAGTAAACCTTATTGGTAATTGACATACAACCTTATGAAGACTACTTTAGTGCGGCAAGATGAACTACTTCCGAAATCGCGAAGAAAAGTCGACTATTCCATAGAAAAAGCTCCAAAATTCGTATAAAGTAAAAAGTTTCTTGAGTATTTTTAAGGAAAATGCACAAAAAATATATGAAGTAACTATATTTATTACAGCAAATAAATGTTTTGTTAACTTAGAAATTTAATTTGATAAGTTTTAAATTCTGTACGATATGATATTTTCTACCAAGTCTCAGGTACCCAAATATGTTGCCAACATTTCAGTAAACATTTTGGATTTTGATAGTCTGTTAATAAATTGTACCATAAAGTTTTAATAAATTTAGTAAGTTCACGTGGATTTCCTCGTGAAATCCACACAAACGTGAAAATGTTCTATCGACATAACATAGCACAGTGATGTCATTAGCATATTATTTACGTAGCTAAGTCAACATGGGACGTTGACGTTCATAATAATTAATTATTATAATCATCGACTTGTCATTTTTAGGGTTCCGTACCTCAAAAGGAAAAGACTGAACCCTTATAAGATCACTTTTTTGTCCGTTCGGCCGTCTGTCCGTCTGTCCATCTGCCCGTCTGTCTGTCTGTCCGTCTGTCCGTCTGTGTGTATGTCAAGACTCTTTATCTCGGGAACACGTAAAGATATCGAGCTAAAATTTAAACCGTATACGTATATCTATAGTTTCTTGCAGTTGTGAAAAAGAAAAAAATCTCAGTTACCGTATTAAAAAGTTAGAGCCGTTTATGTCGTAAAAAACCGCATATTTCGACACTCACAAAAATCAAAACCTACAGGGTACTTCCCGTTGACATAGAACTATGAAATTTGGCGAAAAGCATTGTCTCAGAGTACACATAATTATAGGAATAAATCTGAAAACTGTAGGTACATTTTTATTTGAATCACAAAAAAATAGGGCCTAGGTTCACAAAATGTGGGTTGAAAATTCAAAGTAAATCGTATCATGTGCTAATGAAGCTCTTTTGTATGATACCATAAAAGAGCTTCATTAGCACATGCTAAAACAGATTTTTAAATAATTTAACAATGTGTAATTTTTAATGAATGACAAAAAAAGTAAAAAAAATAAATAAAAAAAACTTTTTTGTCCATGATATGGTATAGAGATTTTAACAACTTACTTCCCAATTTTGTGAAATTTTCTGGATTTGTACAGAACCCTCGGTGTGCGAGCCTGACTCGCACTTGTCCGGTTTTTTTTTCTTTATTATAATTATATTGATTTAGTTAACAATCAATGTGATATAAGAACACTTGTTACACTGTTAAACTTTTAATTACACAAAAAACTTATATAACATCAAATCTTTAAATTAAATTAAATATAACAAAATTTAATTTTTATTACACTGTTAGATTCAGTGACTTATTGCATCTCCAAGAGTTTTGTAAAAATAGAATAGAAATTCAGAAAATTACTAATAAATTATATATCAGAAATCATCAGAATCATCAATCAGAAATCTTGTGTGGTTTGATCGCAATTTCAAGAGATTAGAATTATTATATTCAGATTACTAATTATCAGGATCATGTCTAAGTCAGATTTATTGGCAGTCATTATTATAGGTAAGTACATGTCATATTTTTTAATTAATTTTAGTTTTAAAGGTCTGCTTGATTTCTCTATCAGCACAAATCCAACACGGACCGGTTAGATAAGAAGGCTAAGGTGCAACTCAGCTTTGCTTCGCTCTTTTAGCAGCCTTAGTCTTCACGGGTATTTTTAACCGACTTCAAAAAAAGAGGTTCTCAATTCAACTGTGTTTTTTTGCACGTATGTTACGCGATTACTCCACCAATTATGCACCGATTTTGATGATTCTTTTTTTGCTTGGTAGAATCATACTTTAAAGATCAAATTTAATTTTTATCAAAAACTGCTGAGTCGTTTTAAAAATCAATAATAATATAAAAAGTACCTTATCGATGTGTTGAAAGAGAACCATCGTGGCGTTACGGTGAACTAACCATAAGATTTTAATCAGCAGCCAAGGTACCTACTACTTGGTAGACGCGAGTACTGATGAAAACAGAATAGGCTATTTGACTAGTTTTTGGAAATTGTTTCAAATTGTTTGCTAGTACATAATAAGCACACTACGTGTATATTTCCGAGAGATCTACTATATTAACACTAAAAATCAAGTGTTAAAGAATAGATATTCAAGATCCCGCCAAAACGACATTCTGTTATGTCGCTGGTCTGTGACGTCACACACTAGTAAATAACGTTAGTTAATACTAGTGAATACGCTAGTTTACATCTGAAAATTGACAAAAAATACTTTAAAAGTAACTTACAGATCGAATAATATTGCTCCCAAAACCCAAAACACAAATTAAACAAACAACAGTGAATCAAGAAATTCTCGTTTACTAGCATGTGACGCCACCAGAGTTGCCACCCGACTTAGAGCGTTTTTGTCACAGATAAAATATCATAAAAATATCGCATTTTGTTTCGTGTAATTTGCGAAAAGTATACATATTTTAGTTTAAATAAAGTGAAATCTGTAAGGATTACCACAATCAATAGTATATTTTCAATGTTGTCAAATAGCCTATTGGTGTTTACCAATAGTATCAAACAGTTTTAGTTGTACTAGCAATGACAGAGCAGTGTTGTCAACGTAATTGTTACGTGTTATATTTATTTCAATTCTAGTGTAATGTTCTGTTTGGTAACTACTATAATCTTAATATGTATTTTTTTAACATTCACAAGTATATAAATGATTGTGTCTATGTTGAGAAATATATGAAATTAAATCATCATCATCATTTCGTGAACTTTAATTGTTATATTGGCAATGGTTAAAATTTTATTTGTTTTTTTTTTGGAATCATATGAAATGAAATGAATTATATGAAATTAAATGAATTATATGAAATTAAATGTATTATATGAAATGAAATAAATTATATGAAATTAAATGAATTATATGAAATTAAATGAATTATATGAAATTAAATGAATTGTATGAAATTAAATGAAAATGTAACAAAATTAGTAAAATGGCATACGGGCGATCTCACCTCTCACGACGCAGCGACGCGGCCACGGCTCCCTCTACCTACGATTACATCGATTCGTGCTATTTGAAGTCGGTTGAGCCATTTTTGGAGAAAAATAATTATGACAGCCCTAGTCTTGATTTAATTTTTGATTGTGATGAAAATATTCTAATTTACATTATAGATAAAAATATTTACATACATACTTTGTTACAGCTATATTAGTATGCAGCGGTTCAGGGTAAGTAAATTTAAAAAGAAGTATCTGGGTATATTACCGTTGAAAATATATTTTTTTAATTTTAAGAACTACATAAATCGACTAAGATGAAGGTTCTAAAGGTAATATGACTATGTTTTTTTTTGTATGCATGTTACGCTATTACTCCGCCAATGATGAACAAATTTTGATGATTCTCTTTTAATTTGGTAGATTATACTTCGGAAGTAAATTTTATTTGAAACCGGGTAAGTCGTTTTCGAAAAATATACAATAACATGACAATGACTACATCGATGATACATTGATCCAGGTGAACTATTCTGGACGCCGCTGACAGTCGTTTATTCCATTTTTTATTGATAACACGAGTCAAATTGTGGTCACATTTATGTAACATTCTACACAAAAATTAAACTTAAAGCCAAAAGCAAAAAAAAAACAAAACTCACTTCATTTCACTGACCTAAGCTCCTTAATGCAACACGCTAAAACACTACAGGATTAGAGCGGAATAAAGGCTCCAAGGTGTTCGCAAGAAAGAAGATTTTGCGAAGTCGGCCCAGACTTTTTACAGTAGCCAAAAAGCGTTAAAATATGAACAAATTCACTGAACAAAACAATGATCAGGTATTCAATGATCAATTATTATGGAATTTCATATTTGCTAATTTGATTTCTATTCAACGCCACCATCACGCCGCCATATTTTACAAGCAATGTCATAAGCTATAAATAAGATCCGAAAATATGTTTTTTTTTAACTTTCTTTAAATGGAGTTTGTTATTATATAAAATATAAGGAAAATCATTTTCCTGTACCAATAAAGCAAATAGGTAGTTAAATACTGAACATTTGTTTTGTACAAGATAATGACCTAAACTTGATACATAATATTCTTGCATTATCTCTTTTGTCTATTGGGCAAAGCAGTTGACAAAGCTGAAAAGAGAAGATAGCAGTATAGCATCGACAAGGCAGATGTATTAAAGGAGATCGAAAGGTTCTATGGACAATTATACGCTTCGGTTGCTAAGCCTGTTAGTAGTGTCTCCGTTCCTGTAACTGGCAGCTTGAAACTATTAGGAGTTTAGAACTCTCATCGACTTTGGCTCTTACATAGAGTCAAACGCCCAATTAGCCTCCAAAAAACTTGGTGTTCTCTCTAAGGTGAGACGGTATTTCACACCTGAGCAACTACTTAGCCTTTATAAAGCACAAGTCAGGTCTTGCATGGAATACTGCTCTTACCTTTGGGATGGCTCTGCCAAATATCAACTGGAGGCTCTGGAGTCGATAGAACGGCGAGCCAGGAGGCTGATTGACAACGACACCTTGACTAAGTCGCAGCTGCAAAGCTTTGAGCATCGACGTAAGGTGGCGTGTTTGTCGGCCTTTTATCGGATTCACTTCGGAGAGTGCGCTCAGGAGCTGCACAATCTGGTCCCACCTGCCCCTTTCTTCTATCGTACGGCTAGGCAGACACGACCAAAGCGCCACCCTTTTATGGTGGACATTCCGCACGTTAGAACAAAGCGTTTCGAACCCTCATTCCTCATACGAACAGCTAGAATGTGGAACGCTTTGCCTGGGTGTGTCTTCCCGCTAAAGTACAACGTGTGTCTTCAAATCCCGAGTAAATAGGTATCTTCTAGGTAAGCGTGCTACATCCTAGACCGCATATCTGATCAACATCAGGCAGTATGTAGTCAAACGCAAACATACAAGGAATAAAAAAAAGCGCGGCTAAAGACCCAAGAGCCAAACTGACCCGACACTTCACCAGAGATATCCCGGACATCAGCCTGTACACCTTCAGTCAACACCTTCGTCCTCGAGGGCATAACGCCAGAAGCATGGAACAGAAGCGTATTTTTCAAGAAAGATGACAACACTTTATTGGAGAACTACAGACCTATCTCCCTTCTGAGCCATGTTGAAAAGCTGTTTTCAAGGATCATTACGAACCGTCTCGAACGCAGACTTGATGACTTCCTGCCTCCCGAACAAGCCGTATTACGAAAAGGTTTTAGTACCTTGGATACATACAGTATACTTATACTCTTTAAAATTTTACTTGATCTCTGCGACAGTGACATTGACATAGAAGATTGTCATTTATAGAGTTGAGATAGTGGAGGAAAAAATCGATTTTTAAACAATTTTGTAATGAAATCGAATGAGTAGTTGAAGGTAAGAAATTGGATTTTATTTACTTACTATTATTTAAGATCAAGTATGTACACATGTAAATAATGTTATGATATTAATTAAATACTCATAATAATGTAACGATAGTACTTATCGACGTTTTTCACTATTATCGATGCTAATGTAACATATAATTGGGTATAATTTAATTACCCATGTAAAAAATGTTATGATATTAAAATATACAATAAAATTAATAATAAATTAAGTTTTATTTAAAATATCGTCAGTATAAACTATCGATGTTTTATTTAAAACTCTATCTAAAACTCTGTGGTCACGATCATTCGTCGCCCATCACTAATCGGCATGCCTATAAAGTATGACATTGACAGGTACTGTCTGTACTATTAAGAAATTCAGGACTTCATAGGTGTGATTTTTCTGACAGCTGTCGCAGAGATCAAGTTAATTTTATAGAGTATAGAACATGACCGCCACAAAGGGCATAAAAATATTTTTCGCCGAATAATGAATATCATTATGTAGCCTAATCTTTTATACACGTCGTGTCTTAAATTAGTGACACGGTAATGATATCTAACATAACAGTATTCCGTAGTCGCGGCGCGCCGTAGTGACAAACAAACGTGTGGATTTGTAACCAGTAAGCGTCCGCTTTACGTTTTTAGGATTCCTCGTGTTACTACGGAACCCTAAAAACATCAACAACATTATGTAGTTTTATTCAACTCTTCCTTATTCATGGCCCTGGCAAAGATGCAAGTTATACACTTCGGTCTTCTGTACTGTAACCTGCCGCAGCGTATGTCCACATATTATGTATTTTTATTTTCTTACTTGCCATCGTTGATTTTATCGAACGAACGTTACGTCAGACACACACTTTACTTTATTATACTTTATCAAGGCAATAATCTCAAGGCAACATAAGTTAGTCGGTACAGAAAGCCGGACCGTGGCCTCACAAAAGAGAAGAAAAGATAGAGTGTGTAAATACCTTGGGTCCAGAACCAAATTTGGTGCCATGAGCATAAATCACTTAGGTCCGTTTCTATATAATAAAGTCAGCAAAGTTATAGAGATTGCAAATGCCAACAGATTTGAGTGCAATAAGAGGACAGTAGATTTTTTGTTAACCATGGATTACGACAAGACGGAGAGGTTACTGGAGACGATGAAGTGATGAGTGGCCAAATGAACAGCTGATACACTTGGAAACACACACACTCACAAACACACATACACACACACACACACACTACTACAGTAGGTATTGAATGTTCACATAGGATTAAAAATTGTAAATGTAATTGTAATTATACTCTGCAACACAGGCTCCTCGGAGACCTAGTGCAGAGTGCAGCGTACTTAATTTAGCCTAAGCGTCCCCTTGGAACAAATAAACTATAATTATTATTATTATTTCATAGCACCTTAAATATGTAAAGTAGGTGCTTCATTATTTTTACAAATTTTGCCGGTCACGGTCTTAAGTTACTAAGTGTACATACGCTGCGGCAAGTTATACAGAAGACCGAAGTGTATAACTTGCTTCTTTGCTTAGTGTTTAAAAATGATGATTCGGTCGAGACATGTGCTTGAGTCTCTCCAACGATGCCGTATTGACTATCGGTATATCGAAGTGTTGGAGTGCTTGTATAGTAACGCCACTATGTCGGTCCGAGTACACGAAGAGAGCTCCAAGGCGATCCCTTTAAAAAGAGGCCTAAGACAGGGAGACGTAATATATCTGAAACTATTTACTGCCACTTTGGAGAACGCCTTCAAGCTCCTGGAATGGAAAGGATTCGGCATCAATATCAATGGCGAATACAACCCTCATCTTTGGTTTGCCGACGATATAGTAATCATGGCAAAATTGATGGAAGAATTCAGCACGATGCTCGAAGGCCTCAATCGTGTTTCTCAACAGGTAGGTCTGAAGATGTACATGAACAAGACGAAGGTCATGTATAACCTAACCTACCCCAATTTCTGTTGATAGGTCGGGTCTTGAAGTTATTGACTCGTATATACGTCCACCTACTTGTCCTATAGGATAAGTAGTCCAGTTAGGTAGGTCCGACTTCAAGAAAGATGTCAATCGCCGAATCCAACTCGGCTCAGGCCGCTTACGGAAAATTGCGTAATGTCTTCTTGTCCGACATACTTCAGTACCTCAAGTTGAAAGTGTTCGACCAGTGTGTATTACCAGGAATGACTTATGGCACTGAAACGTGGTCTCTTACTATGGGCCTTATTAATAAGCTCCAAGTAGCGCAACGAGCTATGGAGAGGGCCATGCTCGGAGTCTCTCTGCGAGATCGAATCAGGATCAGGATCTGTAGAAGAACCAAAGTTACCGACATAGTCCAGTGGATTGGCAAGTTGAAATAGCAGTGGGCAGGACACGCTGTAAGGAGGACTGATGATTGATGGGGTCGAAAAGTTCTCGAGTGGAGTCCTCATACCGGCTAGCGCAGCGTTGGATGTCCACCCACAAGGTAGATGACCTTATTAAGGCCGCAGGATCGCGCTGGATGCAAGCTGCTACTAACCGGTCTTATTGGAAATCTTTAGGGGAGGCCTATTTCAGTGGATGGATGATGGGTGGATAAAGCTCCTTAAATGTTAAAAAAAAAGTAAAACTGTTTATTATTATTACAGATTCAATGCCACCATCAAACCATACTTAAGTCCATTCCAGTATATATTTGGATTGGTAAGTAATCAACTAGTATTAGTAGGACTTACTTAGTGTAGTATCCCCGATCACAGAGGCCACAGAGGGAAAACGTGGAAAAATTTTACGTCTACGGGATGATTTACTTCAATTAGACCGGAATGTGTCGGGGCCGGGCCGTGTCATGGACGGAGCACAGATTTGAAACGGTACATTTTGCAAAAAGTAGCATACTACACAGTGCACGATCCGTTTCCTGTCCAGCCCGGCCCGAACCCGGCCCGCCCCTCTACCGCCTAAAGCAATAGCAATCGTAATAGCAATCTTTTATGACTTCATTTTAGTCATTTGGCACCGCCTATGTGACGTTAGCCATCAAAGTTGTTCATTCAACGATTGCTTTCGCAATCCGCGCAAAGCAATTGATGGCTAACGTCACATACGCGGTGCCATATAGATTGCTATTACGATTGCTATTGCTTAGGCGGTAGGGGGGCCGGTCTAATGTAAATCACTATGTTATCATATAGAGTCTGGCTAACGAAAGTTGATACTGACAAAGCGCGGCAAATTTAAAAAATATCAGCATGGCAGCCCTAAACTGAGAGGGAAACATTTTCTCTCACTCACACTATGTAGCATTGTTACCATACCGCGATTTTGATACTTCCAAATCTTTGGGGGAATCGCAAAAAAAAACTTTTTTTCAAGCTTTAACTTGTCGTGTAGGAGTTTTATATTTATTATTACGTTAATTACTTTCTGGTTTTTGCCGTTATTATTAATAACGTTAACTGAGGCTTTGCATTGCTCTCCAAATAATCCAAATGATTTTAACGCGTACCTATCTACTTCATTACGATGAAGACTATAATAATATGTATAATGAATCATTTTGTTCAGTATAGTAAATGACGTAGGTTTGAAAAATGTTTTAATACAAGGTAAAATACCCCAATTTAAAGGCAAATCCGCGATGGTAGTAGCACCGTGTGTTGTTATTTAAAAAGTTTGCGAAAAATTCCAGTATCAACTTTCGTTAGCCAGACTCTAATATCACAAATGTATAAATAAGTGAGATCAGCGGGGTAATTCTGCTAACCAATCTGAGGTGACACGTTCTAGAACCTCTCTCGTTTTTCTGACAGCTCAAAGCTGTCCAAAAACGAGAGAAGTTCAAGAATCAAGTTATTTCGTTTAGAAACGTTACTTTCAAGTATTTCACGTCACATTTGCCAATAGTAAAAGCTACCAAATGTTATGCATTTGGGGTTTTATGTAATTTGAATTTGATCGTTATTAATAAAATATAGATGAAGATTGTCCGCCATATTACTGAGTTGCTAATGTGACATTAAGATCAGCCATGCGTAATACCATTGTTTATTTTTTCCATTGACTACTTTTCTACTTAAATGTACAGATAATAAAGTGAATCGCGGGCCGAATTGCCCAAGACTCTTTTTGAAGATGCCCATTCTCCCCGCATCGTTTGGAGCGGGCCGAATGGGGACCTTCAAAAAGAGTCTTGGGCGATTCGCCCCGCGGGACCAACCGCTTGCGGGGCGAAACGCCGCAATACTCGATTTAGTAATACCTATACTCGTATATGTAACTCGGTTGTGTGACTGTCGAAGTGAGCGCAAATCTAGTGGTATGATGTTGATGACCTAGCATTACAAGCGCCCCCCGCGTGAGTACGAAGTAACATGAACTACTTGGGTGATCAATGTCTCAGTTCTCTATTAAAATATAGATACGCGTTGACTTGGGAACCTGATCCGTTTTTTGCCAGTTAGAAATAGCCCATAGCAACGTACTATGGAGAGGGCTATGCTCGGAGTCTCTCTACGGTATCCAATCAGGAATGAGAACGTCTGCAGAAGTATTCTACAAGCACTAATTTTATTTAGTTATCACTTCGCTTAAGAAACTCGATTTTTAATGTCGAATCAAAAGTTAATATTTTCTGCGTGAGATGTGCGTGATCTTATGATTAGGTACATCGATATTTTTTTTGAAATGATTTTTATCGTGCTTCACACACTAGGTTTACCTACCTATAGAAAATTTGTTTTTGTGAAAAACATTTCAAAAATTGGCGCACTCGCAAGATTTGAACCTGCTTATCTCTGGGATTCCGGCCCAGATACTTTGTCTAATTAAGCTAGAACGCTGTACTACAACTCGCCAAATTAGTGAAGTGTTTATCATTTTACTACCAACTTCTACATTTTTTTTTTGGAAAAAATCATGTTTTTCTGATTGAATAATGGTAGAAAACAATGAAATTGGATAATGTATACTAGTAGTTCTCCAAACAGTAGACCTCGCGGCGCGTCCCTTTAGCTGCATCTTTATAAGCCTATATCTCAACTCATTTTAGACCGATTTGTTTTATACTTGTAAATCTTGTTAGGATTTAGATACAATACTATTTTTCTGAATATTATTGAGATCAGTTGATAAATAACGCGACAGCATATTTCCCCCCTTTTGATCAAAATCACCGACGACAAAAAAAACTGTGTATCAAGTTTCGTTTAGAGCAAAATGAATCCAGGCAGACAAAGCAAAATCGTCGAATTAAAACGGAGACTTCGTTCGCTCGTTTTATAATACCTAGTTACAGACTGTTACTTTGCAAAGTGTAGGGATTTGCAGAGGCATACTATGATCATCTTTACAGAAGTTTTACTGTGGGCCCAACCTCGAAATAGAGAGAAATCAGCTATGCAATACAAAAAAGTATTTTTGACATGCACGTAGGCAACAGCTGCTTTTTATACGTGATTTTTAGGTTGACCCCCTAGTAAAAGTGGACCATGTAACAGTTGTTCATAATTATGGTCTGAATCGCCTCCTTTCGGCCAATTATATGTGTTCAGAATAACCACTATACCTCTGATAGTGCCTGCATTTTGCAAAACAACATCTTAAAGTAAATAATATTTAAAAAAATAAGTTAATTTAAACATATTTTTGTAAAATAAGAAAATAAAATGAAATTCATTCATTTCAGGTTACAGGAGATGATACCTCAGACAAGTAATGCCCGATACATACAATATATACAAAGTTAATATCAGTTATTTTTAGTCAGATCAAAATTATTGGTTTACAAAATTTTATGCAATTACTAAATTATCTTATGGGTAATAAATAAAGACGTCTCCATTGAAATCTTTTATATCTTATCGTTTTCAAGAAGACTGTGCAGGTGCACTCTTTTTTGTTCAATAATTTTCATAAGAACTAAAAAATACATAAAAAATTAATCCATCCATCAGCCGTAGGACGTCCACTGCTAGACATAGGTCTCCCCCATGGGTTTCCGATAAAGCCAGTTGGATGCGGTTTGCCTCCAGTGCGTTCCTGCGATCTTTATTATATCGTCAGTCCGGTATCTTGCATTTTAGCGGAAAATTGTTTAGCCGATTAGTATCGTCGATGTGTTGGAACACCAGACACATCGTCATCTACCACTGAACAAACGGACTAACCAGTTACAAGTGTCCCAACAACTATACAACGAAAAAACAATAACACTATATTAGATAACCACATTACATGAAAAAACAATTTACAGGGACAAAACAATACAACCATTAGGTTTCTAAATGGCGGTCTTATCGCTTTAAGCGATTTATCCCAGGCAACCAAGCAAACAAACATAATATAGCGCGCGTACAACATTTGGAACTCTGCGAAAGTAGCCAAATGTAGCTCGCGCGCTTGGTCGAAAAACTTAAAAAAAATATCGGAATATCCAGAAAACAAAGAGAACAAAATTACTGTTCCAGCTTGATACATTTTACAGCAAGATGGCGCCGCCTAAAACAACAACGTTTGATGTTATACTTGCGCAGTTTTACAGAATCTTCTAGGAATTTGTTCACGATACCCTTGATGAGACATAGCGGGACACCCTGTTTATATTTCTACAGACAACGGAAACGTAGAGACGCTTCCAAAATAAATATAAAAGCTGACACCACACTCTAAATTAAATTCGGAAACTATTGATTCACTTTGATTTTACTTTGTAGACGATTTTTAGGTTTTACTTGCTAATACTCTGCTTGCATTGATAAATGCTCTTGATAATTGTGGTAAGAATTCCAAATAAAACTTATAACTACAGAAGTACCTAACCTTTCTACACGTATCAATTTTTTTTTTAACCGATATAGGTAGAAAAGAATTGCATATTTACTATAGGTACTCCGCTGTCCCCTTCGCGCTAACACATTTCTTCAATGCTTGCTCCTGCTCTTATTCAGTATCGTAACCATTTACGCAAATGTTTAAAAATAGAGCCCCAGAATACTGGGGAGAACATAATATCAATCAGCTTTGGCATAATCTCTAGAAAAACCTGACCTCTCCAAAAACAGTTTGAAAAAAATTTCGATGTGTTGTAACTATCTGCTATCTAAATCTAGTTCATCATAATCACACAAACATTAGTTATGAGATAACATAAACATCCTCTCATCAGACGCCAACGTTCAGCAGGCACTTGTCCCACGACTGACGAAGAATAGCTAAATACTTTTTCGCTCAATAAACTTATTATATAGCAATGCAGCACTCGTAGTTTGAATTTATTCGTAAGCGAAAAATAGAGTAGTTTCCGTATTACATTTTTGTAAAACGCTTCTGGCAAAAATGATCTAAGAAAATTGTACGGCCACACGAAGACGATAAAGTTTTCGTTTATTATACAAACTCATTCTAAGGCCTCTATAGTTTCTGAGGCCTTATTATATAACCGCTCTAATGTTCGGCTTCGCTTTTCCACCCGCTCGCTCTCGTGACGTGAGTAACTGGCGCGAGCAAGAGATATTAAAGCGAAGTCAAACCGCGTGTCACAGTTGCCTTGACCACGTGACTTGGTGTTAGAAATTGCCTGAAACTCTTCACCCTGCAATGGGTGATCTGGCCACTAAAATAAAACTATTTGAACGAATAACGAATGCTTGTTCCTATTTAAATTTAGTTTCTAGTTCTAGATCATTATAAATATGTACTTGCTTCTCTCTCATAGTCAGCGGTGGGACTGTTGCCTAATGCTGGGTGAAGATCGACATAGTGTGATGATGTAGAAAATAATGATTGTTTACAAATTAGAAGCACCTCTACTACTAACTTTACTAGATGATTATAGTCATAGCATCAGTTTACTACGGCTAAAAAAAGTTTACTAGAAGCGCACTAACTCCATTACACCTAAAATATTTGCAATTGACGCATCCAACTTCATGCCATAGTAATAGAACGAAAGTAGGTATTTTTAAGTAAGGGAGGACACGTGTAGGTACCTACTTTGAAATTCCTAATGGATTAAACGACTGCAGGTGGTGCCACCAACTGTTTTCAAAATTTATTAGACTACGTAAAAATCCGTATGTTAAGAGGTAAGGCGTGATTTTTTGAGTTTTAAAATAGATTAGTCTGGTATTTCCTTAGAAATGAAAATGGCAATGAGTTGAAGTAGAGGAACTAAATTATCATAATTCTCCTTGTATATATAATTACTCGTATAACTTGAGTTTTATGATAGAGCAAACACATTCCAGTTAGATAGTAATTTACGTTTCCTCGAAGTCCCTGACACACTAAATCTGCAGTTATCCTACATATTACGGGAATTCGGGAATTTCTTTGAAGGCATTATAGTCAATAACTGTCTAGCTTTTCTGTGTGAAAAATATGGCAATTTGAATGATCCAGGAAAAAAGCGTAAGAATATAGCTAAAGAACAACTATAATACCTAATATACTCTTAGTGAAAACCAATATAATATACCTAGTATACTCATAGTGAAAACCAATAACAAGAAATAAAATGTATTGTGCGGTAATTACATCATTTAAAACAATGTTTACAAATACAATTTAAAAACAAGTAGGTATGATATGCTGATATGAGATAATATGCAAGCTTTGATTTTCATTATTTTTCGAAACGAGGGTAGAGCAATAGTAAAACAATCACTTTAAAATATATAAGAAGAAATACGATAAACCGAAATGTGTTACATCAATTAAATCCATTTCTTCACTAGAAATCAAAATCATACAGAATACTCAAAACAAAAAAATATACCAGTTAGAAAAACAAATGCAAAATAAAGAGATTAGTGAACAAGCGGACAACACTCAAAGCCAAGATGAAAAATTGCTAAGAAAATGAAAAAAATAATAGAACTACGAAGCTCAGTACTGACCGATAAAATTTATTTGCCAATGAATGATTAGTCAAGGCGACCTAAAAACTAACCCCCAAGTATTTGTAGACATTTATTTCGAGAAAGTAATAAATATTACCAGTCAGATACAAGGACCACTTTATTGGAGATATAAATTGGGAGACAAAATGCGTAGTCAACGAGTTTTCGCAGATGTTAAAAATAAATATGGGTCAGTTTGTGAATGTTATTTCCCCGTTTACGAATATATTTAACAATATACATATACTTATATGCAATAGTAAAGAGATAAATTACGCTTTATAGTTCATATCAGAATTTCAATAAATAGATACTTGCTTAGCAAAAAATGCTGTATACCTAATGATAATTATTTTACAGCGTTTTTTTTTTTGGTTTTACCTTTAGCATTAATATCTTCGAGCAACCGAGTTCAGAAAAGATAACAAATAAATCTAATTAAAATTGACATAGAATTTGACCAGAACAATGTTGATAAAATAACAAATAAAAACATTAAAAATGTATACTCTTTAAACTTATTAAGACTAGTTCGAACTCCAGTTAAGAAATTTAATAAGTTACGAAATGGCTGTACTTTATAGAAATATCGACTTCTCAGATTCTAAATAAAAATTAATAAATAGTTTGATTTTAAAATAAAAGAAATACATAGAAAATACGTATGACAAAAATACACGTGCAAGTAATTTGGAAACAAGCTAAAACCACAATTAGCCATGTGACATATCATACTATTATTATAAATTGAATTGATGTGTTGCAGTCGCATTCCGATGGATACTCTGAAAATGAAAATAACTTCGAGTGCCACTTCAAAGATCTGAAATATATTAATCGAGAAGGAGGTGAATGCCATTGCAGAGAGGCCATCGACAAATTAGACAAGTGAGACGATATTAGAGAATTATTATTTATAATTCTCTTAAATCGATGAGATTTAAGAGAATTTAAATCTTACATAGTCTTTTTATACTAGTATCATATTTAAAAAGATATAGTAATGTAAGTACTGCCAAAAAGAATGTAACAAAATTAAACTACTATAGATATGACGTAAATATACGAACGACTGCAAATCAAGGAAATGTAACAAAAAAGCGGATCCGGCTTAAACTGGGTCCAGCTTTTTGCTTAGCCGATGACGAGGAAACGTATACAAATCACTAAGCCGACGCGACAGCTTAATACCCAAAGTGACGTTAAAATATATTATATTCTACGACTGCTAGATGTGATATAAAGAAATCAATTTGTTAATTGTTTGTAAAGAATAACTAGAATCAGACGATATCCTCTCGTTTTGTTTCAGAACCAGACTGATGTAAAATGATAATGATGTTAGATATTAAAACGTCGTCTACTACGGAAACTACATTAAAAATGATGTAACTGTTATGACAGACAGTTGACCTAGATTGAAAAATTCCGATCCAAGGGCACAGCTAAGTGCACAAGTATTTTTGATACAAATTATAAATCTGAATCGTGTCACTTGTCAAAATTGTTCTGAGAAAGACTTCTCCGTCCCTTCATAATTCTGTCTGGCGGACTGCCAGCTTGTTAGGGCTGGCATTCTGGCAATCAGGTGTTTAAGTGTTATTTGCCATTTAGCTGGCAATCTGGCAATAGACCCAGCTGCACCGCTGCACCCAGATGTGAGTAGGTCAGATGTTGTAAATGGTGTTCTTTGTTTATAATTCTCGAATGTTGAGCTGATTTTTGGAAAACTTATTGGTGTTAAATTGTTAACTAATATATAGTATTTCGGCGTTGATCTAGATCAAAAAAGTAAATTATAAACAAAAATTACTTTTTATGACATACAAATTTGTTTTCTTTTTGTACAACTAGGTACCTACCTATTTGAGATAAACCTAATGAAGAAAGCGCTATCAATAAAATAGTTTCATTGATAAATTAATTTATTTATATTAGTCTATTAACATTTGCAAAGCTTTAAATTTTTGTATTATCTGTAATTATAATGCACGCCAGACAAAAACTCTACATATTATTATCAATTATTATAGCTATGTAGAATAGGCTTAGTAATTAAGTTAAAGAAGTAACTTCAAATTTTTGTACGGAACCTTTAAAAATAAAAGGATTAAAATCTGAAAGACATTAATTACATAAGAATTCTGTTTGATACATTGGAATCTAGATCACGGCACCCGGCCCAAAACTTTTACTGCTTTCCGACGAACACTCCAATGTTTATTTTAAAAGTAAATATTTGGCAGTTAATATTCGCACTTGGTATTAAACACACTGTACAGTGAAACGAAAGAGAATCAACGTGTCTTCGAATAATCTATGTAATATGTTTCCTGTCACATTAAATCTTTGCAATTTGTGGGATTCAAAACGTAATGATGCTTGTATGTTACTGTGATATTTATTGCCTGTCGTATAAAGTATATCGAAGTAATCCCAAGCATGTATCGCTCACTGCAAGTAACATTGTAATTCAGGAATGATTGGTATTGGTACCGCTATATGTATTTGTGTGTCTGGAAGATATACGTTGTCTGTCTGTGTATCCATAAGTGGATACACAGACAGACAACGTATATCTTCCAGACTAGACAACAGATTGCGGTTTTCACTATCTTTTAGAATATTTCTTCTGCTAAAATTCATCCGTAACCAGGAGAAGCCAGGAAGGGTAGCTAGTCACTTATATGAAGGATTACGGGGTTTTTAGGGTTCCGTACCTTAAACGAAAAAAATGGAACCCTTATAGGATCACTTTCTTGTCCGCCTGTCCGTCTGTATATGTCAAGACTCTTCATCTCGGGAACGCGTAAAGATATTGAGTTGAAATTTAAACTGTATACCTACGTATACCTATCTATGGTCTCTTGCAGTTGTGTAAAAGAAAAACTTTGAAACTGAAAAACTCAGTTATAGTTTAAAAAAGTTAGAGCCGTTTTTGTCGTAAAAAACCGCATATTTCGACACTAACAAATATCAAAACCTACAGGGTACTTCCCGTTGACATAGAACTATGAAATTTGGCGAGAAGCATTTTCTCAGAGTGCACATATAGAAATAAATCTAAAAACTGTACATTTTTATTTAAATCACAAAAAAATAAGGCCTCAAAAATTCACAAAATATAGGTTCAAAATTCAAAGTGATTAAATCGTATCATGTAAGGTATCTTATAACAGAGCTTTATTAGCACATGCTAAAACAGGTTTTTAATTATTTTAACAATGTGTAATTTTCGATGTATGACGAGAATTTTTTTCTGGATTTGTATGGAACCCTCGGTGCGCGAGCCTGACTCGCACTTGTCCGGTATTTTTTTATGTAAAATAGGTCTACATTTGTCTCCCAACTCGCCTGATGGAAAGCGAAGTTGTAGCCGAAGATGGAGTATGTAGACCTAGAAGATACCTAGAAAAAAAAAAGTATTTATTTATGAAAAGCACATTAAGTTTTCGGAGGCTCTAGCTGCTAAACTGCGTGTGGGAAACCCGTGTTTCGGAAAAAAATACCATACCAATTACTTGACTTGAAGATATCCAAATTGTAATTGTCAGGAAACAATATTATTTTTTTGCAAAAATTAGCATGACCGACTTCACCCGTGTACAGAATTCGCAAATATTTCGCACGGATCGATGTAGAATTTTACACATTATTGTGGATTTATCAATAATGGCTTAGCCGATTTCGATAAAATTTAAATGGGACCAATTTCGAAGTATATTCTTTCCAATTAAAAAAGAATTATTGAAATCGGACCTATCGGATTATACATAAAAAAAATATATATACGCGTCGAATTGTATACCTCCTCCGGTGGTTCGTCGTTCAAAAATGACGCATTTTAAATGAATACAACTTTAATTACTTATGCCTTTAGTACGTATCTAATATTTTCTTACACAGTTCAGCAGTAAAGAGTTTTTGATCCTGGTTTAGATTCGAGTTGGCACATTTCTTGAATTGTCCTTTTCTATCAGAAGTCAGAGGTAATTTTCTAACACAACTATTACATCTGATTTTTGAGTGACCGTAAGGACTAGTATAGGGAACTTGCTCATCCGCCATGTTTATGTAAGAAATATATGTGTTATTTCGACTGAAAAATCTGAAATTATTAATTTAAGTTGTTTGAATTTTATAATTATTTTTTCCGATCTGACTTTTATATGGCTAGTAATTTTGGATGCTGTTTTATTGACATTTATGTATTATGATTGACAAAATGTAATGTAATTATTTTAAAGTTCTTTGTACATAATATTATATTGTACGTCCATGATGGACGAAGCTGTTGAGACTTTAATATCTTTGTAACATCTGTAACAACACAGTTTGACAATAAACGATTCTGATTCTGATAAGTTTCGCATTATTCTTTTGATCTAATAGCATCACAATTATTATTATATTGTATATATGCATATGTGTATATAACAAATTTGTACTTTAGAAGTAGCGTACATCATATTCATTATCTCCATCCGAATATGATTCTCCACACTTATTTTTTTCTTGCGAAGCTCAACTGTCATCAAGCCCTTGAAGACTGTAAGGAAGACCTTTCTGCATCTTCCTCAATAAATCGCCCCTACACTTCCTAAACGCCTATTTCTGGCTCGCAAATGATCGAAACGTTCTTGAGCCAACAATATTACCTTTGTCAGTTCGTAAATAAGACGTTGCTAAATATATCGGGATGTAGGAGGTCTAAATCGGGAAACGCATCGTGACGCATTGTGAGTCACGTACAAGAATACCGGGCATTCTCGGCCCCGAACTGCACGGTACCTAATACCTGCGGGGCCCAATTCTAGTTTGGTAGAAACCATTTTGGTCTTTGTTCCTCTCGTTAGGGGCAACGTTGAAGAGACAGTGATGGAGATAATGTCGAATGCATCTAATGTAAGTCAAGAATGAAACTAGTGGTAGAAATATTTGTACACTGAATAGAATGCAGCTGTTAGAACAAAGGACCCGAGAAGCTTTGCCAACAATACCTATTGGGTAGAGCTGTGCGTGGAAACGGGGTGAGTCAGGTAAGAAAAGAAACGTTAAATTACTCTAGTGTACTCGTAGATCATATAAAGCCAAGGTTATGTTTTATAGGTATATAGGAAAATAAAAATTGATTGAACTGATGTATTTTAAATTGAATTGATGTATTTTAAATCTTGGATTTTCACGAAACGGCAGAAATACGATTCGGACCAGCAGCTTATCATGGTAAAGACACAAATTGGCTATCAAATTATTCTTTCGACAAAGCAACAAAGTATGGATTGTTATTGCCAGCTGACACTAAAAATGGATAAAGTTTTATTAATTTTCAATACGTGGGTACAATCTCTTATAATAATGAATTCTGCTGAACAAAAATTGCCATGTTAAGTCAGGATAGAAACAAGAGCTGTGGGTCTTATCTATCTAAATGATTAATACATTTAGAGAAAAGATAATTATTAGTGTAATAATAGTGTTTTAATCCTTTTGCCATACCAGTATCTCTAGCATGGGAAAGGGATAGCACCATTTTATACAGTTTTAATGTCAGTGGTCAATGTCAATCCATACTTTGTTTCCACTTCGAGGGGATAAACAAGCGAAATGACAATTTGTCTTTTTGTCATAGTAGGGGTGCAGATTATTACGTGTTTAGTGCTTACTTATAAATAAGTAGGTAACGCGTTTCAATCAGATTTGCCAGTATAAAATGCATCAAAACATATCGTAATAATCCTTTATTTTTTCATGCGCTTATAGTAATTAGCAACGGTCATTCTAAATATAAGTACCCGATGACCTGAAAAAACTGACATCAAAATATATTTAGGTACCTCTTCAAAATTCAAAAAGTTTCGTGGAAAGTCATATAAAAATAATTAGTCCATCTGCGATGTACCTAGTCATGACTAAAGTTATGAGGCATGGAATGAGCTCAACTAATTCAATTTGATTCATTTGACCTCGCTCCTAGAGCTGCTTTGTCACTGGTTAGAATAGGATTAATTTTGAGCTGAACTAAAGTTGACCAATTAATTAGGGCATTTAAAAAAATATCATTGTAATGTAACCATTACTCTGGGTATAGTTCTAGTTTGCATAAACTATAGTTTAACAATGGTTTATTACCAATCTATGGTTTTGAAAAAATGACAAAAAGTTGATATACAGGATTATAGGTATTAAACGCAAAACCTTTTAAGGGCGGGTCTAGTACGTCTAGACAAAAAACTTTTGTTTTAGGAGTTTTGGAAAATCACGAAGAAAAAAATCTAATTTCTCATTCAAAAAGTTCGTCAATTAGCGGCAAAATGTATGGGGAAGCGAATTTTTTATGCGTTTTTTCTAAGATCGTAGTACAGTAGTTGTTTGTCTGTACTAGACCCGCCCTTAAAAGGTTTTACGTTTAATACCCAAGACCCTGTATATTTAAAAGGTGCCAAGACGATGTAAAATATGAGTTATCAACATGCATTGCGTTACTTGGCTTTGTGTTACTTTTGTCATCAACATCGTTATTTTCGATCTTTGTAACGTTGTATGAAAATTAAGCTCTAGGAAAGCGCTTAACGAATGTTTACTACTTACAAATGTACAAGAAGCCGTAGACCTATAGCCATGGCCATAGGGTTAGAGCTGTAGGCCGTATATTTTGTGTATTTTCGACCTAATGCTACGGCAATTACCGTGTTCTACGACTTGAACTTGGACTGCCTCGGTGGCTCAGTGGTTAGTGACCCTAACTTCTGGATCAAACAGGCGTGGGTTCGATCCCCACCCAGGGCAAATATTTATGTGATGAACATAAGTGTTTGCTCTGTGTCTGGGTGTTATTTATTAGTTACTATATATATAAGTATGTATTTAAAAATAAGTATATGTAGTATATCAGTCTCTGGCAGCCATATCACAAGCTTTGCTTAGTTTGGGGTCAGAGACCGTGTGTAAGATGTCCCAGAAATATTTATTTATTTATTTAATTGCCGTAACATTAGCGACATCGTCAAATATTTAAACAAAATACTCTCATACCTATACCTCAGTTAATCAACCACGATGTCGTGAAGTAAACGAGTATATCTAGGTCTCACGCGTTCAAAGACATCATCTATTTTCATAAGGAATCCCAAAGCCCTTGAAGCCAGTTATCTCCAGTTTGAATTCTGCGTTCGAGAAATCAGCAGTCTTTGAAAACAATGCTTTCTAAAAATAAGAATGCGTGTCACGCAACAGCATTCCTGGCGTGCCTCCCGCGGCCTAGTAAAGTTCTGGAAAAAATATGTTTTGTCAACCTTAATATATTGAAGCAGCCTTCGTTTTGACAGTTTTAGAGTGATGCAGTAATTCATGGCTGAAATAAAGTATTAGAACTAGAGTTCCGTTTCTTCATTTGTTGGCGTAAGTATATTATTGTGTATTTCGGTAGATCATTTCCCTACTACATACGATCATCATAATCATGATATCAACTGCAAACGTTCACTACGGATACGGGTAAGTCTGGTTTCATGAGACGTATGGAACAAAATACTATTATGTATAGATTTTTTTAATCTAAACAGAATCAGAATGAAGCCGTGGTGGCTTAGAGTTAGTGACACCCTAACAATCGTGAGGTCGTGGGTTCAAATCCCGGTCCTGTACCAATGAGTTCTTTGTAATTTATGTACGCACTTTCACACCACTGGCTTTTCGGTGAAGGAAAACATCGTGAGGCAACCTGCATATGTCCGTAGAAGAAATTCGATGGCGTATGTGAATCCACCAACCCACACCGGGCCAGTGTGGTGGATATGACCCAATCACCCTTCGTAGGTAGGCCTACGTCCTGCAGTGGACTATTAAAAAGGCTGATACAGTACAGTACAGAATCAGAATCAGAAACTTTTATTGACGTATCGAGCTTAATACTATAATTAACAATACAAAAATCTGTATAATAACACATAGTACCGCCAACAATAGGTCTCGTCATTGAACTAAGCACACACACTAAGTACGGGTGGTATTATCATATCTTCTTTGGTACAGATTCACATTATTCCCTATTCATCATACCTCTGGGATAAAAAGTGTTAGGTCACTTTTTGATCCCAGAGGTATCGCGTCTCTGTCGGAATGGGCGATTACAGAAAACAATATCATAGATTTTCAAATGAACCGGTAGGAAACAGCTTGCACCTTACCTACGCAGTCATGGTAGTGAAATATTCCTTATCGTACAACTAGTTGTGCGAAAGCAGTTGGTCCACGAGGAATTCCCCAACATTCATGACCATAATTATATGAATGCAAAATAAGCAATACAATACATTATTTTTATTAAAAGGATAAAGTAAAATAATAAAACTGTTAAAATGATACGCGATTTAAATATCTGCACTTGTCTAATATTTGTGAAATTGAGATGGAAATCGGTATATAATAAAGTCAAGCTCATTTGCGCTCGTTGCGTGTCATTCTTGCAACCACTCCACATGAATTTACATTCTTACAAAACAGAAAATCTTAACTTTATTCTCAGCAGTTGATAATGTATTGCATACCTAATAAACGCTGCAGTCTATTAGCGATCTATTTCCGTGAGTCATTGGCTCAACTATTTACACTTGAGAAAGGTCAAGTTCAGCAAACAAGTCTATTAAATCGGAGACGAACTCATTATGAGACGTGATGCTACTGAAAACATGCAATTACAGGTATACTAGTAGACGTCCCTGGTTTCGCTTGAAAAAATGTTTTAATCTCATAGAATACATTTGCTATACTCTATAAAACAAGTTGTTACGTACCTGTAAGCTAGTTGTTCTAATTCTGCGTCCTACCACGAAAGGGCACAACTAAAGTTTTTTGAAAATATGAGTTATACCTATACAAGTTTGAAATCAGGAAAAAAGGCGCACTTGCTCAATTCATCATCAGAGGATACAGTAGGCTTGAAAGGCACATGTATTGTGACACAAACATTTATGTGTTATAAAAAAGAGCACATAAACTTACCAATACGTAGTATTATTATATCTTCTTTGCCAATACACTGAAAAAGCACAAATGCGTAGATGTGACTAATCCACAGACATATAAGAGTAAGCAGACCTAACATAACATATGTATATTGAAGCCATAGTTAACACATACGTAAAACATTCAGACGGGGCCGAACTAAGGCTGATAACTACGCATAGTAGAGTAGTCCTCACAGGTTAATACTAAAATTAAGTCGGGTCTGCTACGGAGTCTTAGTAAAAGGGTCTCGTTTTTTACTCTTTAGGTACGGAACCCTAAAAAAGAACAGTTAACATGGAAGGGAAATTGATATTCAAATGATGTATTATACTTACTTCTGAATTCGCTTCAAATAAAGTTGGGATCGTCCCAGGCCGAAGTACAGTACACTTTGGGTGTGGTTCAAAATGATTTGAACACAAAACACTGCTCGAAGAAGGCTGCCAGTCTGGACGGTTTACGTTTTGCAACCAAATTTTCTTTAGGTTATCATCTTTCGGAAACCTGAAACCATGTCAATATTCAAAACAGGTATGGGTTATAGAAGGTCTAAACTCAGCAGTACGTGCATATGGGCCAATCCAATGGATACTTATAATAACAATTTAGGTTATAATTTATAATAATATAACAGATACCTTATATTAGACTTCTATTCTATGACATTGGTATGTAGTTCTTTAATCTTCAATAACCTCAATCCATAAATTACTACCATAGTGTATTGTAAAAATATTATCTAATAAAACGAAATAAATTAATATTCAGACTGAGTCCGACCCAGTCCGACCCTTCGTAATTTTACAAGTACATGAGACGTCAAAGTATGGTTGCGTTATTTGAAAAACAAATAATATACAAAACTAGTCAAAGCGAAGAAGTCTATAGGTATTAGAAACAACTCAATAAAGTTATTGTGTTTGTTTTAGAGGAATATTTTAGCATTCTAACTGCATAAACTAAAAATTAAACGCGATAAAAACTTGCTCTAAACAAACAGACGCAATACATACCGGTGAAAACTTAATCCAGGTGTTTTATTATAAGTTGAACTGTTACAATTATTCGCACTGCATTTCACCATTTTATTTCACCAGTTCACCAGCTATTAACACAAAATCCACTTATATTTTGCTCAATTACTCCGGAACGTTATCGCCATTGAATTCGCAAACGTCACTCACGGTCACTCATCAATGTGGCGGCCGGCTTCACGTCATCTTTTTTTGTATGTGTTAGTTAGTATTGCCACAAGGGAAAACAAAGGATAGCGCATATTACTAGGTAACTAGGAAGAAAGAGACGACATGACGTAGATAGAAGTATAACTATATAAATTATATAATGTTAGGTCTGCTTACTCTTATATGTCTGTGGACTAATCACATATATACTTATGAAGTTTTATTTATAATTACAAATATGCATCTTGCTAATATCCTACTAATATTATAAACGCGAAAGTTTTTTTAATACTGGCAAAAGTGCCTTTATTAACTACAATTTGATACAATACTACTTTATATGCTAAAACTACCTACATTATTACTACATAGAAAGCAATTGGATCATCCACTGACCATTGAAGGTCTAAAGATAATCCAAGTGCTCAAGCCCACTGCCAGTTGGCAGCGTGCCCAGCATGCTGGCAGCATTGCCACGCTGAATGGCAATGCTTATATGTTGAACCAAATCAACACCAGCATTTTGGTCACGCTGGTCCCACGGAAGTGTGGACGGCCCTTAGTATGGGACGCAACTTGCGTCTATACTTTGGCAACGTCACATCTTTCTGAGACTCAGAGTAGGGCTGGAGCGGCGGCCAATTCGGCGGAGCAGTACAAGCGGCGCAAATATGCTAACCTCGGTAGTGGTTACATATTTGAGCCAGTTGGAGTTGAGACTTTAGGTTTGTGGGGGCCGGGAGCTCATCTTGTTTTCAAAAGTCTTTCTGAGCGTCTGGTGGACGCGACGCGTGACGCGAAAGTTTGTATGTATGGATGTTTGTTACTCTTTCACGCTAAAACTACTGAACGGATTGAGATGAAACTTTGCAATAATAATGTTTAAAGATCAGAATAACACATAGGCTATAATAAACGAAGTTCGCCGGGTCAGCTAGAAATAAATAAATATCTAAATACGTGTGATTTAGAAGGAACGAACCTATTTATAGCTTTCAAGTCAGCAACTTTAGCGGATGCACAGAAATACACAACCGAGGAGAGTATTGTACTCAAGGCAACATTGTGGTCAATTTACAAGGCGCCAACATAAAATTAGCAACAGGAAACATTGAGAAACTATTCCGTAATAGCAGCAGCGTTGGGCGATACGTAGACAAGCCCTGTCGCCATCGACTTGGCATTTTTTGTTGCACCCGTCGCAGAGTACAAGCCGCTTGCTACGGACTGTATTTCATTACAAGATTATATTTTGCAAAAATTAGCATGACCGGTTTCACCCGTGTACAGAATTCGCGAATATTTCGCACGGATCGATGTAGCATTTTTTACATTATTCAAAAATGGCTCAGCCGATTTGGATAAAATTTAAATGGGACCAATTTTGAAGTATATTCTTTCTAATAAAAAAAGAATTATCAAAATCGGACCACTACGAAAAAAGTTATGCGTGGTTATACATAAAAAAAAAAATAAAAAAAATATACGCGTCGAATTGTATATCTCCTCCGGTGGTTCGTCGGTCAAAAATACATAGAAATCATTGAATTTTACTATGGAATTGTAAACTGTGTTTATATAGCATGCTTTATAAAGATAATAATTGATTATATTATTAAAATGGTGACAAAAAAACTGACCAGACTGATTATTGTCTTTTTACGGTTAATACTAAAATATAAGTGGATTAAGCAAGAGCGGAGCCTGTAGCATTTTATAAAGTGAACCTTGACTTGTTTAGTCTTTAAGTGTAAAGTGGAAAAAGATTCGCCTTGTTAGAAAAGGCTTAACGTTCCACGTTTTAATGGTAGGTAAGTTCTTTAAACAACAACTTAATTCAACCAATAAATTATGCTCAAGCAGAGGCGCGTTTGGAAACGAGAGGCCCTCCTTGCGCGGGGCCCGTAGCAATTGCTACTCTTGCTATTATGATTAATCCGGCACTGCCACAGAGATATCATTACGATTCATCAATTTATACTGAGTTTACAGACAAAATGACAAATTTATTTCAGCATTCAGGTAAATACACTGAGAATAGAAATAGCATTCTCTAATGCATTTGCTGCGGTAGGTGGAAACGTTAAGTGGTGTTCATTCGATAAACATAATAAATTGTTGATGTGAGCTCTTTATCTGTTATAATTTATGTTTCCGCTAAAATTTTACTGCTGGTTATTGCTTTCTAATGCTTTTTTTACGAAATTAGTAAATATCATTCCAGTTCACAGGTGCCTAAATAAAATAAACTTTTTTTCTAGTGGTTATATACCTGGCTGGAATAACATGTTAAATTGTTGGTCCTGGTAGTTTTAACCGTTTAACCATTTCGGAGGCTCATACCAACTTATCTACTTTATGTGTTTTCTTTTTGTGATAAACATTTCAAAAATTGACGCGAAAAAGCATCTGGGCCGGAATTCCAGAGAGATGCAGGTTCAAATCCTGCGTACGCGTAAATTTTTGAAATGTTTATCACAAAAAGAAAGTTTCTATACACCTAGTGTGTGAAGCACGATAAAAATAATTTCATTTATGTGTTTTGATAAGTACCTACTGCCCAAAGGATACGTCCACGAAAAGTATGGAGGCTGGTATACTAACCATAACACTCATTACATTTCGAGAAAGTTCATATTTTTCTGAGTCTATTATATCAGTTAAAAATAAGAGCCATCGAATATTTTACAATTAATTTGGAATTTATTAGGATAAATAAATATATTTGGCTCAATAAGTAGTTTATCTCTAGTAACCCTGATTGATTAAGTAACCTCAAAATTGGTAAATAAAAGCATTTTACCAAGTAAATACAATGTGACTTGTCATACTAGTAGGTTTAATTGTGGAAAATTAAGAGATGAATGTGGAAGAATCAGCTACAAATGAAAGTAAAATAATGATAAAAGCACTTTATTATTATCAAACCCGAAAAATATATAAAGCTGTATTCTTATTCTTCAAACAATTTATTTTTCACATTAAAAAAAATGGAGGAATGAAAAAAATCAAAATAAAATATTTTTGAGAAGTCCATAAAACAAGCTTTCAAATGATGTATACATCATCTTGGTTAGATTTTTCTCTGAATAATATACCACTTGTGGACATCTCTTTTATCACGTTTTAATGTCGAGTTTTTCCTCTACCTGATATTGGGCAAAAGAGTCATAGTCAAAAATAAACAAGTAATGCACTTTACGCGAAAATACATTAAATATTTTCATAGATCCCCGAGTTCTTATGTCGATCGCAAATAAGTCGAGACTTGCAGATAGCGCTGCATTTTTACGAGCGTGTAAATCTGCCTCCGAAAGTAAACACACGGAGATGAAATGCGGTCAACCTGAAGGTCGGATGGAGTATTTGGAGTCAACTTGGTGAGTTTGGCGCAGGGTTGCATCACATTTTCTGGTTTTAATAGCTAAGCAAAATACAATACAAAAAACTCAAACCACATTTAAACTGAGGGGTCTAGATGCAAATCCTCCACTATCCAAAATTAGTTTTTTTTTATGCTGACAACACCTTGTCATCGTTAGTTTTGGTCCTGTTTTAACAGATTGTCTCAAACGCCTCTATCCCATAGAAATCACCTTCAAGACATATGAATTAGATGCAAAAGCTTCACTATCCTTACGATAAAGTACAAAACCGCCATTATCCGTTGTCAACCAATCACATAACAGTATCAACTAGAAAACAATATGGCTGCTGCTTATGTTTTGGTGTGATTGTTGTGCGTTATTTTATTGGAATTTGTTGAGTTTTTGGCTTTAAAATGGAGATAAATGATACCCCAGTCACTGGAAACAAAGCAAGGAAGAAAGTTCGCAACGAGAAGCAATGGAAACGTAACAAGGAGAAGGAGAATCAGTAAGTTTTATCTAAGCCTACTGTTTGGATTGAAGTGGACGATTTATGCAAGAAGAAGTATACGTGCTTACGTGCAAATCCTCCTCTATCCACAAGCTTACGTGCAAATCTTTCTCTATCCATAAGAAAAAAGTGCAAAACCACCTCTATCAATCGATAAGATGCATAACCACCTCTGTCCATTTTTTATTTTATATTTTCTGTTTTTCTGGCTACAAGGCAGTTTTAATTAAAGTCAAGATGAGTATATATATATGTATATGATACTTTTTCTACGAAATGATATCAAATCATTTGACAAAATAAGATTTGGTTAGCCGGCAGAAGTTTTTGTCCTCTAGCAAAAAAAGTCAAATGGTGGACAGTGGAGGATTTGAATCTAGACCCCTCATTACTAGTAACTATATAAATAAAAATAACTATATAGTAACTATATAAAAAGGAAATGGATCGCCCACAGACTCTTAATGGTCTAAACATAATCCAAATGGTCGACCCCAGTGTCAGTTGGTAGTATGCTCAGCATGCTGGCACGCTCAATGGCAATATTTATGAATACGTTGACCCAAGTTAGTAAACAAGTTACGCCAGCATTTTGGTCACGCGTTGCATCCACCAGATACTCAGAAAGATTTGCTAAAAGCGCTTAGAAATCTACTCTAAATGAAAATGTCTCTCGTATTCAGTTGGTTTGATAAAGCACTACGGGTTAGATTCGACGTCTAAGAAATGTATGGAAAAAATCGGATAAAGTTCAACTGAAAGCTCACACTTTCATGTTTCACTTACCAGATTGAAACTGAATATGAAAGAATTGAAAATAAAAATAGGAACACTACCAACTATTTTCCCAAAACTGTCATATTGTCTTTTCGTTGAATTTAAGATTTTTGTCAGTGTTTACTAACAAAAATCTAGTGTTTGGTGGTGGGTGTACCTATTTCTACACACACTAGACTAGACTAGACTGAGCACTAAACACCTGCCGTGCACTGCACACAATAAGTAGGTATGTGCTAATTAATTGCTTACTAAATTTCGTAAAAACGTTTATTAAAAACGTAAATATTGTTAAAAAGTTAGGTTTTGTAGATAGGTGATACACGGATGTAAAAAAATGTATGATCTTAGAACTTTCTAGAATTTCTCCCAAGGGTGGCAACCTTGGTAAAAAGCGCAAATTTATTACGTAACAAGTGCGTGAAAGTGTTTACGACCCAAATATTTGTTGGATAAGTTTCAGATTTGTAAACACGCGCAATTCTCTGGATGAATACGCAGGCAGTCTCATTGTTTTACGCGTTTTGGCGCAGGCGCTTTGTCATTTAAATGCAAGATTGAATAGAGAGATTATTGTTTAATTTATTTGTTTTGTGAATTACCAGAAAAGCAATAGGTACTATATTTCATATAGAGCATTTGCTGGCAATGACCATTACGATTTGGAAGAATGAATAGGTCTAGATACCTCATCTTTGGCGTCAACATCGCTATTAGGTCACTTAGTGGCCCCACGTAGTTATATAATGTCAAAAGAAAACAGTAGTTCAGGATTCTCACCCATAAATGACTTTGGCCTAAACTTTGTTTACAATCGACAGCAGCACTACCGTCTCACCACATGCCCAATGAAAGGTTAGCTAAGCGCATCTTTTAATCGGAACGTCAGAATAGTAAGCGGAAAAGTGGAGGCCAGTTCTTGAGGTATAAAGATGTGCTGAAACGCCACATGAAGGGGTGTGGGATCGAGCCATCAACATTTGAAGATCAAGCCAACAATCGTTCTGAGTGGAGACAGTCGCTTCACAAAAATATTTACGCATTTGAAGACCAACAAAGGCGCGATCTATTAGGTGCGAAAAGAAAACAAATAAAAAACAGACCGCCTGCAAACACACTTTACAATTACGTGACATGTAACACCTATTCTCGAACTTTCACCGCTAAAATTGGTTACTTGTGATGACCCAAACGCAGCCGAAAACAGCCTGGAAATCATCATCATCATACCGATATTCGAGTGGATACGCGTATATTTCTTTACAAAGGTTCGCTCCAGCCGCAAAATTTGCACATAATACCGAGTGAGATCCGGTGTGATAATACCGCTTCTACCAAAGGTATCGAATATCATTTTCGTCTGAATAGGTCTTATAATTCCGTAGAACGCAGTAGATGCAAATCCTTCCAACCGGAGTTTTGGAGTATATCAGAAGGTCATCGAATGCCATTTACATCTGAATACGAATAGGTTTTATAATACCGAGGAATACACAGGATTCTAGATCAGATCAAGAAGAAGGTAGGAGAAGGTATTGTCGTACAGGGAGGTGAAGAGTGAAGACCCTGGCGGAAGACCGCGAGACCCTCCACCACTAATGGTTGCAAACCAACCTTGCGGTTATAAGGACCGAAACTGTGAGCAACCTGGCGCAAAACTGCACCAGCTTACTCTACAAATTGTCCCTTCTCTATCTTTAGTCGTAGAAGTTGCTACACCGACAAAAGCCGCCATTCTGAATGAACACTGGATTCAAGCCATTTCCAATAGTAGAGAACTAGGGAACGGCCAATTGTTTTTGCGTGCACATTACGTGTCAGACAGTAAAACAGCTCCCAAATAACTTCAGCGCATTCCAAAAGTCTCGGTTATTTTCGCCGCCACTTTAACAGAAGTATAAAAATATTTCCGGAGCAGATGAAATGTGTAGGTGCTAAATAATAAGTCGTGTTTTTATAGATGCGACAGCACATCTCCCTGGAATTTGGCCGGGGAGCAAGGACATACAAATTATATCAGTTGACATGCAGCAGTATGGGCACCAATGACCAATGTTTTGTACACCAATTAGCGTGGAAAGTTGTGGAAGTTTACATTATATTAACTGTGCTAGCCTTTTTGACAGTCCACTGCAGGACGTAGGGCTGCTGATTGATGAATGATTGGGCCATTTCCACCACGCTGGCCCAGTGCGGGTTGATGGATTCACATCACACGGCATAGAATTTCTACTACGGACGTACGCAGGTTGCCTCACGATGTTTTTCTTCACCGAAAAGCCAGCGGTGTGAAATTGCGAAATTCCGTAGGTACATAATTTCTAAGGAATTCATTGACAAAAATTTGCCCAAGCTACGTAAAAAACCTATAAAACATTAAAACTAAATTAAAAGAAAAATGTTATATTCATTGGTACGGGATCGGAATTTGAACCACGACTTCACGATTGTAGGGCGTGTGTCATTACCACCTAGACCACCACGGCCACATAGATTAACTAAACCACGTTAATAGTAGTTGATGCACAGCCTTCAAGATTCAAGATGGACATCTTTTAAATCAGACCATCAGAGAAGTTGCCGTAAAATCAGAAAAAAAATACCAGTAAAAGTAGTATTACCAGTATATATTCTCCGACAAGAATCAGATACGCGAAAAAATTGAATGAAATTGCACCTAATGTTATGAGCACTGTTGTTGCAACCTGCAATGAACGACTTACTTATACGAGTATCTTCAAAGAGAAGAAGTCTTATTATCAAGATTTAAAAAAATATTGCATTGCAAATGTTGGTAGTAGGTAAACAGCTAAGATCAAACTAGGCACATAATACTGTAAATTAATTAACTGTATTTTCTAAATGAATTCTGCTAGTAAATTAGGAAACTTCACTAAGTATGAGTGAACTTTTCCAGGACAGTTGGTTTACTGTAAGTACTGTTGCTAAATCGATGTCATTTCCTACGTAGTAGCTACAACGCAAACTGTGTCTGGACACGTAGTAACAATGAGCAGATCTGTGACGCTGAAATTCAAGGAGCTTGGTGATGTAATGATGTCTTTCAAAATTAATTTCTAAAACATAACAATTAGTTTCTTTAATTGTTGCGAGCAAACATTTTTAGGTAGTTTTGCGTTTGTCGGCCTTTTTGTTTTGTACACATTTTCGATGTTTTTGTCGATAACGGATAAAAATATACATAATATAGAAATCATTAGGTTTAAGTAGTAAGCGCGAGCGCACCGATCGCTACAATTTTTTTCAATTAGTGCTATGACAATTTGACTCATAAGCTGGCGCTGCTCGTTATTTTTGTAGAATTGATTGTTATATATGTTTGTTTCATGTAGTTTCAAGATATCCTTTTCATTTCAGTGAAATAATGACAAGTCTAATCTGTTTCAGTCAATTATTAAAATAACTATTGAAAATTTTTATACAAGTATCTCTTGCAATTTTGTTATGTAACATATAAACATATATACTTATAAATAGAATTTTAACGCGTAGTTTATGTAAAAATGTTGTTTTGTAGAAAAAATAATAATGGCGCCGGACTTAGAAGCAAAATAAACAGTTTAAAAATAACCAGACGTGTGAAAATATCTGAATCTCTACATTCTCTCCTGTATTAGATTTTAGAATAAACACGTAGGTATCTGCGTATTTTTTGCGTTGAAAAAGTGTTGCGTAAAAAGAAAATAGCTGAATCAAACCAAGATATTTGATAAAATGCATTACAAGGTGCTGTACTTTACTGTATCCGTTTATAAACAGTTTACTGCTGAACATAGTCTATAGTCTCGGTGAGCAATTGGGCCATAATTACCACGCTGGCCCAGTTGAAGTTTGGTGTATTCACATCTGCCATCAAATTTATTCTCCGGACGAATAAAAAAAAATGAATAAGAAACCCAAAGAACACATCGGTACGAGATAGACACATAGATTAATTTGACCCCACGACAAAAAAAAATAGTATAGGCCGGGTGGCTAGCCCCTAAACGGTTAAAACAACCGAGACCTACAATTTAATGTATCATCCGAGCCACGGTAGCGCTCAGTTGGAATATGCCATCCGCGACCACCCAATTCTATGGTGAACGAAAACTGTTCATAACGATTTCCAGCATAGGGACGTCGTTTCAGCCACAGAATGTCCACTGCCGCTGGATTTAGGCCTCCTCTATACAGGATTATTGGTAATCAAATAGCATCCTTTTAGGGGCTTACTCTTTCTACTTACAAACAACTTTTGTTCTGCGACTTTTGTCAAAACTAAATAAAACAGCTGTTCCATACATTTTGTCAAGGGCGAACAATATTTTTCTTTGGAACAGCATATTTGTTTGAGATTTGACAAAAGTCGTTGTACAAAAATTGTTTGTTCTGATGTACATAATAAAGCTCCTGAAAGGATGCTAATAGATTACCAATAACTCTGTATATCTCTAATAAGACGGGTTGGTAACGGCTTGAATCTAGAGCTATATTCTGCGGTCGTAATGAAGTCATAAGACCGCAGTGGTCCTAGGCTGCGCTTGCCGATACGTGGTCTCCACTCGAAAACTTTTCGACTCCATCGGTCATCAGTCTTCCGTGCTATGTGTGCCCTGCCCGCTGCCATTTCAACTTGGTTAACTTTGGTTTTTCCACGGATCTCTTAATTTCTGAAAATATATGTCTCAATATTTCATCGACTTGTCATTTTTTTATGCAATACGTATTTACAATCCTAATGAAGATTTTAGTGAAGTTCTAGAAGGTAAGTATAAAAGAAGTAGTGCCGATGGCGGCGTACCGTGCGCATAAGATGCATGCAGCATAAAATTTTATGATTTCTTAGTCATTTCATGCGTGAAGCTAAATGATCCGCTCTGACAAAAATATATTTTACTTTGATATAAACGATCTTAACACAAAAAAGATAATTTATGCTCCATGTTTCAGTCAAACTGCACCTAAATGATGTGGCAACGATAAGTAGCTGCATTCCATATCACAACAATTAATTTGAGTGGCCTGTAAATATTTTTAAGAATCATCAGCGACATGGAAAATACTTAATTTTGTCCTAAGTGTGTATTATTTTATAAAGAAAAAACAAAGGTAAGTATATCGCATTGGATCAATTCTCACAATTTGCATTTGAAAATCAAGATGTAGGTACATCTTTATGAAAAAACCTACCTATACCTATTCAGAACAGGTGGGCATAGATGCTGGGAGAGGAAAGAGGCCGATTGAGCTCGGTAACCCACTACAAATAATATTATAAAAGTACTTTACATTGTCAATGTTGCCACCAAAAGGAGGGATGGCGTAGCAAAAGGATTCATCAAGTCTCCGACCCCTTACAGAGTAGATCTACACTAAATTCGGTATTAAAATTATTTAATCGTAACCCCGGTTAGGCAAACCGAATCAAATAATATAAATAAATAAATAAATGAATAAAATCGAGCACTAACACAAAATTTTGAGTCTACCATTGCATTCAAACAAAAAAAAGTATTAAGTATACCAAAAACATTCTTAAGCTAAAAGAGTACAAAAAAAGAGAAAGAAAAGCGCGCGTTGCGATATAAGACGCGCTAAAAAATAAATCCCTCAGAATTATATTTTTAACAAACTTGAGATCTTTACGCGAATTCTCAGTTTTAGTAGCACTAAACGTCCATTTTATTTAAACTGTAACCAGAAAAACTGCTCGCGTTGTGAGCATCACTAAATCCTAAAACTTGTTTTTATTGCTATTCTAATCCGCAAACTCCGCTAATGTTCGATTGGCACAAGCATTCGAGCTATAAACCATTTGGATACGCATACAAAGAGCAATTGAATCGTTTTCAAACACGTAAATATTTCAATTTAGAGAAAACACACGAACGCATAGCGTGAAACAAAAGAAAAACGCACGTAAATTGGTACGCGTACGTATTAAACAATAAACGTTATCTTATCTATTAACGTACGGAAACTGTTACGCGTACGTGTATTGCCACATGCAAAAAATTAATTTTACAACAACGCATGATTTGATATCTCTCACATAAAATGTGTTCTACAACTCAACGCCGCGTAGTTAACATAATTTTCAAAATAAAACTAACGCAATCCAGATTTAACGACATACAACAAGGCTGAAAAATAAGCCGTAAAAATTCCTCACAGGCTTTTATTATTATGGACACGGGCGTTTTAGTACGGGAACTTAAAAGCGGCAATGATTTTGTTCATGTTATAGCTGACAGGTGTAATGTTGTTGTGAAAATACACCCGATGTGTCATTCGGTTTGACCACGGAACACAGTTTTTTTTTTTACCGTAAGTTGCATACTGTCTTTAAGTTTTCGAACCCTATGTGTATTTCCTGTCCTATGTTGCCAGTGCTAAGTTTGCATAAACTTTGTTTTGTGTAGTCAATATAAATTAGTTTTTTTTCAGTGTAACTATAGGAATGATGCCTAATGTGGCTTGTTATAATTTCGTACTAAATTTAATTCTTATTGCTTTATACGTTATCTGATTTGTAAGTTTTTAAATAACAGGTGCAGCCAGGCCCTAGGCTTATATTTAGTTCAGATAAGTGTAAGTTTCTACGTAAAATCGAAAGTAGCATTAGCAGTCCGAATAGTTGTACAACAGTGTAGTATTCGTAGTAGTCTTCTACATTTAAGTGTGGAAAACACCACGCATTATGATGTCGATATATTATAATTTAATCTATTAATAATCTATGCTCCAAAGCGAAATGAAAGCGTAGGTTTATACAAGGTTTACACACATTTCATTCATTCGTTGTTTCGTTTCAACCACGCACAATGACGTCATCTCCCAACCTACATGATTGACGTTTTGTTTTCGCGGGTTACCATCAACACGGGCCATTTTCCGGCGAGCGTCGCATCCGATCATCATCGATGAATTTGCAATGTGCGTAGTTTATTGCGATTTTCCTACGTCATTCTTCAGTTACAGCGTTCTGACCGGACTCCCACCTCGTCACATGACTGTGACGCTGTTAGAAGTGTTTAACATTAGTCCTATCAGTATAAAGTCCTACAAGAATAGATTAGTTGACAATGTTTTTTATGCCCTCTTGTACCAGCTAACCATAAACAGAGCCAATAAACGAAAACATAAATAAAATCAACTTAGAAATAAAGAAGTTACAAGCTCAGAGCAAATAAAAAAATCAAGAGAGAATGTTGTGAACAAACAAGTGAAGCCAACCAAAACTACGCCTCGCCGTGTACAGACAATTACACATACATCCAGGTAACTATGAAACTACGCCTTGGCTTGTCAGTCAAACTATGGCGGCGAAACAGCGACGCACTCACACATGTATAAAAAACCGGCTTCACTTGACTGTTCGGTTACAAGCATTTTATTTTCTTGCTAGACAAAGAGCGCGCTATAGCAGAATATGACGTTACGGCCCGTGTCATACATTCGCCATACTACGTTATGCTTTGTGGGAGAGGAACAAAGCATCTCCTCTTAATCCCTACCAAAATCTTTACAAGCTTATTTATATCTCTGAACTTGATTAACCAATTTTAATTATTTTTTCAGCTTACGAATCATAATTAATTGCAGTATCACTAATCTTAATAATAAATTTATAAATAAATATTTTGGGACATCTTACACATGGCCTCTGACCCCAAACTAAGCAAAGCTTGTGATATGGCTGCCAGAGACTGATATACTACTTATACTTATTTTTAAATATATACTTATATAGATAGTAACTAAGTAACACCCAGACACAGAGCAAACACTTATGTAAATTACATCAATATTTGCCCAGGGTGGGGATCGAACCCACGCCTCTTTGACCCAAAAGTTAGGGTCACTAACCACTGAGCCACCGAGGCAGTCATTTACTAATACTGTTTAGTAATTTAAAATCAGTCAACAACCCTATTATATGAAAAAAAAATTGTTTGTCTGTCATGTCGATCATGATTCTCTGCCGCTTGTTCTGCGCTCTCGCTTGCACGCATGCCTCAGGCGGAACGTGACACTTTTTCGTGCGTGCAACCGGAATTAATCGATTTATAAGACGTTACCAAATCAAAAATATTTACATGTATTAGTATAATTAGATGTTTAAAACGATTTTTAAAATATTGATGCAGATTCGTATTTACAATTCTTTGTAAGTTTACCAGTAAATTTTTTTCTAGCAATAACTCTTTTTTTTTGTTAATTTTTTAGTTTAGGTTGCTCTAAGTAGTTAAGTATTATTACTTACCTATAAATAATGGGTCAATTTCACACAGTCATTTTTGCCACAGAAAAATATGATACAAAAATGTTCACGGAAAGTTTGGTTCAATGAAACCAAATGTAAACGAAGCTATTTCCAATCTAACTGTCAAACACAGCTGTACAAATAACACTTTCGACAATGATGTTCTTTATGTTACAACAAACACGTGGAAATTACCAAGAAATATATACACAAAGGAAATAACTCTCACACCATCAGATGCAATCATTTTTTCATCTCTAAAGGCCGATTCACACACACGGCGGGCGCGGGTCGGGCGCGGGTCGGGCGCGGTGCGGGTCGGGAGTACGGCGTGTCTATTTGTACCTGTTTCAATGGACGACAACACACAGAACGCGTGCGCGGGTCGGGCGCGGGGCGGGCGCGTGCTGTGTGTTGTCGTCCATTGAAACAGGTACAAATAGACACGCCCTACCCGCGACCCGCACCGCGCCCGACCCGCGCCCGCCGTATGTGTGTTTTGGCCTTTAAAGTATAATTTGTTTCAAAAGTTCGTAGTAGCGTCCTACGCACAAAGTACCTACCTATAGTTTTTGTAGTGTAGAGTTTGAGCAAAAAGAGAAGCGTCATAGGTGAGGTCGCCCATGTGCCATTTTTGACCGACGAACCACCGCAGGAGGTACACAATTCGACGCGTATATTTATATATTTTTTTATGTATAACCACGCATAACTTTTTTCATAGTAGTTCGATTTCAATAATTCTTTTTTTATTGAAAAGAGTATACTTTGAAATTGGTCTCATTTAAATTTTATTGAAATTGACAGAGCCATTTTTGATAAATCAACAATATTGTGAAAAATGTTATATCGATCCGTGCATAATATATGCGTTCTAGCGATGCGCCCCGGCTTCGCACAGGTGTATTATACATATAAACATTTATCTAGAATTTCTCTATCTATTAAAATAAACTGCATCAAACGCCGTTGCGTAGTTTTAAAGATATAAGCATACATGGGGACAGACAGCGGAAAGCGACTTTGTTTTATACTACTCGTATGTAATGATTCTGTACACGGGTGAAGTCGGTCATGCTAATTTTTGCAAAAAATGATCTTGTACTAAATTTGTTACGATGACAACACTGCTCTGTCATTGCTAGTATAACTTAAGAGAGTTTAAAGGCTCCATCAAACACAGGCGGTACGAGTGGTAGAGCGGTACGAGCGGTACGAGCGGTAAAAGGCGGTACGGCAGTACCGCGACCGGACCTGTGTGAGCCCTTCTTATATAACCAGTACAATACAGATGCCCTTCCGTCTGCTATACCGCTCGTACCGACTGTGTGTAAAGGAGCCTTAATACTTGGAAGACACCAATTCGGTTTTCATCAGTAGACTCGCGTCTACCAAGTAGTCGGTACCTTGGCTGCTGATTAAAATCTTATTGTTACTTCACCGTAACGCCACCACGGTTCTCTAGTTGCACGAACTCTATCTCGGATTCATTCATGTTTCGATGATATTTTTAATTTTAATGTAAAGTGTATAGTCTCTCTAAAAATGACGTGGGAGCGGGGCTTGGCTTGTTAAAAAAATATTATTGGCAGAATGTTATTGCCGGCCGTGGTATAAACAGATTAAAAACTTTTGCCGCTAAAACAGGTGGTCGTGTTAGTTTGTTGGTGTTGTCTGTGGTACGGTGGTTCCATTCTTCCGGGTAACATTCTTAGAATGATCTCGAACTACAAGTTTTTTCGACAATTAAATATCGTACATTCCATACATTTTGTCGCAGATTGAAATACCTTAGTAGATTTTTGTAGTAGTCTTTATAAAGTGACTCAAGTATCTTCTTGTTTTCAATACTGATAAGTATAGTTTTTTTTTACTATATCTGCCCTGATTTCTCTTTAGAATATTTCTTGTTCTCAAACGAGAAACTAACTGTCTATGCTTTCTTTGCCCTTACCACTATGATATGTATAGAAAAACATGACGGAGAGCATTGAAAATGATACAAAAAAATAGCTCACAAAAAAATATCCTACAATGAAAATGCGTCGCCACATTCTTGCCCATTGATCTGTGACGTCCAACTTTTATTTTAGTTTGTAATCACGTCGTTTCTGATCACATAAACTATACTTTATGAATGAAAAACAGCCCGCTAGTGTTGTGAATGCGAAAATGCTACGATATAAATCAATGAAAATGGGAGAAAAATTGTTATTAATTTTTCTTTTTCACGTAAAAAGATCTTTATGCCTACGATTTCGCTAAATATAGGATTCCTCCTAGACTTGACATGCCATAAATAAGTGTCAAATTTATACATATTTTGCAACCGGAAAAAAATACCGCTATAACCTTACCATGCCTTGTAACACATAGCTTGATACGCGAGACATTGACATAAGTGTAATGACTCACGCACATTAAGTACCATTTTTTAAAGTCAAAATGTTCGGTACACAATGCTGTACTTTATGGTCGAGATGCACGAGTTTCGCGTATCAAGCTATGTTTTACAAGGTATAGCAGGGGTAGAGATGAAAAGTGTAGTGACCTTACATAATATGATATGACAGTAGTGAACACTAACGCTGAAAATTAATGAAGAAAAATTAAATAAAATTAGTTACATATGATATCAATTAGGCAAGAATTAAAAATATCCTCAATTAAATGTTAAGTTTAAGTTTTATTATGAACTAGCGACCCGCCCCGGCTTCGCACAGGTGTATTATACATATAAACCTTTCTCTTGAATTATTCTTATCTATTTAAAAAACCGCATCAAAATCCGTTCCGTAGTTTTAAATATATAAGCATACATAGGGACATACAGCGGGAAGCGAATTTGTTTTATACTATGTAGTGATAGTGAGGAAGTTTTGTTTCCTTAGGTACTTATGAATGAATGAATAAGCTTAATACATTTGTAGCAGCCCAGAACAACACTAGGTTATGATTGATGACATAGTTTTGTCTCGCTTCCAAGCAATCAAGTCGAGACGATATGGCAGGAAGTAGTGCGTTAATTAACGCATTCTTTGGCACCAGATGTGGATTTTTTTCTGATTTTTATGCAACTGAGTAATGTGACATGTGACACACTGACTGTAGTGTTTCAGCGCATGCACTTGAAATAAAACTAACGCTTACATTGGTTTTCAAACTTCTAGCTACTTAGTTATTGCTCAATACAATATATGTAAAGCGCGACCGAGTAATCCAATAAAATTAAGAAGATATTCAAGTCTGATTATATTATTGTATAATTATAAACAAACTATGTAAATAGGAGATAGTAGCCTTCACCAAAACTGTATTTGCTTCTTTTGAAAATGCATCGATTAAATTAATACCTACTAACGCTTTGTTATAAATACCTAGATCTATTTCAGTATAATAAGCCACGGTAACCCAAACTTCATAATGGTTCATCGGTCTTACCTGTGTTGGGGGCTTGTGCTGACAAACTTTCAGGTGAAATAAAATAACGAAGGTCTGGGGCTTACGGGCTCTTGCTCTAGTAGATAATAGAGCGTACATGGTAAGCTATGAATAAAATCTACAATATGCCATCTATGCAATAGCAATGTAACTCATTCGACAGTAATACTCCATGAAAGCTTTGAGGAAAATTCGTGGCGCGCTTTTCTCACATTGTACTTAAAAACTCTAAGCTTTTCCCACAGATGGCGCTATAAGCTTTAAGTAAATATTAAAATTATGCTATTCGAAACTAAGCCGCTATTCGTAACTAAGCCTACAGACATGCCACACGGGCGTAGCCGCCGCTGCACCACCGCGTTGAAGCGGCGGTGCAGCCGCAGCAACCAGTGTTGCCGTTAGCGTCTTAGACAGTAGATCTAGAGAATTCTATGAATAGTTAGCGAAAAAAAGAGGTTTTAACAAATCGTAAGCTGAAAATGAGTATAAAATTCCTCATACACATTCTGGTTTTGTTAAAGCCAACCGCTATCTCGGATCATGTGTAGCGTGGTTGGTTTGACTTGATTTTTGCCATGGGCTTACAAGACGGAAAATGGCTACTTTTTATCTCGGAAAAATAATAGGTTCCCATGGGACAGCACAAAAATCAAAATACCACGCGGGTGACGCCGCGGGCAAAAGCTTATCTAGTTATTCATAAAATCCTATATTATACTTACTTCAGAGTGGCTTATCTTTGTAACTATCAATTTTATACCATTGTTGTTTTCACAAAAAAATGTAGAACTCAAAGGGATTTACATTTTGAATGACAGCTGTCAAACTTAAAAATTGTTTATCTCCGTAAGTATAGATTTTAGATCATGTCTTCTTTGATGTCTTTACAAAAATGAAAAGAATAAACGAGATTTACTTTTCAGATGACAGGTGACATGACTTGTGATGTGATGTAACCCTGATCACTGAACTTGTAATACTGAAATGTTATCTCGTTAAACTGTATCACTTTTGTGAAGACAGCAATCGTCTAGAATAGATAGTTATGGAGATAAACCATTTTTAAGTTTGACAACTGTCATCCGAAATGTAGATCTCGTCGAGCTGTATCACTTTTGTGATGACAGCAGTAATCTAGAATAGATAATAACCAAGATAAGTCACGTTGAAGTTTGACAACTATCATCCTAACTGTAGATCTCGTTGAGTTCTATCACTTTTGTGAAGACAGCAATCGTCTAGAATCGATAATGACCGAGATAAATCACTTTGAAGTTTGACAGCTGTCACTTGGCTGTTACTGTGACACTCGTCGTGATTCAATCACACGAGTTCATACTCGATGTTATGAGATATTTTTTATATCTTTTTCTAACGCGTGCCATATTAAATCAATGCATCTCTTTTAGATATTATCGATCGATCACATTATTCCTCTAGTTTATCTGTGATCAAACGAAAAACCAACAAATACACATTATGATTTATAATATAAGTAAGAGTTAGCGAGGAAAAAGTTGGACCGCTGACGCTACACACGATCCTTATTTCGCGGTTGGCTCACACAAAATCAAAATGTATACGAGAAATTTTATTCATCTTCAGCTTAAGGTTGAACGGTTATCCCTAAAACCACCCTAAAACCTTTTTTTCGCTAACTGTCTAGATGTCATCAGGGTCTAAGGCAACACTGGCCGACATCGCGTCGCGGCGACACCGCCCGTCTGGCATCTGTTTGATATTAATTTCATTTCTCTGTTTAAGATTTTACGTAACAATAACATAACATTTGCCTGCGTCTTTGCCCGGATGATATTAAAATGTAAATCACGACATGCCTTAACTGTTAAGGTTATTTAAGGCCAATAAATATTTTTAATTTCGTTTTTCTCATTATTATTAGAGAAAACTTAGCTTAGTACATTTTATTTCATTTCATTTCATTTATTTATTACTTGCGAAGTAGGTAAAACAATTTACATTGTGATCTTATTGGTAAGTAGGTACGCTACATCAGCTACATAGTTAGCATGCAAGCAGGTAATATTATGTATTACCATCATCTTAAGTAAAGGAATAATCATAAAATTTGTTATATATCGTACATATTATTTCATTGAAATCATAAAAACGATATAAATACACATGTCAAAGTTTAGTGTCTCATTATTGTTAATTTTATTATTAGATGCAATGTCAATAGAATACAAATATAGTCATGAATAACAACTTAAGTAAAGTCTTTATCTTTCAAAAATTCGTCAATTGAATAATAAGCTTTTTTAAGTAATAGTGTTCTAAGCATTGTCTTGAAGACACCAATGTCACTCTCAATCCTTACATTTGTTGGGATTTTATTGTAAATTATTGGTAGCATTCCAAAGACACTTGTACTGGATAGATGTGTTTTGCATTCCAGAAGACATAGATTTCCTGAATGTTTTTCCATTTGTTGGAAGCGCAGCGCATGGAACTGTTTGGGTTTAAATAAATGTAGGTGCGTTTTTGCAAAAATTGCAACCTCATAAATGTACATCGAAGGCATGGTTAAGATTTGAAGTTGCTGGAAATATCCTTTACATGAGTCGGTCCGTTTTAGTCCTATAATTGCTCGAATACACTTCTTTTGAGCTTTGAAAGCTTTGTCTTTATTTGTTGAGTTGCCCCAGAATATGATGCCATATCGCAAGACGGAAGCGACCATCATTTTATAATCTTTAAACTGGTTTATTCTTAAACTATACCTCTCAGTTCACTCAACTATACTGGACTATAAATAATTTAAAAGACTATAATCAATGCAAAAAGCCTCTGTTAATTTATAAGATTTTTAATTTTCAATAAAAATTAACCTTATAGGCGTAAACGTTTACAAAACATAAATAAAATATTTCCATTGACCGACAAAATTAAGGTAAATGAAATTCCCGTTTAGCACCGTAACGAGTTCACTTGAAACTGCAAATTTTGCATTATTCGCGCCGGCCCTCAGTTAGCTGCCTCCAAGTTTCATCATTCGATTATGAGCGGACTTATTCTGAAAGTTCTGGAACTAACTTTCGACATTTATTACTTCAAAAATGACGAGAGAGTCATAATTTTAATGTACCTGTGCGTGCGTGCGTGCGTGCGTGCGTGCTTGCGTGCGTGTGTGTGTGTGTGTGTGTGTGTGTGTGTGTGTGTGTGTGTGTGTGGGTGTGTGTGTGTGGGTGTGTGTGTGTGGGTGTGTGTGTGTGGGTGTGTGTGTGTGTGTGTGTGTGTGTGTGGCATCGTAGCTTCCGAATGGACGAACCCTTTTTGATTCTGTTTTTATTTTGTTTGAAAGGTGAATTAGTTGGGAATGTTCTAAAATATGTTTCATCAAATCAGTTAAGCCAATACAAAGTTGTAAGTTCCTATTTTATTTAGCTGCGGTAGGAATCTTCACGCACTGGTTTTTTTTTAAATTCAATCTTTTTTTTTTCGAATATGTGTAAACTAAGATTCATAACGATATGAATATTGATTTACACAAGCAAAACCTCCTTTTCTATAAGATCCGAAATAAATAACAATACTAGCGTTTAGTTATTTTAGAATACATATTATATGGAATTTTTCAGACATATCGATAATTATTTTAGACGTCAAAAAAATTTTGCATTCATAAAGATTGTATAGGAATATTTGGCTTAATTGTAAATGTTATTCATATTGCCAATAGTTATAAATGTTTGCGCCAACAGATCGTAGAGCTTCCATTATTTTGGTGTTTATTAAAGGCCTCGCTAACAATCTAATGAACATTCATTTATCACTGGCGGCCAATAAAAGGAATAATTAAAACTAATCGTTAGTGTCTTCGCAGAGAATAAACACAAGTCACTAGGAATATCGTGCACTACACTGCCTCCATTCATAGTACTGCTAGGCCGAATCAAATTTCTTGGCGGCTATGAAGTTAGCTACAAGCTGCGGATAATCCAATCCTGACTGAATGTAGCTGCTCAACTTCACCCAGGAATGGGTTTTACAAGCTGCGTAAAAAAACCCAATCCTCGATGAGTACCCAGGATTTCTCTAACTTCTACTATGAGGCTTTTTACAGATCGAAGCAACGCTAAAATTAATATCTGTTAGGATTTCTTTTCTTTCTATTATTGGATTTTTCGTAATGGATTGTTAATTAATTGTTAAATTCTAAAAAGAAAAAAAGTGAAAGATGTACCTTATTGGTTATTTAAGGATAGTTCAGGAATAGGTAGGTACTCACAACACTAGTGTTGTAATTATGAAATTCGTCTCACAAATAGTAATGAGTAAAATTAAAATTAATCCCTGCACTTTGCAAAACAACACCCATTTTAATTAAAGTATAGCACAGGTTTTACTCACGTTTACACCTGTGCTATAGCACAGGTGTTACTTTAGTTGAAATGTGCGAAAACCACGCTAGTTTCCATAATCAATAACAACATGCTGTATTTTTCACAAATGTTTTGTAATAAAATTTACTAAGACTTACGCATAAGGTTAACATAAATAGCTTTTCGGGGACGAAAAACATGTTATGGCAATCTGCATACCTACTAAGTAAGTAAGTGCGTGTAGGCCGAGTGGCTAGCCCTGGTGTCAGAGTTTTCAAGCCACCTGAAGGCCTCTGACATGGCTAAATGGTTAAAAAAACCAAGGCCTAAAATTTAACGTGTCATCCGAGCCACGGTAGCGCTCAGTTGTAATGCCACACGCGGTCACCCATTCTTAAATCAGTAGAAGAAATTAAATGGAAATTAAATGGCGTATATGAATCCACCAACCCGTGTCAGGCCAGCGTAGTGTACCTATATGCCTAAATTTAGCAGTGGACTACTTATTGAAAAAGCCGGTACAGTACCTACAGTATGCTTTTATAAGTGCATCACAAATTAAAAACTATGACCAATCTCAACCATTTATACGAGTAGGTACATAAAAAAGAGCGGATAGTGAACGCCGACCCTAAGCCGGCTGTCTCCAATAAAGCCTTGTTTTACAGCTCAGTGTCTGTTTAATTAAATTTTCTTCGACAACAGTCCGTTTGTAAATTGTAAACGATATTGGATTTCAATCCGGAGCTATGCGCCGGAATTGTTTTCACAAAATATGGACTTATGCTCGTTTCCATGTTTTAGGTTTGAAGACATTTTTTTCGATTAATTGTATGTTTACGTTTGAGTTGAGTAGTCTTAAACATCACCCCAAGATTCAAAAATTTAAGCATGCTTTGAACATTGTTTAACCGTACAATTTGTACTGCTAAGCATTGTCTAAACCGTGCGTAAAACTTTTATAGTAAGACAGCACATTTAAATTAATTTTAATGCCTAAGTATTTTGTTTTACCGTATATTCTATCAAATATTTAATTACAAATCCAAGTACTTACCTACTATGCTTAAACTGAACTTAGCTGCCCCTAGAACGAACTTAGTTTTGCAATTTGCATGCTAAGTATGCCGATCTTGCACACTGTAAATACTGAATTAGTTGAGCATCTTTACTACGCCTATCACACAACTTAACAGCGAAGAAAACAATTAAAAATAATTTTCATTTTTTGGGTAAGCGAGAAATATCAAAACAACACTTTCATTTTTAATTGAATACGCTTCTAAAAAGTATAATCACATCCCAAACCTTCATTAAGAAGAGACAAAAACTTATCCACCCCGATCTAAACCAAGCTTCATCCGCAAAAGGCACAATTATAATCCAACCCAAGAAATCCCGAACAATTCCCGCAAAAATTCAAAAATTCCCAGCAATTATTTATCTAACGTTACGCCATAATCACCGTAGCCTCGGCAAAAAATGCAAACCGCAGACATTTACATGAAAAATTCCCGCAGAAGCTTGAATCTAAATAATAAATTGTCCATTGTTAGACCGGGTTATCCAAATATATATTTATTTATGCATACGACATAATGAATTCCTGCGGGATGCGCGATTATGCAGATTTTTTGCGTTTCCGAGTCTTTGAATTACGTCCCTATTACATTAGGAAGTCTCTTGGACGCTTGATGTCGGCCCGTTGGAGGCAGCTTGACATTAATTGTTCCGTAAATATTATAAACAAGGTATTTTTAAAATTTTAGATCTTGCAAAAAAATAGCGGCAATTGGCAGAGTAGGTGCGTAGCACGGAGAACCGATGGGATCGAATATTTATCGAGTGGAACACCGGCATGAGCAGTGTTAGAAGATCTACGCACAAGGCCGATTGAAGACCGCAGGATAGCACCGTGTCGCAACGTTATCTTTCTTCGAAGAACCAGTGTATATTTACTGGTAGCATACCACTACGTTTGTATGATAATTATTTTTCGCAAAAAATGGTCTAACAGACTGCAACATTGTACAGAATTCGAATAGTTCGCAAGGATCGATGTAGTAATTTTCAAATTATTGCTGATTTATTAAAAATTATTCAGCCGACTTCGATATTTAAACGGGACCTCTGAAGTATGATGTGCCAAACAAGAAATAATTATTAAAATCGAACTACTCTATAAATAGTGCGTGGTCGTACATAGCTTAGTGGTAAATTTTAATTGAATCAAATAGAATAATATATATATATATATGCGTCGAATTTATAACATCCTGTTTCGTCGGTTAAAAATCCGTACATAACTTCTAAATAACACAAATGGCTTCTAGCCAAGCCTGTACAAATGTACAGGCTGGGTACAAATGTACGGGCTGGCAGAAGCCTTCACCTCGCGGCTCGATGGTAAGACGAGCTTTCTTCCACAAGGCTACCGTCATAGCTTTTTTGTGATTCCGAGTAGCTACTTTGTATTACGTGTCTATTACATTAAGAAGTCCCTTGGTAGCTCGATTGCAGTTATGCATATACATATAATATTTAAAAATATATATTACAAACAAGATATTTTTATTGGCTTCCGAAAATCATATTTGTTTGTCTTAACTTTTAGATTCAATATACGAGTAACTAGCCTAATTAATATTTATGTCTACCTAATAAGTACTCGGTTTACTTTAGAACTATTGTCGTCATTCTTTATCACTGGACCATGAGTAGTGTTTTGTGTAACTCCAGCCTGTAAGTTTATATGTTGTATTACCACTGTAATCTGCACCCAGCCACAATGCCAACTGCCACAAACAATACAAACAAGTTTATTTAAATACCTGTTTTGAAACATAAAAAACCGTACAAGTGCGAGTCAAGCTAGCACACCGAGGGTTCCGTACAAATCCAGAAAATTTCACAAAATTAGGAAGTAAGTTTTTAAAATCTCTATACTATAACCATCGACAAAAAACGTTTTTTTTTTACTTATCTCGTCATTAATCGAAAATAACACATTGTTAAAATAATAAAACCTGTTTTAGCATGTGCTAATAAAATTATTTCATATGATACCTTACATGATACGATTTACTCACTTTAAATTTTGAACCCATATTTTGTGAATTTTGAGGCCCTAGTTTTTTGTGATTTAAATAACAATTTACAGTTTTCAGATTTATTCCTATATGTGTACTCTGAGACAATGCTTCACGCCAAATTTCATAGTTCTATGTCAACGGGAAGTACCCAATAGGTTTTGATTCTTGTGAATGTCGAAATATGCAGTTTTTTACGACATAAACGGCTCCAACTTTTTTAAGCGATAACTGAGAAGTTTTTCTTTTACACAACTGCAAGAGACCATAAATATACGTAGGTATACAGTTTATATTTCAAGTCTATATCCTTACGCGTTTCTGAGATAAATAGTCTTGACATACACACAGACGGACAACAAAGTGATCCTATAAGGGTTCCGTTTTTTCCGTTTGAGATACGGAACCCTAAAAACGAGGGTAGAGTAGATACGCTTCACTCTTGATACTTGCTAGGTCTATAGATACTGAGCTGATGTTAAGTAAATATGGCAGCCAATATTATCTATTCAATTAATTGGTTGAAATACTTAATGATTGATTGCACGGCTAGCGCATTAATTGAAATTGAAATGCACATAGTTATTAATATTCGAACTAACTATAACAGAATACGGCTAAAACTCACGTTGTAATTATACGGTCGATCCGCAAGGATTCCGACCAGTTTCGGAGTATTTAGAACTCCATCCTCAGGGAATACGCGCACCCCCGTCGACTTGCCGCTGCAACCTCACCATAAGTCAGAGGTCTTGTCGCTGCAACATCAATAGATCGTTTGTAATATTTCTGTTCAGGGTTGGGAAAGCAGCTTTGGCATGCCTGCAATCCTCCTTCTTGTCCCACATATTTTGTTGTTCTTTTTCAGTATGACGGCGCAGTAGATCACGCACTCCCACCACTGTCTGAGACTGAGACAGGTACGGGCAGCGGGGACTCGCCGCACGCACTTTCTCAATCCCCCTAAGTCGTCTACCTCCACGCCCCCGTACCGCGCAGGCGAGGACTGAGTTAAACGGTCGGATTATAGCTGCTTTGTCCTTCACCTGTTTTCTCGTGTCCTCCTTGTCAAGGTTGTCTGCTATGTTGTTACCCGGTCATAAGCCGTGATTTTTTGTCCAACGTACGATGGTTCTGTGTTTATTCGAAATACTTTGGAGTGCTGCATGGCACTCGGCTTTTACCCTGGACCTTGCTATAGGTCATCTGAGTGCGAAAATTGTAGCAGCACTGTCAACCGTGAACATGATCTCTTCTTTGGAGTTTCCGTTTCCAGGAGATAGGCCTATATTCAACAGTGAACTAATTACTAAAACAATGTATTTTTTTGTAATGCCTTAAATTGGTAGATATAGTTTTTCAGAGTAGAATCTATAACGTGCGAGTCGAATATGAAGTAGCTACGGAGTCAGCTCAGAGCAAATAAAAAATCAAGAGAGAACGTTGTTGAACAGTCAAGTAAGGCCGGTTTTTTATACATGTGTGAGTGCCTCGGTGTTGCGCCGTCATTGTTCGACTGACAAGCCAAGGCGTAGTTTCGATGTACGTGGCTGAGTGTGTAATTGTCTGTACACGTCGAGACGTAGTTTGGTTAGCTTCACTTGTTTGTTCACAACATTCGCTCTTGATTTTTTTATTTGCTCTGAGGGAGTCAGTGCTACGCGCTGTATAAATTTGCTACGGCTACCAATAAGCAGTGCTACGGCGTAGATTTTAACCGGTTTTAAAAAAGAGAATTATACTCGCCTGTATGTATTTTTTATGTAAATTCATCGATATTTTTAACAGTAAAAATATATCTTAATAAAAATATATCGATAATCTTATAATTTTATTCATTTTTAAAATGCATACAAAATATTAAATTTGTACAATCTGGCACATACCAGATTTTACCAGTTTGCTAAATCGTGGTAAACGGCTGAATTAAGTATACGGAACTTTCCATGTACGAGTACGAGAAAATATATTTTAGTTCAGAAAGGTATACTCCTGAGGTTGCGGAAAAATAATTATGTTATTTGCAGTATGTATACAAATGTATGGATACCGCAAAGTCAGTCTTATTTATATTAGAACTTACGCAAACCAAAATATTATTGGGTTTTTACATGACTTGTGCTACTGTTTTATACATTATACACCTGGCTCAACAGTGAAAGTACAAAAGGTAGGGTAAGGGAAAGTCGTACAAATCTATTGAAGTTCAGGTGCTAAGTACGGTTGGACCCTTCTAGGCGTTACAGCCTCCCGTTTTACATAACCGCTAGGTGAAGTAGATTACAGATTATATTTGAGGTTTTGTTTGAACTATTTTAATGTACACATTTTTTTCTTAAATCGAGTAAAAAGAGCAAAAGAGATTTTAGCCAAATAATAAGTAGTTTATGTCTCTGCCCATTATTATTAAATACTACGGGACTAATCGCGCACTAAAATTACGAGATAAATAGGGTAGACACTACCCGTGACCACGGTCGATGCAAATCGGTCGAATCGTCGGGATGATGAGGTATATATTTATCTCGTAATTTTAGAGCGCGATTAGACCCGTAGTATATAATAATAATGTGTTCAAATCGCGAAAGTTTAAAAACAACATATGTTTCTGCATTTCTGTATGAAAAAGAAAAAAATAATCATATCGATTGATTGATTTATAACCTCATGAATAAGACACCAACATTTTCATGAATAAAAATCTCACACGTCCACAAAGCACGTGTCAGATTTTTAATTTTAATAGCTTTATCAAACTATATAATATTTTTTTTGCAAAAATAGCATGACCGACTTCACTCGTGTACAGAATCATTACATAGTATAAAACAAAGTCGCTTTCCGCTGTCTGTCCCCATGTATACTTATATCTTTAAAACTACGCAACGGATTTTGATGCAGTTTTTTTAGTAGATAGAGTAATTTAAGAGGAATGTTTAAATGTAAAATACACCTGTGCGAAGCCGGGGCGCGTCGCTAGATCGCAAATATTACGCACGGATCGATGTAGCCTTTTTCACATTATTGTTGATTTATCAAAAATGGCCGAGCCGATTTCGATAAAATTTAAATGGGACCAATTTCGAAGTATATTCTTTCCAATAAAAGAATAACTATTGAAATCGGACTACTATAAAAAAAGTTATGCGTGGTTATACATAAAAAATATATTTACGCGTCGAATTGTATACCTACTCCGGTGGTTCGTCGGTCAAAAAAAAAATTGGTTGCCTGTAAAGTCGGTATACGGGCGAAAGTTTTACGTGACAACGACTTTGAGTGGTAAAATAATTTTAATGTGAATATTCATTCGTATAGTAGGAAGAAGGATGAAAATGTCTGTCTCTCTCGCTCTTAGGCGGGCTAACCATGACGCGTGCCTCTCACTCGCTCTCATTGTGAGCGCATAACGTGAGCGGAGCGTAACGCAGTTTCTTGAAGTGTCACCCGGCAAACCAATTTATAAGACGTTGTCACGTCAAAAAATTACGTCCTGATGTCATCAACAAATCGTCAAAAATAATACGACTACTGGTAGTAAGATTGGTAGTAACATTGGTAATAAACCGCAAAACATCTTGTACGAGTATCAAAAACGACTAAGAACATTTATGTATGTATTCTTTGCTTTAGGAACAGGATTTCTGTATTTTTTCCTGTTCCTGATTATTATTAAATATTGTGCATAATACTGTTAAGACTGTTGTGAGAAGTAGAAATAAAGGCTATTTTATTTTATTTATTCTTTGCTTTATAGTATTAGTACTGTACTGTGTAGCCTTTTTAATAGTCCACTGCAGGAATTAGGCCTACCCACGAAGGGTGATTGGGCCATATCCGCCATGCTGACCCAGTGCGGGTTGGCGGATTCGCATAAGCCATCGAATTTCTTCTACGGAAGTATGCAGGTTGCCTCACGATGTTTTCCTTCACCGAAAAGCCAGTGGTGTGAAATAGTATTAGTAATATGATGAAATACTCACAAATCATGTACAGTACAATACGTAATACCTAACAAGTGCCAATATGATTTAACTACTTAAACACAGTAGGTACGAATAATAGGTAACAAGCAAACCGTAATGTCGTCTTAACACAGTGGCCCACAAACCCAACACGGCCCAAACTGGGTATTAATTACAAGTAATCACGGCACAATTATCGCGCCAGCTGAGCCGCTACAAAGGCCGCTCCTTTGAGGAATGTTGATCAAGTAATTAGCAAGTTACATAAACGACACGTTGGCGTCAGCCGCTCAAAGGATGGATGTGTTACTTTTTAGAGCTCCGTGCTAGAAAAGAAAAACTAAAACTCGAACAATAGACCAGCCCCCCGACCGCCTAAGCAATAGCAATCGTAATAGCAATCGTTTATGACTTTATTTTAGTCATTTGGCACCGCCTATGTGACGTTAGCCATCAATTGCTTTGCGCGGATTGCGAAAGCAATCGTTGAATGAACAACTTTGATGGCTAACGTCACATAGGCGGTGCCAAATGACTAAAATGAAGTCATAAACGATTGCTATTACGATTGCTATTGCTTAGGCGGTCGGGGGGCAGGACTTCGACCAAAATTTTTACGGTCGAGTAAAGGTTGCTCTGTGTAAAAATGGGTATAAATAATCATGACACAATTATCGCGTCGGGTCAGCCACGACCAAGACCAATTCTTTGACGTAATTAGTAACTAACATTAACGACGACACGCTAGCGTCAGAGGTTCAGAGGATGGATGTGTTACTTTTTAGAGCTCTATGGAGCAATGTAACAATAGACCATGTCGTTCGTGTTCCAAACATTGTCGTGTAAGCTTCCAACGATGGACCATGTTCGAAAATTGTCGACTAAAGATCTGTAAAACAATATAAATAATATTGCTACAATTATCGAGTCAGCTGATCTGCTACAAAGATCGCTCTTTTAAGGAATGTTGAACAATTAATTAAAAGCTTTTTAACTAAACGATAACGTCAGCGGCTCAAAAGATGGGTGTGTTACTTTTTAGAGCTCCGTGTCAGACAAAAAAAATGAATATCAAAGAATAGATGATGTTATATATTTCTAGCTTCCAGAAATTATCGAGTAAAGTTTGTTTTGTTTAAAAAAAATAATCATCATGGCACAATTAACGCATCAGTTGAGCTGCTACAAAGGCATCTTTTTAACTAATGTTGGTCAAGTCATTCAGATCCTAGTGTTACCTGCTACATACTTAGATATGTTTGATATATTCTAAAATATTTCGTTCAGAGACACAATATTTTTGAACTACTGAATCTCATCGGTTTTATTGTAGTTCTAAGTTATATATCTTATAATTTTATTCATTTTTAAAATGCATACAAAATATTAAATTTGTACAATCTGGCACATACCAGATTTTACCAGTTTGCTAAATCGTGGTAAACGGCTGAATTAAGTATACGGAACTTTCCATGTACGAGTTCAACTCACACTTGGCTGGTTTTGCAGACATTCGGTCGTCTTGTGTATCTTTTTGAAGACTACCTATTTGCAAGTGGCACCATGCAAGTAAACCACATAACAAGTATAATTGTTTACCTCAGCATGGTTTTGAGTTGAGACATAGGATGTGTGAGTCGGAAGCTTTCAAGTAGGTAGTGCAGAAATACCTCTGATGGTAATCAAAAGTTATTAACTAAGGTTAGGTATGTTATATTTTTTATTCACGGCTCATCCTTTTTTATCTCAATGCTGGATATAGGCCCCTGTCTTAAAGTGTCATCTGCCTAGATACTGTGCTACTTGTGTCCAGTTACTCAGTCCGGCAAGTCCGGCGATATCGTCGGCCCATCTTGCAGCTGGACGACTACTGCTCCGCTTTCTTTGCGTAAACCACTTGTTTTTTATTACATTACTGTGCTTCAAAAGGTTTACATACATTATTACCAGACATACCATGTCAGATGGATTCCCGAGCTGTCAGATAGATACCGGTTGCTCAGCCCTTCGATCAACGGTATAACTTCACCAAAATCTATTAGTCGATCTGGCAGAAAGTAACAACAAGCCTAGTCCTCTCCACATCTCGTAGAACATTTGTCAGATCTGCCGTTTACTCTGCCTCCTCTACATTTCCCACAGCCATCGTCACCGGAGCGCGAACTCAAGTTGGCGCAATAAATCGCTCGAACAAAGTTCCCATAGAGAGTGACGCCTCGAACTCGGCTAATGGCGCTCGCGATTGAAACCGAGCCCGATGATATATCGCTACATTCATCGTATTCAAAGAGTGTAGACTCTTTGATGAATTAATATAATATCTTAGGGTGTTTCCTCGTGGTCATACTAGTATCTCCACGAGGATATACATGTCCTCGTGGTCATACTCTCGTTTTTGCACACTCTGTGAGAAAGCCCAACTAATGGAAATTTTACTCTATATAGAATCTCTGAGGTCTGTAATTGTGATATCCGGCAAGCGCAGTGTAAGACGTCCACCCATAAGGTGGACCGATGACTTTATTAATGCGCTTCCAACTGGTCATAACAGAGAGTTTTAACCTTTATAACAATGTTGCGTTATATTCGGTAAGACAAGTACAATAATAATTCTTGTTCCTTAAAATAAATGTACAATTCAATATTCATATTAATATTCTAAATTCATTGAAATTAAAATAATAATTAATAAAGTGGTAAAAAATTTAATCATATACCTAATGTCAAAAATGACCAAGGGTGGATGTCGTATGACGAATGGAAGGATGATGATTATGAATGCTACACAACGCTAGCCCAATTGCGGATTGATAGATAGATGAATTATTCTTCACTAGCTGCCCCTTCTGGCTTCACCCGGTTACAGATCAAATTTTGAAATGATCAGAAATTATAGCTATAAACTTTCCCAGAAGAAATATTCTAAAAGATAGTGATAACTGCAAAGCAATCTGCTGTCTAGTTTGGAAGACATAAGCGGATACACAGACAGACACACAAACATAGCGGTTTTGCTTTATACTTTGTAGTAATTGCCAACACCAAGAAAAACACAGCCAAAAACAAATTACTTCATTAAAACCAGCGTGAAGATTCATTATTAAAATTTATATGAACACCGGATACAACTCACGATTATTTGAACGGTCGAGCCGCTATATAGGCCTTGAGTGCGCGGGCGTCCGTTGTCGGGGGCGCGCGTATTCCCTGAAGAAGGAGTACTAACTACTCTGAAACCGGTCGGACGCATAGCGGCTCGACCGTTCAAATAATCGTGAGTTGTATCCGGTGCTCATATAAATTTTAAAAACAAATTAAACATATAACACGTGGCAGCCTTATTGCTAAAAGAGATTGGTGGGTTATGCATACATATTCGAATGATTACCTATATTTTCTCTAATCATCTGTGTGTTTATAAGAATTCTTTGTAACGTCTATTTGAGTGCCTTAAATATGTAGCAGTAGATGGTGACATAACTAAGTTAATGTAAAATATCAATCACTTTGTAGAGTCTCAGCCGATAGCAGCCAACACAATAGGAACACGATGTGAAACTTGTTCTTTGAGCAAGTTAGCGTTCTGTAACGAGCAGAACTCACCCATTCTTGCGAGAAACTTGCTTTGAGATGAAATCTTGAAAATAGAACTTTCACATTTTGAACGCAATTTGAATTCTATTTTGTTGAAATAGTGATAAATTGGTTGAAGTAATATGCAGTTTCTTGTGAAGCTATTGAGTCAATAGTCAACTAGAGGTGTTCCACGTGGAACAACTGTGTATGCGCAACCAGTTGTCATTAGGGACAGTTTTTTTATCCCATTTAATCCTCAAAAATCGGTCGCAGAGACTATATGAAGTGAGAAGAAGAGTGAATTCACAGTGTGGTTTTCAATTAAGATTTTAAATAACCCATTTTAATTTTTAATCCTTCTTTTTCTTATGTGATTCAGTCACAAGACGAGTTGTTAATGCTCTGCATGAAATTAAGCGTTACGCATGCATGCCTTTTCAGGTCTACCGCTATGATTTTTGTACTATGCCAGTGCGAAACCCTAAGTCATTCTGAGTTATGAAGATCTTATTTGTCATAGTACCAAGAAATGTACCCAATGCTCTTCATCCTGATATTCAGTAATCTTACTATGGAAATTAACGTGGTTTTCACACATTTTATACTATATATAACGGGACTGAACTCACGTGTAGGGATAGTCGTAACGACTATAGTTTCGGCGCGTAGCGCTCGCGATGACAGCGGTTGCACCACCGCAACCGCTATCATCGCGAGCGCTACGCGCCGCAGCCCGCAGTACATTGCGAGACGGCTCCGCGTGCTAGCACTCGCCAACTTGAGAAAAGTCGCCGAATGCGACCGAAACTATAATCGTTACGACTATCCCTATACGTGAGTTCAGTCCCGTTATATATAGTATAAAATGTATGCAGTAATCGTTACACACTACTGGCGGTTAAGCAACCGGCTTTTATTTTTTACTAGCAACCCGCCCCGGCTTTGCACAGGTGTATTATAAATATAAACCTTCCTCTTAAATCACTCTATCTATTAAAAAAAAACTCATTAAGAATCTGTTGCGAAGTTATAAAGATATAAGCATACATAGGGACAGAGAGACAGCGGGAAGCGACTTTGTTTTATACTATGTAGTGATACCTCTTTGTGTATTTTTCTTTCTTCTACGTAGTGGCGGATTAACACATGGGCTGTATAGGCTGAAGCCGACATCGGCAGATTTTAGAGGGCGGCAAATTTGAGACCAATTTAGCTCAGGAATGCGACAGAAAACTACTCCTTGTGCTAAATCGTACTAAATTAAATCGTAGAACTGATATATTCTGAAAAATTGTGATTGTGAAAAATAACGAAAAGAGAACACTCGTTTCGTAACTTCATGCAATCATACCAAACTATTGAAAAAAGTTTAGTGTAAAAAACATTTCATCCACCGCGCACCGTCTCGTATTGTAGGACGATAGGGGCGGCAAAATTAACCAACAGGCGGCAAAAGTAATCCGCCACTGTTTCTACAGATAAATACGTCGCAAATTTACGCCATTTGCTCCCGTCTCGAGTGCCTAGAAATGGAAATATCGGCTCACAAATAAAGTGAAAGTGTCAACGTGTCAATACCACCCTTCCACTCAGACAACGTCTTGGTATAAATAAAAAGTATTGTGTACGACATAACATGAGTGGCGTGTTGCGGGGAGCGTGTTTACACTGTGCTTCATGGATTTGTTAAATAAATATTTTAGCAGATTTTTGGAAATTACTGGAAGTGTACATTTATGCTCCTAAAAAGCAATTTTTAAATTATTTAAAAATTAATTTTAAATTATTTACTGGTTTATCAATTTGAAAAAAAAAATTAAGTTAAAAAAATAGTGTTTGTCTTAAGTGTATTTTCGGACATTTCCACTTCATGACTATTGAGTATTGGCTGAGTCTGAAATCGCTTTTTCTGTATTTTGAAAATGTTGGTAAATACCTCCCCCGGTGGTTCGTCGGTCAAAAATAATCCGGTCATCTTTCAGTGCGCTACGTAAACACAATTTTTATCTCTGACACTAGTCACCGCGTAGTAACGCAGTGTGCGAGTCTCAATTTCTAAATGGACCTATGTGAGATACTCGCCGAGTCTAAGATTCGTATGTACCTATCGTAACGATAGATAGGCCGTGTAGCTACAAGCTTTACCTATAAAAAACCTTTTAAATATACTATTACTGTTAGAAAGCCAATAAGTATAAGATCTCTTCACACAATGGATAATCGATGATGGCATCGTAGGAGCACGGCGTAAGGGTGCGTGCACACCTGCCCGCGACATGCCGCCATAAATCGAACGCTCGCGACGTCGCCAGCGTCCAATATACGAGAGTTATAGGCCAGGAAATTAATTCTGTCGACGCAAGTAGGGTTACGGCGGAACCTCGCGAGGTGTACCTGAGTTTGGCTCTTACAGGGACGTTATTTTGAAACTTTTGGAATTTGAGCTTATTATTTGTATGACACGGTGCTTATCGTACAATGAAAATAGCAGCGAGAAATTAGTTTAACATTATCCGAACATTTCAACTGAGTCGCATCGTCACATCAAAACTAGTTTTGTATAAGTATCCTGAAACCAATTAGGACTGGTGACAATATTTTATTTTTGTAAATATTTGATAAAGAAATGATTTTTATTTGTCTCCAATGTTTTTTGAAAACCCGTAATAAAATGTAAAATATGATACTCCAATTGTAAAAAAAAATATTTGTAATGCTCTAATGTTGGCACATGATGCATCTATGTCGAGAATATCGTTGGTTGGGAATCATCCCATAATTCCCTTAGAAAGTGGCGCCGTTTTGCCACTGTTTGACTGTCTCGGTGGTTCAGTGGTTAGTGACCCTAACTTCTGGATCAAAGAGGCGTGGGTTCGATCCCCACCCAGGGCAAATATTTATGTGATAAACATAAGTGTTTGCTCTGTGTCTGGGTGTTATTTAGTTACTATCTATATGTGTACAAGTATGTATTTAAAAATAAGTATATGTAGTATATCAGTATCTGGCAGCCATGTCACAAGCTTTACTTAGTTTGGGGTCAGAGGCCGTGTCTAAGATGTCCCAAAATATTTGTTATTTATTATTATTACTGTTTTTCCCAATAATTTCGCAACCACTGAATAAAAAATGCTCATATTCAAATTTCAAAATTCTATATAGATAAACTACATGTATGCAAAATTTCATGAAAATCGGTTAGGCCGTACTCGAGTTATCGTCTAACAACAAACATACAGACAAATTTACAAACATACATACAAGTGGCAGTTTGTCCCAGTAGACTATGAGACCTCGCTTCGGTCGGTCGCTCGGTCCAACGATTTGTGTCAAAATTAAGTTGAAGTAAAAGAAATAGAAGTCAGTGATTTTTATAGCGCGAAAAGTCACTTTGTTTAAGAATAAAGCTTTTTACTAGCCATTTAAATAGCCCACTGCTAAATCTAGGTCTATTCACGAAGGGTTATTGGGTTATACTCGTATTCACCACATTGCTCCATTGCGTGATGGATTCACATATGTCATAGAATTTCTTCTGCGTCACCATTTTTTGTTAGAAACTTTTGAGGGCTCATCACATCGCCATTCCAAAATTAGGAACAAGGTCGTATCCGAAAATATTACAAACACCGCATTACAAAGTTCAAGTAAGTCCGGACCCAATCGCCAAGACCCGCCAAGTGTCATTGAAAGATAAGCGAACAAATCTGAACTGGGCGGAAAGTTGAATGAATCCTATTAAAAGTTTCATAGCCGCCGACGATTTCCGTCTCTATAGAGGTAGGCTCTATAGAACAGAGGCGATAATTTCGGTAAGGAAGTTAGTGTAAATTGTGGCTTTGCTCACCAATCATACACTAGTGTCGATGTTTGAGCGGACCAATCAATAGATTCTTGACCGTCTCCCGGAAAAGTCGCGTTGGTATATTCCATCTACTTAGTATTAATATCTACTTAATATTTTATTACTAATGTAATTAAGGAGTACCGAGTGGTGAATTTAATAAGGCACCTAGACAAACCGAAAGGTTTTTTTGGTGTTTTTACATGTACATTTATATTGTTAATGTGTGAGTTGCAAATAAAAAAAAAAAAAAATAATAAAATAAAAAAAATAGTATTTTTTCTTACATTTTATATTGATGGTATATTGCTTGTTTCAGCGCAGGGAGGTCCTTGGCTTGATTCTCAATAAGACAGATGATTATTTGTGGGATTCATTTAATTACCTGTTCTGGTAAGGGTGTCGATTGTAGTTTTATGTGTTCTGTGGTACCACTGACACAAGTATAGACAAATATGACACAAATATTCCCTAATTTTAATGTTTACTCCCTAATGTAATGTTTACTCATTGACTTGTAACAAATGGTGTTATGAATAAATGACTATATGACTATATAATATGATAACAGTAGAGTTATTGCATAATATGTTTTTTTTGTTTCTATTGTTTTCAGAATCAGAATCAGAATATCTTAGTTCTTGCTTGGCAAATATGATTATGATCTAGTTTTATAATGGCTAGGTACTTTTATTTTAATCTTCATTCGATTTATATACCAACTATTAAAATAAATTGATGCATCATTGCCAACTCAGAACAAAAACAAATCTGGAAGTGTCCTTAAAAAGATAAAAATAAAGAGATCATATCAGTTTCTAATATCTCATCATCAAAATCTAACCTCTTGTGCAATATACCTACAGATGTTATATCAGGTAATCCAGCATTAGATGGTCACACCAGTGGATGCGACAAACGAAATTGATTTTTCCTATAAGCCGCTTAGATAGCGGAGCTGGCGAAATAATAACTATGTTTGGTCTCGAGTGACGAGCACCTTTCTACGAGACGACTCAGCGAGAACACCACGCGAAGTCTTCTTTGTGAGGATTTTATAAATATATCTATCTAGGTATATAGAGGGATATTTCTAATCAATTAGCATCTTTCTAGGAGTTTATTCTGTACATAAAAACTAATAACTTTTGTTCTACGACTTTCGTCAAAACTAAAAAAAAATCAGCTGTTCCATACATTTTGTCGCGGGTGAACTAAATTTATCTATGGAAAAACATTTTTTTTTTAGTTTTGTCTAAAGTCGAAGAACAAAAGTTGTTAGTTTTTATGTACAGAATAAGCCCCTAGAAGGATGCTAATTGATTAGAAATAACCCTGTATATAAAAATGAATCGTGGTTCTTAGTTTCGCTAAAACTCGAGAACGGCCGAACCGATTTGCCTAATTTTGATCTTGAAATATTTGTGGAGGTTAAGGGAACGTTTAAACAGGGAGAAAATTTATAAAAGTAGCAGGAAAAATATTTAATTTTCCAATACAACATTACCCTTGAGCGCGGTCAGCCTTCGGAAGGCAAACCGCTGGTGAAATTTACAACTGAGCGCTACCATGACACGTTAAACTGTAGGCCCCGCTTGTTTTAACTGTTGAGCCAAGTCGAAGACCTTGGGACGGCTTTAGAGCTCTGACTCTAGGGCCAGTTACCCGGCTACTTAATATAACAAAGTAGACATAATCGTAGATTTGGACGTTTCTTTGTGCTTTTTGTGGTACCTACAAATGCAAGGGCATGCATTCCTGATGGAAATCGTGTTATAAACATGACAGTTTATATTTATTTTTACGCGTTCAAGCCAAGTTCTTGAACTTGACTTGAACGCGTAAAAACAAGATAGATAGAACAAATAGAACTATTTACTAATTCTGTACTCAACTTCTTTGGAAATCGTGAACAACGCTGTCACATCGCTACTAACTTCACTGCCAAAAAAAATTCCCAGATGTCAGCAATAGTAGCAACCCAAGCCAGGAAAACTTTGTTATATACAGATATAGGTACAACAAGAATAGAAACAAGAAACCAAAAAGTTGTGTTAATAACATTAAAATGGTTTTAAATATATCTCAACCTTTGATTATGAAGATCTCAAAATCATCTGCTCCTAAAGCTACTTCATGAAAATGTTCATGGCTTTCGATACTCACTATAATCACACATTTACTTTTCAAACTTGAGGCCCTGTAGAAGACTCGTATACTTCTGGAGCTCGACGTCTGGTGAACCCATCAATTTCGAAAGAAGAATTAGAAGGAATTTGACAGCAAACGTACACACTAAAGAGTTACTTCTGAAACGTGATGTACTCGTAATACAGAGTACCTACACAAATATTTCCAGTGTCCATAATATAAAACTGACAACGTGTGGTGATCACTCGCTCGGATACAGGTACTATTCATACTTATTCTAAGGCAATTAAACCACATACCTGCCACTGGTGCTCATCATCAGATCGTCTCAAGTGTTAGGCATTCTTTGAACGATGACAGACAGACAACCTAATGAAACAATGAGAGATATCATACAATGCTCAGTTGTCAAAACTACACGATCTGCATGGAAATACTTCGGCATGATCTGTAGCAAAGTTGCTTCTGTTCTTCAAAATAATTTGGAATTCGCAATTAGTTTTGCTATAGCGAACCTTTTGCTTCGAGAAGTAGTCCATCTAGTGGCGACACCGTGTAAAAACGTTCGTCAAAGTATAAGTTTAGTCATTGGAAGTATTTTGCTCTACAACAACATTGAAGCAACGCTTTGGGTAATTGGTTTGTTCTTAGGTCCATATATTGTGATGGTAGCATTGCTGGTTTTTCTTGTTATTCCATTGTTGACCATTTACTCCGTTATATTAAGTGTTATAGCCCATTGCCGTACAATTTTTAACGTGTTGCTATTGGTTATATTTATATGGCTATTGTCACAGAAACAAAACATTTATAAGGCGTGCTTGCAGCATCACCCAGTGGTGCATTTCACAAATGATTGAGTGCCACGTCTATTGCATTTTGTTTTTGGGTCTAATCGTATTTAGAAAATTCCGTTGTAGCCTTTCATAATACGAAACGAATTGTTGTGTGTACAATACATTGTTTTGAAAATAATTTTTGAATCTACCCAAAACACGTGTAATTATTATTTTCGAACCGTCCGCGCGTCTCTTTAAACTAATAATAATTGCTCCTGCAGAATTTCACATGTTCATCTTGCAATATGCAGCTACTGACAAAGTCCAGCTGATTGGCATGTTGAAAAGGCAGAGCACAAGACAGCAGTGGGAGGACTGATGACAGATGAGGACAAAAAGTTTTTGAGTGGAGACCATGTACTTGCCAGTACATGGTCTCCACTCAAAAACTTTTTGTATGCATGTAATGCAGCGTAGGAAGTCCACCCACAATGTGGACGGATGACCTCACAGGATTGCGTTGGATGCAATCCGCTACCAAACAAATGGTCTTAGATCCATAACAATTGGATCCATAGGGGAGGCCTGTGTGCAGCAGTGGTCATCTTATGTTTGGTGGATGTATGGATTATGCAAAATATATGTACACAAAAAAACTGATTACTAGTAATTGTGTAACCCTGTATACGCATAAAGGTATACGTGCCAATTTTAGAGTTCGTAATTATAATAGCAATTTAGAGTAGCCCTGTTTATTTTACGGGTTGTTCTCAAAACGACAGATTCTCAAAAAGACAGAAGTACACACGAGCAAAAAAAGGAAAACAAACTTTTATTTACAAATATTTTCATTGATTCACAAATATTTTTTGGCAAAATAATACTTTAAAACCAACTCGTTGCCATTAAACTTACGATGGCGCTTTTAAAATTGGGCTTACTTACTTTAATTACAAGCACAGTTTCACACACTATGGTTTCGCAGTAAAGCGTGCGAGGAACGTGAAACAAGATGCCTTTAAAGCTGTGGTCATTAGGAGGAACGTTTTGCCGCTAGAAAATGATACTGCGCCACTCAGGTCCTTGCGCCTTTGTGAGAGCGCCTTCACTCGTGTAGGGAGACGGGATGCTTCTCTTGTGTCACGTACTTGTCGTTGTTTCTTGACTCTGAAGCAACTACTCCAAGAAAAAGATAACACTTGCAAGGACCTGCAAAAAATAAATAACATTTCTTGTAAAATAGATGAACAATAAAATATAACTTTTAAAATACAAAGTTTTAACTTGTACGTATTACAATCCTATATATTTTTCTATGTGATCTTGTGTGATATTACAAAAAAAAATGAATGTCAGTAAAATATGAACTTACAACCCAGTCAGAATATCTGTGCACCTCACTGGAATGCGGCGCCTCTCCCGCTTCCCCTGTCACCTCTCCGCGCACTCCCCGGTGCGACAGTACGGTTAGCATCTTCGTTGCCGATACACGTCCCGATAATTTTGATATTTTCGCTTTGTTGTTGTTTTGTTATTACAGTTATTTTTGTTATAAAACGTCACGAAGTCAGGTGCACAGATATTGTGACCGGGTTGTACATCATTATCATTATCAGCAGAATTGGTCTTAAGCGGCAGCGTCTATTTGAAATATGTATGTAGGGTAGATATGATGCTAGATTAATAGTGCATGCGAATACACGATTTCAGCGCGCCCCCCTGATCTTCACGCCCTAGACTGCAGCCTAATTAGCCTAAGGGTAAATCAGGTTCTGCCCCCCGACCGCCTAAGCAATAGCAATCGTAATAGCAATCGTTTATGACTTCATTTTAGTCATTTGGCACCGCTTATGTGACGTTAGCCATCAAATTGTTCATTAAACTAAGCTTTGATGGCTAACGTACACGATTGCTATTGCTTAGGCGGTCGGGGGGCTGGTCATATGTCCATCTCATACGTGTACTCACTTGAGAACGGACGCCTACAAGAAATATATAAAAGAAAAATATAAGAGATATATACAACAGTATTTAATAGATAAATACAAATTCCATATTACAATACAATACAATATAACTTTATTGTACACCAGAAAAACAGCTTAAATAACAAAGTATACATTTTCTTAACATTAGGTGGTACAACGGCGGCCTTATCGCCTTGAGCGATTTCTTCCAGGCTACCTTTGGATGGACAGAAAATCAGAGTACAAATATGTGGTTGGTGGTGTATAATAAAAGTAAAATGTGGAAAGAAAAAAAAATATACCTAATATATAATTACTTATAAACTAAAATACAATAATTACATATTAAGTATAATAATATATAACATCTTCAATAAGATAATAACATACATAATACCATACATAATATTTATATACAATAAATATCATGTATAGTTGTTATTTAACATAATGAAAGAAAGTGTTTGAAAACTAGGTTATTGAATATATTACGTCCATGTATTACCTATATACCAAGATACAGCTATCAGGTAAATCCCCGTAAGTGCCCCGATACCGCGACATGACTTGGGCGGGACTCTGGCACTGGTTCTTGGAATATATTGAATGCTAAATCCGCTGACTTGGTATCGGCAGCTATTTTTGGCGCAAATTACCTGTGAATGGTGGGTGTACTGTGTTTTGTTTAGGAAATTTAGTTGGCTGAAGAAGAAACTTACCTAAGCTAAAGTAGATTATGTGTATTCTCCATAACCACTTAAATGCCATACGTTTATAACTCCACCTACGAGCTAAGAATTGAAATCCGTGTGGGAATATTATTTTACCTAAAGTCGCAGATAAACATGCCGTTTCCAAAAAATGTAGTGTTTTGATAGTATTAATTTTTTTTAATGTTCAGATCTGTGGTTGACTGATATTTAACAATTAATAAATTAGCAACGTGTTGCAAACTTAGAGCAACGAATCTTTGCTTGTTTTTTTATTTTTCATTTATTTTGTTTATTATTTTGAAATATTACTCTATTTTATTGAATTAACTTACGCAGTTGTTTGATCACATAATTATATAAATAAATAAATATTTTGCGACATCTTAGACACGGCCTCTGACCCCAAACTAAGCAAATCTTGTGATATGGCTGCCAGAGACTGATATACTACATATTTTTATATACATACTTATATAGATAGTAACTAAATAACACCCAGACACAGAGCAAACACTTATGTTTATCACATAAATATTTGCCCTGGGTGGGGATCGAACCCACGCCTCTTTGATCCAGAAGTTAGGGTCACTAACCACTGAGCCACCGAGGCAGTAATTATATACATTAAAGATGAGTTCAAGATGTAATCGTAAAGTGGTATCAAACCATCGTCGGTTGGAAATGCAAGCCATTGTACTGTCAAAGAAAGATAACTGACCAACAAACATCCAAACAATATAAACATTATCATACAAATTACAACTATCTCTAAGATGCCATTAAGATTCCCAAAGCTCGGCACTTTCTCAACTATTTCTTCGTCAACAAAGGCTCCCCTAAGATGTAACCGGCATTATATCATAATAGCAAGCAGAGGCCAGGGGGCCACGGAAATATCAATCGCTCCAAATTGTGCCCTCCCGAGGGACCTTGAATGCCAAACTCACGACTTGCCTAATGATGCATTACTCTGAATCACTGCTTCCCTATCTATTTATCGCTTTATCAATGTAATTTTAACTTTATTTTTAAGGTATTATAGTTGATCTTGCCAATCTTAGTTGGTGGGTTGAAAAGTATCGAAAGGTTATCGACTGCAGTGCAATGTTTTTGACATCTTCCATGTCAAAATGCCTTAGGTGTTAGGGCCACCAAGATACAGGCTTAGCCTAGTTTGGGGCCCACTGATAATTCACAGACCACGAGTATGTCAATTGAATTACATAATTGATTTGTAGCGGCAATTATTAGCATAATGTAACTAGTTTTTGTTATGCATAAATTTTGAAACTTTTAAATTTGAAACTTTGCTCTGTACTCTAATTTTAAATTTTATTGGAAATAAATAAATATCTTATCTTATCCTTTTGAGGTGCATTGTACTGTACTGTACTGAACCAGCCTTTGAAATAGTCCACTGCCAAATGTAGGCCTATCCAAGAAAGCAAATCGGGCCATATTCACCACGCTGACCTAGTGCAAGTCGGAGGAATCACATACGCCATCAAGTTTCTTCTACGAGCATATAAATGCAGGTTTCCTCACGATGTTTTTCCTTCGCCGAAAAGCCAATGATGTGATAAACCATATATAAATTCCAAAGAACTCATTAGTACTTAGTAATAGTACCTACTCATTAGTAACGGGACCGGGATTCGATCCCACAACCTCACGATTGTAAGGCGGGTGTCACCACTACTCTGCTACAGCTTTTTGAAGTGCATTGCTGTAATGTCAGTATTATTTTACTAGCTCGCTTAAAACTGGATAAACTGGCTTAAAACTTCCAACAAATAACTGTTAACAACTAATAACGTTTTCTAGGATTTACTACTTATTGATAACAAATTGACTTGGAAGCACCATATCTACAATGTTTGTAAAAGGTTGAATAAATTTGCATATGTCTTAAATAAATTGCGAAAAGTCGCAAATGATTCAACATTATTAACTGCATATTATGGACACGCTGCATCGATATTGAGATATGATGTTATGTTTTGGGGTAACTCAACTGACCGCGAGAGGGCGTTTATAGCACAGAAACGGTGCATTCGATCTATGTGTGGGCTAAAAAAGAGAATCTCATGTAAGTCACATTTTATTCGACTATAAGTTTTAACCCTAGCATGTACTCGTATGTATATAAGCGAAATTGCTTTATTCGTAAAATTAAACCCTAACCCCTTCGAAATGTGGCCCGTAGGAAGCAGACATGATGGTAAATTACGCAGCCTAGAATCTAGAAGTACATTTCTAAGCAAGAGTGTGTTTTGTATGGCGCCTATAATTTATAATAAGATACCAAAGGTGATACGAACTAAAAAAGGTAAGAATATTTTCAAGAATATGTTAAATGACTTATTAATAAAGAAAGCTTAACACAGTTGACATATTTTTAACCGACAAGCAATTAAATGACATTAAATAATGATTTAGCTATGTAATTGACATTTTTTAATTTACTTTTTTAACCACGTATAACATATTTTAATTGATTTATTTGATGACAATTAATAGGGTATAATTATATTATAAATGTTTTCATGATTATAACACTTTGGTAAATTTATGTAATTATTCTAGAATAATATTAGTCTAAGTTGTTAGGTCTATTAACCTCTAGAGGTAGAAGCTAGAGTACCTACTTTAGTATATTGTATAACATCTGTATTTTACCAAGTTTCATAGACAAATAAATTCATTCATTCATTCATTCATTCAATAGTATTAAATACTAGCCAGCAGCTGTTTGTTGGCTATAATACCAATGCCAGTGGCAGAAAATTTGACGACTAGGCGTGTAATCAAGAGTTGAGGAATACACTAGATTCAAAATTCTTCCAACCCGTATTATTTAAAATCTGTAGAAGAGGCCTATCTCCATCTGTAGAAGTCTTACAGATGATGGATAGATGGATGGATTATACTTTTCCAAACACACTTATCCTTATACCAAAATCACGACGAAAACTCCTATTACACTTGCTTTCTTTTACTTTGTTAATAAGTATTACTTAATAAACAGTTTTGTGACTTTCCCTCGTGTCGGTTAAACTAATAAACCTTGTGAACTATGTAATCCGTCGGTTAATCCATGGTTAAGCCGGGGCCGACACGCAGCCTTGTTTAACCACTGTTTAGTAATTTAGCGTAGGTAAATGGACCGTAAATATAACTAGGCCGATAAAGTAAACGTTTTACTGGACTAGTACAACTAGTACACTAAAACGTTTTATTTTATTATCGCATTATAAATATAAAACGTGAGATTGCAGGCCATGAATATGATTGAGAGATTGTATTAAAGTTGTGGTTGTAAAGAGCACATAATGTACCTTAGAATGTGCCACAGTTGACGACTTCTATTTATACTTCTTTTGCGAAATGATACGTTTATTTGGACATAAAATAACAATGTTCAGGGTAATAGTTGACCCAAAGGCTCCTAAACTAGTTAAAAACTGTATTTTAGGAGCCGATGGCTTCTCCTTAAAATATATACAATACATTTGTTAATATTATGCCATTAATCGATCAAAGTAAAGAATTGACTACTTGATACATATTTTTACAATTTTAACTTATTTAAAATAACGAACACTTTAAACAACCTATTCAACGTGGTGTGTGTGTGTGTGTGTGTGTGTGTGTGTGTGTGTGTGTGTGTGTGTGTGTGTGTGTGTGTGTGTGTGTGTGTGTGTGTGTGTGTGTGTGTGCGTGTGTGTGTGTGTGCGCGCGCGCGCGTGCGTGTGTGTGTGTGTGTGCGCGCGCGCGCGTGCGTGTGTGTGTGTGTGTGCGCGCGCGCGCGTGCGTGTGTGTGTGTGTGTGTGCGCGCGCGCGTGCGTGTGTGTGTGTGTGTGTGTGTGTGTGTGCGTCTGCGTTAAATTGTTGCGACTTAAATTAGTGTTTGCGTATATTGGGATGGCTTGCTGATTTAGCACAAAAGTAATAGGTAACATATAAATAATATAACATATAGATAACATTGAAATCACAGAAATCTTAAAACTTGTCCAAATCCTGAGAAGTCTCTTACAATCCTAGGTACTCCTAGTCCTAGAGGCAGTCCCGAGGTAATGAGGCAATCAGATTCTTTAACTATATTATACAGGGTTATTTCTGATCAATTAGCACCCTTTTAGGAGCTTATTCTGTAAATCAAAACTAACAACTTTTGTCCAACGACTATGGTCAAACCTCGAAAAAAAAAGTTGTTGTTCCATAGAAAAATATCGTTCGCCCTCGACAAAATGTATGGAATAGCTGATTTTTTTTACGTAATTTGCCACGTATTTTGTTGATTTCCTAAATTTTTGAACTGAGCTTAAGAATATATATGCGAGATATCAGGACAGAAATAAAAATATATACTTACCCCTAAATCCATAACATCCTCCAACGCCGGCATGGTACCACTTTCGACATAGTTCCCAGCAGGAAGTCATGTATGAAAACTTTGGAAGCCATTTCGTGAATTTGTAAACGGTCAAGCGCCCAGAATTCGCCAGGAATCCCTTTCAGCAACATTCCGGCAAAGGGCTAAGCGCCAAACATCATCAAAGGGCTGACAATTTGTCGTCCTTTGATTGGGCACGTCTCTGCACGCACCTGCGGCACCCTTAGCTAAGTGCCAGCCCCAAACAAAGACACTTTAGGGTGCAAAGTATGAACTATGAGAGCTTAAAAAAATTATTTAACTTGCGTTTTATTTGTTTTCATTTTGTGAAATTTCAGTAATAAGCGGTACTGAGTAATTGACTGAGCGCGTATAACGTTACTGCATCCATTTGAAAAAAAAAAAAACATTTGTTCGGAAATGTCTCGTGGTACAATTAGTATTTTAGTCAATCGTGATCAAACTTAGTTATGTTTTGTTGAGGGCGACGTTGGTACACTTAACTTAAAAATCATTACATTGATCTGAGACATATACACCCACAAAAAGAAAGAAATACTAAAACCGCATTGTATTCAAACTGACTTTTGTAATATTTGGGACATCTTACATCTACCACAAACCAAGCACAGCTTGTGATTTGACTGCGAGACTGATACAGACTTAAATATTTTTAGCTACATACTAATATAAATTATAAAACTCAGACTCAAAGAAAACACCTAATCGCACACCTAGATCTAAAGGGAGTTAACTCAAAAAAACACTTTTTTCAGTACAGGCGAAAAACTGATTTCTCTGTTCCTTTGCACTGCAGGAGCGTTCTATATAGAATTATGCTGTTTACACCCAATTAGACCAAATATTTTGTGATAATTTTGCGTTTACATCGTGTATTGGGGCTAAAAATTGGAGTTTTTGAGTTATTTCTCTATTGCATTAACAATGTATGTATTTTTATTCTATTATTTTGAGTTGAACCTATGTTGGTGAATTTCGTTTATAGTTATCTCTCTTTTAAAGATACATCTTACATTTGAAATGCTATAGGATTTCGTAATAATTTTGATTAGTTCCATTAATACAGTGATATGTGACCAACACAGGGGTGTATTGGATGGTGAAATACCAAGAAAACGTCTGTAATACAAAAATTAATCAATATTATTTATTCATAATAGTATCAAAATAACTAATGATAGTATTTTATGATAATTGCTATCACTAAATATGTATTAACCAGCATACATACTCTTTTCTTATAAATAAGCATGTATAAGAAAAGAGTATGTATGCAAAAAAAGAATATCGAAATTTCTATTCCATATTATTAAAAATAGACATCAAAAATTGGACTATCAAGATTTAAAACGCCATTATTACAAAAATATACTTATTTTAATCTAAATTTATTTATATAATTTAAAACAAAAGTTAACCAAGTTTTAATTTTCAAAGCTTGCTAAGAAACATCAAAACTTATGAATGTAATATTATATAGATTCTAATAAAAGCACACTGAGATCATCTTATCAAATTGCAATTATATTATTCACTATTATAAAGGCAAAATATATACTTTGCCTTTAAAAATATTTAAAATAAAATAAAACATTGTTTTTTTTACCTTTTTAGTGGTACACTACCGTAAAAAAGAAAAACCCAATAGCAATAAAACAATTTTGACAATAAAGTATAATAGGTCTTTAGATAGTAACGATTTTTAAATTCAAGAAGATATTTTCAAAGCTCACTAGGATTTATCTCTAACTTATTAATATTTAATAATATAGATACTATTAAAGGCACACTGAGATCATTGTATTAAATCACAATTTGCGGCATTCGCCTTCCTCTGTGCCGGTTTCCGTACTCTCTTCCTGCTTATTTTTTCAATATCTGAATTTCGAATAACAGTTTCAGACACCATAGCATTTTGTGGGTTTGCTCGCTCAATTTCATCATCAGTGTTTGTCGAACTACTAGATTCCGACGAACTGGACCTGCTGCTGCTGGCACTAGACGAAGTTCACGGTAAAGATATGATCTTAGGTGGGATCTTACTTTTTTAGTCAGCTGGAAATTGGGATCCTCATCGGAGTTGTCGATATCACTTTCATTGCTCCGGATTGGTGAAATGTAATAGTTTGGTCACGGTAAAAAAGATACCATTACCGTGGTTTGGTGCTTCCGAATTTTATTGTTTTGATGTGCTGGGCATTGACGTATCAATCACTGATAAGACGGATCGTGATTCCTTAGAAGAGACTTCATCACTTGATAGTATTTTAAAGTAATCTTCCTTGGTAACATGTTGCGTAAAACAAGGAGTAAAAGTAATGTTTTCTTTATCCTTGTTTTTCACTATATTTACCAAAAAGCGTCCATGTTTCATAATTTGCCTGATATAGAATTATTAATTTTATGTAAATTAGCAATTTATACCTAAGTGCGAGTAAGCCAAATCAATTAAAAAGCCATTAACGTAGCATTTTCGATGTCATTGGCGATCTTGACAAAAATTACTTAGCGGAATCCATCTATAGAGAGTTAACTCAAAAATTTAGCAGATGAAAAGGGTTTTTTTAAATTATTAAAGTAAAAATAGTTATATTCAGACTATTATAATTGCCACTTGGATATAAATTCAATTTCATTAGATATTCATAGACATATTCGACTTTGAATTATGAGTCAACAAAACAGAGCTAACTACAAATTATAAAAAAAATACCAATAATACGGCAACAACTCAAAATAAAACAAAATAAAGAACTAACTCTGCCAGCTACATGGGTTTAACTCAAAATGCTACATTAATTTACTCAGCACTAACTATCTATAAGGCGACAACTCAAAATAATACTGCTTAAAACTTAAACAATAGAGCTAAAACTCAAAATAACTTACGTTTTGTTCACGACGAGCACGTGCTCTTCGCTTGCGACTCAAGATGTCGCCGTTTTGGTGAGAGGGGAGCGGGGCTCGCTCATTCAAAAAAAGGGATACTTAGCGTCATCTAGTAGCGATGGGTGGGATTTATTTTAAATCTGTTTTATTGGTCGGTAGGTTTACGCATAAGATATTCAATGGTGTGCATAACTCAAAAACGTAGATTTTTGAGTTAACTCCCTTTAGATCTAGGTGTGCGCTATGATCATCACAAAAATGCTTGCCCTGGATAGGAATCGTTCCCACGCTCCTTTGTCCCAAGAGTCAGGGTAACTAAACACTGACCCACCGCACCGAGGCAATCAGACCTAATAAAGTTGAAACTTTTTTGTATGAGACTCGCGGACTATACCGATCTGCTCATCTCCATAGTCTCCGCACCATATCAATTTGATAAGAGTCTGGATATTACCTAAAATTATCATATTTCACACCTTTGTATTTGGTTAGGATCTTTGTTATCCTTCCCAAAACCGACTGTATTTAATATTTCTACACGTTAGTGATCAGTAAGCAATACTTATATTAAGAAGACCGTTGTCGCTTGTCTCTTATGACTCGGACACAGTCGCCAGGTGCACACGATTGTCGTCTGCGGCACTTCAATGTCTGATGCAGGAATCGAGATGTGAGCTTTCAGCCAGGAGTGACAGGCATGCGGGCCTAATCGAGTGGCGGTGAAACTTTTGTAGCGTACGGGGGAAATATGTAAAATATTCAACCAGGTGGCTTTATGTAAAAGTATGATATGAGTATTTGATGTACAGTAACCCCTTGTTTTGATCCCAACTCTCATAGGTCGAGCCGCACACCCGGCCTATACCTACGACCTTACTTAGGTACTTTATTTTATCGCGAATATGTCCGCGTTCTACGATCTACAAATTCGTTCAAACTTCGATTTGTAGCTTTTGACTTTTTGCTCATAACTTTAAACAAAATAACATATATTTCATAAGTTTACTCTGAATTTTACTTACCATGCAGTGCTATTTATGTGATTTTTTAGAGGAAGTCAAAACTAACTACATGAAAATGATCAACTGAAAAATAATTAAAAATTTACCGCCACACCATAAAATATTTAAAAACGCTTTAAACACAGTTTAACCGTGCAATTTGTTCTGTTAAACTTTACAAATCTCACTAAAGAGTGCGTAAAACTTTTGTGGTAAGACGGTTAGTTTCATCAGCATAAATTATTATCACCGGTAAGATTTTAGCAACCAAAGGGCCTACCTTTATAAAGACATTTAGTTCGTTTACCTTCAAAGATGAGTGAAAATTTGACGCTTTAAATCTACTCCTAGCTTTCCGCTGAGTTAATTACAGGCACAAATATAGAGGAATAGAAAGTAAACCGACAAACTTATACGTCTTATCACGCATCGCGACCACAGCAAGGGAAGGAAGTGTTTAGAAATATAATTAAACTCAAGGGCTGTTATCCGATCAGATAATTTTCCCCTTCGGTGGCAAAGAAAATCTTCTTTAGAGCTCGCCTCACCTTGTTGAGCTTGTCACGGGGCCGCGGATGTCTATAGGAAATGATATTATGCGAAATGGTTCGCAGTGAAACTAGTACGGTCAGCTTTTACTGCCAGCAAATAAATATTTTTAACCAACCTTCAAAAGGGAAGATTGTGAACCGATTAAAAAAACTTTTGTAGTTCGAAAAAAAAAGGTTTTCCCAAAGTGGTCACATTTAAATTTTATCAAAATCTACGTGTCTGAACAATCTACAATAATGTGAAAATTACTACACGGATGACGCATTGATTCGTGCGAACTATCCGAATTCGAAAGTTGGTTATGCTATTTTTAAATAATAATTATGTACCAGTGTAGATTTTCTCGAGACTCGACGTTAAAACGAGGAGATAACAAAGTTAATATCATTGTCGTCAAACAATTTTCCTTCTTTCAGGTTTCTCTTTTCCTCTAATGTATGGACAAACGTTTAACAAAAGTCTAATCGAAGTTAAAAGTAATTGAACTAGTCAAATAAAAGTAAGATTAGAACGGGTAAAATCACCATACCAAATGAACTGCTGTTAAAACTGCAAATGACACAGCCATATCACAATTATCAAAACGTTATTAAATATTTATGGTCAAGTAATTTTTGTTATTTTTTAGATTTATTTAATTTTCTTTCATCTATTCAATTATCTATTTTGTTATCTGACTGCCAGTTGCTGACCAACACCATACAATAACCTGACTTAACAGCTGACTGTTTCAATCACAGCCAAATGGAAGTGTTGGATGAACGGCGAGTGGATCGAGCTCTTGGGCTGATGAGTTTTTAGGAGTTTCGCCGTGAAGCCGTATGAGTAAGTGTGTAAGGGTTCTAATACGAACTTTTTTGAAAGGACTATTTTGCTGAAGTAAATTTTAGCTATTTTGTTTTTACAAATCTTTAGTAGGTCTCTTCTTGATCGTTGCGCTCTTGACAGAGCGGTCGTGGTCATCAAGTAGTATTATTATTAGTAGGGGCAGATGTAATACGCCTCACGATGTCTCGCCATCTCTCTCTATGGGACGTCAATCGGGTACACTCATGCACGGACCCACCCACAGCAGACTTGATCTGATCGGTCCATCTCATGGTCATCGACCTTCCGCGTGGTCTTGTGCCCTCAACTTTAGTAGGTACCTAATGTTTTATGAGTATTTTTGGAAATTATTGAGATTTTTTAAATATTGGCTTTTCAACGGAAAAAAAACATGGCGAAGAAACGTGAATATGTCTTTAAAATAGCAATTATAAATTTAACAATCTGCAACTGGGATAGCGAGGTGGACATGTCTCAATCTTACTCCATCTAGACAGCAGGCTCATGCTGGAAGCAAGCCGCTTTCAAGTGGTGTTTAGGAGATCTATTGGGGAGGCTTATATTCAGCAGTAGATGTCATATGGCTGAAACAACAAATGACTATGCTTCAATTGCCTGTAGAGGGTAGACTACTTCAAGCTAGGTATTTATAGGTTGGGTTCAAAATTAGATTTAGTCTAATATAACAATGACATATTCATAATAGAGCGTTCTGTGATGAAGCACTAATCTGTTTTGCTGACGGCAATCTCTTCCAAGCAAACAATAAAAACGAAGTATAAAAAGCGCAATAGCACACCCTCCTCTTTAAGTATCTATTATATAAATCCGGGTATGTAACGAATCGCCAATAATATTTCATCTGCCACAAATCATGCACCCATTCGCATTCCGTGTCTGCGCGCTGAACATTCCTCGACGGTTTTACGAGCGGGATTGAATATCCATCGCCTGCACCGCTTAGTGAAAGCAGAAGCACTTAGGGAACGAGGAAAACAACTACATGATGGCTCGAGCCTGCCAAAAAGCACGCTTGTAAGGACTGGAAAGGACTGGAAGGCACAAAACATTTGAAACATTTACTTATTTTACGAACACATGATATAAACCTCGATTCGATAGCTAGAAGAAAAATATTCGTTTCATTAATAGAAATATTCATTATTTACACAGAGATAATATAATGAACAAATTTTTCCACATGTAGTTACAGTGTTAACACAATACAGGCTCATTTTTATCTCGGATATGTTTGCAGTGATTGAAGGATGTGAATGAATAGTGGCCGTGGTGGTCTAGTGGTAGTGACACCCGCTTTGCAACCGTGAGGTTGTGGGTTCAAACACGGTCAATGAGTTCTTTAGAATTCATGTACGGAATTTAACACTACTGGCTTTTCGGATATGTCAGTAGAAGGAATTCGATAGCGTATGTGAATCCACCAACCCGCACTAGGCCAGCGTGGTGAATATGGCCCAATCACCCTTAGTGGGTAGGTATACATCCTGGAGTGGACAATTAAAAGGTTGATACAGTAGTACAGTACGTATGACGCTATGGGATATAGAGGTAGCCTGGCAACGCCTAGGCATAATAATATTCCACTCTCTCAAACGCCGTTGAAAAGATGAACCGTCAGGCGTTTAGCAGTAACAAAACATCTTGCTTTGTATAATTTAAAATGTAATAGACTCAAATTGTGATTCTAATCACTTTAAACGTGATTAACACTATAAACATAGTGTACTAAATCAAAAAATTCATAGAAACACCTTAGTATAATAGCTGGAACATACTTACAGTAAGGCGTTCATGAAATAACTTCTTGCCAATTCTATTGAGTTTATTTGATTAACACGAAGCGCTCAGTGCAGCTCAAGCCTAGATCCCGGACTAAAGGATGGTGCATGGTGGAACAGACCAATAAATCAGGTCACTTCGGACATTCAATCTGGAACCAGTGACGCTGCCAGCACGACGTCGCTTGGAAAACAAAAGATTGGTGAGCAGCGTGCTGCGCGTTGCTAGTTTGGAATTCAATGGTTGAATATGTGTTTGACTTTTGTCGTTGTTCGTCGGTTGCCGCGAAGCAAGCTGTAGATTAAATGTTAAATTTGTTGGTGGTATAATTTAAATAAGATGACGTTAGTAAGCGTGTGCTGCGCGTTACCATTTTGGAATTCAATAGTTCAATATATGTTCGATTATTGTCGTCTTTCGTCGGCTGGCGCGAATTATGTGTTAGATTTGTTAGTGGTATCATGCAAAAGAAGAATACCTATGCCCAAAAGTGAGCTATCAAAAACGGATGATGATGATCATCACCATTACTAAATCACAAGCAATCCAATACTGATTGCTATAGGCCTTGGAATACAAGGATTCTAAATATAGAATCCCGCAATAATCCTGAAAGCTACAAAAAAACGCCTTACACCATACTTTGTAAGTAGGTACATTTCAGAACTTACATCTGTTTTTAAATCATCGTATATATCGTATACACTTGCTTGCTTGACTTACTCCGTGTTTGTAAGCTGCAATACATACTCTTATTGATAATCTATAAACAAAAACCACCATGAAAAACCCCCAAAGAACAAAATATACAGATATATCTCACATCTAGTATAAAAAGTCGTAATAACCTTCATACCTTTTTTAAAAAGCCAAGAATTTTTATTTGACGAAAATATTAATATGACGCGTTAATACCTTCACCAAATACTTCACCATTGAGACAAACCTCAAACAAAGTCCGAGGGTGGCTCAGACTGCGACTTAAGACTTGTTGCGGTCTCCCGCTATTACATATCACCCTAAATTACAACATTATGCGCACAGAAAAACGTGCTCTACCAACTGAAAAACAAAGCTGATTTTAGGATGAAAAGTTGTCCTTTTGTTGCCAATGTGAAATATGATAATTCCAGACTGATGATGGTATTCATAGTTCGCAGGGTAACGAAAGAAAGAAGCCTTAGCAACGGAGGGGAAAAATTAGTGTGCATTTCAAGGGACGTATATACGTTTTGCTACTGTTACGGAAGCATTCGAGTGCCGTTTCCCGGATTACAAAAGATTTCCGTTTGTGATTTGTCATGACAAGAGGTTTAGGCCTTATGACTTTTGCAGACGATTGTGAAGGAAGTTTTACTTTGAGTTGGTAACTATTATGTAAGCTTAACACACATGCCTCGTCGTAACCGTTTGGATATACCATTTTTTTTTTATTTCGAATAGGTTTCCATTTATAGTTGACAACAGTTGAAGCTTTTAATAAAAGTAATATATGTGAGTGTTATACTCGTATAAGATCATACAATTTTAATAATAACGCGTTTTTATGCTATTTAAAGCATAATAAATAAGATATACCTTCATCAAACCACGCAAGCTTTCATACTAAAATGAATGGTTGAAAATAGTCTGAGATAGGTTAGTTGATACTATGATGTTCTCAGCACTCCAAGTCTCTCAGTTTAAATTATGTTAGAAATGGCAATTTCAGTGATGCTTTGTCATAATGTCAGCTTCAGATAACGGTAACAAACTAGATGGGGGCATGTTTAGCCGTGTAAGTTCGTTTGCTGATTTTTAATCTTTTTTTGAAAAACTAGACATTTTTATGACTAATTCACATTTGCACAGCACTATCACACTAAACAGCTGTGAGGTCAATAACACGACCTTGCCCATCAAAATCAGACCACACCTCCTTGTTGTGACATGTTTGTTTACGTGCAAAAGATTTTTCTAGTCAGTCATATTTAATTTTTTTTTTAAAAGTGAATGTTGTTATTTTGTCTCGGAATTTCGAATACAGCATCTATATAAGGAATAGTATCAACCCACTTTTTATGTATACAGCCTTTCCGTTACACGTTGCATAGATAGTAACTAAATAATACCCAGACACAGAGCAAACACCTATTCAAATTGTATTATAATTATTTTTCACCTATTATGTTCATCACACAAAATGTTTGCCCTAGGTGGGGATCGAACCCACGCCTCTTTGATCCAGAAGTCAGGTTCACTAACCACTGAGCCACCGAAGCAGTCAAAATATTTCTTGTATAAAAAAAAAATGATTTTATTTTTTTTAAATAATTGATAAATACCATTTCGTCGCTCTATTTTCTTTCCAAGTTCATCTCATAAAATAATTATATTAAAACGTTAAGTTCTATTAATATCTCCGTATTAGAAAAACACCCCTTCTCTTTAGTATTTGAGCCACCTATGTACTTACATAGCCTGATTAACTTTGAAAGAAATACGATCCGATTATGACACAGGAGCTGCTCAGGGAATCCTTAGGAACGGAGTTCAAGAGTTGGTTCTAAAGAGCGTTAACTTGCTGATTTTACAATACTTATAGGTATATTGAAGGAATAAGGAAAGGGTACGATAGTTACTAGTCTACTAAGAGTCTTAGTGATAAAGGAATTCAAGGTGAGAGGGAAACTTCGTTTTTAAGCCCTTAATTTAACGTTGTCAGAAATCATTTTGCTTAAAAATTGGTACCTTCAAGCATTTACTCGCTACTGACATAATAAAATAAGTATAAAAATATCAATACACGTAGGTACCTAAAAATTTGTTTGATTAAATCAACAATAACTTAAGTTGAGACCATTAATTAAAAAGTAGAATTTTAGGAAACGCGAACAAACTTATTACTATGTGAAAAACAGTTTTTAACGAGAATTTTCAATTTATTAGCTATTATAGTTAGTTAAGATGGCGCCTCTATAATTGGGCTTTTTGTACGACTGTTCGTATTCACACCAGAATAGTAATAGTAGTAATAGTCTAATTAGACTATTTCTGTTTCACTTTAGACATTCGATAGAGAAAAATCTTTTTACGTTGCTATTAAAATTACGATAGCACCTCTAAAATTGGGCTTAAATTATTTATTGGTACCTGTACAGTTACATTCATAACTACTTATATAGTTATAATGTATCTACGTTTTATATTTAATCTCTAATCGAGCATTTCAATATCAGTTCTTTTACATTTCGTATATTACATAAAAAATAAATTGCGTAACTCAAGTCAGAGTATTGCTCCATCTCTACCCTTAACCCCAGTAAGGCGGTAATTGAATTACAACTCCTTCCTCGGGAAAATAGTACAAAACTCCACTAAAACGGCTTCATAAGTTATTGAGCCGCAATATGAGCTTAAATGTAGAAATCACATGGTTGGCAGAGGTTTTTTGGTTGCAGTAAGAATTATTTTAGTTATGACTACAAATATTAGTAGGTAATTTAAAATAAAATAGGTAAGTATAGCTCCATCCTTCTTTCTTTCGCTTCAAATAATCTTACACACGGCTCTTAACAAAGCAACGCTCTTATCAGTGCAGCAACTTCTATGTCTCCCGGTTTTTGATAGTGATTTTATATCTATGTATGACATCGTTATAAGACGTCAACTGCTGGACATAGGCTTCTATAGATTTACAAGAAGCCCGGTTGGATGTTGGACCACTTTCACTTGAATATGCAGTGCCCGGCAGGGTCCTTACTGAATTGTGAACCTAAACTCTGTTATTAACATCTTGTACTGTATGAAAGCATGAATAAATTAAATTGGTTGCATTCAGTGCGTTTCTGCTGTCTCAATTATTTCGTCAGTGTAATTAGCCGATGGAAGTCCTACACGTATGCTGCGCTTGCGAGCTTGCATGTTGCTGTATGACATGACATTGTAGAGAAAAAGAGGACAAAAAACGGCATGATGAATATGAAAGCAGGCGTAGTTAGAAAAAATCAAGCGAAGCATGTCTGAAGATAGTCAACTTTTTTCAGTAATTTGACCAATTTCATAGTTCGTGACACATCACCGATCTCGTTGCCGTGTTGTAAGTACGATACTAAACTGCGTCAATATTTACGTCATTACATACGATAATTATTTTTCGCAAGAAATGGAAACATCGCCTTCCACCTTGTACACAATTCGAGTAGTTTGCATGAATCGATGCGACATATATGTATGTTGTTGATGTATCAAAAATGGCTCATCCGATTTCGTTAAAATTAAAATGGGACCACCTCGAGAGTATACCCTTTCGAAATAAAAAAAAGTTTTTTTTAAATCGGAGCACAATTGGCGAAAATATAGATGACCATACACAACAAAAATACAAACAGACGAAGATAGTACCTCTTTCTTTTTTGGAAGTTGGTAAAAAACAGAAACTCACCAGGCGGGTCCTACAAAGTACTAAGCTACGAAAACTATATATTTTATATCTTTGCATGATTTTTCTACGAGTTTGTACCAATAAACTTATTACATTTCAATAGGATTGCCCAAAGCTTTAACTTTTATGGCTGAACTCCAATTTCAGATGAATAAAGTAAAGCTGGCGGTTTGTACCACATACAAATTATATTTAATACGATAATAAAATGTATTATTTCGTCGTATATTGAATCAGTATATAGAAGATAATATTCTCATTATTCCGAGTGAGTCACAACAGTGAGTCATGCCTTCAAAGTGCTACGGATAAGCAACGGCCTTGCTACGAGATATCACTCTCGTAGCACTCGATGACGTCATGGTATCGTGACGTCACAAATTCTTCAGTCCTGTATACTCTGAACATGCCATAAACAAGAGTACCACCTGTTGTTTGTTTGTATAATTATGACCTTTGTAGCAAAAGGGAACCCACATTCAAAGTGTGTTTTCAAAACTGTGGTTAAAATCATATGTGTGCGAAACAGGTAAAACAATTGACTATCTTTTGCTAAAGTGGCCCTACTTTACCGAACGCAAGATATTGTAATCTGACATCAAATAAGGGATGGTCAAACGCTAGTATTCAAATAAAATTAAACCCAATCAAGAGCATAAAAATACAAACTGATTCATCAATAAGCGACAATCAAGTAGACATGTCAGCTACGCCTAAAATGTTTAACTGTAACAACCAACGTTAATAAAAAAAAACCTAATATCGATGGGTAAAACATTGCGTAATACAGTATTGCGCTTTGTTATTCTGTTTAATTTCATGTTGTCTTTAAAATGCCACTGAAAATATTGAATACGTACTATATAATACACGAACAATCTTATTTACACAGCAGAAAAACGCTGGGTGTGAACCGTTTTCAACAGATCTGATTGAAAATGTTTTCGGTTTTTGACCGACGAACCACCGGAGGAGGTATACAATTCGACGCGTATATATTTTTTATGTATAATCACGCATAACTTTTATCTTAGTGGTCCGATTTCAATAATTCTTTTTTTATTGGAAAGAATATACTTTGGAATTGGTTCCATTTAAATTTCATCGAAATTGGCTGAGCCAAAATATATTGATTTTTGATAAATCAACAATAATGTGAAAAATTCTCCATCGATCAGTGCGAAATATTCGCGAATTCTGTAAACGAGTGAACTACTAGTGAGTTGACCGACGTCAAGCTAATTTTTGCAAAAAATAATCTTGTCCAACAGTAGGGTTGATCTGATGATTACAATAACGTATAATCATCATATCAAATAATTATTACTGAATACTAAGTAATTGAAAGTTCGTACTATAAACAATTAGTTATTCGTTCTACATTGTTTCACATTTGAGACAGATTCTATCACTACGATCTCGTCCCCAGGGAGCTTTATTTGCCGGTCACGCCACGTCAATTAAACATTTCTACAGATTTATATATTTACAGTCGAGTTGCGTTATTATTATGCTAATTTTCCTGTTATTTACTGTTTTCAAAGAGTTCTGTATTGGCTATAAAATTGTTTGAATATACGAGTACAATGGTTTATTACCCTTTGATATACCTATTTTATTTTTAAACTGAGAGACGAAACAACTCGATATACTTTTAGGAAAATAATAGTTACAATAACTTAGTGCAACATAGGTAATAGCTACGCTAACTGTTGTTTGGTTCAACGTGTAAGCAATTAAATTTAGCAAGGTAATGCTGTCAGCATGCTGGGCACGCTGTGAACTGGCATATTATTGAGCTTGAGCATTTGGATTTCCAGATATTTTCTTTTGTGTTTTGTTGTAGTTAAAGAACGCGTGCCCTTTTTCACAAATAATAATAAGCTAATTCTTTTAAATAAATTGGGAGAAGTTTATAACTTTGATTTGATTTTTTTGATATTTTGCTACAATTGCACATGTTCATCGGTAAAATTAATCATGGTGAAAATCCCATAAACACTTTTCTTTATCTCAATTTAATTACAGGGAATCGAGCTGTTTCACATAATTATAGCATTTTTATTTAGACGTAGGTATCTCATAATATTCTTTTTCGAAATACTCGTAGCTGTTACAGAATCAGGTTTTTTTTTCTGACAGAGTAGGTAGGTAAGCGTTTATAATATATATAAATAAATAATATATATATATATATATATATATATAATATGAGAGTTTTCTAGTCTTTACAAATTTCTTTGGCTAAATAAAACAAGTACTATTGAAGCCCTCAAATGAGTACAGCTGTTTCTCACCATCCAATATCCGTTCCCTAAACTAATTCTTCACTAAAAGATCCGTCGCAGATGTTAAAGAATCTATCAATTTCTTTTCATTTAATTTGAATATACCTACAATAGGGGTTGTCAAAGGACATAATTACGGTTGTACGACCCGGGGAAGCTGTGACGTCATCTGTGTGGTTATTTCACGCTGTCTCTGGCCACATGGACTGGGGGAGCATAATCGGATTTATATTTATCTGGGAGGTGTATCTGTATCAATGTATACCTAATGTAAGAGTATTTTACGAGCAATCATTACATATACTTACTTAAAAATCAATATGCTGAACTCAAGCCTACTGCCAGGTTGCAAAGTACCCAGTACGCTAGCAGCATTACCACTAAAACAAAAAAACATGACAAGTCGATAATTACCACCTTGAAAGAAGTGTGAAGAAGAATTTTGTGTTTAGGTACGTTATAGGCCAAATTCATTTTTCCATACTTTGAAATAATTTGTTTTTGTTTGGTAAGAATTAGTCTTTTTAAATAATTATGATGTTCCAAGTTCAGAACAGAGATATAGATACGAAGACACGAAGTACATAATCATGTAATCAAATCTAAAGTATATTGACTTTACCTAAAACTCAACTTCTTCTAACTAAAAAATTATAATCAAAAAAGTTTTTGCTATTTCTATTTATAGGTATTTTAATTGTTAACAAACTATGTAGTGATAATACTGCAGAATAATCCTATAATCTCTATAAGAAGCTACAATTTTCAAAGAGCTTTCAGATTTGGTTTCTTCTTAACTCTCGTCGAACTATATTCATCTTTTTAGAAAAATGGAGAATAGATATTTCCATACGAAGCGCGCATGTAAAAATAATAAAGTTTCACACTGTTCACACAACATTATCGACAATATCTCTAGGGGGCTAAAACAAAATTAAATTTGCGAGTTTCCCATTCAACTCAGCTCCATAATCACCCGTAATTGTACTCCGCCGAAGGGCGAAATTTGCATAATTTTTGCTCTGAGACTCCCTCGGGACCGCTTTATATATTCTGCATAAATAAATATAAATGTAGACGGCTTTGATACGGACCACTATCGAGTTTTGAAGTTATTCCCGAGTTTCGCGGTGAATATTGTGGCAGATTTCAGTTAGAAAAGTTTGTTCACGAGTGCGGAGCAATTTTTAGGATGTTTAGAAAGTTACGGGCTATAGAAGTGTTTTAACTAGGTCTATTCAGAGCGAAGCACTTCCTTGCTGAACGAGAGTTGCGGCATTTTGAATCGGTTTGTTGCCGGTTCATATTTTGAGCTTTATGTCGGAATCTTAATTTTATTTTGATTTCTTTTTATTTCGGGAATTGCTTGGTGGTATTCAGGTTCGTGTCTCCAGTTTTTATGGCGATTTGATTTATAATATAGATTTGACCTAGAATTTTATTTTAAATTTGATCATTATTTTTCTCCTAAATATTAAGATTTAAAGAATGCTTTGAACTACATGCCGCTAAATATATATATTTACATATTTAGTGCTTAAAGTGCAGTAATAGCAAAAAATAAATTTCGAGAAAAACGCGCTTAAAGATTGGATACTAACAAAAATATACCAAAACGATTTATTTGATAAAATTTTGAATGCGAAGTGAATCGAAACATAAGAAACTATGTTTCTGTATTCTGCTACATTATTATTTTTTTTAAATAAAATAATTATAACGTTTATACGCTATTACATTTTTTGCCCCTATTACTGCTAGTAGAGAGACCTCTTTGCCCAGGAGTGGGGCAGTATAGGTTAATAAAAAAAAAAAAAAAACTGCTAGTGATATTTTCTGAAATCTGTTAAAAATCTGATTAAAATGCAGTAAACTCCAATAAATTTTCAACTTTTTTCCTGTAATTTTCGCTAACTAAAGTGCAGTATCAATATGAAAATACTGCTACTTAATAGGTTTTTTATAATTAAATACGCAAGTTTTTAACATGTACTCAGTACAAAAACTACCTTAAATGAAATATATATATTTAGTGGCATGTAGTTCAGAGCATTCTTTAAATCATAATATTTAAGAGAAAAATAATGATCAATTTTAAAATAAAATTAATATTTGTTAATAAATACCGAAGACAACTAAGTAATACTTCCACCACCTACAAACCAAGTACCTACCCGGTAGGTAGGTACGTATATAATAGAAATTCCAGCAATTTTCGATTACAAAATCACCCACACTTTTTCCGTCACTCTCGCAGGCTCAAAGGACCCCATCTGCAACATTTCGTCATTCGGAGGACCAAACAAACATCACTGAGCGGTATTAACGCCTCCCGCGCCAGGAATTAAGAAATGACAAAGAGTAAAAGTGTAATATGACAAGAAGAAGGATTAAGGATTTCATTTTGGGGATTTTTCGTGCTTGGCTTTGAAATTCGAGGATCATGTGTGTCTAGACGATTCAAGGACTTATTTATACGTAGGTATTTCAACCTTACTATCGATAGTAATTTTGCTCGAAACAAAAAATTACACTATACTTAATTATAGAGAACAGCAAAAATTTCAATCACTTTGCATATGTAATAATAATTAAGCTTTTGTACACTAATATTTCTCTACTTTCAACTGTAATTTTTCTTTTGATAAAAATGAAGTTCAAGTAATAAATATGACAACAAACAGTTTTATACTTTGCAATTTCGTAGGTGTTTGTAGAAAAATATAATTTTCGATTAACAAAATTGCACACCCACACTTTTTGTGCCCCGTTAAATTGTTTTGGCTGATTTGTTTGAAACTTGTTGAAGACGTTGAAGTGTTAGTGGTTTTAGAACAATTTAGAAGATTTCCCCTGGTAGTTTGTAATATGATGGAATAGTGTTTCATTTTGGGGAATTTTCGGGTTTTTTGTTTCAAATCACGTATGCTCAAATTTGCTCGAACCAAAAGGTCAAAATATAAATGAAACTGACATAAATATTTTACAAGGTTTCTCAATTAAATTTCTGCTATTTTTCGACGTGATCTTTTGTACTGTGCCGCTGTGTTGACTCGAATATTGAAACTGGTTTTAGCAATATAAAGCAGCAGCGTTAAAAAAATTAAATGTAGGTATTTGGTTAACACATTGAATTTTTGGCGACGGGAAAAATTGTGAGGCAACCTTAATACGACTGTAGACGGTATTTATATATGAATACACCAATCTGCACAGTGACGACGTAGTGGATATAACGCAACGGCTCTTAGTTTTTCGTGTTATATGTTCAGCAGTAGACTATTCAAAGGTCGTTACAGAATACAATACAGCATCTAGTTTAAATCATTCTTCTCGATTGCTCAATTCTTTCTTATCTACAGAACAATAAATCTATTAAAAATAAACTAAAGTAAGGGTCTCCTTAGTCCCGCCCTTGTCCGAACAGTAAAAGTTCAAAAAAGCTGTATAGCAATTGGTGGGGTCTGAGGGCCTCTTGTTTGCGGCGTGCGCTATCGTTCAATCGACAGAAGATGCGGTTTTCGTTATAGTCACTGTATTATACACTTCTTTTACTAAAGCGAGTGTCTTTATTAACTACAACCAAGTTCGACACTATTTAGATGGGCCAATCATATATATTATTTATAATAATATAATAATAATGAGGACGGCAAGTCACCACCCGCCTTAATATTTTGAAATGAGGCATTACTTGGCGGGTGCCGCACCTCATTCCATAGACCGGTTTTGGAAATCATCCAGAAGTTCACTACAATAGCCCATTAATTATTTTTTTGAATTCATTGCTCACAATAGGTTTCAATGCACCATCATCCCAACTCTATAGCTAAATGATGTATTAAAAGGGGCCTCTCAGTGTTGGCTTCTGCTCCACTGATGCCCATCAAAGAACCGGGCCTGACCCGAGAGAAATTTCGATGAGAATCATATAGATCCTACCAATTGCATCGGACTATATCTAATATTTTTGTAAAATGTTTTGTCAGTTAGCGTTTAATTTTTTAAAATAAGAGAAAATTTCACATAGTTATTCCAACCTACGCAACTTTATTTCAAAGCAGTTCTGTCTTGTTTTATTTATTTGCAATATTTTCCAGAAAGAACCGATTACGCTAGATGCAAGACGCTTCCAACCAGTTTTATTGGAAATCTGTAGAGTGGGCTTATATCCAACAGTGGATGTTTTATATCTGACTGTAATGATGATGGAAACGATTCATTTTCAAAGATATCTAAATTGCGATCATCAACGCGAGTATCAGTTAAATCGGCGATTGTTTGACGTCGGCATTAAAACATCGAAATGTCAATATTTGGCGCGGAGGGCGGAGGGCCGTAATCCCTCTCGGCAAATACCGGGATATTCCGCCGATGTCGCCTTTTACGTGGACACTTACAGAATCCGACCTGTCTAGCGATGATAATGCATCCTAGGAGCTATTGAATTGAAACATTAGAACGGCTAAACGTAGGATGTAGGTATTCGTAAAAGATCACGAGACCGAGTAAGAGCAGGAGTGAGCATTAAAAATCTATGCTTGTGCGAAAAGGAGAGCAAAGCATGCGATATTCTGCGAATGCTAGAACTGATTCTAACGTCCCAAGAATTGTGCTATTGGGCTTGAGCATAGAAGATATAAAATTGGCTTGAGGCCGTTTTCAGCCACGGCGACTGTTTAATTTTTTGTACCTAAGGCTACTACTACTACCAGGTCCTCGCGTGACTGAAATAACAAATGTTAGTGGTGAAATTTTAAGAACAGGTGCTACATACAGGTGAAGATACCAGTACTCAATGTAATTGTAAAATAAGTATCTTGCAGGCGGTCTGTTTTCTTTTCGAATTTAGATCGACTTGTCTAGTACAGAACAGGACATCTGCTTGTAAAAATTGTATCATAAATCCATTGAAATATTTGCTTAACGCCCGCCTTGTATGGTATGGAGTACAAATGTTATCTGTACTGTACTGTACCAGCCTTTTTAATAGTCCACTGCAGGACGTAGGCATACCCACGAAGGGTGATTGGGCCATATCCACCACGCTGGCCCAGTGCGGTTTGGTGGATTCACATACGCCATCGAATTTCTTCTACGGAAGTATGCAGGTTGCCTCACGATGTTTTCCTACGAAAAGCCAATGATGTGAAATTCCGTACATAAGTTCCAAATAACCTCATTGGTACGGGATCTGGATTTGAACCCACGACCTCACGATTGCAGGTCGGGTGTTAAGTACTACCACTGGCCCACCACGGCTTTTTTAAAATGTTTTAAATGTTATCTAAGTACCAAAAATCTACTCCCAAAAACGTTGTCAATACATCCATCCATCCAATAATATTTCAGCTAGCTCTACCACAATCAAATCGATTCATGACTGAGAACGTATTAACTTTTAAATCGGTTCTAGTGAGTAAAGTCCTCCACAGGCTCTCTCCGCAGTCGCGCCTTTTGTTCCCAATCTCATTAATAAACATCGAAATTGCGGCGACGAGCAAAACGAACCGTCTCACAATAGAAAAACAAATAATCTTCACAAAACTGAAGAGATATAAAGCGGGGAGTGGCTGAGAAAACCGGCGGCTAGATAATTATTTGATGGTTAAGACATTTTGCGTATTTATTTCATTGTATTAAATCACGGGCTTTATCTTAGGGGACTAAGCAAAAAAAAGCACACAGAAAAATTCGATTGCACCAACTTGAAATAAGAAAAGTCAAATACCTACGTACGACAGATTTTAATTTTCTAGAATCTTCGAGAAGCATGCAAGTTCTACTAACCTGCATTGTGCCATCTAAGCAGGCCCGATGGCCTTATCTTTTTAATAGATAAATAATAAAATTAAAGAGGGCCATGTTCAGGAGATGTCTATGATAATGACGTTAATGACTAATGATGACGCCTTCATAATGATCATCATCATCATCATTTCAGCCATAGGACGTCCACTGCTGGACATAGGCCTCCCCTAATGATTTCCAATAAGACCGGTTGACAGCGGTTTGCATCCAGCGCGATCCTGCGGTCTTAATAAGGTCATCCGTCCACCTTGTGGGTGGACGTCCTACGCTGCGCTTGCCGGTACGTGGTCTCCACTCGAGAACTTTTCGACCCCATCGGTCATCAGTTCTCCGCGCTATGTGCCCTGCCCATTGCCACTTCAACTTGCCAATCCGCTGGGCTATGTCCGTAACCTTGGTTCTCCTACGGATCTCCTCATTCCTGATTCGATCTCGCAGAGAAACTCCAAGCATAGCCCTCTCCATGGCTCGTTGGGCTACTTGGAGCTTACTAATAAGGCCCATAGTGAGAGACCACGTTTCTGTGCCATAAGTCATCACTGGCAACACACACTGGTCGAAAACTTTCGACTTGAGGCACTGAGGTATGTCGGACGAGAAGACGTTACGCAATTTTTCAAACGCTGCCCAACCGAGTTGGATTCGGCGATTGGCCTCTTTCTTGAAGTCGGACCTACCTAACTGGACTACTTGTCCTAGGTAGACGTACGAGTCAACGACTTCAAGAACCGAGTTCCCAACTGAAATAGGGGTGGGTACAACATGAGAATTACACATGACCTTTGTCTTATCCATGTTCATTTTAAGACCCACCTGTTGAGAGACTCGATTAAGGCCTTCGAGCATCGTGCTGAGTTCTTCCATCGACTTTGCCATGACCACGATATCGTCGGCAAATCGAAGGTGAGTGATGTATTCGCCATTGATGTTGATGCCGAGTCCTTTCCATTCCAGGAGCTTAAAGGCGTTCTTCAGAGTAGTAGTAAACAGTTTCGGAGATATTACGTCTCCCTGTCTTACGCCTCTCTTCAAAGGGATCGCCTTGGAGCTCTCTTCCTGTACTCGAACCGACATAGTGGCGTTATTATACAAACACTTCAGCACTTCAATGTACCGATGGTCAATACGGCATCGTTGAAGAGACTCAAGCACAGCCCATGTTTCAACCGAATCAAAGGCTTTCTCATAGTCCACAAACGCCAAGCAAAGTGGCAGGTTATACTCCTCGGTCTTCTGTATAACCTGCCGCAGCGTATGTATGTGGTCCATGGTGCCAAAGCCCTTCCGGAAACCGGCTTGTTCGGCAGGCTGGAAGTCATCAAGCCTGCGTTCGAGACGATTCGTAATGACCCTTGAAAACAACTTATAAATATGGCTCAGAAGCGAGATGGGTCTGTAGTTTTTCAATAAGGTGTTGTCACCTTTTTTGAAGAACAAAACCACCACGCTCCTGTTCCACGCTTCTGGCGTAATGCCCTCGAGGACGACGGTGTTAAAAAGCTTCTGAAGGACTTTTAGTACCGGCGTTCCACCCGCTTTCAGAAGCTCTGAAGTGATTCCGTCGTCTCCCGGCGCCTTATTGTTCTTGAGTTAGTTCAGGGCTATCCTAATCTCGTATAGGCTAATGTCCGGGATGTCTTCGGTGAAGTGTCGGGTTAGCTTGGCTCTTGGGTCTTTGGCCGCGCTGTTTACAGGCTTTGCTACCGATGCGTTTAGCTGTCCGTAAAACCTTTCGATCTCCTGTAATACCTCTGCCTTGGTTGACGCTATACTGCCATCTTCTCTCTTCAGCTTTGTCAACTGGCTTTGCCCAATAGAAAAATGCCTCGCGAACACTTTGGAGCCTTTGTTCCGCTCTATTGTCTCTTTAACATGTTTAGTATTAAAGAGACAAATTTCGCACCGCACCGATTTTGAAATCGGTCTATTGAGCCGCCTGTATGACTTTGCGTCATCGGAAGACTGCAGTCTTAGCGAGCGTCGTTCGGCCATTAGATTTAGAGTATGATCGGAGAATTTCTTAGGTTTATCTGAACGGCGGGGTCTAAAGAACTTAGAACCCACCGTTTGGACAGTTTCTACGAGCCCGTTATTGATCTCGTCCACCGACGCAAAGTTCTCCAGGCAAGCAAAGCGATTTGAGAGCTCGAGCTGAAAGTTCTCGGGGTTTTGTATGTGGGCACGAGTAGGTCGGAGCGTAGACTTCATCAGGCGGGACCTTTCGAGTTTAACGTTGATATTCAGTTTGCCTCGCACGATTTTGTGATCACTGCCGGTTTTTACCCTGTGGATCACGGAGACGTCGTTGAATATCCGTTTCTCGCTAGTCATGATGAAGTCTATCTCATTTCTCGTGGTACAGTCGGGACTCATCCAGGTCCATTTCCTGCGAGGTGGCTTCCGGAAGAAAGAGTTCATCATGAAGAGTTCCTCTTTCTCCAGAAAGTCTGCCAGCATGTGGCCCCTGGGGTTCCGTTGCCCACATCCGAATTGCCCCACTCTCAACTCATCATTGCTTTTCTTGCCCAACTTTGCGTTGAAGTCTCCCATAAAAACCGTGAAGCGGGTCTTAGACGTATGTATGGCCCGACTTACGTCCTCATACATAGCCTCCACTTCATCATCTGGGTGTGACGAGGTCGGTGCGTAAACCTGGATGACCTTCAACGAATATCGTTTGGATATTCTGAGTATCAGGTATACAACCCTGCTCGACACACTTTCGATGGTAATGATGTTGTTAACGAGAGACTTGTGAACAAGAAAGCCGACACCACCTTGGGACCGTTGGTCACCTTCCCGGTAGTACAGTAGGTTGCCGGATTTCAGGGTTATCGTGTCCTCGCTCTCTCTACGGACCTCAGATAACCCCATAATATCCCATCGCAACCTACCCAACTCTTCTTCCAGTTCCGCAATCTTCTCATCAGTCCTCATAGTGCGCACGTTATATGTTGCCAGGGCCAGTCGTCGTCGGTTGGGGTGGCAGCCGGATCTCTGCCGGGGATTCTTAGCACCCCTTGCTCCGCCGTTACCGTGGTCGCTGCCGAAACCAGGACTAGCGGAGCTGCCGGGGACTGGGGGCCTGGTTTCATTTTGTGCAATCATAAGGGGGATTTGCCCATAATTGCCGCGCTGGGCAAGCGTGTTGGCAATCGCAGGGCGTAGCTCTCGCGACGGGGATGCTGCTGCCCATCCCCGCCCTGTTGCACTTGAGCTACGCTGTTCTGGATGGGTATACCGCCAACTGTCGGTTCCGTAGTACCTCAGTCGGCTCTTACGACACCTGGTACAAGAGGAGGGTGCTATTCTACTCTGCCGGCACCCCACGGCGTGAAATAACATTGGACACCTATATTTTTACCAATAAACCAAAATATGGCAAAATCAGGCAATGAAAAAAGCGCGTCATAGTTCAGGAATCGTGACTCGTGACGTCATTACGTAAAGTCGAGTTGGGGACGCAGAACTTTATCGAGCTTCATAATTATTTTTTTAATTAGCAAAAATAATACTTCCATTTCAAATATTTTTTGATAATCTAACTTACGGACTAATCATATTTTTTAGTCTTTTGGGCTATTTATCCACTAGTTTTCAGAGAACACGTGGCCATGCTCTCAAAAAAACATAATGATCAGCCCTCTTTAAAATATCCGTTTAAAAATTAAGCAATAAAGCGTCCCAAGACATTTTCATTTAGGCATTTTTCTTTTCTCAAATCTGTACTCAGTTATGCACGTAGGTGCTTCCAACAACGACTGAAACGAAATGCATTTAAATCGCCTTTTAAAAAGACGGGCCTATAAATATGTAAGACATTTTCGTCTCAAAAGACGCCTCGAGCCGGCGGTTAAAAATAACACTTGTAAATACACAAAAGCATGCAAATCCCAAACCGCGGCCCGCTATCAATTTTCCTGCAAATTTCCTCTTCCCCGTGGTATTATTTATGCCCAAAATGTGTCCTGTTACTCACACTTCACCACCACTGCCAACCATATTTACAAAGGTATCAACTGACACGTGGCCAAATAGAAAAACTAATATTTTGTTACAGCACGTCACAATTTTTTTCTAGATGATGCGACAGTGTCGCCTCGAATTTGATTTTGTAGATAAGTTTATCGCTCTTTTTGTAATATATTGGCGAGTGTCAAAGGTGCGGATTCGTTGTCATTTTTTGGAAAAGATGGTTTTGATCGAGCGGACCTTTTCAAATGATTGTGGGTAAAATGATATCGTTTCTATGGGGCCGTATTTTACAGCTGTCTTTGTGATGGCTGCCACTCGTTTATACGGTCTCAAACTGGAACAGTAGAAGAAAATTTTACTAGTGCCGTTATCTGTCTTTTGATATCAGATAATTTTTTGTTCATAAAGAATACACGTCAAACTATAAATAAAATTAAGATACTACATAATGATGATAACAAAAAGTTTATCTGTAAGACCTAAATTAGTATCCAAAAAAAGATAGGCAAATTCATTGTTAAAACTATTTATTTACAACATTAATAGCCCTAATGCGTCCTAATGCGCCCATCTATATTACTTTACTTAAGATATTGTATAATGTAAGATCTAAACTATAAAAACTACTTTAAAAATAATTGACCATTTTTTACAACTCTTGTAAGTATAACGTACTCGTACCTACGATATACGGTACAGTTCGTTACGTTCAAGATACAGAACGATAACAATATAAGTATTTTCGTACAATATCCAGAAAAGATTGCATTATGTAAATTATGGGTCCCTTTTTTGAAGTTGTTTTGGTCAAAGTTCAAAGAAGAAAAAACTATTCAATAAAAAACTATCAGTTTCCGAGAGCTGCGGCTAATATTGTTTTTTAAAGTAGTTCGTTCATAGTTCATACCATTTATATATTTAAAATGAATGTTTGTGTGTATGTCCTTCATAGAATCATAAACTATGCATTAGATCATGTGATAATCTTTACCAAAGTTGTTCTGAATTTCTTATTTGGTGCGACCAATTTTGACAGTTGATCTGTCAACTGTCAAAATTACATCTGTAAACCCGCCGTTTGTGACGTCAATTTGACTTACATCGTTTGTGACCCCGGTGTCACGCACCGGGTTTTTCAAGAACAATATTTTTTTACCTAAGCCATTTATCCCATTTTAAACAATTACACCATAAAACACATGTTTTTATTATCGTTTAAGATAGGTATTATATAAATTACTTGTTATTTATTAGGTCTCATAGAGACAAAACTGAAATGCCTAAAATTAGCCATTTTTCGAACCATGTCATTCAATCATTCTAATTTAAAAAAAAAACTTGTCATTATCGAGTTTTTTTAACTTTATCCGAGATATGGTGAAGTATACTCAAGATAATAAACAAATACAGTATCCTTGCCATATAATTATTTTTTTTAATCATTCCTCAATTGTGTAGTATTTTTCAACGGTCAATTTCTTTTCGAAGATGTAGCTACACGCTCAAGATATAAACAGATGTTGCAAATTTGCATTTTGAGTAGTAAAACATTTCAAGGAATATTTTAATCTTGATTAGAGACTGCCGACCGGTAAGCATAGCATAGGAAACCCACCCAAAGACCAGCAGAGAGGTTGAGATAGTGCTTAAAAACACGATGTTTGCAAACTGTTTCAAAGTAATGGTTCTTTTAGAAATCAATATTTTATGAGTATTAAACAGAGATTACAAGTTCAAAAAAATAGCGTAGGACATTTAATTTTAGTGTAGAAAAATAATAAAAATGCATGAAAACGCAGCCAGTAAAATGTTTTATAATAATAAAACATCTGGTCCTACTGTTGTTCTGTTTATTCACTAAAGGATCTTTTAAGACAAAGGTGATGATGATAAAGATGATGATAATAATTAGTTTTAAGTGTCCCCTGTACATGTAACCAGTTTTAAATGAACCTGCAGTCTCAGGAAATTATCACTGTTTATTTTGCATAGTGAATGTATTTCAGTAGATATTTAAAAAAAATATTTCTAAAATCAACTAAAATCCTTTTGGATCATTAGTTACACAATAAAATAATTCAAGGTAATAAAAGCCGTGAAGTAATTTGTGCAAAACATTGAAAATTAAAAATAATGCTATGTTCTTTTAACTTACTTAGTTTGTGACCCCGGTCTCAGGCACCGGATGGACGCCAAAAGTCCAACTTCTACTTTTCCATTATTATTGCCAGTTTGCTCAGCGGAGAGAATCGTAAAATTAGGCAGCTACTCGAAATTCTAGCTCAAATTGATCAAGGATTAAAAAGTAATTCGACTTTTTCTGTCCACCCGGTCTCTGAGACATATAGGTCACAAACGGCGGGTTAAGATGATGTTCACCGGGTCCGCTATTATTGCTATAAAACATATATACTGTACTGTACCAGCCTTTTTAATAGTCCACTGCAGGACGTAGGCCTACCCACGAAGGGTGATTGGGCCATATCCACCACGCCGGCCCAGTGCGGGTTGGTGGATTCACATACGCCATCGAATTTCTTTTACGGACGCATGCAGGTTGCCTCACGATGTTTTCCTTCACCAAAACTTAAAACTTATATATTGATGTTATATTAGATACGGGGCAAAAATAATTAATTGAATGCGGGAGTTTTAGTTAAATAAAAAGCTTAAACTAGGCGGTTATAAATATCTTAGTGAGTTTATTCAAAAACTATTTTAACTACACATTTTTCGTAGCTCGTTCGTAGCAAATCTCACCTCGTAGCCGTAGCATGAAAGTGACAGCGTAGACAGCTACGAACTTCATAAAGATTACTCGTGCTTAAACATTTTCGCTATAAATCGTATCCCAAATTAATAAAGTTATGTAATTAAAACTGTCATGAATATTCAGCCTCCTAGAATAATTTATAAGAATAGAGGCTTTTACGGGCCTTTTCTATCACGGTGTTCTTATTTCCTCAATTTTCGCCATTTCTTCGATCTTTTGTCCTGCCAGCCGGTCCATTAGCTCTTATACTCGTAGTGGAGGACCATCGTCTTTCTATCTAGTTCTTAACCTTTGTTCACATTACAGAGGCTCTTTTGGTACTAAAAATAGTGTTTTTGGAGTTTCTTAAAGGTTATAAGTAAGTTCGTATAGGCCGGGTGACTAGACCTGATGTCAGAGTGTTTAAGCCGACGAAGTTGAAGGCCTCTTATTACTTGTCATTTATTTAAAAAAATAGCCCATTGACATTGTCAACGCTGATTTGAAAATATTTACTCGTACTTGAGTCATTGTTAAAAATCGTAGATAATGTTTGTGAAAAAACAACAATAATGTGAAAATTGCATCTATACATCCATTCAAATTTTGTACACGATTAAAGTAAGTTGTGCTATTTTTTGCAAAAAATAATTATTTTCTTATGTGGACTTGGCTCAACACATTTCTCAAAATGGTCAATCAGCAGGCGAAATGTGACATGCCAGTTTGTTATCTAGTAAATGTAGTGTGCGGCGATATTTCATACGTTCCGCGTGAGTGGGCACGCCCGCGACGCCGCCGACGCCGGGATGTCTGTGGTGAGCTGTCTGCGTCCTATCTCCGTTATATACTGGATTCAGGGTTAAGATTATAGTAGTTTTGGGGCTTCATAATCTTAGCTAAATTTATAATGTTTCACATAAGTACAACTAAATAAAAAATACACTGTAATTAAACTTATATCCAACTCGTCTCTATACTGATTGAAAAACTATTTTATAAAAGGAAAGAAGGGAAAATATCATGCTTTTTTTGTACTAAAAGCAAAAAAATATGATATTTTTCTTCAAATTTTAAACTCCGATTCAGTAATAAACGGAAATCACAATATTGTATCGCATCGCGATACTTAATAATCATTGCATGATCAAGCTCTCCTGATATCACACGAAACCAAAATGCTTGTTCAGTTTACTTTTCGACTTATTTACCTTTGTTTCCACAAAACTTTCAATCACTGCTCATGCTAAACCTGCCATTTTGCAAATTTCTGCAATTTTTGCAGATTAACAAAACAAACAAACATTGGGATATTGTAAAAAAAATCAATTACTTTACACTCAAATAATATACCGGTATCGTTTTAATTATCATGGTTACTTTCAATTTCCTCTTTTAATATAAAAAAATATCACCTCTTTTATCCGTTCATAGAGAAACACACCTCTTTTCTAATTTCCGATTTGATTTGAATTTTAAAGTTGACGCTATGTCTTATTTTCTTTGTTACAATCACAGACACATTTAACATGCACCTTTGATTCCTTCCTCAATGCATGCACCTCTATAATTACTTGTCAATGTTGGTTAATCAACAAGAGCCGTGGATACCTAAAGCTGAGGATACTTCTCTTGGTAGAGAACAAAATAAAAATATGTAAATTAAGTGATCCAAATAAAAAAAAATAGTTTCTCCTATTTTCAGCTTCATCTTAAAAGCGTACATGCTTTATTTTTAGTTAATCCGCCACCAAACCCTACGTCCTACGTCTGAAATGATGATCATGGTGTGACCATGGTGCTAGAAACTGCCGAAAAACTAAGTCAACATACCGCTAAAGTAATAATGAATACACCGTAACTTTACAGACCATAATAGACAATTTCAAAAATTATGCCATTAACTTCCTGGAACAGGCTATATTCTAAGATGTAGATGTTCATCCCGGACAAAATTCGTTATTCACTAATAAACTAGAATTCAGAAATTTAAAAGTTTTTTCGCATAAATTGTAGTAAGAGGATCTTATTTACATATTTAGATATGACGCAATAAGCCAATATGGCACAAGAATAAGTTTATATCACTAAGTATATTATCTCTCTTAAAAACAATTGTAAAAATAATATTATTTTTACAGACATTAGAACTAGAAAGAACACATATTTAAAATTTATTTACTCAAAGAACTGAAGCTTTCTCGATACAGACATGTGAAAGGTGTACCGCCCTACACTTATCGGCCGACGCCAGAATGCTGAATAGGAAAGCTATTTACAAACAACCACTCATTGTGTAAATTATACGCTTACTGATGGAGGAATTACTTTGTGTTGTATTGAAGAACAATTTGAACAGTTTATGCTAGAACAGGAAATGAATAGGCGATATTAAGCTATTTTTCGACTAAAAATAATATTTATTCTATACCTAAGAACGAAAGAGGTGGTTACGATAATATCAGTTCAGTTTAAGACCGAAAAATACCTTGCAGTAGTCTAACAAAGAATAAGGTTTTAAACCCCGTATCTTTTTACAAGCTTTGATTTTTTACTTTTATTTGCAGTGGATGTACCTATGAACCTGAAATTTTGTACGCATATGTATATGGCGGGACAATGCAATAATGTGGTACCATAGGGAACTCCTAAAGTGGACTACAGGAGACAGACCCGTCGTGTTTGGGCTCGTTTTACTTGTCTTGGTTTGCTCTCTGCTGCTACATGATATCTAGGATCTCAAAAACTTGTATTTTTTAAAAGTGATATTTTTATAATAATTTATATAACTTTTACAGAAGTGCAGAACATTTACACATCATTTTATTGCAGATATAATCGTTTTATTCAAAACCTGACAATTTGCAAGTATGAATCAAATCTGTCAAGAGTGAGTCAAGATAAGTATTGGCTTATGAAGGTGCAAGGTTTACTGTCCCAAGAAATACTAGATATAAATAAATCCTTCTAGACTTTATTAAACCGCTTAAAATATAAAGATTATGAAATGAAGAGCACGCTTTTCACATGTCTTATTAATAAGCCACCTGTGATCCCAAAGCAGAATTTATATAAAATCCAACTCAAACGAGAAGATAATAAAAAGAACGACACAATAGAATTTCCTGAGTCAAAATCAGATATCTCCATTACATCGCACTTTATTCTCTCTGATCCATATAAATTTTCAATTTGGTATTCAAGTGTAAAGCGGGTGCATTGAGAGGATGCATCAAGGATTCCAGTAACGGGTACATTGTGAAGTCCCGAGGGAAGGACTTTTCTATCTAAAAGATTGATGCCTATCTCTTTCACTTGAGACTGGCGGGATAGAAATAAAAGTATAAAGGTATTGCGCAAGGAGGTTATTCTAGACTTTTATGGAAAGAAATTGAAGCCTAGGAAAAAATCTTGGGTTTTTTGTTGGTAACTAATAAGAGTGTTTTAAGTTTCATTGTTTTATACTTTTATAAGTATCACACCGGGCACAAAACGCTGACGCCATCTGCAAGACGCTTTTTATGACACCTGATGTTTGAATGAAATTGTATGAAATATGTTAGTGGTGGCATTTTATAGCTGTTTTTCGGTTCTTTACAAGTTTGAATCCGTTAGAATCAGCATAATTATATCCACATACAACGGCAAATATAGATGTATAATTATGACTGAGAGAGCGAGCATTGCAAATTTGTGTTATTATCATGGATGAGACTGGCACAGGACAGGGATAGTTAGCGTAAGGGGGAGGAGGCTCATGCCCTGCAGTGGGCCGAAATAAGCTGATGATGATGATGATGATCATGCGAACGGGACAGCATAGTGTGCGATCCTAAAAGTCATTTCAATCATTTCCCATATTGAGTTCCAGGATCGAACTGAATGTAAATCGATTACAATTAATCCTACCGGGGAGACTTATGTTCAGCAGTGGACGTTCTACTGAAATAATGATGATACCTACTAAGAACATTACCTACGAACTAAATTAAACTGAGAATCAAAGTGCGATAATAATGCCTCCCCATAGCTATCGCACTTTGATTCTTAGATAAAACCGTAGGGAGTTCCGTGGTGTATAATAAATGTCGCTTGAATACCTAATATGAATTGAAGTATGTCACACTCTGTTTCGGGGAGGTCTAGATTCTCTATAATTAATCGAACGTTTGAATGACGACATAATTTTAGGTTGTAAGATAGTAGGCGTTTTAGTGTTAGTGTATTTATCGTAAACTTACGTTGTACTTTAATAGATATATATGCGTAGAAAAAAGGCAGAAGTTAAGCTTAGAGAAAAATTAACCTATAGGAGTCAAATTTTAAAAATTCCTTGTATTGATTTGATTTTTGATTGTATTGTTCCAAGTAGCACAACGAGCTATGGAGAGGGCTATGCTCGGAGTCTCTCTGCGGGATCGAATCAGGAAGAGGAGATATGTAGAAGAACCAAAGTTACCGACATAGCCCAGCGGATTGGCAAATTGAAGTGGCAACGGAAAGGGCACAACACCGCACCGATGGGGTTGAAAGAGACCGCGCTCCGGCAAGCGCAGCGTAGGACGCTTACCCACAGGTGGACATTCGGATCTTATTGGAGATCTATAGGGGAGGCCTATGTGGGGGGGATGTGGACATCCTATGGCTGATGGATGGATTTGGTTTAGTAGCTAAGCTTCCCATGATTTTGGCTGTTAAATATTCAGGACGAAATACTTAATCCTGACTTCCATCCATCCACCCATCATAGTCATAAGATGTCGAATAAGACCAGTTGAATACGGCTTGTATCCAGCGCGACCCTGCGGCCTTGATGAGGTCACCCGCCACCTTCGTTCATCTTGTGGGTCCAAAAATAATATACTAGAAAATATATCTTTTCTAATATATATAAATCTCGTGTCACAATGTTTGTCCTCAATGGACTCCTAAACCACTTAACCGATTATAAAATTCGCACACCATGTGCAGTTCGATCCAACTTGAGAGATAGGATAGTTAGTAATGTAATATAACAAAAACTTTAGCCACAGCAACGCGTGGCCGGGTCAGCTAGTATACCTATATATTCCATTACTGTGATAAAATATTTAATACAATACAATGCTATCGCTCACTCATTATATAAGTACCTAGCTAGGCGTCTGGTACAGGTGACACGTGATCAGAATGCTGGCATTTACTTTGGCTAAAAATTAGTATTGCTATTCGGCGGGGCAATGCCGCCAGCATTCTGACCACGTTACCCTACCACGTCCCTACAACGACCCTACAACGTCGCCATCAGGAGAGTTGGTGGTCAATCACGGACTTATTCGCGATAAAAAAACCCTCTGCCACGAATCTTTTAGTTTAGTTTTTTTTATCTTAGTACAGCCTTGGCCATAAGTACTAGGCACCCTGTCTTTTCGCTCTATCTTCTAAAATAATTTACTCCTTTTTGGCATTTTTAACAAAATTAGTAGTCAATTTAATCACATCAACAGTAATGAAAGCTTGTTTACTTGTTAGAGTCCAGAACACAAGTGACCAAACATTAACTGATAAGACTGAAACAAAACCGAATCCTTTGTTTTCGGTCACCAGGTGTTTTATTTATTTATTATTTTAATTCAGACAATAATTATCCATAAATCTTAAAAAATTTAATACAATTGAGTCATTCATTTTAAACATTAATTACAATATTTATTAATTACAAGATTTATAATTTAGTGCCCATAACAATTAACATCCACTTATTCTGAATGGGGCAATCTAATCGATCAGCAATCATTTGAAGAATACCATTGCGACTGCCTCGCACTCTATATCGTAGGGACGCGACTTTCTTGCGAATAATCGCATGAAAGTCATCCGTTCGTGCCTCAGCAAACATTTCAGATGCACTACAGAAGCGAGGCAACCGCATCAGCATTCTAAAAATATCGTTATATTGGACCCGTAGAATGCTGGCAGCCCGGCGAGTATGACTGATCCACAAGCTACTCGAGTAGAATGACTGGCAATACGCCTTGAAAAGGGTAATTTTCACCTCCCTCGAGCAGCGAGCAAACCTTCGTGCGATCATATTTCCCCTGACTGCCAGAGCCCTACGTTCCCTCTCGATATCTGCGTCATCTCTAAGGTCGTCATTAAGAATGTGTCCCAAATACTTAAAAGTAGTAACCGCATTCAAAGCCACACCATTAAGCATAATTGGCGGATCATTTGCTGGTTTGAGGTTTCCGCTCTTAAAAACAAGCACCTCACTTTTTTTAGAGTTGTACTTAAGCCCATGATCCGCCGCATACGCCTCACAAATTCTAACTAGTCTGCGAATTGCCCCTACCGACGGTCCCAGCAGCACCATGTCGTCTGCGTAACTTATATTATTAACGCAGACTCTATCTATAAAACAGCCCGCATGGGTGCTGCTGAGCTCGTCGATGAGGTCATTAATATACAAATTAAACAGAAGAGGAGAGGTTATGCCACCCTGTCTCACTCCACATCCCAAGCCATATGCGTCAGATAGAGCTCCCGCCCATCGTACCTGATTTCGCTGACAGCCATACCATAGTTGTAATATAGAAACAACTTCGGCCGGCACTCCTGCAGCCCTCACCTTTCTCCAAAGCCTCCGATACAGCACCGTATCAAAGGCCTTGGATATATCCAGAAAGCAGGCATATACCGGCGTCTTCCTGTCGGTGTAGTACTTGACAGCCTGCTTAAGACACAATATCGCACTTTCCGTTGACAGACCAGCCCGAAAGCCGAACTGAGCGTCGTGTAGTTTGACGTGTTGAGATAGTATGTCATTAAGCAAGCTGTCAAGAACCTTTGCCAGTACTGCTGCCAGCGAAATAGGTCTATAATTGTTTCTATCCGACGCATCTCCATTCTTAGACTTGATAATTGGCACTACTATGGTCTTGGTCAACTCCTCAGGCAGGTACCCATGACAGAGACATAAGTTGTAGAACATGGAGAGTACGCGCGGCAAATGAACTCCCGCATATTTGAGATGCTCAATGCTGAGACTGTCATGCCCCGGCGATTTACCTCCTTGCATGGAGATAATTACTTTCCGCACTTGCTTAGCATTAAAGTACACCGATCGCTCCGAGCTGCCAGCCTCATCATCTAGCATCTCCGCCTCGTCTAGTTGAGCCCCAGGCGTTACCTGGAAGTGATCTTTAAAGAGGTTTGCTATTGATTTATGATTGCACTCACCATCTACACTCACAGGGAGGCCAGACTTAGCATTCATTGTATTTGAGTCTTTCCAAAAATGTTTAAAGTCTTTGGCGGTATGGTGTGAAGCAAGAATGTCCATTTTTATTTGATCTTGTCTATTTTGACACCACTTTAACTGTTTTTTAAATGATTTCTTGCTCTCACTCATATTTTCATATATTTGGCCACAGTTTGGCTTACCAGCATCAATCCAAGCCAAAAACTTAAGTCTAGCCTCTCTGTGGTAAGGCGCTACGAATCGATTCCAACCCGCGACATAACCTCCCCTTCTTCTGGTTGCTGTACGATCACATGTGGTTGTTGCGGCTTCTGACATAATCGTGACTATATCTACATACATTTTATGCAAAAGATCTCTATGTTTCACATCAGAGCAGATTCCGTCACAACATTGAGATAGCTCTAAAGGGAAATCAATCTCTCTCAATTTTTCATGACATAACAGCTGATAAGTCTTAATTTGATCTACAGTGCGCTCTCCCCAGATTACTTTATCTAGTGTCAGGAGCAACTTAGAGTCCACTGGGCTCCTACAACTCGAACTACATAGATCACATTCAAAGAACAATGGTAAATGGTCAGACCACACCGGATCAAGCATCACCCATACTTTCTTAATAGTCGCCAATGTACTTTTTGTGACCACGCAGTGGTCTAACCATCTCGCACAACCATGTGCGTCACTAACGTAGGTAAATGTGTCGGATCCAGGACCAAGTATACTCATATCCGCACATGACCACTCCTGATCCCCACAGAAATCCAACAACTTAACCCCGAAACGCGCAGTCGGATGAGAATTAAAATCTCCCAAAATATAAACTAAATTTGCGTCATTGTTTTCTTCTACTATTGCACTAATTTTACCTAAACATTGAGTAAATTCAATTAAATTGTCTTTTTCGCCATCTTTAGAGTCAGTTGGCATATATACACTAAATATTATTATGCACGTGTTATCAAATCGAGCCTTAACAGCTACCAACCGCACATCGTCACACTCTATCACTGAAACTGACTGAAACAAAGACTTCTTATACAATATGGCTACTCCTCCGTGTGTGCGACCCTTTAAAAAGGTGTTAGGGTTCATTGCCGAGGTCCCAACGCTTCCAAATTGTTCATCTACATCATTTAGCAAAGGCAAATCATATGGCATTAAACAATGCTCTTGCAATGCAATTATACTAGCTTGTTTGCACAGTCGTCTAATGTCGTTCAGTGAGCTCTTAAACGATCTGCAATTAAATGATACAATATTTGTATAAGGTGTACTATCCATACTATAATTTATCTGAATGCCTCATGTCAGCAACGCGCACAGTTTCAGCAGATTTATTATTTTTTCCCGCGTAATTTATAAAGCGCCTGAACGAAATGCCATTAGGCCAAAAGCTGTCAGTAAGAAAGGTTTTTAATTTACTTTCTGAAACAAAGTTTTATGACCTTAACAAAGAGCCGCTTGATATTCTAAGAAGTTATTTATGACCCCGGTAAGTCATTTAAGATAAGCACTCAGTTATTGGTTTAGTGGTAAACATGCATTTTGATTTTTTAAAGGTGCCTAATACTTTTGGCCAAGGCTGTATAAGTTTTAGTGGTAGTTCTTTTGGTATGAGTTTTTAATTTAAGTATGTTTAATAGTTGTAATTTATGAAATGTTTTTTAAGTTGCTCTATTTGACTCATTCAATACAATGTTGTTATAATTATATTTTATAAATAGTTATGATAATTTTACCGCGAATGCGATAGAGAAAAAAAGATGCCATTAACGGTGGTGCTCACACATATTCTAACCATAAAAGTTGTTATATTGTTTTACAAAAATATCCGCATCCACAGCCATTAAACGGCAACTGAGAAGCACCTGGTTTTTGCGGGCCATTGCGGACAACGATCGCAGATAGCCTCTCCACTATTGTTCCATTTAATTTAGTACATCTGCTGCTGAGCGGCGAAATGTAAAAAAGCGCGAGAACAAAGCGCTAGATTTATCGCCTACCTCACGTGCCCAAAACACTCGCGGACGTATGGCCCTCGTTTACACTCTGGAAGGAGCAATTTATGTACCTTTTTAGGTAAATCTGGTGAATAAATAACAGTTACGTCTTTAGGAACGTAAGCGTTGAAATGGTAGCTAGTAAACTAGGCAGTACATTTTATAGAGCAGCAATTTCAATTGTTTGTAAAAAATGGTCCACCGACTTCCACCGTGTACAAAATTCGAAATTTCCATGAATCGATGTGATACACATGTATATTATTGTTAATTTGGGCTATACCTATCGGGCCTATTGGATATTTTTGAACAGTAAAGTTTGATTCTTTCTAAAAATGTGATTTAAACAAATCACTGTTAATTAAGTTTTTTCCTTGAGATTTATCAAAAACGGCTCAGCCGATTCCGATAACATTTCAATGGGACCTCTTTAGTATACTCTTTCAAAATGTTTTTTTTTAATCGGACGATAATTAGCGTAAATATTAATGAACATAATTATACAAAACAACATGGTACGTTTGTTTTGTGTATGTTCGATAGTACTTCCTCCTTTTTGGACTTCGGTAAAAAATCGAAAGAATATAAGATGTTACAGTGCTGTCATCACTTCAGCTTCAAATTGAAAGTAAAATAATCAAACACAATTCTCACAACTAGTCCACGCAACGCATCGAGAAATTAAACGAAAAGAAATTAACCACGACCTGTATTGTGTATGTTAATGAGTATCACCGCGGTTTTAACAGGGATCCCACTAAAACGCCCCACATTAGTAATAATAGTAATGCTACAGAATAGGTAAATGCATTTCATAACTACAAAAAAATACAACACTACATTCCTACTACTTCATAAAGAGCAATTGGATCATCCACAGACACCTGAAGATTAATAGATAATCCAAAATGAAACCCACTTATAGAACTCAAAATACCAAATCCAATGAAATATAATATACTGGCTAGTCATACACCATATTATAATCCTTTGCTTTTCCATACGCGAGAGGCTACACTACTCTTCTACTAAAATAATGTTTGTATTTGTACCAAGAATCATTTTATAATAGGTACATCCAAAAAACATCAAAACTCTCTCATCTGTGCTGTGGGTACATGTATGTCTCCACCTCTACTATACTTTGACGCTACGTTTGACTTTGACTTTGGCTACGTAAAAGTGCCATTTGAAATCAAACTGCCAACTGCAATTGCTGACAGGAGTTTTGACGGGAACGCCGAAAAATCGTTGTCGCCTCATTGTATTATTTTGTTAAACTTGTGTTTTTATCAGTGATAGGAATTAGAGAAAAAATGTGGCAATTTTTTGATTATGATCTGATTTACGTGCATGAGTGCAAGTGATATAATGTCACGTATCTTGTCGTTCCGTGTTGTTACCAAAACTCCATAGACGCCTCTAGTAAAGTCTTCACTGCTTTACTGAGATATGTCTTGGATTATGTCTGGACTTGACTTGACTTTAGTGGACTATGACGTGACTACGACAGTGACTATTGTGATAAAATATTATCGTAAATGATTAAAATATTTGACACTGGAAAATGCACAACGATGCGACGCCAAAAAGTAAAAGCAGAAGAACTGCTGACAGCACTTGCAGCGGCTGTTACAAACTGGTAGTGTAGCTGTGGCCAAAAAAATGATGAAATGAAGTCAGCCACAGGTACACTACTAGTTTTATGCCACTGCTGCATTTTGTTGGCAGTTGCAGTTACTGTTGGTAGCTCGGCTCCAAATAGCACTTACGAGTATATGAAACGCGCTATCACGCACCGCTGAATTTTGGAAATTGTCTAATTGGCGTAGCAAATGTCGTCTGCTGGATGCAAGCATTGTTATAACTTTTTACCGACTTCCAAAAAGAAAGAGGTACTATGTTTGTTTGTATGTATTTTTTATACTATGTTCATCGATATTTTCCCCAATTGTGAACCAATTGAAAAAAAATCTTATTTATTTTGAAAGAGTAGGTACTTCCTAGGGATGATCCGGAAGAATGGGACCTACCATTTGAATTTTATCGAAATCGACTGAGCTGTTTCTAATAAATCAACAAAATTGTACATAGATGTCACATCGATTCATCCAAATTACTCAAATTCACACATCTACACGGTGGAAATAAGTGTTGCGATTTTTTGCGAAAAATAATTATTATTTGCAAATAGTTCAATAGATATATTATTCAAGTCGGTGCAAAAACACCAGGAGCGTAGGAACACAAAGCACTTTATTTATAGTCCTCCTCACGTGCCCGAAACACTTTCACGGAGGTACGGCCCTATTACAAACTGGATGAGGCAGTATACTTTTGTTAGTAGAAACCGGGGCTCTATAATTGAATCGTTAGAACGGTTGAGTGTATGCGTAGATGGTCACCAAGTCGAGTGTGAGCAGCAGCGAGCGTTGAAAATATGTGCTTGTACGTTCGGGAGGACATAGCGAACGGTCCTCTTCGAACGTTAGAAATTATTCTTTATTAATTTAATTAACGTTTCAATAATTGGACTCCAGATGCATAGCCGTGACGCTATCGGTAAGCCTTAGAACTGTTTGTTTGGTATGTAAGGTAAGGTTGGAGGTTAAAAGTAAACATTTAATGGTGCATCCACACACTCCGCGAGGCGACACGAGCACCGCAGCTGTAGCTAACTTCACATGGTAAACAAGTAGGTATACAAGTCGGCGATGTTAAGTTAGCTATAGAAGTTTCTTTAGAAGCTTCTGTAGCTAACTTCACATCGCCGACTTGTAAGTGTGTGGATGCACCATTATGCATTAGAATAAGAAAGTTCAATGGATCATTGAAATGGTTTTGTGGCTGAAGTACTTCAAAAAAGAGGCCAACCGCCGAACTGACTCGGCTGGGCAGCGTTCGGAAAACTGCGTGACGTCTTTTCTCTCGATGTAACTGTTATCCTATTATAAATGAGGAGATCCGCAGATGAACTAAAGTTACTGACAGCGGATTAGCAAGTAAAAGTGGCAGTGGGCAGGGCACATAGTTCGGAGAACAGATGGCCGATGGGGTCGTAGTTTTTAAATGGAGACCACGGATCAGTATGCGCAGCGTAAGATGTAAAGATCGCAGGAACGCGCTGGATACAGGCTGCTTCCAACTGGTCTTATTGCAAATTTATACATGAGGCTTATGTTCAGCAGTGGACGTCTTACGGCTGACGGATGGGTAGATAAATAAAGGACAATAGACTAATGAAAGGACATGTCCACAAAATGTATGTAGGCTGGTATAATAATAATCAAAAATTCAAACCACAACACTCGTTACATTTCGTGAAAGTTCATATTTTACTGAGCCTATTACATTAGTTAAAAACAAAAAAGAGCCCTTCGATTTTTTTTTAATTAATTTTGAATTTATTAGGATAAATAAATATATTTGGCTCAATAGTTTGTTTATCTCTATGAACCCTGTATAAGTAACCACCAAATTGTTAAATAAAAGCATTTTTACCAATTAGACACACTTATAATGTGTTTTTTGTTACATTGTACCTACTAACTGGTCACACTGGTAGGTTATAATTTTTAAATTTAGCAAATTAAAAGATGAATGTAGCAGGATCAGCTACAAATGGAAGTAAAATAACGATAGAAGCACTTTATTATTGCTTAACAAGAAAAAAATAAAATCTGTATTGTTATTTATCATACAATTTATATTTCACATTAAAAAAAAATGGAGGGATGAAAAAAATCTAAATTAAATATTTTTGAGAAGCCCATAAAACAAGCTTTCAAATGAAGTATGTATCATCTTGGTTCGATTTTTCTCTGAATTATATACCACTTGTGGACGCCACCTTTAAATTTTAATTTAAAAATGGAAAAATTTAATAATTTCAGCCGGTAGCTATGTATTTTTAGTTATGTAGTAACTTATAAACTAATATGATAAATTGTGGTAATTTCTAGCACAAACTAATATAATTAGACATTGTACCTATATGTTCGTTAGCACTGGAACTTTTCCTTTGAGAGTAGTCAGAATATCTCGGAAGATGCCTCAGCGATAGCATAGCTTAATTTATGGGGATTGTGTTACGCGGAGGAACTTCGAGAAATTGAGACTGTTAAAACTATAATGAGGAAAAAATACGCTGTGACCAGGAAAATAGAAGAAGAAAATATTGTTAGCTCTACCTCTTTACTACGATTATGTCGTTTCTACTCACTTAAATATATGAAGCCTTTTCATGATGATAATAGTAATTAGAACTCATTTTGGTGATATTTACTTAGATTTTAATGTTTGTGCTTGATGTTTTTGATTTGAACTCTGTCAGTTTAATGCTAAATACTGTACATAATGTGTTATAAGTACAGTATTATACCTACCCATCGACTTGGCATTTATAAGGTTTTTTGTTGGCTGGCATTTTCTCGAGTTCGGAACACTGAACACGTCACCATGGGATATGGACCTACCTACAGATCGTAGTCAGCAAAATGTGGGATTCGTGACCCCGGGTGGCATTTACAACGGACCGCTACTGTCGTTCGGATGACTCGTTAACTTGTAGGTCCCGGTTGTTTTAACCATTTAGCCATGTCAGAGACCTTCAGGTGGCTTAACAACTTTAGATAGATAGGTAAACGCTTTATTGTACACCAAGAAATAACCATAATAAGAAGATGTAAAGATACAACAACAGTGTAACAAAGGACGGCCTTATCGCTAATAGCGATCTCTGCCAGGCAACCTTAGGATGGAGAGGATAGATAGCGTATAAATAATGGACAGGGTGCGCATTAAATAAAAAACAAACTATACATCATAAACCTACATACAATAAATAAAAGATTTAAATACTTAAAATACATAACAAGAAAATAAACCTATAACTAAATAATAAACTAAAACTTATAATTTACATAGATTATTTATACTTAAAAACAACAGAAAAACAACAATGAACAACAGTTTCAAATTTAATAAAGCGACAGTTTCTGTAGATAATGGTTTTTAACCTGATCCTTAAATATGTTCATTGATGGAGCTTTTCTTACGGTTACCGGCAATGCATTCCACAATTGAACGAAGAATTTAGATTTAAAGACTCTACGAACTTTCTTTTTGCGAAACAAGGTACTCGTAGTACCTATATGTATTAATTTTATTATAGAAATACGTAAAAATCAGTAGACACAGCCACACTATCGTCTGCTGGCGTAGCATCGGTTACAAAACTGTATCTTTATGTACTTCGATCTCATACTTTTATTTCTAAGAGAGCATAAAAATACTTCAAATAAAATACGATCTTGACTTTTTCGCTACCAAGTACAAGTTATCCCTAACGTCAGCGTTCGATGTATCTTCGCCGGAAATGGGCCCAACTTGAGGCACTTTCACATCGGACGGTGTTCTTGTAATCCCTTAAAGAGCTCTAACTGAGGTAACTAAGGGTTAAGTTTTAAAAGCACCCCGTCTGGCGTTAGACGCGGTCTAAGTATGAGAATGAAGCGATTAATATTGCAAGTAGAAAATAGACCTTGTTGTAATTATTTTTCGACAAAAATAACACAACCGACATTAATCGTGTACAGAATACACATAGTTCGCACTATTTAATGTGTCATCGATGTAATAATTTTTAAATTATTACTGATTTTTCGAATACTCAGCCGATTACGTTAAAATTTAAATAGGAACATTTCTGTAGTACTGTACTGTACCAGCCTTTTAATAGTACACTGCAGGAGGGACCCACGAAGGGTGATTGGGCCATATCTACCACGCTGACCTAGTGCGGGTTGGTAGATTCACATACGCCATCGAATTTCTTCTACGGACATGTGCAGTCTCTGTAGTACGATCTACAAAACAAAAAAGAATCATCATAATCGATTCAGATATAAATCGTAATCGGCGGAATAATCGCGTAACATACAAAAAAACAAACAGTCGAATTGAGAATCTCTTCGGAGTCGGTTAAAATGTAGCTAGAATGGTTTTATCCCTTTGCCATGCTAGGAACTCAGAGCAAATAAAAAATCAAGAGGGAACGTCGTTGAACAGTCAAGTGAGGCCGGTTTTTTAAACATGTGTGAGTGCGTCGGTGTTGCGCCGCCATTCATTCGATTTGTTCGACTGACAAGCCAAGGCGTAGTTTCCTTGTACGTGGATGTGTTGTTAATTGTCTGTACACGGTGAGGCTTAGTTTTGGTTGACTTCACTTGTTTGTTCATAACATTCTCCTTTGATTATTTTATTTGCTCTGAGGCTAGGGATGGATGGTTAGCCAGATGGGCATTGCTATAAAAACAAATATTTTCCATATCAAAGAATAAACACGATTTTTTGATAATTATCGCGGGTAACTTGCACCAGCATCCATAGTACATACGACAATCGGATCCCGTTTTAAATAAATGATGAGGGAACGCACACCCGGCGAGTTCCCGGGCTGTTGCTACCGTCGTTCCTTTTTAATAACACTTCTTTGAACACTTCTTTGAGTAAATGCCGGTTGCTTTACTTTGTCGATCGTTTATCGAGAAATTAGAGGTATGTCGGTAATATTGTAGCTCTATTGAAGCTTTTTATTGATTGTTTGTTTAGTTGCATTACTAAGTACTTGTAAGTTTTATTGTTTTTGAGTCAGTTTTAATTTGAGAAACAGGGCTATTTCTAATCAATTAGTATCCTTTCTGGGGCTTGTTCTGTACATCAAAACTAACAACTTTTGTTCTGCGACTTTTGTCAAAACTAAAAATAACAGCTGTCCCAAACATTTGGTCGCGGGTGAACGATATTTTTCTATGGAACACCATTTTTTTTTAGTTTTGACAAAAGTTGTTATGTACAGAATAAGCCCCTAAAAGGAAGCTAATTATAGTAAATATTTATGTGATAAACATAAGTGTTTGCTCTGTGTCTGGTTGTTATTTAGTTACTATCTATATAAGTATGTAGTATATCAGTCTCTGGCAGCCATATCACAAGCTTTGCTTAGTTTGGAGTCAGAGGCCGTGTGTAAGATGTCCAAATATATTTATTTATTATTATTATAACCCTGTATGATGGATGAAATGAAGGATATTATATTCATGGATAGGTATCGTTTTTATCATTTTTTTCCATGCAATCATCAATATAGAATGTGAGCAAAAATGAGTTCAATGTCGATGGAACTTTAATATGAAATCATTGACTTGGCGTTTTTTCTTTACATTCCAAATTGAAGTATGGATTGTAAGTTTTGTAAGCAAAAAAATTCATGCTCGATCGAAAAAAAAGTCGATGCATGCCATTTTTGAAGTCGCGCAGAATACAATGAACTTTTTGTACGGTTGCTAGAGCTGATTGATACGTCAATTGTAGATCCTACATAGCTACAAAAATACAACTTAAAATGCTTACTCAAATCCGCCTTGTATGCAAATACAATCAATTTAACACGTAAAAAAATCGAAAAAGTGAAAAACATCACAAAGTCGCCGGTGAAAGCTTTAATGAAAACAAATGGGAAAACGCACTCGACAAACAAACGAAAATACCTATAACGGTGCTTTTACATTTGATCTGGATTTTGTAACTCGAAAATTAACGGCCAACCGGAATTTCGGGAAAAAATATAATAATCAATCATCAGCTATTATTCTTACTATCGCGATTTGAACACATTATTCTTTTATACTACCGGACTAATTGCTCTCTGAACACGATATAAATAAATACCTCATTTCAGTTTTTAGTGCGCGATTAGTCTCGTAGCATAAAATAATAATAACTCAGCTGTTCCATTGCAAACAAAATTGCAACTCTCGACCAACCGGGTTGGCCTCAAAAGTTGTTCATAATGATGGTCTAACCAAATCAACTCCATTCGGTTCTGGTTTATCCTGTATAAGACCAAGCAGGTGTGCAGTGAACAACACTCTTAGCCTGTCCACCGGCACCTCTCCCAGAGTTTTAACTCCGTACAAATTAAATCAATTAAGGCCCAGTCTACGTTTTTGTTCGCCAAATGTCCCCCATTTGTCAGTTTTAACTTTTTTTTATTTCGTAGCTTGTGGTACTTGCGACCTTTAGAGCTTATACGTACGCTTGGAAAATCTACTCATTATGTTACTTTAAAATGAGTTTGAAACAGCTTAACAAGATATTAGTTGTCTGGAAGAAATCGCTCTCAGCGATAAGACCACATGTGTAAATTGATGACTTAGCTTAAGTCAACTGCGGTTATAAATAAAAACTCACTTATTATATCTATCAATAGATTGTGTACTAGGAAGATTACCCACAGGTGGGTTTAAACAATACTAAACTTAATAATGAATAACGATAACACTAAGTATTAATACTCAATCAAAATTGCTAACCACGTATGCTAACCTCTTACGTATGAGATATACTAGATTGTTTTAGGGCTTACGTATACTTGCCCTACCGAAAACTTCCCCGATGTGTGAAGTGTTCCCACACATCGTCATAATGACGGACAGAGCAGAGCTTTACAAGCAGTTGTCCGTATAGGACAAGCGCTGTCGGGGTAGCGGAAGTGTGCGCAAGAGTTCCCGCTATACCAGATGCGCAGAGTAGGAACACGGCAGGGTTTTCAGTGGATACACCGCCTCAGATGGGATTCCCACATAACCACCCTGCCTCCCCCAGAGTGAGGTAGTATCATTGAGCAAGTATCTATAGAGTGACTATCATGCAAGGAAAGTGTCCGAGCTAAAACCTTGCCCATGTTACGTAGCGGCTTTTTAGTTAGTCGTAAGGTAATTGCAAGCCGATTACAACGCCGCGCGATGCCTTAATGCTCGGTTACAAGCACTAATTAGGTGAAGGTGAAGGTCGAAGGGTGGTATCCATAAAGGATTTTCCCTGCGTTAAAACAATCTCGACTCAATAAACAAAAGACAAACAGAATGGAAAATAAAAACATCAACTGCGAATCAACATGACAGACGTCGATTTCGAGGCAGTCCATTATAAAGAAACAATTGAAAGACGCCTGAAATTGGAAAAACGCGTGAATAAATAAAATCCAAAAATGGCGCGTTAAAAAGTTAGGTAACGGCTCTTTTGATTGGATTTGTCGGAGATGGAATTGGATACGATGAAAATAACTTGGTTTTTAATAACAAAATCTATAAAACATTTGTAACAAAGGCTAAAACAAAGGCTGATGTAGATCTACAATACAATACAATACAACAACACTTTATTGACACCAACAAGAAAACATAACAAAAGAAACAAAGACAGAAAAGGCACAAAAGGCGGTTCTACCCATATTTAAAACATGTTTAAAACAACCTAAAGCAGACGTGGTGGTCTAGTGGTTGTGACACGCGCCTTACAATCGTGAGGTCATGGGTTCAAATCCCGGTCCCGTATCAATGAGTTCTTCAGAATTTATGTACGGAATTTAACAACACTGGCTTTTCGGTGAAGGAAAACATCGTGAGGCAACCTGTATACGTCCGTAGAAAATAATCGATAACGGATATGAATACACCAACCCGCACTAGGCCAGCGTGGTGAATATGGCCCAATCACCCTTCGTGGGTAGGCCTACGTCCTGCAGTGGACTATTAAAAAAGGCTGATACGGTACGGTACGGACCTGAATCAACACATGACATGACATGGCTTCTTATTAACTAGTCTATATTATAAAACAACTAGTTTTTACCCGCGGCTTCGCCCGCATGATATTTTGATTTTTGACGCAATATCATTATAATTTATAGCCTATGTGTTATTCTGATATATAAGCTATATTATTGCAAAGTTTCATCTCAATCCGTTCAGTAGTTTTTGCGTGAAAGAATAACAAACATCCAAACATCCATCCATCCATCCATCCTCACAAACTTTCGCGTTTATAATATTAGTAGGATGATATATAAGCTATATTATTGCAAAACTTCATTTCAATCCTTTCAGTGGTTTTTGCGTGAAAGAGTAACAAACATCCATACATCCATCCATACATCCGCATCCATCCATCCATCCTCACAAACTTGCGCGTTTATAATATTAGTAGGATTGTGTAGCATTTGTGATTGCAGGATAGAAATTCATGATATAAATAGTTTCTAACGACAAACAAAATATAACCTAACTTCATTGAAATTATTTAAAATATCGTTTGTCAAAAGATAATCCGATGAATATCGATTCATATTACTTCCTTAGCCTCAAGTAGACAACTAGTTAAAATTATCAGTGTCTGTTCTTAGTAGTTGAAGTTAATTTGTAAATTTATTTAGAAATTCATTTTCCGCACAATCCCATCAACTTAAAAATATAATGAAAATATTTTTTAAACTTTCAAAAGGCGTCAAAGAGCATTGCAGATTGCCTTCCCTCGATACTCACCTCTCACAAATAGCTTTCTAACGTCAAAGTTTTAAGACGAGGCACCGGGCCGAGAAACACGAAAACGGCAAAAACGAGTACTTTTGAATGCGCGATGTGAGAGGATGAATGATATCGATTCAAATTTAAAAAATGTCATAGATAAGGGAAAATCTTAATAAATTGAATGAACCGGACAAAATTTTGAAAAGTAACCGGCTTTATTAAAAAAAAAATAAAACAAATTGCTCACCAAAAAAATTTTAGTAATTCGAATGCTCAGAATTATCAGCGACAACACCCCATTATTTTTTACGAATAAAATAGCCAGATCCCTTTTCTTTATTATAAACCGAGAATTTTTTTTTTTTAAATTGTATATTATGAGTAATTAATTAAAAACTCAATCAAATCTCTTCGCGCCTACTCTAGTTTAGCTTTTACTCTACAGTGTTTGCTCAGAATATTTGATCCGGCACTATCTGGGCCGCCGCCGCCGTACCGGTGCGACGTTGCGACTCCGACGAGCGCATGATTCGCTCAGCGTCGGGCTGGCAACGCCGCAAAGTACGGACGGCGCGAGATGCGTGCTGTTTGTTTTTGGTTATTGTCTTCTAGGTACTCTGTGCGACGACAACCGAGTAATTTACTTCAGAATTATTTTCAAAATTATAAGTTAGACTTTAGTGTACTATATTATATTGTAGCTTTAGAACATTATTATAGTAGGTAGTAAGTTAGGTACTTAGTATTTTTATTTGGTAGTGTGTAAATAGTAGTGAACAAGTGTGCATAGAAAATGGGGAGGAAAAATAAGCGGAAAGAATTGTTTTTACAAAAACGAAAAAGAAAACCTAAAAAAAATGACGGAATGTTTGGGTAAGTCGAATTACATATATAATAAACTTGCAATAAATAGTTGCACTCTAATGCCCTAATAATAAAGTCTATATTTGGCAAATACACATTCGTCTACAGATTATGGATTATCACATTCTTACTACCTAGGTACTTCAATTTTTCTGCATTTACCTATATTTACAATTTTTTTAGGTCAAAAAAACGGAAACTGCAACCTGACGATTGTCAATCCACATCCTCAACAGGGCCAGTAGATAGAGAGTGAGTCCATGCCAAGTACCTATCTATCATGTCAGCAATCAATTTAAAGTATCTAGTAATAATACTCCGTCTATTCTTTATTTTCAAGTGTGTACCTACTAAGATTTGTCTGTACAAACTAACCATACTGTAGGAAACAAATATCAGAACAAAAAGCTATGGAGTCGTCTCTTGATATTTTAGAAACCTATCTAAAATAATGATATTTATTAGGTGATGTTCTATCACCTAAATAATTGTGTTAGCTTTAACTTTTTAATAATTATATAATTACATCATTTTATTTTGTAGCCACCCAGAAATATCACCAACATACGCAGAGTTACACAACGTGTTGCCGATTATTATGAATTCCTCACCACTGTTCTTATAGAGCTGTGCTAGACCGCACTCGCACCTATCCTACCAAATATCGGTAAATAAATGATTTATATTTTAAACCGATTAACTAAATATTTTATTTCTGGCATCCAAACCCTTTTCTAAGTGTGTGAAGCACGATAAAAATAAGTTCATTGATTATGATACCTGTACATAATCAACATTAATTTGTATACAGGGTTATTTCTAATCAATTAGCATCCTTTTAGAGGTTTATTCTGTATATGTACATCAAAACTAACAACTTTTGTTCTGCAACATTTCTCAAAACTAACAACTTTTGTTCTGCAACATTTCTCAAAATTAAAAAAAAAAAGCTGTTCCATACATTTTGTTGCGGGTCACGGGTAGACTCACTATTCTACGGAGTGTCTACCCTTGACCACGGTTGATGCAACTCGGACGAAACGTCGGGATGATGAGTTATTTATTTATCTCGTAATTTCAGAGCGCGATAAGTCCCGTAGTATATAATAATAATGTGTTCAAATCGCGAAAGTTTAAAAACAGCAGTTGAAATAACCCTGTATTGTATGAAAAAAAAAAACATTAAAAAGATCAAAATAATTTTTGCCTTTTTTTTAAATTGTTGATTAAGGACAAGGCGACTCCATGATTATCTATGCTCTAGGCAAATTGAGTTGACGCGTGCCGCCGCCGCGCCGTTAGCAGCGCCACGTACGCTAGCCCAGCGTTGCCGCCCGCCGCTCTGGCGTGATCCTGTCAAGTGAGACCGCGTAAAATTTTGTCCGAGTGAAGGGGCGCGGTACTCGATTTTGAAACTATAGTTTATCAATGCGTCACCTTAATCCTGCGCCAAAATTTTGCTATCACCAATAATCTTTGTTCATCGGCCATTTTTGACACACTTGAGAGAGCTAGCCGCTTGTTGACTCAACTATGCATATTCGAATCTCTATGCGAGAAAAACTTTTGCTTGTTTGACCACAGAGTAGAAGAATACCACAGATATATAAGTATGGACCAGATGCAGGTTAAATCCCCAGGTCAAAATTGACTGCACTGAATTTCAACCAATCCGAAATTCCCTTAAATATAAATTTATATATAAATAGTTTGGGTCATCTTACACACGACCTCTGACCCCAAACTAAACATAGCTTGTGATATGGCTGCCAGAGACTGATATACTAAATATACTTATTTTTAAATACATACATATATAGATAGTAACTAAATAACACCTAGACGCAGAGCAAACACTTATGTTCATCACATAAATATTTGCCCCGGGTGGGGATCGAACCCACGCCTCTTTGATCCAGAAGTTAGGGTCACTAACCACCGAGCCACCGAGGCAGTTCGAAATAAATAGCTTCTTTTCTGAGACCTATGACCAAAGATCAGATCTAAAGACACTTCTGGCAAGCGGTATTTGCGCTATTTAACAGAAACTATGTATTGTTACTTAAAACTACGCTAAGTACCTACATACTATAGCCAATCAAAGATGCAAAACCACGAATTCATTATTATATGAAATAGCAACGTTTCATTGACTCTCTCTTATAAATAATGGTTGAGAGATTGTGGTCTGCAACTCCACATAGGTAAAATACATTCAAAAAATAACTAATTAATTGCCATCATTATTATTCCATACCTAACTTATATTTGATAGGTACAGCAACCAAATTTCATCATTTTTGAAGTGAAAGCTTTTTAGCAGTGTTATGCACTTTTTGAGAGGGGTAAAAAATTCGTGAGATGGAGGAAGAGTAGACCGCCGTACACGGCGTAGAAGTTCCCCCTCACTTACTACCGCGCGGCGAAAATGTATGCCTGCTCTTACTGTTTCAGCGCCTTGCGCGAGTGTGCGTGTGTGATATTGTATTTTACCACATACCTAAATGATAGTACTTTAAAAGTTTTTTTTTCTTTTAATTGCGTCTTAGTTATGACATTTTAGTAAAAGTTAGTACTCCATTGATTAAGCTATAAGTTTCTTTCTGCTCTTCAATATTCTGCGGAAAACGTTTTCGTGGCCGGATAAAAGGCGAGCGGCCGCAGACGAGACCGCAAGCAAAAAGTTGTAACAAAAACCCGGCGACGCGGTTTTGTTTCAACTTTCCACTACAATGTTCCGTTTGATAAATACTTTTGCTTGCTATATTTTTGTTTTTTGGTTCACATTGGATGAGGCATGAAAGCTTTTTGTACGGTTAAGTATTAAGTAATTATGATTAATGTATATTTCTTTCAAGTTTGATATTGTATTTTGTACATACAAGAGGCGCTAATTCATTATTGATTAAATTAGCGTCTCTTATACTAGCAAAGAAGAAAAAAATTAATCTCTAGAAATGTAATTTATATTCTAACTATATAAGACTAGCTTAAAACCCGCGGCTTTGCCCGCGTTGTCTTAGTACATAGGTACTTACTTAAAATGAAAAGAGCCCGCTGTTTGATCTACGTTGTCTTTGTACATGCTTATAATAATATCTAATAGTCCGCAATTTGGCCCGCGTTGTCTTAATACTTGCTTAAAATTACTTGCAAGGATAATGCCCACGGTTTGGTCAAAATTGTTACAGTATTTGCCTATAATGATAATAGATCACGGTGCTATAAATAACCATCTTAAGCAAGTACTAACAATACGCGGGCCAAACCGCGTATTGTTAGTACTTGCTTAAGATGGTTATTTATAGCACGCAGCATGGACTGCGATATCTTAATACTTGCTTAAAATTATAAAAGCTCGCCGTTTGGCCTGCATTGTCGTATTACTTACAATGATAATAGCCCATGGTCTGGCCCGTATTGTCTTAGTACTTGCTCAAAATGATAAAAGCCCGCGGTTTAGCTCGCGTTGTGTTAATAATTAGGTACTTACAAAGATAATAACCCACAGTTTGGCCCACGTTGTTTTTATACTTACTTAATTAAAATAACAGCCCGCGGTTCAACCCGCGTTATCTTGGCATTTGCTTATAATAATATCTAATCATTTATTATTAGCATTTGCTTATAATAAAGTTCGCGGTCTGGCCCGTGTTGTCTTAATAAATCCTTAAAATTATAATAGCATGCCGTTAGCCTGCGTTTTTGTATTGCTTGTAATGATAATAGCCCACGGTCTGGCCCGCGTTATTTTCGTAACTGCTTAAAATGATAAAAACCCACAGTTAGGCCCGCGTTTTCTTGGCACTTACTTAAAATAATAGTAGCTCGTGGTTAAGCCCGCATTAGGCTCGATTATGAAGGCGCCATCGTAATTATAATAGCTAATTATCATAATTATATCTGTTTCATTTTCACTTTAAGCATTCGATAGAGATAACACTTTTTATGTTGTTATTACATTTACTATGGCGTCTTCATAACTGAGCCTATTATTGTATTACTTGCAAAATAATGCCTACGGTTTAGCCTGAATTGTCTCAGAATTTGGTTATTTAATTCACTTGTATCTAAAGCTTATTACAGAGTACATACGTGAATTATTGGATGATAAATTGCCGAATTTCTGAAATTAAGTCAATAATAAATAAATATATAAAATAAATATTGGAGGACATCTCACACACGGTCTCTGATCACAAACTAAGCAAAGTTTGTGATTTGGCTGGCAGAGACTGATATACTACATATACATGTATTTCAATGTATGTACTGTATTGTATACACCACCGACCATACTCCTATTTTTAGAATAATTCCAGTCCATCCAAAGGTTGCCTGGTAGAAATCGCCAAAGGCGATAAGGCCGCCATTGTACAGCATATTGTATAGTTTCTGTACTGTGTTTCTGTGTACAATAAATATATATTTATTTATACATGTAGGTTGACTGGCAGATAATGCTGTTTAGCGTTAAGTCCTCCTTTTGTACAAATAGTGTGCAATAAAGTGTTAAATAAATAAATAAAAATACATTAATAACACTCAGACACAGAGCAAACACATATGAACATCACATAAATATTTGCCCTGGGAATCAAACCCACGCCTCTTTGACCCAGGAGTCAGAGTCAACCACTGAGCCACTGAGGGAGCCAATAATAATAATTGTATGAGTAACTATGTAAGAAATTCCACTTTTCTTTGCTGGAAAACATTGAGGCAACCTGCAAGTACGTAGAAAAAATCAATGTCGTTTGTGAATTCAGCAACCCATGCTTGGCCGGCGTGATGGATATGGCCCAATTACCCTTCGCGGATAGGCCTATTTTCAGTCATCCATCAGCCGCAGGACGTCCACTGCTGGACATAGGCCTTCCCTATGGATCTCCAATAAGACCGGTTGGAAGCGGCTTGTATCCAGCGCGATCCTGCGGTCTTAATGAGGTCCTACGCTGCGCTTGCCGGTACATGGTCTCCACTCGAGAACTTTTCGACCCCAACGGTCATCAGCCCTCAGCGCTATGTGTCCTGCCCATTGCCATTTCAACTTGCCAATCCGTTGGGCTATGTCGGTAACTTTGGTTCTTCTACGGATCTCCTCATTAATGATTCGATCTCGCAGAGAGACTCCAAGCATAGCCCTCTCCATAGCTCGTTGGGCTACTTGGAGCTTACTAATAAGGCCCATAGTGAGAGACCACGTTTCTGTGCCATAAGTCATCACTGGAAACACACACTGGTCGAAAACTTTCAACTTGAGGCACTGAGGTATGTCGGACGAGAAGACACTACGCACTTTTCCGAACGCTGCCCAGCCGAGTTGAATTCGTCGATTGGCCTCTTTGTTGAAGTCGGACCTACCTAACTGGACTACTTGTCCTAGGTAGACGTACGAGTCAACGACTTCAAGAACCGAGTTTCCAACAGAAATCGGGGTAGGTAAAACATGGGAATTACACATGACTTTCGTCTTGTCCATGTTCATCTTAAGACCCACCTGTTTCTATTATCCGTAGTGCTATCCGTAGTACCTATTTTCAGTAGTTCACTATTAATTAAGGCCGGTACAGGTATTCGACATGTTTCATTAAGTCATTAGAAATTTAATTTTCCAGGCAAATGAAAAAATGGCACACAAGTCGTAATTCTAGTCAGACATGTTCTAGGATGCTATTATACTCATAATTTGATTAACTTTTACAATGGTACCAACCCCAAAAGCACGTGAATAAAATCAGCTGTTCAACACAAAAAGTTCATCGACCCGCGACAAAATGTATGGAAAATGTAGGTAATTTTCGCTTGTCAGGGTTGATCCCATAGTAAAATACCTATATTGATCCATATGTGCGCTAAGCTTAAGACTATTGGCTCACAAAATAAAGAAAAATCGTTAACTTTTGGGGACCCATTTTGCCCCATTTAAAGATAAACTATCATTATCATAATCCTAGATACTACATTATTTAAAAAAGCGCATTGAAGTTTTGGGACGTATTATTGACCCCTAAGGATTTTTTTAAGGAAAATTTAGAAAACAGGTACAGCTATATTTTTTATTTAGTCTCAAAAGCATCTATACAAAGTTTCATGTCAATCGGTACAGGGAATAAGAAGTTACATGCAAACAAAAAGGGTCCGTTTTACCCCGTAAGTTAGAGTTGGGTACGTTTTTCATCCTTAGTGCTTCATTATGTCGTACGATGTACGTATATTCCAAATTTCAAGCTCGTATCTACAGCGGTTTGGGCTGTAGCCTAACCTTATAAATTTTGCGTATCCCTAAGGAACCTTATAGATTTTCCTGGATTTTATTAGTTTCTGTATTAAAACATGCTGTGTGCTTCCTTCATACCAATTTTCAACCATAACCGTTCAGCTGGTTCGATGTAATTGACGCTTTTTTCACCAACTTTGGGACCTTATTTGACCCCTTAGATGAAGAAAATTCGGAAAAACAGGAAAAAAACGTGACTTTTATTTTGTTTGGAAAGCATGTATACAAAGTTTCAAGTCAATCGGTACAGGGAATAAAAAGTTACATACAAACGAAAAGGGCCCATTTTACCCCCTTAGAGGTCGAAAGTTGAAAATTTTCGTCTTTAGTGCTCCATTACGTCGTTCAATGTACCTATATTCCAAATTTCAAGCTCATATCTTCAGCGGTTTGGGCTGTAGTCTAAACTTATTAATTTTGCGTATCCCTAAGGAACCTTATAGATTTTCCTGGATTTTATTAGTTACTCTATTAAAACATGCTGAGTGCTTCTTTCGTACCAATTTTCAACCATAACCGTTCAGCTGGTTCGATGTAATTGACGCTTTTTTCACCAACTTTGGGACCTTATTTGACCCCTTAGATGAGGAAAATTCGGAAAAATAGGAAAAAACGTAACTTTTATTTTGTTTGAAGAGCATGTATACAAAGTTTTAAGTCAATCGGTACAGGGAATAAAAAGTTACATACAAACGAAAAGGGCCCGTTTTACCCCTTTAGAGGTCGAAAGTTCAAAATTTTCGTCCTTAGTGCTCCATTACGTCGTTCAATGTACCTATATCCCAAATTTCAAGCTCATATCTTAAGCGGTTTGGGCTGTAGGCTGTCTGTCAGTCAGTCACTCAGGGAAGCCTTTTATATAATAGACTAGCTTAAAACCCGCGGCTTCGCCCGCGTTGTCTTAGTACATAGGTACTTACTTAAAATGAAAAGAGCCCGCGGTTTAATCTACGTTGTCTTTGTACATGCTTATAATAATATCTAATAGTCCGCAATTTGGCCCGCGTTGTCTTAATACTTGCTTAAAATTACTTGCAAGGATAATGCCCACCGTTTGGTCAAAATTGTAACAGTATTTGCCTATAATGATAATAGATCACGGTTTGGCCCGCGTATTGTTAGTACTTGCTTAAGATGGTTATTTATAGCACGCAGCATGGACTGCGATGTCTTAATACTTGCTTAAAATTATAAAAGCTCGCCGTTTGGCCTGCATTGTCGTATTACTTACAATGATAATAGCCCATGGTCTGGCCCGTATTGTCTTAGTACTTGCTCAAAATGATAAAAGCCCGCGGTTTAGCTCGCATTGTATTAATAATTAGGTACTTACAAAGATAATAACCCACAGTTTGGCCCACGTTGTTTTTATACTTACTTAATTAAAATAACAGCCCGCGGTTCAAACCGCGTTATCTTGGCATTTGCTTATAATAATATCTAATAGTTCGCGGTCTGGCCCGTGTTGTCTTAATAAATCCTTAAAATTATAATAGCATGCCGTTAGCCTGCGTTTTTGTATTGCTTGTACTGATAAGAAATAATTTTTGGTTTTAAAATAAAAAAACAAACTCACCAGATATTATTGATGTTTAATTAAATAAGTAATGTAACATACTTCTCCGTTCACTATAAACTTTCCTCTACAATCACTAAGAAAGCTAAGTTATTCACTTTAAAATATTCCTAACCTCCAAGTGAAAATGGATGACCAGAAGAATACATTTGTGGAAATTATGGAAGCACTGAATAAGCGTATGGAGCAGTTTGAGGATGAATTGAAGAAGAGTCCTCATGCGACTGGTACATCCAGCACTGTAGCCGATGATTATGGTGCTTTCAAGTCACTGACCGTGCAACTATTGCGAGGATTTCAACAGCAGCTGGGATTACTTGCACAGAGTGTTGATAACATCGAGATGCATAGTCGGCGGAAGATCTTGCTCCTGCATGGTGTGCCTGAAGAGAAGCCCGAGAGCACCACTCAACTTGTCATCCGTATAGTCACTGACCAAATGAAATTAATTAAGTTCTCATCTCAGTCTATTAGCAGATGTCAGCGCATAGGCCGTGTCAGTGCTGATAAACCTAGGCCTATTCTAGTCAAGTTCGCCGATATTGATGTTCGGAACAGGATCTGGTCTTCGAAAACTGCACTGAAGGGTAGCAAAGTGACACTCTCCGAATTTTTAACTAAATCCAGGCATGTAGCTTTCATGCAGGCTAGACAGCGATTCGGCATCAAAAACTGCTGGACCCGCGATGGCTTCATCCACATCATCGCGCCCGATGGTCAGCGCCACCGAATCTGTGGTATTAGCGAGCTGCAGAAGATAGCATCGGTTGATACTTTGAAGGTGCCGCCGCCCGCCGCCAGCAAGAAGCAAGCCGCTGCAGCTGCAGGCCCTGCGGCCGCCTCGACCACCAGAACAACTAGGAAGGCGAAGTAGTCCTTATGCCGGTGTTATCGTGATAGATATTTTTATTGCAAAGTTTGATAGTGGGTATAATTATATCGCGTCTAATTTCACTTGTAGGTATGTCGGATATATTTTTATACCCTGTTTATATGATTCACTTATTTGTATTTACGTATTTTTTGCATTTATTTTCCTTAAATTTGATTTAATCGTGATACATGTTTAATTGTTTATCTTTATACTTTTGTTGTAAAATTATTGGAATTTGGTTACTTTTCACACTGACTTTGACTTAAACATCATTGACTTTGACATTACTTGGTCGAACTGTCATTGTCAAAACTTACTGAACAATCATGGATGTATTACATTAACGCTACGCTCCTTTTATTGGTAATATAATGCCATCTCTTAATAATTTTCATCTTTCTTAATGTTATTTAATTCTGTCAATTTAAGAAGCTTGTTTTTTTTGACAGATTTTTATTATTTATAATTCTGTTTTGTGTTTATATGTTATAAGTTTATGAAGTGATTTCTTCCAGTTTTGGCGGATGAGGTGTGTTACAGGCATTATTTATATTTTTATTTATTTTTTTATTTTTATTATTATTTTTATTTGTATAATATATATATATATTTATTTTATTATTATTTATATATAAATTATGTTACATGACGATCATAATAGTAGCAGTAGTGATATATTTTTATCTCTATCATCAGATAATGATTCTTGCTCTGATTCTAGCTTTGTGAGTTTACCATCGTTGAGTGATTTTATATCTAATCAAGTTTCAGATGTGCCTAAAAACTTTAACGCAATTCATATAAACGCCCAAAGTATTCCGGCTCATTACCCTGAAATTCTGGCGTCTTTCAACCATAAAAACCTGCACGCTGTTCTAGTTTCCGAAAGCTGGCTTAAGCCCTGTCTTCCTTCCACTTCTTTTTCTCTCCCTGGTTTCACTCTTATCCGCAATGATAGGACTGGGAGGCCTGGCGGAGGTGTAGCTATCTATTTACGCTCTAATATTCCTTACACTGTTGTCAGCACTTCCGTACAGCCCCCGCCTGCTAATGCTGGAGAACATCTTTTTCTGGAAATTCTGCTTTCTCATTCCAAAATACTTCTTGGAGTGTATTACAGTCCTGATAAATCTATTGACTATTTTTCTTCTTTTGAAAATCTTCTAGAAGATCTCCTCCCATCTTACTCCCACACCGTAATCATGGGAGATTTTAACACCTGTTTGCTCAAAGTAGACTCTCGTTGCTCTAAATTAAAATCGATTATTCAGGCTAGCAACCTGAATATTTTGCCACTGAGCGCTACCCATCATTTCCCCAATTCCACTCCCTCTTTATTAGACTTGATGTTTGTCTCCTCCCTGCAGCATGTTGCCAAACACGGACAATTTTTGCACACTTCGCATGATTTATCATACCACGATGTCATCTATCTCTCTTACAAAATTCGCCCTCCTAAAAACAAGCCCAAAATTCTTCTGCAACGCAGCTTCGGTGCCATGGATGTTGTGAAATTGCGTAATGATGCTAGCGAAATTGACTGGTCGCAAGTTCTTGATGCCCATTCTATTGAGGATAAGACTTTCCTGTTCAATTCTATTTTGATTCAACTCTATGATGTTCATGCTCCCATTCGTCCGGTCAAGATGAAGCATCTACCTGCACCGTGGTTAACAGACGATATTAAAAAAATGATCCATCGAAAAGCAGTGGCTAAGGGTAAATTTAAAGCTTGTCCTAGTGATGCTAATAAGGAAAAATTTCAAGTCCTTCGGAATCGCTGCAATAGAATGTGTAGAGATGCGCAACGCCACCACATCCATAAATCTGTCGAAAATGGTGATCCTGCGAAAGTATGGAAATTTCTACGTTCATTGGGTGTTGGAAAATCTCAACAAACTTCTAATCCTTGTGACCTTGATGTTAATTCTCTTAACCAACATTTTTCCTCGGCGTCACATATTGATGCGAACGATAAACTTGCCACTTTAAGCTATCTTTCTTCTATCCCAACACCCAACTATTCCCCTTTTGTCATTAGTCAATTTGCTGCTAGTGATGTTAAGAAGAGTATTTTATCCATTTCCTCGAATGCTGTTGGTAGTGATAAGATTAGCCGTAACATGATTGTCCCAATCCTTGATGAAATTTTACCTATCCTATGTCATTTACTGAACTCTTCTATTTCCTTGAGTGCGGTGCCTTCCTACTGGAAAGAAGCCCACATAGTTCCGATCCCCAAGAAGCCCAAACCTAAATCACTCTCTGAATACCGTCCTATTTCTATTCTTCCTTTCCTATCCAAAGTCCTTGAACGCCTAGTCCATTCGCAATTAAATCACTTTCTAACTCGTAACAATCTCCTTAATCCTTTGCAGTCTGGGTTTCGATCAGGCCACAGCACTACCACTGCTCTTGTTAAAATTACTGATGACATTAGACGGGGAATGGATGACAAAAAACTCACTGTGCTTACTTTACTCGACTTCAGCAATGCGTTCAACACTGTTGATTTCGATATCCTTCTTGCTCTGCTCCGCACTATTAACATATCTCCTACAGCTGTTGACTGGTTTCATAGTTATTTGTATGGCCGCCGGCAACGTGTACGTGTTGAAGATACTCTCTCTTCTTGGTGCGTTACTGATGCCGGCGTTCCTCAAGGTGGTGTTCTTTCTCCTCTCCTGTTTGCTATCTTTATAAATGGTATTACTTCTCATATCACTTCTCTCTACCATCTCTATGCAGACGACTTGCAAATTTACTCTCAGGCTACAATCGATCACTTGGATGAGGCTGTGGCAGCTGTTAATGATGACCTGTGCCGTATTGAATATTGGAGCCGATCTCACGGGCTCACAGTCAATCCCACTAAAACGCAGGCTATCATTATTGGTAGCTCTAGGATGATTGCACGAATTGATCAAACTTCTCTTAGTAAAATTGTCTTTAGCGGTATTACGATCCCTTTTAGTAGTGAGGTTAAAAACCTTGGTATTATTTTTGATAATTGTCTCTCGTGGAATCCTCAAATACAATCTGTGAAGCGAAAGTTGTACGCTTCTTCTGCATCATTACGAAGAATTCGCAATTTTCTTCCCACTGCTACCAAAGTTGCGTTAGCACAATCCCTTCTTCTTCCGATTTTAGACTATGCCGACGCTTGCTATCTTGACTTAACCCAAGAGCAATTCGACAAGCTTGAGCGTCTCCAAAATCTATGTATACGGTTCATTTTCGGCCTCCGGAAATATGACCACATTTCCCAATTTCGTAATAAGCTCAAGTGGCTCCCCATCCGTCTTCGCCGCGATACTCACATACTTTCCCTTCTCTACAACATTCTCTTCAAACCTTCTTCTCCTTCATATTTACGCTCTCGCTTCACTTTTCTCTGTGACACTCACTCTGTCAATCTTAGATCTTCTAGCAATCTCCTTCTTTCCACTCCATCTCATTCTACTATTTTTTATGATTTTTCTTTTAGTGTTCGAGCAGTAGCGCTCTGGAATGACCTTCCTGTGACTATCAGACGTGCACAGAGCGTTGAATCTTTCAAGGCCCAGGTTCAGCAACATTATCTCGCAAAGCTCTCTCTGACTGATCCACATATCACTCCTCGTTATTAATTTGTTTGTAATATATTTACGTATAAGTATGTTTATTTTTATTGTATGTATTATTTGAAGTATTTATGTATGGCTATTATTATGTAGTTTATTTTATTGTTGATTAGGAATTTTTGGTTTTCATTATTTTATTATTATTATTTTGTTTTTACGTTTACACCGTCCTTGTCGTATTTACGTTTCCTCGCATCCAAGAGAGGTTGTCTGGAAGAAATCGCTTTTAGCGATAAGACCGCCTTTTATGCCTTTTCTGTCTTTGTTTCTTTTGTTATGTTTTCTTGTTGGTGTCAATAAAGTGTTGTTGTATTGTATTGTATTGTATTGTATAATAGCTCACGGTCTGGCCCGCGTTATTTTCGTAACTGCTTAAAATGATAAAAACTCACAGTTAGGCCCGCGTTTTCTTGGCACTTACTTAAAATAACAGTAGCTCGTGGTTAAGCCCGCATTATGCTCGATTATGAAGGCGCCATCGTAATTATAATAGCTAATTATCATAATTATATCCGTTTCATTTTCGCTTTAAGCATTCGATAGAGAGAACACTTTTTATGTTGTTATTATATTTACTATAGCGTCTTCATAACTGAGCCTATTATTGTATTACTTGCAAAATAATGCCTACGGTTTAGCCTGAATTGTCTCAGTATTTGGTTATTTAATTTACTGGTATCTAAAGCTTATTACAGAGTACATACGTGAATTTTTGGATGATAAATTGCCGAATTTCTGAAATTAACTCAATAATAAATAAATATATAAAATAAATATTGGAGGACATCTCACACACGGTTTCTGATCCCAAACTAAGCAAAGTTTGTGATTTGGCTGGCAGAGACTGATATACTACATATACATGTATTGTATAATTCTCCTATTTTTAGAATATTTCCAGTCCATCCAAAGGTTGGCTGGTAGAAATCGCCAAAGGCGATAAGGCCGCCATTGTACAGCATATTGTATAGTTTCTGTACTGTGTTTCTGTGTACAATAAAGATATATTTATTTATTTATTTATACATGTAGGTTGACTGGCAGATAATGCTGTTTAGCGTTAAGTCCTCCTTGTGTACAAATAGTGTGCAATAAAGTGTTAAATAAATAAATAAAAATACATTAATAACACTCAGACACAGAGCAAACACATATGAACATCACATAAATGATTGCCCTGGGAATCAAACCCACGCCTCTTTGACCCAGGAGTCAGGGTCAACCACTGAGCCACCGAGGGAGCCAATAATAATAATTGTATGAGTAACTATGTAAGAAATTTCACTTTTCTTTGCTGGAAAACATTGAGGCAACCTGTACGTACGTAGAAAAAATCAATTTCGTATGTGAATTCAGCAACCCATGCTTGGCCGGCGTGATGGATATGGCCCAATTACCCTTCGCGGATAGGCCTATTTTCAGTCATCCATCAGCCGCAGGACGTCCACTGCTGGACATAGGCCTTCCCTATGGATCACCAATAAGAGCGGTTGGAAGCGGCTTGTATCCAGCGCGATCCTGCGGTCTTAATGAGGTCATCCGTCCACCTTGTGGGTGGACGTCCTACGCTGCGCTTGCCGGTACATGGTCTCCACTCGAGAACTTTTCGACCCCAACGGTCATCAGCCCTCCGCGCTATGTGCCTTGCCCATTGCCATTTCAACTTGCCAATCCGTTGGGCTATGTCGGTAACTTTGGTTCTTCTACGGATCTCCTCATTAATGATTCGATCTCGCAGAGAGACTCCAAGCATAGCCCTCTCCATAGCTCGTTGAGCTACTTGGAGCTTACTAATAAGGCCCATAGTGAGAGACCACGTTTCTGTGCCATAAGTCATCACTGGCAACACACACTGGTCGAAAACTTTCGACTTGAGGCACTGAGGTATGTCGGACGAGAAGACACTACGCACTTTTCCGAACGCTGCCCAGCCGAGTTGAATTCGTCGATTGGCCTCTTTGTTGAAGTCGGACCTACCTAACTGGACTACTTGTCCTAGGTAGACGTATGAGTCAACGACTTCAAGAACCGAGTTTCCAACAGAAATCGGGGTAGGTAACATGTGAATTACACATGACTTTCGTCTTGTCCATGTTCATCTTAAGACCCACCTGTTTCTATTATCCGTAGTGCTATCCGTAGTACCTATTTTCAGTAGTGCACTATTAATTAAGGCCGGTACAGGTATTCGACATGTTTCATTAAGTCATTAGAAATTTAATTTTCCAGGCAAATGAAAAAATGGCACACAAGTCGTAATTCTAGTCAGGCATATTCTAGGATGCTATTATACTCATAATTTGATTAACTTTTACAATGGTACCAACCCCAAAAGCACGTGAATAAAATCAGCTGTTCAACACAAAAAGTTCATCGACCCGCGACAAAATGTATGGAAAATGTAGGTAATTTTCGCTTGTCAGGGTTGATCCCATAGTAAAATACCTATATTGATCCATATGTGCGCTAAGCTTAAGACTATTGGCTCACAAAATAAAAAAAAATCGTATACTTTTGGGGACCCATTTTGCCCCATTTAAAGATAAACTATCATTATCATAATCCTAGATACTACATTATTTAAAAAAGCGCATTGAAGTTTTGGGACGTATTATTGACCCCTAAGGATTTTTTTAAGGAAAATTTAGAAAACAGGTACAGCTATATTTTTTATTTAGTCTCAAAAGCATCTATACAAAGTTTCATGTCAATCGGTACAGGGAATAAGAAGTTACATGCAAACAAAAAGGGCCCGTTTTACCCCGTAAGTTAGAGTTGGGTACGTTTTTCATCCTTAGTGCTTCATTATGTCGTACGATGTACGTATATTCCAAATTTCAAGCTCGTATCTACAGCGGTTTGGGCTGTAGCCTAACCTTATAAATTTTGCGTATCCCTAAGGAACCTTATAGATTTTCCTGGATTTTATTAGTTTCTGTATTAAAACATGCTGTGTGCTTCCTTCATACCAATTTTCAACCATAACCGTTCAGCTGGTTCGATGTAATTGTCGCTTTTTTCATCAACTTTGGGACCTTATTTGACCCCTTAGATGAAGAAAATTCGGAAAAACAGGAAAAAACGTGACTTTTATTTTGTTTGGAAAGCATGTATACAAAGTTTCAAGTCAATCGGTACAGGGAATAAAAAGTTACATACAAACGAAAAGGGCCCATTTTACCCCCTTAGAGGTCGAAAGTTCAAAATTTTTGTCCTTAATGCTCCATTACGTCGTTCAATGTACCTATATTCCAAATTTCAAGCTCGTATCTACAGCGGTTTGGGCTGTAGCCTAAACTTATTAATTTTGCGTATCGCTAAGGAACCTTATAGATTTTCCTGGATTTTATCAGTTCCTGTATTTAAAACATGCTGAGTGCTTCCTTCATACCAATTTTCAACCATAACCGTTCAGCTGGTTCGATGTAATTGGCGCTTTTTTCACCAACTTTGGGACCTTATTTGAACCCTTAGATGAGGAAAATTCGGAAAAACAGAAAAAAACGTAACTTTTATTTTGTTTGAAAAGCATGTATACAAAGTTTTAAGTCAATCGGTACAGGGAATAAAAAGTTACATACAAACGAAAAGGGCCCGTTTTACCCCTTTAGAAGTTGAAAGTTCAAAATTTTCGTCCTTAGTGCTCCATTACGTCGTTCAATGTACCTATATTCCAAATTTCAAGCTCATATCTTAAGCGGTTTGGGCTGTAGGCTGTCTGTCAGTCAGTCACTCAGGGAAGCCTTTTATATAATAGATTAATAGAAAAATAGCAATCACCCCATTCGTTTGGGATAGGTACAATATACATCCCCCCCGAGTGGGTTCCTGCTTTGTCGTGGCGAGGGGGCTTAGTAGCCAGGTCTGCCTCAACCTGGTGAATGAAACCCATTTAAAGGCTGGCCAGTACTGTAGGTCGGCTCGCCGACTGAGGTGCGAAGCATGCCCGTAGCTCCGACACCAAGCGCAGTGGTGGAACACGCAGGGGTTTTGGTGGGTATACCGTACAGTGGCGGGCCTGCCCACGAGGTGTGGTGGTATCCAAAAAGGATTTCCCCTGGTAAAAAAAAAAGTACAATGTATACATGCCACAGACTAACCGACTGTTGTTTGACAGATACAAAAAGCTCATTGCCATAAAGGAAGATTTATTTATAGAAACAAATCCAAAAAGTAGATGATAAATAATTTAAAATCCTTTGAAACCGACCGGACCTCCGGTAACATTGTTAAAGCCGCTTATGTTTTGCGGTTCCAAGTGATATTTCATATTTCAAAGTATTCCAACTTAGTTTGCGGGCTTAGTAAGAGGATATTTTTAACATTTTGAATTTTAGACAAAAGGCCAAATTCGTTAAATTTAATTTATATTTTTATTAACTTATAATTTCTGCGCGTGGTTAATTCCGTAAAATAAAAATTATATTTTTAGAGCTTTTAGCAAAATTACATAAGGATTAAGTAGGTAGTTTTTGTTGATAATAAATCTAATTTCACGATTATTGTGTAAATTCTACCACATTTAAATTATATGTTAGCCGTGGTGGTCACGAGGTAGTGACACCCGCCTTACAATCGTGAGGAATCCCCGGTCCCGTATCAATGAGTTATTTGGAATTTATATACGGAATTTCACACCACTGGCTTTTCGGTGAAGGAAAACATCGTGAGGCAACCTGCGTACGTCCTTAGAAGAAATTCGATGGCGTATGTGAATCCACCAACCCGCACTGGGCCAGCGTGGGGATATGGCCCAATCACCCTTCGTGGGTAGGCCTTCGTCCTGCAGTGGACTGTTAAAAAAGGCTGGTACAGTACAGCAGTTAAACTAGCCATATAACGACCCGGCTTCGCACAGGTGTATTATACATCTAAACCTTCCGCTTGAATCACCATAAGTTTTTATAAATTTATATAAGTAAAAGTAGAAGTAAAATTTATTGCTCAAACTGTGTAGAATGATGGTAGGTACAATTTTCTTTGTATTAACAGTCTGTCCTAGCGGACATGCAATTTTTGGCTTCATGTAGCCTAGCCTAGAAAAAAATATTAACTAGTTATTACTACATATTAAATATTTACACTCAATAAACAATTACTCAATAACTATAAACACTATATAGGAAAATATAATATAGAACTAGGAAGACTTTTGAAACAATCTAAATAAATCAAAATATGTACATTACAAAACTAAAATGAGATCACATGTTATAGATTTATTTTTTATAATATAGATATGGGCCAGACCCATGAGAACATGCATAAAATTCCTTCATGCCATAAATATTGATTTATCTCAAATTGAATGTATTAGTGTATCTTATATTATTATTATTTATTTATGTATTAGGATGTACGAGTAGGTACTAAACGTATTCGAATATTAGCTCGTTATGTAAGTATTTATTGTTTGTAATAGGTTTTTTCTTTTGTGTGTCTACTCTCTTTTGATACTCACTCCGTATTTTCATTTTTTTAAATTAATTCCTCTCCAGATGAAAGGGTTGCCCGGAAGAGATTACTATAAGCATTAAGGCCGCCCTTTGTTGTACTAGTTTATGTCGCTTGTTTTTTTTTCCTTTCTGTGTATTTTTTTCTGTATTGTATTTTAGTGTTAACAATAAAGTGTTCATTCATTCATACATTCATTCATCACTATCATCTATTAAAAAAACGCATTAAAAGCCGTTGCGTAGTTTTAAAGATATAAGCATACATAGGGAGAGACAGACAGCGGGAAGCGACTTTGTTTTAAACTATGTAGTGTTGGAAGGTAGACGAGAACCAGCCGGCGAATGATTTAAAAGGCGGTGCGCAAACGCCGCGCCGTCACTTTGCCTCGAGCCACCGTCGTGGAAACATCGTCCGACATTTCATTTCTCTTTCGTTAAATTGTGTCGAATCGCTGTCCGATTGTTTAACTTTTGATTATTTTTGTTGAATTATAATTGTCAGAAGTAATTCGATGTTTTATTTTTGAAATAAAATCGGTTCAAGTATCCAAAATCAGAAGTGGGATAGAATCTACGCTTCACACGTTGTTCTATCTCACTACTCTGCCCACATTTTGCTGCAAAGAAATGTCGGATGTGATGGCCATCGAAATAGTAGTTTGCACAAAATCTAAATGAAGGTAGTTGCCTAAGAGCGAAACTAGGCGCGAGTTAATAGTGAAGTGAAGTGTTGGAGCAGTGCTTGATAGCTCATAGGGTGCGTCGAATTCCCGCAACCCGCAGGCCTCGCCGCCTGACCGGTGGGCATGCCGCCCTCAGCAGGCTTCGCACCTGTTCGGTGGGCATTGCTACCTGCCACCTTTGCGATGTCGGCTACTCAGCGGGAATCACCGTCATCAGCAAGCCTCATCGCGCTCAGCGGCACTAAGCACCAAGAGAGGCTGGTGAACTGTTTGTGGCAGACAACGGTCAGGTACAAGTTCACGGTACCAGATTGCATTGTTGATGCAGTACACTTCTTCAGAATGTTGGTGAGAGCTATCCATTACTTTTACATTTTACGTTTATGCCCATGTTTACCAATGGCAAAATAGACCGTGCTAAGTACTAGACTACCGACTTTTTACGAATCGGGTTTTGTTTAAATTATGATTCAGGCCCTTGTGTAAACATTTATGACGGGTGAGTGATCGTACATGGGGTTATTTTATTGCGAACACGAGCTATTTTATCTGTAGCTAGACATCGCGATTGTTTTGTTCAGAGTCAGGAACACGACTCGAACAAAACTACCCTACTTGTCATTTTTTTTGCTGTGTAGGTTACGCATTAAACATTTTGTGAAAAATAATAATGTAGCCAAGTATGTGCCTTTAAATAGATGCTGTGAAGTTCAACTCATAAGACAGGCATTGTTTTTTCGTGGTGAATTTGTCCGCCTTTCTGCGAAAGTCAACTGACATTATTTGACACTCATTTAAATCCTAAACGTGCTTATAGCCGGGATTCTAATGTAAAAATTGTTTTGGTGAAAAAAGATAACGCGTAGCATAAGCAACGTTGAATTTCGACGCAATATGATCAGCGTCGCAATGCCTTGAAGTGGTATTGGAATTTCGTAGTCTTGTGAAATAAGAAAACTTGTGAATTGTTTTAGTACTTAAAGAAAAAGCTGGTTTCGATAGATTGTTTTTAGATTTTGAATATGACTTGAGATAGGTACGGGGTTAGTCCCGTCAGATGTTTGTTGGGGAACTGTAAATTCTACTTTGTGTGATTTCGGAATGATTATTTTCTAGTGAAAGAAACTGAGCCTTTTAAAATAAAAGTCAAGGTCAGGTGTGACCGAGCTCTGATAAGATCTAAGTTCTACTTATGTAATTTTTCACATGTAGTCGAAGACAAAAGTAGCAGGCAAGTAAGGCAATCATTAAAGCCGGCAGTTTGTGCGCTCTGATTGGTTTTATTTGAAAGTATGTACTTAGGGTTGTTTTTATCAAAAGTGTTATCTATGTAGTTGCCATGACAAAGAAGAAAGAAGAAAGAGAGAGTAAGCTCAACTCTTTTTAAACACTTCTTCTCTGTTTGTAGTTGTGATGCTGCAGCGTTTCCGATAAAACGCGGGAGTACGTCTCATCGAGGTCACTGAATGTGATGGAATGTGGTGGCCCAGTTGTGAGTGCTTAAATGTTTGATTTTGCGCTGGAAAAGGTAAAATGTTTGGTGACCTGTCGACTATAATAAGTCGTAGACTTGAACGTTTTACACCATCGCCCGGCAGTCGTGAAAGTTTTGGTGACAAGTGGTGTTGTTGATAACTTGTCAGGACTACACCCGATAGACATGGATAGTAGGTAGATTTCTGAGTTTTGAAAACCTGATCGCAACACTAGTTTTTCAAAATAACCGGTTACATTCTTCTGGCCAGGCAAAAATAAATCTTAACTAGTCGAAATAACGGTGAAATTTAATTATCATGGCGCCATAAACAGAGAAAAAACTGGTTTTCTTAGAGCAAGCTAAATTTAACCTTCTCTAAAGAAAACTAAAGTTGATTCTTCACTAACTGTGTATGTAGCCGTGATTAGTTCTGGACCGTCGCCGCGTAGCCGTCGGTGTCGCGTGGGTTGCAACAAAACAGTTTGTTTTTAGTAACCAGAAAAGCCACGACACGAGCGCGACACGGCGTAGCTAGGTTATTATGTGTAGCAGTTTTTCGACATTGCAAAGAGCAATTTTTCGGCTATGTAGCTAGAAACAGTTTTATAAAGTTGCTACGATACGTAACGCCCAGTCGCCCACCGCTAACACCCGATAAGCGATAACTTACAGATGCAAATAAAGATTTCTAATTTTAATATGATCTACTGTTCGTGCAATATTCATTTACTGGTACAATTTGTAGGGAGTACTGTACACTGATAAACTAGTAATGATCAAATAATGATCAAGTTTGTGCCCGATCAATTGAAGAGTATGAACGTAACCTGCCAAGTGTTTTGTTACGTCTCTGTCTGTCTATAGAAGTACCTACGTTTAACAATGTGTTGCTATGTGAAATGTTTACTTTTTGTAAAAAGATACATCTGATCCTTATTATTTTCATCTGCACTGTGTTAGCCTTTTGACGGTCCACTGCAGGATGACGGGCATACCCACGAAGGTTGATTTAAGGGTGATGTTCATCTATTTGAAGGGAAATGTGCCCCCGAACGATTAACGTAAAAGCTTTGCAATTGTTTCTGAGTTAGATGATTATTGAGAGACCTTGTTATTGACACGTTTTATGACCCTAGCAGCGGCTCAGTGGTGATGTTTTACGTTTCATAGTTCTAATTGTGTTTTCTCTGGTTTGTCTCAGATCGAACGGGATACGGCTTCACGCAGTGCCTCTGTCCCTGGGAAACGAGTAATGCCTCACGCCGTGCCTCTTACTCTGTGCGGGATACTGCTTCACGTAGTGCCTCTGTCCCTGGGAAACGAGTAATGCCTCACGTCGTGCCTCTTACTGTTTCACGTAGTGCCTCTGTCCCTGGGAAACGAGTAATGCCTCACGTTGTGCCTCTTACTGTTTCACGTAGTGCTTCTGTCCCTGGGAAACGAGTAATGCCTCACGTCGTGCCTCTTACTGTTTCACGTAGTGCCTCTGTCCCTGGGAAACGAGTATTGTCTCACGTCGTGCTTCTTACTCAGATACTGCTTCACTCCGTGTTTCTGCCCCTGAGAGCGAGTAAAGCATCAAGTCGTGCTTCTTGCTTGGTCGAGACAGGCTTCACACCGTGCTTCTGTCCTTGGGAGCAAGTAAAGCATGAAGTCTTGCTTCTTGCTTGCTCGGGACATGCTCTGCGCAAGCATCTGTCTCTGTGAGCGAGTAAAGCATCCAATCGTGCTGCTTACTTGCTCGGGATAGATAGATTTCACGCCGCCGCGCCATAGCTCACTAGTTAAGTATACGCCTCTTGACATTTTTGCTGTTTTTGGCTAAGTAACGATTGTTTGTTTCTTTTTTAGTCATAACACAGGATACACTTCAAACGTATTTCTTTCTTGGTTATTTAGTCGTAATCATAGTCATAGTTACAAAGTGCCTTTGATGAAATTTTGTTTTGCTGCCCTGATCACCCGGATACTCTAAGAGTGAATTTTAATAAGATTTGACGAATCTGAACTGAGATTTATCCGTGACCATTACAAGAAATGTTTCTTGACAGACTTTGCAAGGCGATACTTGTAGACTTCAATTTTTTTTTCGGTTCAGTTTCATGTTTAATGATTGAATCTTTTTGAGCAAGAAAAACTTCATGTCTGGATAGTTTTTGGCTTGCCTTCAAGCCTTTTCTATGATTTCGTACATATGCAAATCGTTTTCACGTTCTGTACAGATGCTGACCTAGAAAAGGAAGAAACTACTTCGGCTGCGGCTGAGCTACAGCCACAAATTGAAGTCTAGCTGTTTCCGGTACCAGGGCTGTGAAAAGAAAATGAACAGGTTCCGTCTGGGTCTGCACGTCTGGGCTGCATAGAACTACCAAGAGACTTCTACTCAAGCGTGGAATATGAACCCTCCGAGCCTGAGCACCATCTAAGCTTCGATGCCAATGCTTGAGACTGGCCTGCAGAGCTAAGGGAGACCGAGGACGGTCTCATTTATCAAGAAAGGCCGTGTTGGAAGGTAGACGAGAACCAGCCGGCGAATGATTTAAAAGGCGGTGCGCAAACGCCGCGCCGTCACTTTGCCTCGAGCCACCGTCGTGGAAACATCGTCCGACATTTCATTTCTCTTTCGTTAAATTGTGTCGAATCGCTGTCCGATTGTTTAACTTTTGATTATTTTTGTTGAATTATAATTGTCAGAAGTAATTCGATGTTTTATTTTTGAAATAAAATCGGTTCAAGTATCCAAAAGTAGTTTAAGTAAGATGGTTTGATTAACTAAAAGTTAGATTAAGCAGATACAAATAATTTTCATCTTGGTTTTCGAAGTATATTTTGATATTTAATTTGTTTTGAAAATACTCAGAAATAATAATTGTTTTTATTTATAAGTTAAATTTTATTACTGTATCAAATGTTTTGCTTATAAATACAAAGATGTCTTTAAGAAGTTTCTCTTAACGCAATTCCATTTGTACACAGATCTAATGCAAACAAACAATAAAACGTAGCTTTTCATTCGCATTTCTCATTCTTTCTCGTAAATAGATTAGCATAATCACTTAGAATTGTAAAAACACCGCGTCCACAGTATAATGCAGATGCAGACCATTTTTTCTTTTATTGAGTGTGCACGAATACTGAAATAGGTATATTTAATACTAGCGACCTGCCCCGGCTTCGCACAGGTGTATAAAGCATAATATATAAACCTTTCCCTTGAATCACTCTGTCTATTAAAAAAAAACTGCATCAAAATCCGTTGCGTAGTTTAAAAGATATAAGCATACATAACAGACAGCGAGAAGAGACTTGTGTATATACTATGTACTGTACTGTACTGTATCAGCCTTTTTAATAGTCCACTGCAGAACGTAGGCCTACCCACGAACGGTGTTTGGGCCATATCCACCATGCTGGTCCAGTGCGGGTTGGTGGATTTACATACCATCGAATTTCTTCTACTGACATATGCAGGATGCCTCACGATCTATCTATGTTATGTAGTGATAGTGATATAAGTACTGAAACCTACAGCTCGCGCAAAAGTTTTAGAGGTCCCGAAGGTAGCAAAGGCGGCTGCATAGAATAGGTACATATTTTAATTTTTTTCATGATCAGGAAATGTTGGAGCGAACCGATGGACTAATGACTGAGTACGAGCCTATAAATATAAATTTTGGAACAAATAGGACGAATATCTTTATTAACTTCAACAAAATATAATAAAGCTATAGCTGCTACTTCGTTATCATATTAGTGACCACAAAGTTTTTTGGAACGTTATATTCTAAGTTTTTTTTAGCAGAGGACTGGGATTTTTTTTTATGTTGTTATGTTAACAAAATATGTCCAATAAAAGTAAATATTCTTTTTAAACAAAAAAAACTTTAATTTTAAAATTACAACCCGAAAGCGGCATCTATTTTGATAAACTTGTATCTTCTCACTAACAAAACAAATCGTCATTCTCAAAAGTTGCTTCTGGACTCACGATCGCACTGTGGCTAGAGATAAAGAAAGCATCGACATAATCTCATTAATCTTGTCGTGACGACGTAATTCAATGTCCCGTTAGAGGAGATAAGACGCTCGACGAAACAAACAAAACACGGTAAATATACGAGGTTACTGAACTAATCCGGGCCGCCGAGGCGTCAGACAGACAGTATTGCTGTCGATTTTGTTATATACAGATCACTAAGCTAAAGTAATTTTATAATTTTGCTGAATCTATTTTGTCACCACTGAACTTTCTGTGCTCTGTAAGTAGATACTTAATCTTACAATATAATTGCCAAGCAGTTTATTATTGTTTCAAACAAAAGAACCGGGCCATTATGGGCTAACGTTTACGTGCGAAATTCATCATTAGCTTACGAAGACTACTTTCGCGACCGGTTTATAGATAGTATTAACGAGGTACGAGTACATACACTCACTATTTTAACAACTTTTGCTTGATTTTATTTTTTACATGTCAGGCTTTTGATAGGGTTGGTATGGGGTTGCCACATTAGCGTATAAAAATATAATAAAACAGTTATCGCAATCCGCCTATTTGTCTCTGCAAATAGACTATACAGTATACACTTTGCTTATAACGTCACAACACACGAGTATAACTTTCTTCTTTTTTAAATCTAAAGCTAAAAGTATCAAGTTTAATCAGTAGAATATCACATCAAAATTGAGCATAGAATAAGTGAAATCTGAATACTGGATAACTTTGTACCACATTTAATCTATATTTTTATGCTGTTCATTCCGACATTTTATTTGTTTGTTTGTGATTCTTGTAAGTTATTTTATTTGAATACTGAGAATACTAAGTTGAATATGCTTTACATAAAATATTTTGATCGGCCATCCGAATCAAACTTGACGATGCTATTGCTGATAAAGTAACTAGGTATGCTATCGCTTATAACATAACTGTTACTCGTTTATACTACAGGTTACTTATTTTTTATCTGTACTCTCTTTTCTTAATGACCATTATATCGGAAATTGTTACTTTGAATGACACTGACTTTTCACTTTTTGTTAATTAATCTGATTAGTCCTGTGGACTAATCTCTGCCTAATAATTTAAAATTTATGTTATTACATATTATTTTGATATTTAAAATTTTTTAAATTACCTACTTTTATTTATTAAGACAAATTATTTATGAATAACTATTACCAATGTTATTTTTGAATGTTATCGGACGATTTCAAGTACATGTAATGTGTCTACGAAATAAAGAGATTTTGACTTTGTGGCGTCTGTGAAGTAGCTGTAAGCTGCGCAAATCCCCACTACGTCGCCATGCCGCTGACATCAACTTGTTTTTTTAACCTATTCCTTTTTAAAGTTTTCAAGCTATACACTACAATCGCTTATAAATACTTCACATTGATTCGGCATGTAAGTGTAGTGTTACGTATAATATTATTTTTTTTCAAATTTTTATTCTTCTAAACAATTCAACGTATTAATAAACTCTTGAAAGAACCCACTTTCCTACTTCCCTCTCCATTTCTTTTAATCAACATCTCAAAACGGATGGATCTTCTCCATTACCAAAAACTTTGATTCTCCGTTTGATCCTAATTCATCAAGGCGTCACATTTTGACATTATTATCTTACGAATATAAAAAGGAGCTTTCCGCATCCTCGCTGATTAAGTGGGGGTGCCTTCTAAATTATCCGGACTAGAGGGCCTGTAATACACGTTATTAGATTATCTGGAGCTTTGATGTCCGTCCGGCGCTTGTTACAGCATTTAAAGCAATAAAAGTACGTAATTCCTTGAAGATTCGGAAATTGAGAAAGTTAACTAAGTGTATTCGGAGGCAAAAATGCTGGCGAGGAATTTGTAATACTCGTTTTTGAGATGGAATTTCGTCTGTTGATTGGGAGGCAAATTGATTTTGCGAAAGAAAATAGGAAATAATAAAAGTTTAAAATCTGATTTCGCAGTTGGTATAAGTATGTAGGTTTGCGGATGCTGAGTTTTTCGTTCTAAGATGTATGCGTTGTAACAACACAACCTTTTAGCAAATGTAGAGCCACTTCAACATTTACACTTTTTTATTATCTATAAATATTAAAAATTGTGCCCTCTAGTATATACTATCTACTTATGATGCCTTCATTATCGACTCCCGGCCAGTGGATATAAATCAATCAGCGTAATTAACACGTCGCATTGGTTCCCGGGCTATCATTTAATTTCCAACAGTACAATGTCCAAACACATCGTCAATTTCCGAACACATGATGGTGTACAATCGAACTGCAAACAAATGATTTGCTGCAGATCAAATAATCTCATTTACAATCTACGATTTGTAGTTATGAAATAAATAAAACAAAAAATCTTTTATTTCTTACTGTAAAAAGACACAGATTACAATAATATTTCATAAATATATTTTTAGTGAATTTAACTTTATATTTACTATTTATACTTTTGCTAGTTTTAGTCTGAAAGATTTCCGTCTGTGATTCGTAGTTACAGAATACAACTTTATTTCAAGGATACATAATGCGGAATAAACAATATCAATCAATATCAACCCCGATTAGTTGATTTCCCATAGTGAAATGAAATGAAATGAAATTGAAATGAAATTATTTATTGCTCAAAACTGTGTACATTCAGATCTTCATAATTTGTTTATCAAGCACTTTAAACAGTTTTGTCTCTTCAGACATGCAATATGTTATTATTATAGTATTACTAACATTTAACATACAATAATTATAAAATTAAATCAAACAAACCTCGAAGTCTCGACCCTGAATATTAAATAATTAATTAGATATACTTTTCACGGTTGAGACTAGTTTCACCCTGGAATGCCGAACTTTGTGATGCTTCTTTGCGTTTATATGTCACCAGCAGCCTCGACAAGAAAGCTGGCTCATTCCTCGCGCAGAGAATTTCTCTAGCAATTTAGCGCGGGAATGCACACAGAGTTTTTTTTAGATTTTTAGCCTCTGTTTTTGTGTATATTTAATTTTGTATAGAAATACGTATCGGGATATGTAAGCAAGAGTTTCATGTGCAGCATCGAGTTGATACGCGACGGGTTCCGTGGCGCCACAGCGAGTAGTGAGTACACTTGCAAATGGAAACAAAGCGCGCCCGCATCGGATCAGTGTCAATACACGGGTCTCTAGTGTTGTTTGGGAGAGATTTCAACAGAATTTAGGTCTTTTATGCCTCTTTTAACAGCTTACTTTGTCTCATTTGAATTCTATTTGTTTTCCTCCGTGGATTCTTTGTAAGTGTAATTTTAAATCTCCAGGCGGAATCTATTGCTATTTGTAATTTGTGTCAATACACGAGTCTCCAGTGTTGTTTGAGATATTGCAGCAGAATTTAGGTCTTTTATGCCTCTTTTAAGCTTCCTTGTCTCATTCGAGTTTTGTTTTACCCGTGTATTTATCTCAAGGGTGTCATTTTCTATTTTCAGATGGGTTTTTGTGTTTGTAAACTTGATATTAATAAGTACACACATATTTGAGGATAAATAAATTAAATTGTCAGATCCAACGTAAATCTAACGTAAGTATGTTGGTATTACAAGTACCTATCACATCAAACCTAGAAAAAGAGCCTCGGGAGGCAGAATTGACTCGAAAATTGCTGATTAGTTAGGTATAAGTCATTTTATAAAATATCGTTAGTTGTTCGATCTCTATTTTTCTGTCTTTTGTGTTGCTAAAATTCAGTCAACGATTTTTTCCCGATTTCTGACAATTTACCTAACGAGTAATTCTGTCTGCGTTATGTTACGAGTAACTTGATACCTATTTTTGTCACTAAAATTACTGCCCCACGCTGAAACTATTTTGAATCCAAATCAGATAAACTATCAATTATTTAACTCGGTTTTTGCCGCCGCCATCTACATGTTGCATCGTGAATTATCGCAAGCGCATGCTAATGCAGCGGCAATCTAAATGCAAATCTCTTTACGGGCTAATTACGATCAAGATTGTTTTGTTGCGCTACTGTTGCCATTAAACGTTTATATACTTTACATACTTGTTTATAACTCTACAGCACTTTTATGGAGTAATAGGCTATGTAAAAATATATAATTCGTTCGTCATCTAGATTATTAAGATAGAGTTAGATCATCATCTTCTTGCCTTTAAACCACTAGGTGGGATCGGCACAGCACGTTTCCTTATTAGATTATTATTATATTAGATATTACTAGATTAGATTATTAAAATAGAGTTAGATCATCATCTTCTTGCCTTTAAACCACTAGGTGGGATCGGCACAGCACGTTTCCTTATTAGATTATTATTATATTAGATATTACTAGATTAGATTATTAAAATAGAGTTAGATCATCATCTTCTTGCCTTTAAACCACTAGGTGGGATCGGCACAGCACGTTTCCTTATTAGATTATTATTATATTAGATATTACTAGATTAGATTATTAAGATAGAGTTAGATCATCATCTTCTTGCCTTTAAACCACTAGGTGGGGACGGCACAGCACGTTTCCTTTCGTCACTTCACTCTATCATGCATGACCTCATCATCAACTCTTATCTCTCATAATTATATCATCTTTCACACAATTCACTCACACTTCTTTTGGTCTTCTCTTCTCGCTTTTGCCGTCAGAGTTAGAGTTAGATATTTAACCATTATATTTTATTTTGACAAATAATTTAACAAAAAAATACGAACGCCTACACTTTAACATTAAATGATGTCGCGAGCTTCCCACTCTCTAACTTTAATGCGCTATTTCCTTATTGTAGATGATAGCTAGTTTTTTTTTAGCTAGACGATGAGCATTCTTAGAACATACTTGTACTTTATAAAATTATTCTCATGAAGACTTTAATTTACTACACCCTACATTTTATTTGAAAAAACTTATAACTAGCCGAATAACATAAGAAAGGTAATTCACGGTCCACATTATAAAATTATATAACATCACATCACCACCAGATTATGTTGGCCAACTGCAAGGAATAAGCCACCTCCCTTTTTTTCCAATCATCACTGACCAGTTATTTTTTAACGTTCGCGATTTGAGCACGTTATTCTTGCACTACGGGACTAATCGTACTGAAAATACTGAAAGTGCGCTATTAGTCCCGTAGTGTAAAAATCCCTATCCTGGACCAGTCTCAATCATTACCATATCACCCCAGTAAGACTTAGTAGGAAGTAAGTTCGTGTAGGCCGTGTGCCACAATGTCAAAGTTTTTAATACGTCTAAAGGCCTCTGACATGACTAAACGGTTAAAACATCCGGGACCTACAATTTAACGCGTAATCCGAGCTACGATAGCACTCAGTTGGAATTGCCACCCGTGATCACTTGCTTAATACCACAGTTACAAAAAATGTTGTCCCAAGCTACTGCTACACATACGTAACTTATTCTAACTTTATAAACATTGGAATGGCTTCATTTAGTTTCGAGCGCCGTTTCTAATCTATGTTTTGTGCAGCTGCAATCCACCTGGCACCCATAAATACCAGTACCCTGGTCCCTCCTCTGCTTGCATACAAAGTATTGTTAGAACGGTTTATACGCTATAAACCTTTGTGTGCGTTACTTTGTGTGAATTCTGCGAGCTATGTGTGAGAGAACGATTAAGTATTGGATATGAAATTCTGCAAAAGTAAGAGCAGCACTGGAATAGCGTAGTATGAGCATGCGTATCTTAGAAATCACCGAAATTAAGCAGCATTTGACATTGTCAATCTTCGGATGGGTGACCGCGGGCGGCATTTACAACTAAGCGCAGCCGTGGTTCAGACAGAGACTACGACACGACATTCAGAATTTTTGACTCATTGATAAAAAATGAACGACGTTCTAAGGTTATCATCATGAACATCGTCATCAGATTAATTGTAAGACATTTATGTACCTAATATTTAATTCAGACTTTCAATTGATAAAAAATTATACCTACATGGATTTTTTTAATATACAGTGTTATCTGCTTAAGACCATTCTTATGAACAACTTTTATTATGGGACCAATACCAATACTCGAGAAAAATATAGCTGTTCCATAGAAAACTGTAATTCTGAATCGACAAAACGTATGAAACAGCTGATTTTTTTTCTCAAATTTCAGTTTGGCCCCATAGTAAAAGTTGTTCATAATGATGGTCTGAATCACCTCTTTTCGGCGTAGTACATCAGTTCTGGCCCTATATAGATCGATAAACTAGCTTTAGTTTGCGTCTAAACTGTTCATAGCACGTCCACTGTTTATGCGTCGTAGTACCTCTACGAATGCTACGGCTGCTACGAGTTTTATAATGTCGTTACTATTGTGATTTCAAACAGGAATAAATAGAAAAGGAGGACGCGTTTTATGTTTATGGGACTGTATTTCAAGTCAGCACATTAAAACTTAAGGTTTCTTGAAATGAATTTTCATTCTCAGAGCGTATACCCATTTATATGAACGAGTGATTCTTATGCCGAGCCACGCAAGTAATTTTTATTAGTTCAGATTTTGTTGCTTTCAGTTTGCTTAATAACATTGCTATTCTGCTGTCAACATTAGGATTATGCTATAGAATGTAAGGTAAATGGCATTTAAATTATCAATAAAAAGTATTGGCAGTAACTGATCTACCAGACGGTATAAAACGTTGACACTATGGCTAGCTCGGGTGTACTTTAACGAACATTCTTACTTATAATAATTCCTGAATTTAAAATTTGTCTATAAATTAACCACATTTAATATCAAGTCAATATAGGCGTTTTATGAAAGCTTATATCAAAAGCTTTTGATCGATCGATATTTCATATGAAAAGATTTCAACTGAAAATTAACAGCAGACTTGCAAGCATCTATTACCTCATAACATTCACAAACATTTAAAACATTCAGTTAAGTAAGTGTCTATTCTCCGACAACCATCTTAAGCTAATGTGAAGCTAAGTGCCCATGAATCTCTCAGCGAAGACACAGCAAGCAAAATACACTGTCTAGTTAAGTGCTACTCAAGTGTCTGCTGAGAAATAGGCCTCCACATGACGTAATATATGTATATTGTGTATCAAGCACTCGTCATGTGTCTCGTCGGATGAATTAAAATATGCGTAGCGGGGAGAGGGTGGGGTTGTACAGATAGCGGGACAGATTCATGTACTCCTGCCGGACTAGGATGCGCGCCACGCAATATTTCTTTCGACGTGTCAGAACGAGACAGAGTTATGGCGAAGTATATATGTGTCACTTTTTCACACATCTAAAAGAGTTATTTCGTGACTTTTCGTGGCATGCTTGACCAACAGAATTATTCGTAAATAAAACTCTGTGGTTTTCAGTTTCGAATAATTTTGCTTATTTCGCCCCGGGTCTTTTAGATTAGTTTTATTTTAATTTTAGTAATATAAGTTTTAGTGTTTAGTATTAGTTTTTATTTTAAGTAGGTTAATTTTAATAGCTATAGTTTGTAAAATAGTATAGAACAAGTAGTTAAGAATAATTTTACGAATAATTTCGCTTATTTTAGTTTCCGTATGGCTTCGTACATTTTAGTACGTTTGATACAAAATTAACTGTAAACAAAAACTATAATAGTTTCAGTATGGCTTCATACATATTATATTAGTAAACCACTCCTACTGAAAATGAAAAAGATTACCAAAAATGTATAGGGTTCACGAAAACGATGTAGTTTTGCAGTACCTACGACGGAAAAAACGGAACCCTTATACGATCACTTTGTTGTCTGTCTGTCAGTATGTCAAGACCTTTTATCTCAAGAACTCGTAAAGTTAACGAGTTAAAATTTAAACCATATACGTATATTATCCATATAGGCACTTACAGTTGTGGAAAAACCAAACTTCTCTGTTACCATGGAAAAAAGTTGGAGCCGTTTATGTCGTAAAAAACCGCATATTTTGACACTCACAAGGGAATTATAACCTACAGGATACTTACAGTTGACCTAGAACTATGAAAGGATATGGAAAAGATGCGGTTTTTGAAATCTTGCAGATACAAAATATATACCAATAGAAAGCTTATATAATTATCTTTTCAAACACATATTTTTTAGAATTTTTTTCATCGCCATTTAATTTTCAAATGGGTTCTAAAAACATTAGAAAAATGAACTATGTGCCACACCAAATAACTGCATTAAGCCTAAATTGAAAAAAAAAACTGACAGTCACATTATGAAACAGCAAAAGGAAATGACGTTGTCAATATTGAACAACCAATAGAGGGCTGGTCGCCATGTTTTAAAAAATAAATAAATGTCAAACTCTAAAATACCAGCCCGCTATTGGTTGTTTGAAGATTCCTGTCTGATACGTAGACTACGTAGACCTCCTCTTAGTATTACCAGTTCAGTCTAAATATTTTCTACTTAGTGAAATAAAAAAGAGATATTATAATAAAACGGAGATACACAAAAATATGTTTTTGCGTGAAATAATATTCTTAAATATGGCACTAAACATTAATACAATTCGCATCGCTGCCGGTTTTCAAGGACCGCCTCCCATATAAAAAGTTTACCAACTCCTTTGACAAGAAGCATTATCTTAGAGTACACATATAGAAATATATGTGAAAACTGTAAATAATTAACTAAATCACAAAAAATAAGGCCTAAATACAAAAAATATAATTAATAAATAATATATATGGTCAGAACTCAAAAAAATAATCAGCTGTTCAAACATTTTGTCGGCGGTGAACGATATTTTTCTATGGAACAACAATATTCTCTTTTAAGTTTTGACAAAAGTAGCAGAAAGAAAGTTGTTAGCTATGATTGAACAAAATAAGCCCCTAAAAGGATACTAATTGATTAGGAATAACCCTGTAAATTTATTTGAGGAAAACAAAACACAGGAAAAACAGATAACAACAACAAAGATTAGAACTAAACTAACAACTAAATTAACCTATGTATTATTTTCGTCACCAGCCGGTCCCACTTTTTTGTAGCTTAAACTTACTTTAGTTACTTGATACATCCCGCTTAGTGTCGAACTCAACGTTTCCATGCCGGTGTCTCGGCTCAGGGCCGCGCTGCAGCCCGCACGTATAATTCCAGTAATTTTCAGGCCCATTGGCCGGGAAAATATGAATTCGTCGGCTATAGTTCAAAGAGCTTAGAGAATTAACTTGATGAGTCTTCTATACGCATAATATCAGTACAGACAGTATAATTTACGAGTTTAATTAGTGGAAGAAGTCGTTTTTCGCTTACCTTTGGAAATCAACGTAGTTTCTGGAACTTAGATACAAATAACATACATAAAAAGCTTCTTAAGTTGAACTAAGTTTATGTTTACCTTAAAAGCTAAGCTTTACTTTAATTTGCTTAACTTACGGGTCTTTAAATCTTAAATATTAAAGCTTAATAACTATTTTTTCGCAAAAAATGTCATGACCGGCTTCAACCGTGTACAGAATGCGAGAATATTTCCCACCGATCGATGTAGTATTCTTCACAGTATTGTTGATTTATTAAAAATGGCTCAGCTGATTTAGATTAAATTTAAACGGGGTCAATTTCAAAGCATACTCTTTCAAATCAAAATAGAATCATCATAATCGAACTACCCGGTAAAAAGTTATGCGTGGTTATACACAAAATATACGCGTCGAATTGAATACCTTCTCCGTTTTGTCGGTCAAAAATAAAATCGTGGTGCGGTTTTCTGCAAGAAGGAGGTACAATTTAAATTACTGATTTTGTCCCCAAAAATTCACGCGCTTGTCTAAATAAAACCGTTTAATAAGACATCATTATAAGTAGGTAGTTATTTTAGCAGTCTTAAAAAGGAGGTCGACTTCGACTGAATCAACAAGCTAAAACAAAGGTACTTGCTTTTTAATTGCTATTTGCTGTTACCATGGAAGCCGAGTCTATTTAAAAATGGGTATTTTTTTAGTAGTAAATTTCTTCACAAGAATTTTCTTTTTAATCTCTACTGTCTACCGATCATTATCTTTAAACTATCAGCTGTAGAACGTTCACTGCCGTACATAAGAAAATGTAGGTAAATTAATTTTCGTTTAATTGAAGTAATTGGTATTATTACCGCCGTTTTAAGTAACATTTAAATCAATAAATTGAAAGTAGTAGTAATAATGTAACGTTAGTAACGTAAACTCAACAAAGAGCTAGGTAGTTCTTTAATTTGTTAGAAAAAACTTAGATCAAATAAGCAATATTAAACATTCAACTATTAAAATTAAGTACTCGAACTATATTATTATTCTTATTATATTATTATTCCTCTAAAAATACTTATACTTATATTTTATTTAGAAAAGCAATCAGCACGTTCCATCGCGCCCTTCAATTAGACGTTCCCACGGAACAAAACCAAATGAAATTCAAGCAGCTAACCAAAAAGACAAAGCAGCCGTACAAATTGGTGTCCCGGGCAGCGTGTGACGTCACCCGCTGATGCTGCCATCCGCTCGCTCATTACGCTTGCTGCACGCTGACTGACTGTACAGTTTATAGCAGTTGTTACACGTACGGTCTTGCGCGCGAGAATATTTTGGGACATCTTACACACGGCCTCTAACCCCAAACTAAGCAAAGCTTGTGATATGGCTGCCAGAGACTGATATACTACATATACGTATTTTTAAATCCATACTTACATAGATAGAAACTAAATGACACCCAGACACAGAGCAAACACTTATGTTCATCACATAAATATTTGCCCTGGGTGGGGATCGAACCCACGTCTCTTTGATCCAGAAGTTAGGGTCACTAACCACTGAGCCACCGAGGCAGTCATTGAATGCATGTGAGTTTTACTTAAAGATGAAAAAAAAACATCTGTTAAAGCAGTGTATTGATTTTATTTTGTGTATGTCTCCGATGAATGCTCTTCTTTAGTAATTCATACTATACTATATCAAACTATTAACCAAAAGACATGGCAGCGTGTTACGTCATCTGCTGATGCAGCATGGTATTCGCTGATAACACTCTAGGCATGCAGACTGACTACAGGGACTATGATAATGTTGCAATAGTCGACAAGCGCTGTGGATCATGTTGGCACTTGCTAGTGAAATTTTAACGCGCGATTTTAAATTTTTATTGATTTGACTTTAAGCTAACTGGATGTCTATTACTAATTTTGTACTTTTTTTTCATAATCTGGACATGAAATGTACGATAATCCCGCGCGCTTTCCCGTCAGTCTATTGTCAATTCCGACGTGCCGAGCGCTGACAAGCGCATTGAGTCGTGTCGACACGTGCCGATGACGTCATGACGAGCGACGCTTCATCGGTCGCGCGACAAATGTAAAAACGCTTGACTTGCGCCCTTGTCGGTTCTAATGAGGCGCGTTGAGCTCTTTGTTCATAATTTTGGGAACAGATAAGTTTAAATCCGAACAATTCAAAGTTGTATCGTTTCTCTTTAGAAATAGGCCTGCATTTAACATGACTTTATTTTATTCGGTTACTTCTAGCAATTTAGTTTCAGGAAATACAGATTTCCATTGAACTACAAAATAAACTTTATAATAAAGTCAATACTTACATTGAACACGATTTATTTTGGTAAAACAAAGATAAATGATGTTTGAATTCTAAATTTCTAACTCATCATCCCTGTATGATTACATAAGTATAGCAAAAAAACCCTAGAGCCCACGTACTAAAACTTTACCTTTGACTAGAGTCTAATCTCTTTGACATCAGCCTTTTTAATCATCAAAAAGGCGTGACGTATCCAACTGGATACAAATTAGAAAGAACTTTTGAACATTTGATACAATCTTTACTTACTTACTAATGCAGTTATAAAAAGCTCTACAATCGTATTTTCAGAACCAATTACACAATATTTTTGAGTTGTAGGATTTCGGCAGCTCTATCATTAAAGTTGTAGATCCGATACATCGATGGCGCACATCACAGGGCTTGTTAAGGCGACGCGTGCACCGCACGTGATCAGAGCAAAGTGTCCTAATTGATAATGCTTGCCCTTAATTGTACCCTTCGCATAGTTTTTAGGGGACATAATTGTGCTCTAATTGGATGTGAGGAGGATAGAGTACATGTACGCACACAATCTGCCTATGTGTTTGTGACAATGTGCAGCTCTATTTATTTGTAAGTGTAATATATAACTATTTTAAATAAATATTTATTAGTAAATACGGCTAAACGCACATACTTACTAATTAACTACGATCGAGCCGCTGGAAACCCGACCGGTTTCGGAGTATTCGGTACTCCTTCCTCAGGGATAAATTATTAAAATTTATATAAGTATGTCTATTTTTACTACATTGGTATAGTTGATTTTCGTCACTTTAGTTAATTGTAAAAACAAAAATAATGTACCTAACGACCGTTTAAAAGTTTGTAAAGATTGTCCCGTAAAAAGCTGAGGAATCGTGTAACTAACATCCGCACAAAATTAAAAAATCAGACACACTGAGAACCTCCTGTTTGAGAATCTTTTGATATTAATAATAAGTACATATTGAAAATAAATAATGAAAACATGAATTTCCAACCAATAAATATCTAGCAGTCAGCATTACGTGTAAGTCTATATTCCATCGAAGCTTTGCTCGTAACAAATCTTTGTGGCATATGAAATATTTATTAAGTTCCAGTAAGCTTGTTCTACATTTTGCGACCGCAGCGCCGCGGTAACAAATAGGATTTCCTGAGAGGCTCGAATCTGGACGGCCATCTGTGCCCGAATCTTGTAGAGACGACACACGGGTGGAAAAGTTAGCAAACAAGAATTATGCCAAAACATAGACGTTTCTTTTTGCCTCTTTTTTGTGTGAGGCCAAGCGGATTAGTATCTACCTAAGTTAATCAACAGGTAGTAGACATAGCGCTCACTGACTGTAGAATTATTTAATTGTATAGTGGGTGTACCGGTTGTGGCCACTGACCTGTTTGTGGGCATTAGGTGTCAAAATTATTGAATAAATGATAATTATACCTAAACAATGTACTACCATAAATATTGCTTGTGGGAATCTAAATGTTTCAAATTTTTTTTTAAATATTAATTTAACATAGAATTGTCTTTTTAATCCTTAAAATTCAAAGTGGCCACAAATGGTACTAAAGTGGTCACAACCGGTGCGTCTACCCTATTTGAAGACCAACGGACTGGTAATCGTGACATAGGACGTTTACCAACAACCAGAATAACATCAACCTGATCAAGAGCATGGCTGACATATTGAGGAGACTGCAGGTGATCTGTAAGAAGCGCCTTGCATTCTACCGCTGCTACGCCTTCACGCCGTTAACATAGCTTGTCAAGCGACCACCTTAATGAATTCGCTTCCGATCTAAGTTCTACCACTGAGTCCAAATGATTGCACTGTGGACTAGGTACTAAAACTGTCTATGATTCATTTGTGAGAATGTTTATTTTTCTATCAGCCTCAAACAGCGGTTGCTACGAATTTTCATATCTTCTTTCTGAGATATAAAGAATTAAGATAATTAGTTCTCTTACTAGTCTACACTCTCTCACTCACTATAAAACAAAAATAAAGTTTTGAAATCCAGTATTTACCAAACTTCAAGTCCGTATGCTCAGGCATAACGGCGTCGTTAAAATTCAATTGTTGCGGCCCTCCCGTCCACCTCAGCCCTCTATTGATGTAATAAGTCCATTGAGACTGCATAATTGCAAATCATTTGCGGGTTTTGTCGCGTTCTGGGGTCTACGGGACCCCATCGGGGTCTATAGGACCCCTATTGAGATGAAATGCAGTTTTTTGGGAATCGATACAGTTGTTAAAGATCCTTTGATGAAGAGATGACGTGATTAAGTTGGTGGGAAGGGAAACAAATGACGATACACCCCTTTTTAAGTACCTTTTGTGATGATTGAGAAATTCATTAAAATTCAAATTGTGGTACCCACGGCTTTAGAAATAGAAGCTCTAGAGCTTTTAGAGGTTACGAAATACGTAAGTAAATAATAAGTTTACAAGCCGCCTCAAGTCCTCTCACATGGCTAAACAGTTAATACAACCGGCCCTACAATTTATAAAGTATCATCTGAGCCGCGGTAGCGCTCAGCTGTAAATGCCACCCGCGGTCACCCATCCGAAGACTGGCCGTGCCGAACGTTGCTTATATAATATAATAATAATATAAGTTTATTACCAAAAGAAATACGCAACAAAAGTAATACATCAAAAAAGTTTAAAACCAATACAAAGCAAATAGCTAAAGTTTCTAAGATTACAAATAATCAAGTACAGATCAGCAATAATAACTAAGCACAGGCTTGTAACTTGGGGCTCATATGCGACGTTACCAGGATGCCAGGAATTGTTATAGATTACAGATTAGAATTCTAGATCAAATTTGCGAAGACCAAAATGTTGTTATTTACTATCTTATCTTATCTTTGGTAATCGCAAACAGACACAAAATAAAATATCAAAACAATTTTGTTCCGAACTAAAAAAAAACACGAAATATGAAAAAATACTTAGGCGATTCCAATGAAAATCAAGGCCATAGGTATTTACTTCTTACAACGACCAGGTTATTTTATGCGAATGAGGTTTCATCTCGCGTCTTTGTCTGAAGAAATAATAATATATTTCATGTTTTCGTAGACTGTCTAGTGTCTAGGCTCTAGGCAATATCCACGGATCTATTTTCTCATTTCGCAAGAAATGGTTGTAATAACCTATATTTTTGCAAAAACAACTCTAGGATAGAGTTTCTAGAAGAAATAATTTATCTTTCTCTTGCAAACACACTGTGATGACCAGATTTATTGGTAATTTACTAGTCATTATCTCGAGTAAACATTTTCTCTGTTCCAGACTAATGGGCTAATCAATACTCCTTATTGCTCATCATAAAATGAAAGTAAGTACTGGTAAAACGGATGTGTAATAATTCAACCTCTTAGCCAAAAGAGTGGCGTTTATAAGTTTGAAGTCTACATAATCAGCCATAGGACGTTTACTGCTGGTCATAGACGTCCTTTATAATGGGTCTCCAATAAGACTTGCTTTCCAATAAGGAAGCGGCTTGCGTCATTAAGAAAGAAAAAACCGGATAAATGCGAGTCAGGCTCGCACACCGAGGGTTCCGTACAAATCCAGAAAATTTCAAAAAATTGGAAAGCAAGTTGTTAAAATCTTTATACTATAACCATCGACAAATTATTTTTTTTTCACTTTTCTCGTCATACGTCAAAAATTACACATTGTTAAAATAATTAAAAGCCTGTTTTAGCATGTGCTAATAAAGTTCTTTTATATGGTACCTTTCATGATACGATTTACTCACTTTGAATTTTGAACCCATATTTTGTGAACCCATATTTGAAGCCCTATTTCTTTTGTGATTTAAATAAAAATGTACAGTTTTCAGATTTATTCCTATATTTGTACTCTAAGACAATGCTTCTCGCCAAATTTTTAAAGTTCAATTTCAACGGAAAGTACCCTGTAGGTTTTGATTTTTGTGAGTGTCGAAATATGCGTTTTTTTACGACATAAGCGGCTCTGACTTTTTAAACGAAAACTGAGCAGTTTTTCTTTTACACAACTGCAAGAGACCATAGATATACGTATACAGTTTGAATTTCAACTCGATATCTTTACGCGCTCCCGAGATAAAGAGTCTTGACATACACACAAACGGACAGACGGACAACAAAGTGATCCTATAAGGATTCCGGTTTTTTCGTTTGAGGTACGGAACCCTAAAAATGCCAAGTCGATGGCTTGCATCCAACGTAATGAGATCTTCATTTTTCGGAAGTTTGTAGTGTTTCTGTACATTTGGGTCTGTTTTCTTGTGCCAGTTTGTAGTATTGTAGCTCCGAAGAAAGAAGGTTTCGATCTACTTTTTAACCGACTTCCGAAAAAGGAGGAGGTTCATCGATATTTTTGCCAATTGTGAACCGAATCAAATTCTTAGTTCGAAAGGGCATACTCCCGAAGTTGTGCCATTCAAATTTTATTGAAATCGGCTAAGCCGTTTTCAAAAATCAATAACAATAAAAAAAAATATACATCAATTCGGGCAAACTATTCGAATTTTGTATACGATGGTTACAAAAGTCAGTCTTGCCATTTTTTGCGAAAAATAATTATTTTTCTGCTTGTTTTTTATCCCAGTAATTTCGGTATTGAAAACATTGAATCCCATATCTAGTTGTGTGTCTATTAATAGTATTAGGTAATAGCCACAAGCTGAGATTCAGAATCGTACTCTGTATTATATTTATTGTGTTCTGGGCCGACTCAGTAATATTACGTAGGGTGACGCGGGAAAATACTATCTAGACTTCATCTAAATTGTTAGTTTAGTGATCTTAGTAATAGCGTCTAGGATTTTTGCCGACAAGCTGGCGCCTTGGTACTAATATAATATTCTAGTCGATGTCTAGGTTGAAGTCAAATAGGCAATAAGAAACTCTGGTAACTTTTCGTAAGTTCGTACAGGCCGGGAGGCTAGCCCTGGTGTTAGACTTTTGAAAGACTCTAACATGTCTAAACTGTTGAAACAACCGGAACCTACGATTTAATGTGTCATCCGAACTACGGTAGCGCTCAGTTGAAGATGCTACCAGCGGTCACCCATTTGTAGACTAGCCCTGGTGTCAGGCTTTTGAAAGCCTCTGACATGTCTTAACGGTTGAAATCACCGAAAACCTACAATTTAACATGTTATCCGAGCCGCGGTAGCGCTCAATTGAAAATGCCGCCCGCGTTCACCCATCCGTAGACTTGCCGTGACTTCGATGATCCGTAGACTTGACATCATTGAACTTCGGAGATGATGAAACACCTAGTGAAAGTACGCTATGTAGTTTTAATTCGTTACTTGTCCCTATATTACCAAATCAATATGAATAATACCTAGAAAATACTATTGGAGTAAATCATTTTACTAGGTAAATCATAAAAAAGGATAATAAATTAATTTTGAGCATCATTTTCACACATTTTATACTATATATAACGGGACTGAACTCACGTGTGAGGATAGTCGTAACGACTATAGTATCGGTCGCATTCGGCGACCTTTCTCAAGTTGGCGAGTGCTAGCACGCGGAACCGTCTCGCAATGCACAGTATAACTATAACTATAGTCGTTACGACTATCCCCACACGTGAGTTCAGTCCCGTTATATATACCTAGTATAAAACATTACAAATACTTCCAAATTAAAAGATAATTCCGGCGCACTTATGAAGTTCCTTATAGAAAACACCAACTTTGGGCGCACTTAAAGGCAAACCAAGTAGTCCTTTTCGAATCGATGTGATGAAAAAAATCAACTGTTTTCATTTTAGTTTCATTGGCACAGTCTCGATCCGCTAGAATAGAGTTGCAAAGACCAAACTACGTAATTGGAGACGCATTTAGCGCTGCAATAAAGCGAATACAAAGTAATAGCACTAGCACTAAACATAGGGTGTAAAAAAGTATCGTAATTGGCAGCGGGATTGGCCCAGGGGTGGCTCCAGGGCAATTATCAAGGGGTTCCGTACCGACGTGCTTAACCTCATTTGTTCGGCTTATTTAACGACTTAGTTGGTTTTAGCGGGCTATGGTGTAGGATTAAGGTTTTAACGTCTTCTTATGGCGTTCGTTTGGGGATGGTGCTAGTAAGAAAACTGTTTGGCGATTTTCAATTTCGATTGGAGAGTCAGCTAGCTTTAGTAGAGTTTAGCTGGTCTAAAACTAAAACGCGTCTTCATAAACGTTCGTAATCGTATTTCAAATCTGCTTGAACAAAGATATCTTTGTTTTAGAAGAGATACTTCTAAAACAAAGATGTCTTTGAAGGTTGATTTTGTCTCGTTTCAGCGCGTTAGCTATTCTGAAAGAAGTTATAATTTTTTTTTTACCAATAACAAAAGTACATTAGCTCTAAGCTCACTGTTTATTTAAGGCACTTTCCTTCTTACTTACCGAAAAAGGTAAGTATTTTTTAAATGGCAAGGAATTCTTACAGTCGTTGTAATAAATAACTTTTACTTAAAGATTTACCTTGAAATTGAAGAGAGAAATCAGATTTTTTATATTATTAGAAATTAATTAAGACAAAATTAATAAAACAACAGATATAGATATTTAAACAAGTGGCACTGCGCTGTAGTTAATATTTTTCCAATTCGCGAGTGAAGATAATAACTACAACTCGTAGTAATTTTCTGATATTGCATTAAAATACCAGCAAGAATAATCGCAGAAACCAAACCCCGAACGCAATAAATCTACAAGCAGTTGTATTTCACTTGGCACGATATGGGAGCGCAGTGCAAGTATGATTGTGCAGCGGACGGCTTATCGGCCGGCATCAGAATTACTGCCCTCCTGTCCTGATAACGATTAGAGAAGAGCAGATAACCAACTTTAGTTAGAGTGCAAATAAGATTTTCGTAAGTTTATTTTCAAATGGATTCAATTCTCATGAGCTCTTTTCGCCGTCGAAGTCAGACGATGATAAAAGTGCTTATGACAATTGACCGAAAATTATTTAATTAAACTCACTGTATGTCTATATATATACATTATATATATATATATATATATATATATATATATGTATCTGTATTTTCCATCAAGAACAATGTACCTAGACGTTTTCAATTCTATAATTATTCTAAAGAAGCACTATCTATGTAAACTTCAAAGTAAGGGGCTGCCGCAATGTATTTTGCAAAAAATAAATTGTGATAATAACTAGGTACATACATATGTATCAAACCTGTGCAGCATCAGATCTGATCAAATAAAATCACAGAAATTATTTTTATCGTGCACACTAGGTGTATAGAAACTTTCTTTTTGTGATAAACATTTCAAAAATTGACGCGTTCGCAGGATTTGAACCTGCATCTCTCTGGGATTCCGGCCCAGATGTTGTCCAAATTAAGCTAGAACGCTATCTGCGAAAACGTCGAATTATTGAAAGTGGTTTATCATTTTACCAACTTACTACATTGTTGCATCTGGGCCGGAATCCCAGAGAGATCAAATTCAAATCCTGCGAACGCGTCAATTAATGAAATGTTTATCACAAAAAGAAAATAATCACATATCTAGATTTTCGTTACTGATACTGTACTGTAAAAAAGCTAATCGCACAGAAAATTTAACATCCATTTTAATGTTACTCACATTTTACAATCTGCATTCATTGATTCGTGTTTTCCATCTGTCTTTTTTAACCCATTCTCCCTGTTCGTCGAGGGACGCAGATAGCGAAGATCTAGTTGGCCATGTCTGGTGCAGCGTGCTGATATAAGATATTAAAGGGACTTAATTGATTACTTCTATCTATTCAGAATGCAGTTACAGATGATAAAAATACCTTGTAAGCTAATAGTATATAATAAATATGATAAATAGTAGTTACAAAATAGTTATAGTAAAAAAATTGACGCTGAACGTTCCAAAAGTTTCTTGAATGAATTGAATGATGTTGAAAAAGTAGAGACCGTTCAGCATCATTTTTTTTAGTTAAATGGAGACCATACACCGGATACAAGCCGCGTCCAACGAGCATTGTTGGAAAATGTATCCAATAGTGGACATATCGTAGGGCAGATACGATGTTGATAAATAAATTGAAATAGGCTCAAACATATCACAAAGCTCAGTGGTGGCCTAGAGGTAGTAAAACCCGCTTTACGATCGTGAGGTCGTGGGTTCAAAGCCCGATCCAGTACCAATGAGTTCTTTGGTATTTATGAACGAAATTTCACACCACTGCCTATTCGGTGAAGAACAACATCGTGAGACAACCTGCATACGTCCGTAGAAGAATTTCGAGGGCGTATGTGAATCCACCAACCCGCACTGGGCCAGCGTGGTGGATATGGCCCAGTCACCCTTCGTGGGTAGGCCTACGTCCTGCAGTGTACTATTAAAAAAGCTAGTACTGTACAGTAAGACCCGGTATTTGACAAGTAGAAATGGCAGTAGGTAAGGCATATGCTTAGTGCAAAAGACGGATCGATGGGGTCGAGAACTTCTTAAGTAGGAGACCATGCAATGGTAAGCGCAGCGCTGGATGTTCACTCACAGGTGGGACAGATGACACAAAGTCGCTCTGTGTGCAAATCCCTTCCAAGCGGTTTTATTATAGACTAGCTTTTTCGAGCGGCTTCACCCGCGTATTTATTTTTTGCCATCCCATAGGAACCTTTTATTTTTTGGGGTTAAAAAGTAACATGTGTCAATTTGCGTCTTTTAAATTATGTCCATCCCAAAAATCAACTCAATCTGCTCCGTTGCTGCGTTAAAGAGGAACAAACCAACAAATACACTTTAGGATTAATAATATTAATAAAAAGTCGTAGGGAAAGCCTATGTGCAATAGTATGCATCCTGTGGCTGATAGATGGAAATGATTCTTGAATATGTACTAATACTGCTGTGCCTCATTCCCGAAATTATAGCGTCGCTAGTAAGCAATAATTTTGCTTACAGCTAATGACGTCACGATGACATAGTGCTCACGGCATGGTTGCCTGTAATTACCGAAATCAGGGCATTCGGGTAATTCCACAACAGAACTACGGCTTTTTGCTCGTTAGGGGCGAGGCGTGGCTATTTGCAAGCGATTAGCGACATAACTCTCAGTTTACCTAGCCGGATTAAAATAACAAGATTATTTTTTGCAAAAGTTAGCATGACCGACTTCACCCGTGTACATAATTCGCGAATATTTCGCACGGATCGATGTAGCATTTTTTACATTATTGTTGATTTATCAAAAATGGCTCAGCCGATTTCAATAAAATTTAAATGGGACCAATTTCAAAGTATATTCTTTCTCACAAAAAAATATTGAAATCGGACTACTACGAAAAAAGTTATGCGTTGAATTTTCTACCTCCTCCGGTGGTTCGTCGGTGAAAAATAATAATTGATATCAAATCCATTACCGTACGACCACGTGATTCAAGTCTTTAGCAGCAACAGCGGCGGCTGGGTCTACGAGCGCTCGTACTGGAACTTAGTGTAGTCATTTGAACATTTTAGAACATTATTGGCTTCTTTTGCCGCTCACCACCCCGCGCCCCGCTACCGCTCATCGCGGCGAGGTCGTGGCCCAGTGGTTATCATCATTTGACGCCTCTCCTGACTCAGTTGGTAGTATCTCTGTAGTAGTGGTAGTGCTATCTGTTAAGGGGTCCAAGGCTTAATTCCCGACTGGGTAGGTTTTTGGGTGATGAATTTGTTTTGGGTCTAGATGTTAATTGTCCTTGTCTATGTGTGTACGTTCTATTGCACCATCCACACAGAGAACACGAGTAGGCTTGTTTACTAAAACAATATAATTACTCCATCAAAATATTTAACATGTATTTTTGTCAATTTAACAAAAATTGATGAAGATATAGTCCGTTAAAGATCCGCGTGACGTCACTGACTACTATCAATTTTACCGGCAAGTGCCATCACGAACCCCCACTCTCAAACTTTGACAAGGTTTATCTTTTTCGCTAATTGTTTGATTGACTAAAGAAAAAATGAGTATCTAACATTTTTTAATAATCTGACTGACGGTCTAATTTGTAATAATTAATTTTATACCCAGTAAACATCCTTATTCTAGTTGGGACTATGAGTGTGAAGCGTCCTACTAATATTATAAACGCGAAAGTATGTGAGGTAGGATGGATGGATGTTTGTTACTCTTTCATGCAAAAACTACTGAATGGATTGAGTTGAAACTTTCCAATAATATAGCTTATAATATCAGAATAACACATAGGCTATAAATTATAATGATATTGCGTCAAAAATCAAAATGTCATGCGGGCGAAGCCGCGGGTAAAAACTAGTCATCAATATGAGCATTGCCAGCCTATATCCAACAGTAAACGCCTTATACTGTTGGATATAGGCCAAAAAAAAACAAATTTCATTCATCGCGATCGTGCAACGTGACATTTATGTCACAATAAGAAAAAACTTAATAATATAATAAAAGATTAACAAAACAAGGTATAGGCCGAATTAAAAGAAATCTGTTAGACGAGGCGGTATAGGGTTATCCATAACTGGTGTATTAAGCCGAAAGGAGGACAGACCATCACTATAAACAACTTTTACTATGGAGCCAAGCCGAAATTCGAGAATAATAATAGCTACATTTTTTCAAATGCGAGTTGCAGTTATGTATGGAACAGCTGACTTTTTTTCGTGAATTTTGTGTTGGTATCATAGTAATAGTTGTCCATAATGATGGTCCTTTTGGCTTAATACATTATGTGTATTCATATGTCAATGGCGCAAGGATAAGGGATTTGCGTAGGTCGTAGCTAACTTCTCAGACGCCTTTAAGTTTGATTCGACCTGGGACCGTATTGTGTACGCGGTGACGTTCGGCTTCTCATTTACTCGTGCTCGCGCCAGTTAACTCTGGCCGCGAGGAGAGCGTGGCGAGCGAACCTCAGAACGCATCCACTATGCGGCCGCTGTATTCGCTAACAGCTGGCAATGGCGCCACCGAGCACGCTCCTCCAAGCGTGAAAACGCCGTGTCATCACGGCGCAGATTTCGGAACAACTCCCATAAGAGCGCACCACGGCGAGGCTATCAGCGTTCAGGCATTCATGAAAGGCTCTGAAACAAATAAACAATATTTGGAACCATTTTTCCGTTTAATTTTGATATAGGAACTATGTTTTTGATATTAGTTTAGATGTGTCAATTTGTCTGTTTGATGAAAGTAGAAACATAGGTAGATGTCATCGGCTTGGCATATTTTTCTTGTTTAATAGAGGTAGTATCTCAGAATAAGGTTACATTTTTTGTTTTCTGAGATACTACATCTCACAACACAAGAATAACTAGTCCTCATTTTGAGGGTAGTAGATATATATTATAATAAGTTGTCAAGATGACTGGCACATGTGTCATCGGGTGCAGCTTGCCACTTGCGATGTTGGGACGCCGGTCTGCTCGTGGCATTCACGTAGTCCACCAACTAACTAACTTAGGCTAAAATTTCAAGGACTCACTAACTCTCTTTGTACAGTATAATCAAACAATTGTAATTTTAGTTAACAAAAGGCGCAGCCCCTGAAGTCTGTGGTTAGTAATTTTATCAATAAAAATATATAATTCGTTTGTCATGTATTAGATAACGTAAATAATGATGATAATACCCAATTTTTATGATGTTATCAGATAATATAAGCCGTGGTGGTCTAGTGGTAGTAACACCCGACCTGCAATCTTGAGGTCGTGGGTTCAAATCCCGATCCCGTACCAATGAGTTTCTTTGGACCTTATGTACAGAATTTCACATCATTGACTTTTCCGTGAAGGAAAACATCGTGAGGCAACCTGCATACGTCAGTAGAAGAATTTCGATGGCGTATGTGAATCCACCAACCCGCACAGGTCCAGCGTGGTGGATATGGCCCAATCACCCTTCGTGGGTAGGCCTACGTCCTGCAGTGGACGATTAAAAAGGCTGGTACAGTACAGTACAATACGGTATCAGATAATTACTAGACAAATATAATAGGCGAAGAAATCTGTTTCTCATGTACTTCAATGGTCTCTGAGCTGTGAGCAAATTTAATTATGGAAAATAAATATAAATGCCAGCACACCTATAGTAAAAAGTTGATTCCACACCTACCTATCAAAGTAAGGTAATATTATAACAGAAGACTGGTACCACACACCACTACTAGGTATAGTACAATGTTTTTTACTGTAGTACCTAGCTATAGTGCAAAAAAACAACTAAAATAGTACTTATAAACAAAATTTATTCTCAAAATCTTTATAAAAAGTCAGTAATAACGAATAGCTTTCCAATTCAGAACTCATCCATTGTTCCAGACAATCCCGTAGAGAAAACTGTATTCGTTTTAGCCATTAATTCCTTGATTAAGTATAAGATAAGCTGTCTCTAACTTAAGAATTAGTGTGTCTTCAACGACTGATTGTCTGGTTGATAACTGTATCTTCTTAATAGCTTTTATAAGATGCTGCACTCTTTTGTTCGAGTTTTCAAATAGTTGTGTTAAGTAGGTATATTGATTGGTTTGAGTTCAATACCTACTCCTAAATGAAATTATGTCTAAAACGTCTAAGAGGAGGAGTAAGTATGTGCAATCGTACGTATATACTTATTATTATAACTTTTATTATGGGACCAACTGCGAAATAGAATTTTCGCTATTTCGCAGTCACAAGAACGCGTGTTCGCGTGTACGAAGGGCGAAGGTGGCGCGCGCGCCGCGCGGCTGCGGCCCGCGCGTGCCTTTGTGCGACATACCAACACTGCAGGTACATTATGCCTGTTGCTAGCTGTGGACCGCCGATTTCGAGCGATTATTAGAATATTGCTAATACCTACCCTCATTAAGGTAATTTTTTTCCTGAACCCAAAACATAATTTTAAAATGTAATGCTTCTTCTAAAAGCTTACAAAAATTTTATAAAAGTAGTTTAGTATAGTTTTTGTATAGTTTTATTTAGTTTATATAATTATCATGTTATGCACATTTTCTTAAGTTTTGAACGAACCAAGTGTTTGCAAAACAACATTATAATAGCATATTTCTTCGTAATACTAGGATATAATGAACACTGGTATTTGTACATATGTAATTATTTAAGTGTAAATACGACTGCCTCGGTGGCTCAGTGGTTAGTGACCCTGACTTCTGGATCAGAGAGGCGTGGGTTCGATTCCCACCAGGGCAAGCATTTTTGTGATGAACATAGGTGTTTGCTCTGTGTCTGGGTGTTATTTAGGTACTATCTATATAAGTATGTATTTAAAATAAGTATATGTAGTATATCAGTCTCTGGCAGCCATATCACAAGCTTTGCTTAGTTTGGGGTCAGAGACCGTGTGTGAGATGTCCCCCAATATTTATTTATTTATTTATTTATTTAATAAAGATATTTTGAAATTGAATTGAATTGAAGTCACAAGAACGCACTGAATTACTTCCACTTTAAAGCGGCCTTTTGGAAATCCATGGGTGAGGTATATGTCTAGCAGTGGATGTCCTAAGGCCAAGGAGCATATTAACCAGTGGAGAAAGTGCGCGGGGCGGCGTTGCTCACCATCGATAGGCGCTTTAGTTGACAACCGACTAGGGATGCTTGATCCAGGTGCTTTGTATCGATACTTTGGATTGCAATGGATCGCATCGCAGTGTATCGATTCGCTTGTTTCGATACGATATTTTGGATCGATCCGGTATCGTATTTCAAAAAATAGAACATATTGTCTTTTATACCATCAATGTTTATTGTTTTAGGTACATAAACAATACTTATTTACGTCGGCCAACCTGTAAGTGGCAAAGTACACAGAAATAATATTTTCTAAAGCCGCTCTTTGTTAAGACGATATGATTGTGTGGTTTCGATACGACATTTGATCCAGTATCGTGTCAATAGTTAAAAAGATGTGTTGTTGCGATATGACATTTTGTTCAAAGTAGAACCAAGTCAAAAATAACGATATCGATATTTTGCTAGAAACATTTTGTCACCACTACAAGAACTGTTGTTGTTGCGTCATTTTGGCGTCAGCCAATTACAGCAAGCGGAGCTTAACTCTCCCCCCGCTTAAAATCGGTGACCTATTGTTTCAACAAAAATGGGGCCCACGCGCTCTCCAATCTCCTCCATGTCTAAGGCTAATCATGATGATGGTGATGATGATAATCTATCAAATAATAAGTATAGGCTACGTGCCTACCACTGACTATTATATATACTACATATGTGCCTACGTATAAATTGCTGATTATTGTAGACTGTTTATTATAGATTAAAAGAAAAAACATAATGTAAAAATATGACCTAAGAATAATAAATGAGAAAATAAATCAAATGAGCATTTACTTTAAATAAAAAACCCACTCAAAATCCCCATAAAATATTTACTGTTTCTATCAAAGTGCTTTTACCTCGAGCGCTCTCCGACACTCAAGAAGAAAACCAAACATAATTTATGGCACAATTAAATCCCTTTGCTCACTCCCGTAAACCGTTTACGATAAGAGTATCTCAGATCTGGGAGAGGTTTCCAAACAATAAGACAATTAGACAATAAACTTGCTGGAATGGCTTAATCTACAAGCGATGCTTGAAATTGTGAAGATTTAGACGGGCGATAAAATAAAAAAAATATACGTTTTTCTGTAGCTGTAGCCGTTGCCGTAGCTGTAGCCGTTGCCGTAGCTTTAACGATTTTCATAGCTTTAGCACTTTCTGTAGCTGTTTCCGTAGCTGTAGCCGTTTCCGTAGCTGTAGCCGTTTTCGTAGCTGTAGCAGTTTGCGTAGCTGTAGCAGTTTGCTTAGCTGTAATATTTTTTTGTGGTTCACAGTTTTGGTTGGTTTTTGATTATAGAGTCTATCCGAAGGGAAATACTGCGAAAAGCATTCCTAGATGAAATTAAGGAGAAAGTGGATGTCATGTCGTATAGGGAAGTGAAAGCACTGGCAGAGGACCGTAAGGCGTGGAAGTTATTCCATCGACAAAAACCTGACTCTTGTACCTAATTTTTAAATGAACAAATATCGATATATTTTTATAGGGACAGAAATAACAACGAAGGTCATCCAACATGGCTTTGCTTGCTAGAGCGCAGCGGTGCGTTTGATAAGAAGGATTTCAAACCTATTGGTCTCATCAGCATCGAGCTTTCATCAAAGGCTTTAAAACTTCTTGCTCTTAACAGATGATATGGACAGACCTGTTATTAAATACAATTCAAGAGAAAACAATTTAAGAACGAGATACTTTATAAAGATGATATATCCATTATAATCTATACCAATAATTAGGCTGTATCATAGGAAACAAATCAAAGTGAAAATCACCCATAGTAACATTGACATCATTACAATGTCACCAGTCGTATCATGGTTGAAAAACACCCATGCTATTATCAGTTCTTTCGTATTCAACATCATCATTTTCAGCCTGTAATCGCCCACTGCTGATCATAACCCTTTATTCTTATACGCTATTCCCATCAATCTTGTACAGTTCGAGTTAGACTACCTTTATTGGTTTAATTTTATATCTTAGAGACTGAAATTCATTCTAGCCTACCGTCACAGGGTTGCTAAAAACTGTGACCTTACGGTTAACAATAAAAGCAACGCTCGTCTGCACCATCTTGAGCCATCGTCCCCGCCTGTGTTTCAGCGACCTGCTTTCTTAGAAATCTCCGTGAACCGTCATTTGCACTTTTCCACTGAAGGAAACGCTTTAGAGAAATGAAAAATGAAATTTCACGAGCAGCTTCCAGATACCCGCTCTAAAGTACGATTAATTAATTTTTAAAATGGAATCTTGGAAGACAATGTTTGTGTAATATTTAAAACAACTTAGCACATTTTACTTTATAAACTAAACGGAAAGTTACTAGCGTATTTTACTAGTCATATCTGAACAATGGCAGCGTGAATTTGTTTCTTAAATTTTCACAAATATTAACGGCTTGCTACGTTCTATGTTTTAGCACTAAGTATTCTGAATGGAATGTATCGTAAACAATGTGGTTAAGTATCTAAATGAAATTATACTACGATTTTTGCAACTTCATAACAAATGTGAAAAATCCAGTAAAATTAAAATCATAAAGATCTAATAAAGATGAAAAGGCTGAAATCATTTCGCTCCTGTTTTTTTCCTTTCTCAGGCATTTTTAAAAATTAAATGTTATCGTTCATTCGTTTCAGCCATAGGACGTCCACTGCTGGACATAGGCTTCCCCTTAAGATCCTGCGCAATCGTGCGGTTTATATGAGGTCATTTGTCCACCTTGTGGGTGGACGTCCTACGCTGCGCTTGCTGGTCCGAGGTCTCCACTCGAGAACTTTTCGATCATCAGTCCTCCGTGCTATGTTGTAATTGTTTTCATAACTAAATAAACTAAATTTTGTTTGAGTGGGACCTTCAAACCATTTTAAGTTAGCTAAAGTTAGTGACGCAGGTTACAGGATTAGATAACTTTAAAAGTTAGTAACAGAATTGGTTGTGATGAAATGCGTCTGTAACAAAATTTCGGATAATTTACAATAGCACTAAGAATTGAGAGTTTTCGGAGTCTCTATACAAGATCTTATCAAGTATAAGGAGCTTCGTAGACGAACCAAGTAACCGACGTAGCCCACTGTACTAATAAGTTGAAGTGGCAGCAGGCAGGACACATCATTTTTAAAATTAACCGACACGGTGAACTGTTGATCTATAAATTCAATTCAATTCAGTCATATGTAATATTAAATGCGGTTCTTAAATTATATTACATGTTCTATAACGTCAGAAACATATGACACTGAGTATGGTTACATATCATATACATTTTAATGACTTCATTAAAAAATTAAAATTAAATTATCAATTAAAAATTACGCGATCTGTTACATTAAAATTATAAAAAATTAGGAGACAGGAAGAGGCTACTATTGCCAAAAAACAAAAAAATGTTGGTTGTGAGTAACATTTTTATTTTCATTGAAATAATCCGGGAGTGAATAATACCTATACATTGTCGGAGAGACCTATAATAATGAGACCGAATGGAGGCTGATTTCAATCGTTCTTATTGGAACTCCATAGAGAAGGCCTATGTCTAGGTCTAGACGTCTTATGGCTGATAATAACTAATAATTTTACTGAATACAAGACAAAATCGGAGAATAAAGATCTGACTTCACTCAAACCTATATCTAAGCAGATTGGTTTCCTTTCAATCCATTTGAAAGTTATCTTACCTTTCACGAATCGGAAACCGCACCAAACTTTCCCCAAAGCTTTCCGACAAAAGCAAAGGAAATGCAGCATTATTGGCTGTTGACAGCGAGATGGTGGATTGGAAAGCATGGTCATGTCCGGGGGTGGCGCTGGCTGTCACTGAGCCAGAAAGTTTCAAAAGAAATCGGTAGAGCTTGACTGAGTATCAGATAAAAGCATTTGTTGATCATTTTCACTGTCTGTTAGACGCAGAGAAAAATATAGCTAATGATACTTCTTGATGGATAAAAGAAAAAAAAGAGTAAAATATAAGAGTTTAAAATACTTATCATAACCTTATATCAGTAAAAGTATTTTTGTCGTTTTTTGTCATTTATAATCAAAAAAAAGTTATAAAAATGTTTCGTATTTTCTGAATTTTGCCATGATTATTCTTGTTATCATTTAGTATCCCACTTCAATAATTATTTTTGCGAAAAATAGCATGATCGACTTCAACCGCGTACAGAATTCGCGAATATTTCGCACTGGTAGCATTTTTCACATAATTGTTGATTTATCAAAAATGGGTCAGCTGATTTCGAAAATTTTTAAATGGGACTAATTTCGAAGTATACTCTTAATAAAAAAGAGAATAATCGAAATCAGACTACTATGTTAAATGTTACATGTGATAATACAGCAAAAAAACATATACGCGTCGAATCGAGTACCTCCTCCGTTTCGTCGGTCAAAAAAGGAGATTCTCAATTCGACTATGTTTTTTTTAATGTAGGTATGTTATCCGATAGCTCCTTTAGTTATGAACCAATTATATTATTTTTGTGGTCCACCATAACTACTACAGACACCGTTTTTGAAAAAATCAACAGTAATGTAATATTTTACACGGTTGAAGTCAGTTGTGCCATTTCTGGCGAAATATATTTTTTTTTGATAAATTATAAACGTCAGTTAAGCAACTTTCAATTCTTTCTTCATGTAAAGATATTGTATTTATTTATTATCATAGTGAAATAATAATAATAAAAACATTTATTAAATAAATTCGTAGAAAACATTGACACATACGAGTAAATTCAATGCATTTTAAAACGTAGGTGTAGATAGTACAAATAATTTCAAAATCTTTAGACATGGCGACCGTCCGAGATATAAAATAAGAGTTGGTTCAAAATGCGCGTTATTCCCAGCACGTTCCAGCTGTTTGCCGATAGCTGTGTACTAAACTGCTTACTGTACCGGCCCGGACACTCGGTATTTATATCTGAACTGTTTGTGTGGATGAAGGAATTTTGCCTTTGATACCGATGGACTTTACTTATTCTCGCGGAATTATGATGGCTCAGCCTGCCTCGCGAGGCGGCCTCGTGTAAATTGAACCAAACTACTGAGGCTGCCGCGAGAGCCATCGCTCGCGATCCGGACACCGAGGCTGCCGCGCGAGCCTGTGCGCTAGGTGGGTACGCGGCTAGTATCTATTAGTTTTGCTCGCTTCATCTGTCTGTTTTGAACAGCAATTTAGCTGTTGTTTTTAAACTTTCGCGATTTGAACACATTATTTTTATATACTACGGGACTAATCGCGCACTAAAATTGCGAGATAAATAAATACCTCCTCATCCCGACGTTTCAGCCAAGTTGCATCGACCGTGGTCACGGGTAGACTGACACGGTCGATGCAACTCGGCCGAAACGTCGGGATGAGGAGGTATTTACATATATTTATCTCGTAATTTTAGTGCGCGATTAGTCCCGTAGTATATAATAATAAAGCAATTTAGCTGACTGCAGTTATTCACTTAATTTAATTAAGTACTTGTTTAATTAACTAAGTGCTTTATTACTTACGTGATAACAAATGAAATAGGGTTTTTTTTACATTTTATTGTCACTTAAGAACTACTTAATTACCTTCACCTTCCTTAAACGTTTTCAAACAACTCGTGAAAGCTCACTATCTGAAATCATAATGCTACTTTTTCCTTTTGCTACTATTTTATAACGTATGTTATAAAATAGTAGCAAAAGGAAAATTGTATGCAATATGTATAATTATATTTATGTATTATAACGTATATATGTAAGTATATTTAAAACTTAGATTTAATTAAGTATGTTTAGTTTATTATTTATAGCTGTTTTCTTTGTTAATCTCTAGTTAAGGCCACTATTTCTTGTTTATCAGTTCATATTCGTGCAAGGTTGCCTGGAAGAAATAGCTATGGGTGATAAGGCCGGCACTTTATAATCATATTTTTGTCGTATATGTGTAAATAGTGTTTAGTTTTCAAATTGTAGTTGTAAATAAAGACTTTTGTCTGTCTGTCTCTCTGTGTAATTACGTATTCTGAATCTTAAGGTTTAATATTTAGCAGATAAATTCATATCTAAATTGAATATGGATAACTAAAGTGGTTCCATCTATCAATCAGCCGTAGAACGTCTACTGGTGCACATAAGCCTCCCGTATAGATTTTTAATAAGAGCCAGCTGGAAGCGGATTACATCCAGCACGATCCCATTGATATTAAATCGTAACTCAGCTGGTCGATGTCCTACGCTAGGCTTGCCGGTACGTGGTCTGCTTTCGAGAACTATGAAGACCCATTGCACTAAAGTGGTTAACGTACTTTTTCACAAAATATCATACCATCTCATCTTTTGAAGTCAAACGTAAGATTATTATATCCTCGTTGCTCAAACTCGTGTCGATTTATCGTAGACTTGACATTTTTTGTTGTTGATGCGATATTTTAGGTTCAATCCATCTGATGGTTTTTGTACAAGTGACTACTAACGAGAAAATTCGTCTAGCTCAGCACTGGAGTACATTATTCTGTTTATTCGCAACTGAATATCTATCATATTAACAAGAAACCAGACCAACCAAACTAGAGCCTGAGAAGCCAGCTTGATTCTAGTCGTAAATTGTTTCGTCCCATTGGCCATTGTATGCAATAGCAGCGATCTGCAGACGCATAAATACAATTGTCTTGTTTCGTATCGTGCTGGTACTATGGGACCGATTTATTACAGTTAACCTGTGTTCTGTTCTATGTTAGCTCTATTTTGCATCCCCCGAGTCAAAAAGAAGAATGCTTAAAAGTGCGACGAAACAAATAATGGAAAATATATAGATCTATAGAGATAGGTGAGTTGAAGTGAGATGAGAATAAATATCTTGGGTCAGTCTATATGTATTTTCTACGTGTTTTGCATTTTCTATTCTTGATTTTGTCTATCTTGCTAACCAACAGGCACACTGGTGGTCAAATGCAGACATACCCGAAATGAAAAATAGTGAATTTATGTACTGTACTGTACTGTATCAGCCTTTTTTAAAAGTCCACTGCAGGACGTAGGCCTACCCACGAAGGGTGATATCCATACATACGCCATCGAATCTCTTATACGGACGCAAGCAGGTGGCCTCACGATGTTTTCCTTCACCGAAAAGCCTAAATTCCGTAAATAAATTCCGAAGAACTCATTGGTGCGGGACCGGGATTTGAACCCAAGACCTCACGATTGTAAAACGCGTATCACTACCACTAGACCACCACGGCTTACGTGTGCCTATTAAAATATTTGTATCAGTAGCATCGTGAAAAAATACTTAAACCTATTTAAATACAGTTTTATCTGTCAGAGAGCTAATAATAGAGCCAGTTATGAATGCGCCATCGTAATTATAATAGCTATTTAGAGTATTTCTGTTTCCTATTATCCGACTAAAATTTAAGTTAAAAATGTAAAGGGTACCAAGATTAGCACAGGTCCGGGATGAGTACTAGAAGAGAGATGCTTAGCAGTGGGCAATTACTGTTGACGATGATGATGTAAATATTTTATTTCGTGGTTCTTTCGTGGTTTCCCAAAAAATGTATTAAATGTTTGAAGTGTTTTATTCTGTGCTTTATCTTTCGTTTTCATGTTGTTGAGTAGTTTATCCATAACCAGCCACATATGTCTTCTAAAAACAAACTTTGTTAAATATAAATAACAACAATAACAGAAAATAAAATATATATACCTACCTAGGAAATTAATCAAATAACCCGCCCCTAATTGTTCCTAGTGCGAAGGTGCCCATAACGCTTACTGCATTGCCGCGTTGGATGGCGATGGACATTCTTTGCACCAGAAACGAGGTAGAACGGGAGTCACTCCTCTTTCCCGAATCCTGCGCCCTATCAAAAAAAAAAAAGTTAACAATTTGGTCTCAGCGTCCCAGCTACCCATGGTCTCTACGGCAACGGCTCTATAAGTACTGAAAATAACTATAACCAAATCGTAAATACAATAGGCATTTCGTAGCCAAAATAGAAATGAATTCGTAGTAGGGGATAGCACGCTCCACTGCCCAGCCGAGTTATAAGACGGCACTAAATATAGCTCAGAATTTATGAGTAATCGTAAATTTTGATGAGTTTCGAAATTTCGTAATTTAATTACTACCTGTAATTGTCGTTTTATCGCTCCACGTCAAGTTGTCAAAGTTATTGCGAATTTAATGATCGCTCGAGAATTAAGTGAAATGAACGCTACAAACTCCTCAGCATTGTCAAAAGGTACGAAAGTATCAAGTTTGTTTCTAACAAATGCTTTTGTTGAAGGTAAAGATTTTAGATTTGTAATTGGCCAAACATCATAATACACTTAAAACAATTAAACAGTTGAGTCAGTATTAATGTAAAACTCACATGGTTGTCTAATATTCCCAGAAAAACTAAGATATCTGCTTTAGTGTTACTATACTTATACTTACTTATTACACTATCTTTCCAATTCCAACTAAAATCTCAAAAATTGTAAAATATACTTAATGATGTTTTAAAATAATCGAATCCATTATTATTAGGTATATACTACGGGACTAATCGCGCACTAAAATTACGAGATAAATAAATACCTCATCATCCCGACGTTTCGGCCGAGTTGCATCGACCGTGGTCACGGGTAGACTGTCAAGACGGGTGATCAAGAATCTTTGCATTTTAAAAATTTCTTCTTTCCTTTCTTTTCACCACCGCATACTTAGTTTGGCTTAATAAATCTATATCTTTATATTCATAGAGAGCGAGTGACCTAATACATTGAAGCATTCTGAGTAACCAAATATAAACTATTAATAAATAAATAACTACAAATAAATAGCCACCTACCTATAAATATATACAATAGGCATAATAACTGGGTAATAAATCAATATTATAATCAGTTCGTGATTTAGATTATCAAAAAATATTAGACACGTATTTTTTCTTTTTTCAATTAAATAACAAATGACAAAGATAAACCTTGTCAAAGTTTGGGAGTGGGGGGTCGTGACGTCACCCCTCTTACAGAAGTCTATACATTTGTATGGCTGTGACGTCACGCGGAACTTTGTTACGGACTATTTCTTCATCAAAAAGAAAAATTGCGTGTCTAATATTTTTGATAGTATATCTGACGGACTATACTCTAAAATTTAACTTGATCTCTGCGACAATGACATTGACATAGAAGATTGACATTTTTAGAGTTGAGATAGTGGTGGAAAAAAACGATTTTCAAACAATGTTCTAATGAAATCGAATGAGTAGTTGAAGGTGAGAAATTGAATTTTATTTACTTACTATTATTTAAGATCAAGTATGTACATATGTAAATAATGTTATGATATTAATTATGTACTCATAATTATGTAACGATAGTATTTATAGACGTTTTTCACTATTATCGATGCTAATGTAACATATAATTGGGTTTAATTTAATTACACATGTAAAAAATGTTATGATATTAAAATATACAATAAAATTAATGATAAATTAAGTTTTATTCAAAATATCGTCAGTATAAACTATCGATATTTTAATTTAAACTCTATCTAAAACTCTGTGGTCACGATCATTCGTCGCCCATCACTAATCGGCATGCCCATAAAGTATGACATTGACAGGTACTGTCTGTACTATTAAAAAATTCAGGACTTCATAGGCGGGATTTTTCTGACAGCTGTCGCAGAGATCAAGTTAAATTTTATAGAGTATAATTATATTTTTTAGTCATCTTGCCTATTTAAAGATTTACACTTTGACAAGCTACAAGTGATTTCTTTACACTCTACATGGTGTGCTGTATCACAGTTAATAGTTTCAGATCGTGACAAACGTTACCGTAACCGTTTTCTTTGCACAAAAACCTCACAGTCTATTCAAAGCGTTATCACCCTATAGACAGCGCGCGAAGGGTGATTGATATTAATGGCGACCCGCCTTATCTACGCTTTGTCGCCAAAGGTTGGCTTTTCAGAAAGATCTTCTCCCCTTTGGACGGAGTTGGCAAAAACTAGGTCGGTGATAGTTGGAACTTTGGGGAAGGAAAGGGCTTAAGGTGTTTCTTCCCGTCCGTTGATCGGTTGTACGCGAATTTTCGGTTCACAAATAATTTTGAATTACGCAAAAATGCTTTTTGATTGTTGGTCTAAGACTGATTTACTCTCTATTTTGAATCACAAAATATACCTGATTAACACCCTAAGAATTACGCTGAAATAAGACACAAAAATATAAATCTTATAAGGGGAAAATGCTATGGCATGCAGTGAATGAAATAAAGCTGAAATTGGGATGTCGATGATAAATTGATTTTGCTGTTTAGAAGGATTTTTAACACAAGTTTAATACAACTTCTATGTAGATAAGATAAATTATTATAATAATATAATAGCGAGTAAAACGTTCACTTCACACATTTGGTATTTGGTGGTGGTCAGAGCGGATGTTGCGTGACGAATTTTGGATACGATCACTACGAAATTAAGAAAGAGAAAGACAGAGAGACTATACATGGTTACTGATAATCAATCAGCATATTTTTGGGGCTTATTCTGTATATCCAAACTAATGTAACAATTTTTTTTGCGACTTTTGTCAAAATAAAAAAAACAGCATTTTTTCGAAGGTAAACGATATTTTTCTATGCACAGCATTTTTTTTTCTTGAGATTTGATACAAGTCGTTGAACAAAAGTTGTTAGTTTTGATGTACAATATAAGCCCCTAAAATGAAGCTTATAGGGTATTTTACTATGAACGAAAAAAAATCTGTAAATGTATTTTTGAGATAGCTTAGGCAACAAGCAATCGGAAAAAGTTCGTTATATATCATAAAATAACAGAATAAAATTTAAAAATCGATACAAAATATTCCCTTTTTTAATCTGTGCATAAAATAGTCACCGCTATGTTATGACGTCATACGGCTATGTAAACATTGAATAGTTTGTCCGCTGTTTCATGTTTGGAATCTAGTATTCCAGGAACAGTAGGTACACTAACGATAAATAATTCATTATTAACCATTTATAATAACTCATTTTCAACTTTAATCTCAAACTTACAAACAAAGACACCATCGTGAAAAACGCATTGTTTACATAACCTTGTGACGTCATTCATGACCACAGAGTAAAATAATGTCATTCATTGTTTTCGTAAGCTACACGCGAAATTTTGAAAATGTAAAATTAAAATGCATTTTTATAGCACTTAACGCTTGAATAGTTATTTTTTTGAATTTTTTTAGTGGTCTATTAGACCAACAGAATCTAACTGAGACACTTTTCAAAAATGACTATAATACCCTATTGATTACGAGTAACCCTGTATACTCATAGTAGTGGTACATGTAGCTGCACATTATGATAATGAAATAATTCTACTTAAACCTGACGGTTGATTAAATGAGTTGGTAAACTTTTTATATGGGTGGCGGTCCTTGAAAACCGGCAGCTATGCGAGCTGTATTAATGTTTAGTGCCATATTTAAGAATATAATTTCACGCAAAAACATATTTTTGTGTATCGCCGTTTTATTATAATATCTCTTTTTTATTTCACTAAGTAGAAAATATTTAGACTGAACTGGTAATACTAAGAGGAGGTCTACGTAGTCTACGTATCAGACAGGAATCTTCAAACAACCAATAGCGGGCTGGTATTTTAGAGTTTGACATTTATTTATTTTTTAAAACATGGCGACCAGCCCTCTATTGGTTGTTCAATATTGACAACGTCATTTCCTTTTGCTGTTTCATAATGTCACTGTCAGGTTTTTTTTTCAATTTAGGCTTAATGCAGTTATTTGGTGTAGCACATAGTTCATTTTTCTAATGTTTTTAGAAACAATTTGAAAATTAAATGGCGATAAAAAAAATTCTAAAAAATATGTGTTTGAAAAGATAATTATATAAACTTTCTATTGGTATATATTTTGTTTCTGCAAGATTTCAAAAACCGCATCTTTTCCATATCCTTTGTGTACTCTATCAGACTGGCCGCAAGAAAACACAGACTTGGTTCACATAAAAAGAAAGACTTCAATCTCGATATTACAACCTCGGAAAAACTTTACTCCACGTTTTACTTATAAATCGAAATAGAGTTTTTGTTCGAAGTTAAGAAGTATTAAAGTTAATCTGGAATTTTACATTTAGACCGTCGTAGTTCGGAGTAATATCGTTTTAAAGTTAAATAAGAGGATTGAAAGAAACTGTAAGTTTATTTTTTACTCACTTGAAATTCTGAATTAATTTCATCAGGACGGTACTTTTGTTATTTCACCAAACATTTTACTATGTTATAATAGTTAATAATAAAATTTTGACTTCAAATTAGGTTATTTTTTTATGTTACTCAATATACGATTACGAACACAACCTAACCAGCCGCTTATCCAACTTAAATAATTTTTTTTTTTTTTTAAACGTTATGCTAGTGATGTCGTTAAAACGCGTTAAAACGTTAGGCGTTACATACAGTCAATGGGTCTAAAAGTTCTCGTGTGGACACCACGTACCGGCAACCGCAGCGTAAGATGTCCGCCCACAAGGAGAACGGATGACCTCATAAAGATCGCAAGATCGTGCAGGATACGAGCCAGCTACGAACCGGTCTGATCGGAGATCTATACGGGAAGCCTATGTCCAGCAGTGATGTCCTATGACTGATGGATGGATGAAGTTTATCGCTAAATGTTAAAGCATCTAATTCATACAAAATATAAAAATACTGTTCACAGGTCAGAATTTTTAATGTATCCTGTTGTACTTATATGGGATGGCGTACAGAGAAAACAAGTCACATGCCTGTATCACAAAAGTTACAAATTTTCATGGGTCAAAGGAAAAATTTAAAACGTTCCACAGGTTTGTTGGCCACAATTTTGGGTAGAAGGCTTTTTTAATAACATTTGACAATGGCTTTTTTTAAATGATCGTGTAAAGGTATGATTCTTGCTCTTCCATTAAAATAAAATCTTGACCATTTTCAAAATTTTGAGTACTTAATCATCTATTAATTTACTTAGATAAAATAATGTGAGAAAAAATTAGCTATTTATATTCATATACTTTATTTGCCACTAAGTGTTTTACAATTAGGTCTCATAATTATTTTAAAGGTCTTAAGACTTAGTTGCCCTTGTCGGGCATTGCAAACACAGCTCACTGTAGTACATCATAAATAATATTATCTCATATAAATAAACTTATATAATTTAAAGTAGGCATCTCTTAATAACCCTACGAATAAAATACTTACCGCCTTACCACAAAAGATTTTAACATCCTTTAAAGACTGTTTATCCGTGCATTTTGTAGGTACTGTTAAACATTGTCTAAAGCGTGTGTAAAACTTATTGGTAAGACGGTTATTGTTTATTAAACTAAAACTTTAAGTTAAACTGTGTTTAAATACGACCAAACAAAAATCGTAATAAGTCTCACAAATAGTGAGGGGCTTAAAAATCGTGGAACCAATTTTCTTTTTCAATTCTTGAGTGCTTGCGTTGCAATCGCTGCATTCGTTCTGAATTTAACCAAACACCAAACGTGTCTTATTTTTATCGGTATATAGAAAAAGATTCTAGATATTATTTTGGTTTGAATTATGGCCACTTTACCCTGGAGTACGGTAGTAATAAAAGATTTCCCCTGAGTTGTTGATTTATCAAAAATGGCTTAGCCAATTTCGATAAAATTTAGATGGGACCAATTTCAAAGTATAATCTATGTAATAAAAAACTAGATTTTTTTTTTATTGAAATCGGACTATTACGAAAAAAGTTATGCGTGGTTAAACATAAAAAAAAATTACGCGTAAGTACTAAGTTAGAGAGTTCATGATGTGCAACTTACTCCTTTATATTTATTCACAGGCTACTACTATCAAAAACTATTTCTAAACAGATGTTTTACCAAAGATCCTTTTCCTATTAAACTACGCTTAATGTTACTCGTTTCTCCTTAAGTCTAGCCCTACGAAGACGAAGCAACTAAAGTCTTTGAGAAGTTTCGGGAAAGTAGAAATCTACTCTGAAGAATTTAATAAAGTTTCGTTCTAACGATAAAGATCGTTCATTTAGTTTTTAAGCTTCTTAAAGATACATCTCACATCTCTCTCTGAAGTTCGTATCGTATAAAGGATCTTTTTTAAGGAATAGTTACTAGCTATAAAATCAACAAAAGATTTTGGTAACATAGTAAGTATAGATTTAGGTACGTACCTACCTACTTATTAGAACATATACAAATCGAAAACTATTTTAATTTACAGTTGACTAGCCCGCCCCACCCCGGCTTCGCACTGGTTAGTTATTATACATATTAATCTTCCTCTCGTATCACTCTCTCTATTTAAAAAAACCGCATCAAAATCCGTTGCGTAATTCTTAAGATACAAGCATACATACAGCAGGAGCGACTTTACTTTGTTTTATTTTCATTTATAGTTGAATTGAATCAGCTGTTACTTTCAAGGCATTTGAAGTTCATCGTCAAATTTTTGTATTAAATAAATATTTAGCGTATTTCACAACAGAGCGGAACTTCTCTAACCTAGATTTTAACTTTATCTTTTAAAAAAAGTTTAATTTTGGCCCAATCCCGCCCAATCCGGATTTGGATTGGAATTGGGCGGGACACGTCTGTCGTATGCTGGACGACCGCTGGGCAAAGGTCACCACCGACTGGATTCCAAAATCCAAACGACCTTTGGGTCGACCCAGACGCAGGTGGCGCGACGAACTGAGTTCGCACGACAAACTCTGGACCACCAACGCAGTAGATCGCGCAGTCTGGAAAGAGGGAAGGGACACTTTGCCCAGCAGTGGGACAATACAGGGACAATACAAATAAATTATTTAATTTTTGCAATTATAATCTAAATACGTATATGTGGCCTATTTTGTATTGAGACGTTACAATCACTATTTAATAAATTTAACTCAGGCCAATAAAATAACGGAGAAATAATGTTACCCAAAGGAAGTTGATAACAACGAGAACCAATTAAGTAGGCAAATATACAGTCGGCAATTAAACAGTACACACACATATACCTAGTAGTGTCGTATATTAATTATGCTGCTCAGATACCTAACATTTCAAAATAACAACACATCAATTCTGCCTGTGCATTGTAACGTTTACCCGTTTGAAAAATCTACCAATAAAACCTTGTTTAATCTGCCATAAATGCCTCATATTCTCGAAGAAAACAGGAAGCATTGCAGGAAATAATAAAACAGCACTTTTGCTCAAAGGGGAATAAAATTCTCAGCATGCCGAGTAAAAATGTGCAAATAACTTCACGCAACAACGTTCATGTTAAACATCGTTGTGCGAGGTTGATGGAAAGAAAATTGCTATTTTCTTACCGCTTGTTATGCTGATAGCTTTTTATCGTCGATACTTGAGGTGGAGTTTAAATTGATAGGAAGAATAACAATAACTTTGAAACATAGTATTTCCTTCTAAACACAAAATATCAAATACTGTTATTTTAATACTCGCAATTTGCGCTATATTGCTAGATATTATGTCAATTACAAGCAAATAATATATTATGCAAGCTGATTCCGACGGGTCTTACATATTATATTATTGGAATCCACAGCAGAGGCCTTATAATAATTATCAAGTATGTATATTAAATAAATTGAGCGTTTGTGAAAGTATTTAATTAATTCTTAGGCTATTGCGGTGGCTTTGGTCAAACAAAATATGAGTACATATGACGTTTTATTTTTAATAAATAGGGTTATTTCTAATCAATTAGCATCCTTTCAGGAGCTTATTCTGTGGATCAAAACTAACAACTTTTGTTCTACGACTTTTGTAAAACTTTAAAAAAAAGTTGTTGTTACGTAGAAAAAAATCTTTCACCCTCGACAAAACGTATCGAACAGTTTTTTTTTTTAGTTTGGACAAAAGTCGCAGAACAAAAGTTGTTAGTTTTGATGTACAGAATAAGCCCCTGAAAGGATGCTAATTGATTAGAAATAACCCCGCGTTTTATCTGAAAAAAAAAATCGAAACATCGACTCGGTTCAAGAGGCGGACAATAACATAGCCCCTCTCAAGGGATCGTTTTTAAGCTTCGAACATCAAGGAACGTATAAATAACTTTAACAGATTGTATGGAAAATTTCTATGTTGTCTATGGAAGTTGCGAATACTCCATATAAGTTCCATATACGACCAAACCGTGCAAAGTTAAAAAAACGCTCTCCAAGACTTTATCTCAGGATCACAATAGATTTATTTTTTTTTTAAATAAATAAATAAATGAAATCGAAACATCGTTTTGTACAAAATTCGAATGGTTCGCTCAAATAGATCTATTTTTTTACTAATGTTGATTTTTCAAAAACAGCTACAATGTTGATTTCGATAAAATTTAAATGGAAACACCTCTATAGTATGATCTACCAAACAAAAAAGAATCATCAAAATCGGTGCTTGATTGGCGGAGTAATCGTATAAAAGTCATGGGACATACAAAATAAAATCATAGGTCTAATTAAGAACCTCGTTTTTTAAGTCGGTTAAAAAGGACCAGACAAGTAAAACTACAGAGTACAACTTTTCAATCATTCCGAATAATCAAAACAAAAGCTACCTCTTTGTTACCACTTGCGGTACCATTCATACCCAAAACTTCATGCCGCACTTACCGCGAAGTAAACAAATTAGAGAACTTGCAATCCGCACCAACCTAATTTAATCAACCCCATTGCAACTACTGCTTAATCTGCGCCAAAACTACATCCCGTTACATTTATCACCAGTCCATTACAACCCACAGAGTATAATAGAGACGACAAAACGACATTTTATTGTACATTTTATAGAGATTAACGATACATGCGGTGGGGGCCCCTATTTTTGAAAAGTTAGAATAATCTCTAACGTTCGAAATAAGATCGCATGCAAATGCTTTCTCGTTCGCACAAGCATAGAGCTTCAATGCTCGCTTCTGCTCTTATTCGGTCACTCGGCTATATATTTAAAGTCAAAGTCAAAATATTTATTTTGCAGAGATATGGGTAAAATGTAGGTGTTAAAATAGTTACATAATTATGTGCACCATGCTCTAGCATCATGGCATGCAAAATCATCATTATTGAATTTATGAGTACATTAAACATTATATTTGCATAAAGATTTGTCATTTAAAAACTCCTGTATAGAATAATATGTCTTGTCTATTAGTAATTTCTTAAGTCTAAATTTAAAAATGTCAACATTATTAGTATCTTTTACAATACTCGAAAGTTCAGCCGTTCTAATCAATCAATTTCATTATAGAGCCTCTGGAACATCGCACGCCTACTTTGGTTGATTTTTGAAGTGAAAACTTCTTAAGCGGTGTTGGTCAGTTTTTGGGATGGGTAAATAATGTTAACCTCGCGTCAGGACACGTCATCTGATCGAACATGCGAGTGTGCGTGTGTGATATTGTACCACATATATGATATTCAAGTTTTCAGTTCCGCCGGCACTTCCTGAGTGCAACCCGTTGTTTTTTTAGGGTTCCGTACCTCAAAAAGAAAAAACGGAATCCTTATAGGATCACTTTGTTGTCCGTCTGTCCGTCTGTGTGTATGTCAAGCCTCTTTATCTCGGGAACGCGTAAGGATATCGAGTTGAAATTTAAACTATATACGTATATCTATGATCTCTTGCAGTTGTGTAAAAGAAAAACTTTTCAGTTATCGTTTAAAAAAGTTAGAGCCGTTTATGTCATAAAAAATCGCATATTTCGACACTCACAAAAATCAAAATCTACAGGGTACTTCCCGTTGATAGAGAACTATGAAATTTGGCGAGAAGCATTGTCTTGGAGTACATATATAGGAATGAATCTGAAAACTGTACCTTTTTATTTAAATCACAAAAAATAGGGCCTCAAAATTCACAAAATACGGGTTCAAAATTCAAAGTGAGTAAATGGTATCATGTAAGGTATCATATAAAAGAACTTCATTAGCACATGCTAAAACAGGTGTTTAATTATTTTAACAATGTGTAATTTTCGATGTATGACGAGAAAAGTGACAATTTTTTTTGTCGATGTTTATAGTATAGAGATTTTAACAACTTAATTCCCAATTTTGTGAAATTTTATGGATTTATACGGAACCCTCGGTGTGCCAGCCTGACTCGCACTTGTCCGGTTTTTTTCATTTGAGTATGCTTTATCAGAAACAATTACATTAACTTACATTACATTAATTTACATTTGATGTAGCCAACGTTACTTTAAGGATAAATAGTGATTTTCAAATGAGATGTTTTTACCAATTCCGGAATACCCTTACAGTAAGAATGGTTCATAATAGTAAAAGTAGTTCAGTCATCATTTCGTGACAATAGCTAAGTTTATATATATATATATATTTTTTTATTTTAATTTTTAATATATATTTATATATATTTTTTTCGTTGTTCAGTAATCGGTCTGAATCTCCTCTCTCACAGGTCAGGTGTCACTCCTTTTTGGGTTATTAGATACACACTTTCCGAAAAACTGTTATATTTATTACAGTTGCAATAAAATCAAACGCATTTATTACGTGCGTTTGTTGTACGTGTGTGGTGTGCATTTTCTAACACATTTTGAACGCATTACACTTAAGAATACCTACCCTCAGAGCAAATAAAAAAATCATGAGAGAATGTTGTGAACTAACAAGTGTAGCCAACCAAAACTACGCCTCGCCGTGTACAGAAAATTACACACACATCCACGTACAACGAAACTACGCCTTGGCTTGTCAGTCGAACTATGGCGGCGCAACACCGACGCACTAACACATGTATAAAAAACCGGCCTCACTTGACAGTTCAACGACGTTCTCTCTTGGTTTTTTTATTTGCTCTGAGTACCTACCATGTTGCAGCGACTGCTTTGACTCTCATTTTTATGCGCTCTGATATTATCATGGTACTAAATTTCAAATGCCACCTCTAGCTCCACTCTCTGGTCACAAATAACAAGATGGGACCAACCACCAGTGTATCAGCGTGAAACATCGCAGACGTGAGGTCCGCGAGGTCTGAGCTCCAGATCTAAGATAACGGAATAATTGAAACTGACTTGTAGGGGGCGAATCGGATTACGGACCTTGGTTTGTATTTGTATCTCATGTGAACATGACTTTATTCTCATAGCATAGTTTGACTTGGTGTTGGACAGCGATCACCGAAGTTAAGCAACGTACCGCACGGTCAGTCTTTGGATGGGTGACCACGGGTAGCATAACCCAACTGCGCTACCTTGGCTAGGATGCCATGTTAAATTGTAGGTTCCGATTGTTCTAACCATTTAGCCATGTCAAAGGCCCTCAGGCAGCTTAAAAAACCCTGACACCAGGGGTAGCCACGCGGCCTATACGAACTTACTTTATAATATATAAATAATACAAAATCTATGTGTGCTTCTTTTTCCTATCATATTGATTGGAAAGATATATCTTATTACAAAGGTACTGAAGTGGAAGTTTTTAAGAATCATGCTTTTCCATTGGGTAAAGCATACTACCCGTACTATTGGGTATTGGTTTTTTCCATTCGGAAAAGCATACTACCCGTATTGGGTAGTACGGGTATTTTATTGCTAGATGTTATGTATATGTTGGTTTTAGAAACATGATGCATATGTCGCAGGCATTTCGTATGATTCCGCCGTTTACATACGGCGTCGTCAGTTTAAAAACGCTCGCGGTTATGTAATATGCCGAAGGCAAAATATATATTGCCGTGACATTATATATTATGCCTAAACATTTGATTGACAATTGAAACGCCGTCTACATAATGCCGCGGCAAATTAAAGTATTTCAGCCTAGGACGTCTATATAGCGCTGGCTGCAAGCCGCTACCAATCTGTCTCATTGGAGATCTTTAGGGGAGGCTTATGTCCAGCAGTTTACGCCCTATGACTGATGGATGGAGAGATGGATACTTATCATCATGACCAACTTTTACTATAAAACCAACACATTTGTCGATAGAATAGACGATTAAAATGTATTTATTATCGGCTAAATATACGGAAAAGATATTTTTTTGTAATAATTCCAGGGTATAATTAATATATATTATAATTACTATATATTACCTACTCATTGTTTAATTAACACTTTGTTTATAATAATGTAATTATTCGCAATAACTTTGATTTACAATTATATAATATTTGTTTCATTTTATTTATTTATCATTAATTAAAGCTACCATTACAGTAAAAAACTAATGCGATAGTGTGAGAAAAAAATAGCAACTTCCAAAATAAATTATACAATATTCAATTCAAAATAATTACATCACATAAAATGGTTATACGAGTAAAATGTCAATTTGAATAATAATAATGTTTAAAAATTATAGTCGATTTATCATATATATCTGAATAATTATACTTATATACTATAAACTAGATAGCTACTATCAATTTAAAATATACTTACATACATAGGTAAATTGTTGCTACAATAAAATAGTTGAATCAAATTACTTTTATGTTATATAATTACGATTGTACAACTATAATTAGGTACCTACCTATTTTCCTTATATTCAAGAGTTTTTATTGGAAACTTACATCAGCTCATTTTCATTAGAATTGTTTCTAGATGACTCTGATTCCAAATCTCTGTTAAAAATCGTCAAACGTTGAATCGTATCAATTGTGACTACGGCTTATATTTTTTGTCTCGCTTACAAGTCAGGGGTGAGTAATCAATCAGATATCTGTCATTGGGGAGAATCTTGGCAATTTGATTTTCAATTTGTGATTTGATCTCTGATATTTTAAGGCTAATTCATAGGACTTACCAACATTTTGCACCTGTCTCTCTACTCTCACTAGATCTCTTTTATTGTATTGGGTCGAAGTCTTTCAGTGTTTGTAAGCAGCGTCTCTAACCTACTGTTTCTTGATATTTTCTCCTGTGTTTAGTCTCAAGTCTTCCGATTCTTCCACGGGAGGATTATTATAGTTTCATGAACGATTTCACTTAGTTTGCTTTCTGTTTGGCTTATTAAGTTTTATTCCTCCTCTCTGAACATAGGAATATTTGACAGATCACTTATCTCAAGGTTCAGGGATTCATTTGTCCTTACCCTTATTTTCAGCTGTTAACTCTTAAAAACTATACTCTAACATAACTATTTAGATTTTAAGTCGTTACCTGACACATCGTTCTTTTCTGTTTCGTTTGCAGTTCTGTTCCTAGGACAGTTAGACGCTTCATGCCCGAGTAGGTCACAATATTCGCATCTCAGGAGAGGTTTGGTACATTTAAAGCTTGGGTGTCCAATTTTATGACAATTGAAACATCGAATGTCAGAATTTGTTAAACGAGTACCTGGTTTCAACAATGCCGTAAAGTCAAAGTTGGGTCCAAACTTCCTTTCATTTAGTTTTTGCGTCACGTTTGGACCTTCTTTCCCCTGATCGACTTTAACGGTTCGAAAATATGTCAATACCTGTTCCGGTTCGCTGAACTGCACTGCTTGGGCACCAATCTTTACCGTCCGATCCTCAATACCGTAAAGTAAACAATCTACTGCTTGCCTTCCATATATTTTACACCTATTTAACAAATTCATCTTAGTATAATAGTATGTCTCTAAAGAGTCTCCATAGCTTGCTCTCTTTTCCAACATCTCAGTTAAGAGTTCTGCGTAATCTTCCCTACAGGGAAAGGATTCGATCAGTTTTCTTTTCCATTCCGTCCACGTATGTAATATCGAAGTTAGACCCTGATACCACGTTTTTGCGACACCAACCAGTTTAGGTAAAGCATAGTGGATAACTTCCTTCTCTTCCCAACCATAAATTTCGGCACATTCTTCTACTTTGGAAATCCACGTCAAAACAGATTGGTGTTTAATCAATGGGTCGAATTCCGGTATCACATTCGTGTTAAATGTCATTTTAGGTTTGTCAGCGTTCTTAACTTTTTCTAAAATTAACAAAAACTTATCCATTAGCTTACTATTAAAATCATTCGTTCTAAAATTCGATCTTGTCGACTTCCTCGGTGGTGGAGTATCTTTCCTCGATTCTGTAGAAGTAGAATAGAATAGCTCCCGTGTTCTCGATCTTGAAGGCCGTTTCATGGCGTATCTGGCATTTTTTCCTCTTTTTTCATCCAGATGCGCGGATGAACTTGAGTGGACAGACCTTTGTCTTGAACTATGTCCGTTTCCTTCCAGATTCAATATATTTTCATTTCCTGCACCCGATCCTATGGGTTCTCTGGAGTATGTCTTATGCTCTTGTCCTGTCCTGGAACTCACGCGTTCCTCTCCAGGACCCAATTCTTCAGGTCTTTCGGTGTATGTCCTATGTGTCTGTCCCGTCCTTGAACTCACGCATCGCTCTTCAGAACCCAATCCCTCGGGTCTTCCACCTCGATCACATTCATCGTCATCCTCCATTTCAATGGAATCTGAAATTTACACTAACTAGTTTAATAAAATATTTAATGCGAATCACCCTATTATCTATAAAAGTATACTGACTAATCAAGTAATAGCTTAACCCCCTTCTTTTTTATTGTAAAGTAATAAAAGATTTTTCACAGTGTGTCGTAATTTTGCACACCATTTCAGTACGTGAAATTAAGTAAAACATGTTGAATAAATTTAATATGCAGTAAGGTCGGGCTTAAAAGTAACAACTCGGTAGAAAATGTATTATCTATGATGTAGTGGCACACTTGCAATATTTTTTTAGTTGTAATCATTACATCTATGACAAAATATTTATGTACTATTATATTCCTCTTCAAGGACAATAATATCAATCAAATATTAAATATTAAAACACACATAAATAATCACTCAAATCAATTAATATTTAGAGATAGATAACAGCTTAAACATTGTTTTGTTTGGACAAGTTAGCGCATCACGATTGTCTTAAAATATGGTTGTGGTTAAACATTGAGCTGGGAAATTAAAACACCAAATAAACATTCAGGGTGTTTATACCTTTTAATTAGCTAAAATAATTATTAATCGCCAAAAATGGTACCACCGACTGACTTCCACCGAGTACCTACCTACAGAATTTGAATAATTTGCACGAATCGATGAGACATCCATGTATATTATTGTTGATTTATCAAAAACGGCTCAGTCGATACCATTTTGAACTAAAAAGTTTTTTTAAATCGTTTTACAATTGGCAAAAATATCGATGAACTACGCAAAAAAAATACATACAAACAAACATAGTACATCCTCCTTTTTGGAATTCGGTAGAAAATTGCAAACAACTTACGTTTTGTCCAAGCTGCGAGCAAGAAAATTTATGTTTTATTGATATCCTCTTCTGACCTACTGGTTGAGGTCATATGAATCGAACAAACGAAGTCTTTGTAATATTAAGAATGTGAACTATTTTTCATAAATGTGTCAAACAACTACAACATTATCCATTGATTTATAAGATGTGCCGTGGCGCGAGTGCCGTCCAGTGTGACCAGATTATATTTTACGAAAATACCGCAGCACCTCAAAAAAATACTGAAATATACCAACTTGCACAGGGAAAATATACCAATAAAAATACTGATTTTCAAAATTTTAAAGTTTATTCAATCATCATCACAGTATATGTCAGAATTGTATTTTAACATTTTATTTGAAGGATTAAAATTAACACAACCGCCTTGATCTTTTACGCCTTGCTTTGTTTTAATAATTGCTGATACATTTTTGTTATTAAATTTGTTTCTTTGCACCGTTTTTATTAAATTTATCTGTGAAAAGATGCGCTCGCATGCAGCATTCGATACTGGTATACATAATAGAGATTTACTAAAAGAAGTTAAATTTTTGTACTTGAACGTGCCATCACTGTTAGAAATTTTCCCAACTTCTACCCAAAATTGTTCACAAGATAGGGGTGAGCCAGTGCTCGAAGATTGTAACAAATCACTTACTTCGCGATCAAATTTAAGAGTTCTATATTCTTCATCAATTAACTGCATTTGTTCTGGCTGTACTTCGTATGGGAAAGTTTCTATTACATTTTTTAAACTGCGAAATTCTTTATTCACGGCAGTGTGTGGGTCAAGAAATTTCAGTTCTCGGAAAATTTTATTTTCAAAAGGCAAACGTGATTTTAATTGTATGCTCAACTCAATTAAAAACGATTGGCACCTTCTGAAAAAATCTGCAATTTTTTCTTTCATGTTTATGTTTTCCCTGTGTTTGATTAATTCTTGACCCACTTGGATCCCTAAGTACATAATTATCATTTAATGGCAAATAATTTATATTAGACTTTGGGTCTAACGTAAATACGTTGTCCGTGCTTTTGATATAATTAGTTTTCATGAAACAACCCAAAATTGACAAGTACATACTAGATGCATCATCGTATAATCTTGCAATGCACGGATAGTCGCCTTGAAAAATTATGTTAAATTTGTTTACAATCAGCAAAATGTAGTCTAAAAAGTAGAAGTATAATTTGTTTATATCACTGGTAAAAAAATGATATATCATTTCTGATGATAGAATGCGATCACTCAAGTATTGGTCTTGAAAGAACAACTGCAGTGCCCTCCATTGCTCAATTATTCTACTAACACAAGCATGAAGCAATAGCCATCTTATATCATAGTGACGTAATAGTCTATGGTTTTCAGTTTCAGTGAAATTTTGGAACTCAGCAAATTCTCTTTGACGCTTGCTGCTTTGAGAAAAATATCCATATACTTCTTTTACCATCTGTTCTAAATTTCTAGGCAGTATTTTGCAAGCATGGCTAACACTTAATGCTGCAGAGTGACAAACACATTTTATAAAAAAGCACTTAGGGTTCACTTCTTTAATTTTTGCAACAATGCCAGAATGTTGACCAAACATCACATTTGTAGTATCAGCAGCGAATCCCATCACGTCTTTTATATCTAAACCTAATTCGGATAACTTTGATGACAGAGCATTAAATAAATGATCAGCGGTCTCACCACTTAAATCAACTAAATCAAGGAATTTGGTTCGTACTGTACATTCGGTTTCAGAGAAGTATTTGATTACTATTGCCAATACTTTGATTGTGGTAACATCTGTACTTTCGTCGATTACAATTGAATAAACTGGTTTACCTGACGGAGATGCAGTACGAAGTATGTCTTCAATCATATCTTTTTCAAATTCGGGTCCTAAAACGTTATAAGTTATAGCGGCTGCTTTGGTCCTCTTGCAGGTAAATTCTTTCGCAATTTCGGAGTCGGGAAAACATTTCACTAGAATTTCACTAAGATGGTCCATAGCTCTAAAAGGAATGTTGTGTTCTGCAAGAAAACTGCAAAAACGGAGCTCAGCTTTCTTGACTTCGTCTTTCAGCGGTACCTTTTTGAAAAATGTATCAACCTGAAAAGAAATAAAAATTTGTTAGACAATTTAGGCCATTCACTAAATAAAATATCTCCAGAACAACAACAACATAACTTCTTGATTTTAGCTACCGTAATGCTATTTATATCAATGTATGCTTACCTTTGACTGTCCTTTATATTTTTTTAAGTTCGATTTATGCTTTTCAGTATTTGCATGTTGTTTTATAGATGCTAATCTACTTTGGAGTTTCGCACTGCATGCTTTGCAAAAGGCGGCGTACTCGTCATCTTTATAACGTGAAAGCCACGAAGAAAACTCCGGAATTTGTTCCCACTTAGCCAAATAACTTTGCTGAAAACTAGACATGTCGTTCCGGATAGATGCGTCAAGTAAAATAAAAACAAAAGGAAAGCGCTCTATTTATATGATGACAAAAACGTACTACAAATTTGGGGAAATTCCCGATTTATCGAAATAATAAATTCAAAGATTATGTTGAGTGCAGAACAGAAACTCCGTACTAGATGATTCGATACGTACTAATAATAATTTTACTTCGGCGGACACCTGCCATGTCCTAATTGTCCTATGTTGTCCTATCTGCAACTTACTGATCCTTTGCTCCTGAATGAAAAATGAAATATAGACGTTCGGGAATTCCCCTGGTATTCGCTACGGTGTTGCCATAACTTTTTATCCAAAATATACCCAAAAATACTGACTTCTGCCAATATACCTATAAAAATACTAATGCTTGGAAAAATCGATAAAATATACCGAAAAAGTATTAAAATACTGAATATGGTCACGCTGGTGCCGTCCACCAATGTCCAAGAGCGGTATACCGACAAAAATTATCTAAGCCCTGTGATTTAGCTACGGAACAAAGAGGTATTTTACTATAATGTAAACAATATGAAGGAAAGAGAAATAGGTAATGGCAAATATAACAAGTCCGAGTGAGATGGACTAGTTTGCGTATACTTGTAAGATGATCCTACACACATTATCAGTTAAGGCCGATTCACACATATCAGTCAAGCCGCCATCACGTCTCAGATCCGTCACAGTCACGGCATTCACGGCACCGTACCAATTCTCTGTACGTATCCCCACATGACAGTGCCGTCATCGGCAATCACGGTAATATGTGAATGTAGGAAAGAATATGTTTCACGCCGCCCGGTACGGTGCCGGTACTGTGATGGAACTGAGACGTGACGGTGGCTTGACGGATATGTGTGAATCGGGCTTTATTGGGATGACACGCGCGCAGTGATAACAAGATCGGCACAAGCACAACAAAGAAACTAAATAATCAATAACGTGTTGGTGAAATCCTATCCTAATGATAAGAAAAACACTGGATATGTGTCTATTAATTTGGATTCACGAAGTTATTTTGCTTTTTCTGTTCGTAGTTTTTGCTCAACGTATTACATAAGTACTCATATCTATTATTTTATTGTGCCTATACTGAATACTGTTTTGATTATTAACTTGTAATAACGATTTTTGAAAAATATGATATTAAAAAAATTTATTGTTTTAGTCCGAACGATTATCTTGTTCCCGGGTCGAAGAACCAGAGGCAGACCAAAGACAAGATGGAGGGATGTAGTGCTGAGGGCCATGAGAGAGTGCAGTATTTCCGAAGACGATTTCGAAGATCGAGCGAAGTGGAGGAGAAAACTGAGGAAGGCTGACCCCATCACCATGTGGGATATATAGCCAGGAAGAGAGAGAGAGAGTGCTAACGATCTTATTATACATCCGAAAATATATTTGTTGGCTAGTTACTGTAACTTTCAAGCAGCCACGGATTGAGTTTTTGCTGGGATACATATTATATAAGATAGTTTAAAGTCGTATAGTTAAAAGAAAATGTCGTAGAGTACTCTCTTCTCAAAAAATACAACGGAAGTGCAGCCACATTTTACGACAAAATTGAATCTTTATCAAACATAGTTGCCGTTAAAGGTGACCTAAAATCTTAACCCTCCATCCATCGACGTCTCGAGCAATCAAAGAGTTAACGACCGGCTAAAGTCTTGGCACCGGTCTCTCGGACCAGCTAGTAATTAGTGGCCAGCAAAACTTCCAACCCATTAGTCCCCGTGGGTCGTTACAGCACTAATTGCGGTCTGACGGACCAGCGGTCCCGGAGACCCCCTTGTTTTTGCACCCAATTACTTTGTGCGAAATATAATAGTTTTAGGACCTTTTGAATCGGGCTAATGATGCTGATGCTGCAGATCGGCGAATTTGCTTACCTTAGCTGTACCCCTAGTATAAGGTTTTGATGTTACGTACTCGATCGAGTTAGCGTACATTGGATTTTACTATAGTATCTATTATTGCCGTGAAAATGAAACTACACTCTATAAAATTTAACTTAATCTCTACGACAGTGACATATTGACATATTTAGAGTTGAGATAATGGTGGAAAAAATCGATTTTCAAACAATATTGTAATGAAATCGAATGATGTTGACGATGAAGTTGAAGGTGAGAAATTGGATTTTATTTACTTACTTAGTTTTATTTACTTAGTATGTACACATGTAAATAATGTTATGATATTAATTAAATACTCATAATAATGTAATGATAGTATTTATCGACGTTTTTCACTATTATCGATGCTAATGTAACATATAATTGGGTTTAATTTCATTACACATGTAAAAATGTTATGATATTAAAAAATACAATAAAATTAATGATAAATTAAGTTTTATTTAAAACATCGTTAGTATAAACTATCGATATTTTAATTAAAACTCTATCTAAAACTCTGTGGACACGATCATTCGTCGCCCATCACTAATCGGCATGCCCATAAAGTATGACATTGACAGGTACTGTCTGTACTATTAAGAAATTCAGGACTTCTTAGGCGTGATTTTTCTGACAGCTGTCGCAGAGATCAAGTTAAATTTTATAGAGTATAGGCAATCAGGACTGTACTTTTATCATTGATTTCTATGAAATATTTGCGAATGTACATTATTTCATAGAAACCAATAGTGATGCGGCGATGTTGCCGTCTGCTGTTGAATTGTGCCTTAAACTCTAATTGATTATTTATTAAAAGTGAGATTTGTTCAGCGTCTTCTTTATTTCAAGCATTGTATTTTCATATTTCTTAATAGTAAACTATCATAATAGTATAAGCCGAATCATACAAGTCGGCGGATGTGAAGTTAGCTACAAGCTGCTCCTGATTGAAGTTCACATAAGGCTGAGCGTGGATTGGCTATTGCGCAGCATGTAGCTATCTTCACATACGCCGACTTGTATAATTCGGTTTATACTATTACGATAGTTTACTATTAAGAAATATGAAAATAAATTGCTTGGAATAAAGAAGACGATGCACAAATCTCACTTATAATAAATAATCAATTAGAGTTTAAGGCACAATTCAACAGCAGACGGCAACATCGCCGCAACACTATTGGTTTCTATGAAATAATGTACATTCGCAAATATTTCATAGAAATCAATAGTATTCGACGCATAGTACGAGTATACCGTAGTAACTATCTACGTGTCTCTCGACGAAACTGCAGTCTTCTGCAGCGTATGGGTACAGCTGGCTACAGAATTACCTTTACTCTTACTACATCGAATAAGTAAAAAACTTATACTAGGGGTGCTGGATAGTCACTGTTTTGTTTAGGACGGTTAGATTGTTTTGGCAGAGCTCCAAGTAAATATTGATACGTAAGGATTTCTACTGCTTTGTTTGTGGAAGCTTTGTTAAAGTTTAAACGGATCTATTGTTCCAAAATGTTATAGTTGATGCTAGTGATTTTAATATCAGTTAACTTAGCTCTATGTAGGCTATAAGAACGTTTAGAGTGGTAATTAAAGTGAGGAAGATGCTCTAATACTTGCCTTTATGATTTTATCTCGGTAATTTTCACCTTGACCCATAACAATCTCTAGCGAGGCAACTTGTGACAGGTGATTGAGATTTTTGGCAATATATTGTGGGGTTAGACCGTATTTACTGTGAAACTTGACCTAGACTTAGTCTTGCACCTACAAATAGTTGGACATATCAGTACTTTTCTTTCTATTCAGAAGCCTGTAGACGGTTTGAAAACTGTACTCTTGGCTTGTACGCATTTAATTAGTTCGTTTCTTTGATGCAACACTATACCGTTTTTCTGTTCATATGAATATAATATCTCATTATTATTTTGCTCTCATTAGAGAGCAAAATATTATCGTACAACGTAACAAATCCATAATGACTGACTTTGAATGGAAACGTGTAAATGCTCTAAATAAAATAACCTTTGATAATCTATTTCTGAACATAGGTCTATTCGCGAAGAACAATAAGGCCATATCTAGCACGCTGGCCAAGAGCGCTTTCAAAAATTCACACTATCAAATGAATAAAACAACTTTAAATGTAAACAAGTAAAGAAACTCCGCAAGCACACTCGTACATAACTCGTACTAAAAAAAAAGTAGTAAACTACCTCTTTAATCTCCAAGTAGCTCGCTGAAACATCGAAGCAATAGCAATAAAAAGCCCAACACCACAAGTTCAATAACCTATAACAATTTCTTTTCTATTCACCCCGAAGCCATTCATTTCGGTCCCTAAGTACAGAAACACAGGGTACGGCCAATTCATTAGATCGAGCCGTTCTCTCCAATACAACGCAATCACAAGCAATAAAGGCGTAACATGTTGTATCCATTCATTGGATCGAGATTTGTGGGTACTGTGTAGGAGCAATGTTAGAGGTCGGAGGATCTTTGGCGCCAACGAAGTGGGGCTAGAGAAACTGGATAAGTTAACAGCTATTACTTCTTTTGTTATTTTTTGATGTTCTTGAAGTTTTTGAGGTTGCGGTGCCTAAAACATAACAAGGTGTTCGTCCATCCGCTCTGAGTCTGAGCTCTAGGCAGGAAACTATTTTAACCGTAAATATATAGTCTCTAAGTACAGGTAAGCAGGGTACGGCCAATTCATTAGATCGAGCCGTTCTCTCCAATACAACGCAATCACAAGCAATAGGCGTAAAACGTTAGTTGTATCCATTCATTGGATCGAGATTTGTGTAGGAGCAATGCTAGAGGTCGGATTTTTTGGGGCCAACACAACAGATTAGCATAACTGGATAAGATAATAACTAAATCTTTTTTATTTCCGAATTTTTACCCACCTGAACAATATGTTCTTTATGTAGTACTTACCTAGTAGAACTCATTGCATCCCAACATTTTTCGGCGTTTTTAAAAGTTTGATTGTATATTCAAAAAACAGCAGAGAAATATTAGATCTTACATACAAAGACAATAACGTGTGGCTGTTTGTTTGTTTGTTCGTCCGACTTTCATTCTCAAATTCTTCTAGTTGCTAAATCATTTATTAGCCTACAAAAAATATTTCCAAAGCACTCTGATACACAAGGGATGATGCAGGGCTAGAAAAACTGGATGGGGCTACAGATTTGCGTCATATTTTTGTGCTAAATATTTTTACTACGGGTATCTATTACGTGTATGTTTATCAAATGTATCAAAAAAGCCTACGACATTAGATAATATAATAGTTGGAAAATAATATTTATTCCTGACTACCTATACTTACTTACTATTATAGAAATCCAAATAATGTGTTTGTTAGTTTGTTTGTAAATCTTATAAAATACAGATATAGAAATTCCGGATTGACTTGATTTTTTGGTTCCGTACCTCAAACGGAAAAAACGGAACCCTTATAGGATCACTTTGTTGTCCGTCTGTCCGTCTGTGTGTATATCAAGACTCATTATCTCGGAAACGCGTAAAGATATCGCGTTGAAATTTAAACTGTATACGTACATATATCTATGGTCTCTTGCAGTTGTGTAAAAGAAAAACTTCTCAGTTATCGTTTAAAAAAGTAAGAGCCGTTTATGTCGTAAAAATCCGCAAATTTCGATACTCACAAAAATCAAAACCTACAGGGTACTTCCCGTTGACATATAACTATGAAATTTGGCAAGAAGCATTGTCTCAGAGTACACATATAGGAATAAATCTGAAAACTGTACATTTTTATATAAATCACAAAAAATAGGGCCTCAAAATTCACAAAATATGGGTTCAAAATTCAAAGTGAGTAAATCGTATCATGTAAGGTATCATATAAAAGAACTTCATTAGCACATGGTAAAAGGTTTTTAATTACTTTAATGTATAATTTTCGATGTATGACGAGAAAAGTAAAAAAAAACTTTTTTGTCGATGGTTATAGAGATTTTAACAACTTACTTCCCAATTTTGTGAAATTTTCTGGATTTGTACGGAACCCTTGATGTACGAGCCTAACTCGCACTTGTCCGGTTTTTTGTAAGAATATACCTACTTAATAATATATAATATAATACAACGTGTACAAAACCCTGGGCAAATGCTAGTAGACAAATAATGCCCAAAGTCTGTATTCCATAGATAACTCTGATAAATAAATATACATGAATAACATTGATTTTCAAACAAATTGTAGTCACTTGTAGTGCAGTCTACGAATCCATGGCCCGCTGCTCCCGCCGGATCGCAACCGGACGCGCCTGCGGCCGCGACGCGCGTAATTTATCGCCGCGTCGGAAACGCTCGTGTGGCGCCGCCCTAATATACTGCCGTCTACAAGGAAACTGCATGTAATGAATGTGGCTAGTTGATTGCTGAAACGGAAATAAAGGATATTGAATGTAATTTTATACCAATGCATAGCTTTTTCCGTAAATAAACATGTATCAAGTTTTTTTGTGGGCCTTATGAATATACTCTAGTTAGTACAAAGGGTTATGCTCGGAGTTTCTTTTCGAGATCGAATCAGGAACGAGAAGATCCGCAGATGGACCAAAATTACCGACATAGCCCAGCGGATTAGGAAGTCGAAATGTCAGTAGGCAATGCACGTGGTTCAGTGAACGAATGGTCGATCGGTTTGTAAAGTTTTCGAATGGAGACCACGCAAATGCAAACAACATATACGCAAACGCAGCGTAGGACGTCCAACGACTACTACGACGTACTAGATGGACCAACAATATAAATAAAATTACAGGATGCGCTGGATTCAAGCCGCTTCCAACCGTGCTTATTGGAAATCTATAGGGGAGGCATATGTTCAGCAGTGGACGTTCTGCGGCTGATAATGATGATGAAGTTTTTTTGCGCGAATAATTTTGCTTCTGACTACCACATCACCTGGTGTGTGATGGCAAAGATATAGATAATAATACTACTGATGGTAGCGACGATGTTGTCAAATTGCAACAATAACTTAGTGTGTAAGGCATGAACATTTTTTTTTTTTTGTAAATTTTACTGCTTGGCCCCGATGTCGGTATTGACGAAGCAAGTGAAAAGGGTAGTTTTAGTCCTCACAGTTTTCTGCTCGTTGATCCACCTAAGTATTTGTAATTAATATCTGCCTACTACTTGATCATGCGCGAGTTTGGTCTAAAAGTGTGTATTGTCATCTTAGCAAAATTATACATAGTCAGGTTTTGCATGGAATACTGCTCTCACCTTTGGGATGGCTCTGCCAAATATCAACTGGAGGCTCTGGAGTCGATTGAGCGGCGAGCCAGGAGGCTGATTGACAACGACACCTTGAATAAGTCGCAGCTGCAAAGTCTTGAGCATCGACGTAAGGTGGCGTGTTTGTCGGCCTTTTATCGGATTCACTTCGGAGAGTGCGCTCAGGAGTTGCACAATCTGGTCCCACCTGCCCCTTTCTTCTATCGTAGGCTAGGCAGACGCGACCAAAGCGCCACCCTTTTATGGTGGATATTCCGCGTGTTAGAACAAAGCGTTTCAAATCCTCATTCCTCATACGAACAGCCAGAATGTGGAACGCTTTGCCTGGGTCTGTCTTCCCGCTTAAGTACAACGTGGGTGTCTTCAAATCCCGAGTAAATAGGTATCTTCTAGGTAAGCGTGCTACATCCTAGACTGCATATCTGCTCAACATCAGGCAGTATGTAGTCAAACGCAAACCTACCAGGAATAAAAAAAAAATAGATGCAAGTTGCACCACAAAAGTAAAACATAAGCCTTCCACGAAATACTTTAGTTTAAATGAATTGAGGGGGTGTTGTTTCTGACGTCCTCTGGTCTATGCATTGTACTACAAATACGAATAGGTAGATTGAACCACAGAAAATTACAGGTGTCTAGAACGCACAATTTTAATGCTGCAAACTGTCGCAAACTGTCATTTCAGACTCTAAAATCACTGCCTGTATACGTAATAGACACTAAATCCCCAGCCAAAACAGCGGGCAGTCCCCACATGCAGTCGATACGTCATATTTAGGCGCACGATCAATCAGGGGACGCCATTACTCAATTAGCCTGGTGATGGATGCGCCGCGACGGTTTACTACTGCGTGTTATAAAACAGGTATATTTTTAACACGCGTAAGTAAAAATAATGTTTTAGTCCTCGACAATATACTCTATAGAATTTAAATTGATCTCTGCGACAGTGACATATTGACATATTTAGAGTTGAGATAGTGGTGGAAAAAATCGATTTTCAAACAATGTTGTAATGAAATCGAATGAGTAGTTGAAGGTGAGAAATCGGATTTTATTTACTTACTATTATTTAAGATCAAGTATGTACACATGTAAATAATGTTATGATAATATATATTGATAATTAAATACTCATAATAATGTAACGAAAGTATTTATCAACATTTTTCACTATTATCGATGCTAATGTAACATATAATTGGGTTTAATTTAATTACACATGTAAAAAATGTTATGATATTAAAATATACAATAAAATTAATGTAAAATTAAGTTTTATTTAAAATATCGTTAGTATAAACTATCGAAATTTTAATTAAAACTCTATCTAAAACTCTGTGATCATTCGTCGCCCATCACTAATCGGCATGCCCATAAAGTATGACATTGACAGGTACTGTCTGTACTATTAAGATATTCAGGACTTCATAGGCGTTATTTTTCTGGCAGCTGTCGCAGAGATCAAGTTAAATTTTATAGAGTATAGATCTGTTCACGTCAGTGGCTTTTCGTTGAAGAATAAGATCGTGATGTAATCTGCGTACGTCCGTAGAAAAAAAACGATGACGAATATAATTTACCAACCCGCCCTCGATCATTCACCCTTCGTGGTCTAGGTCTGTCCAGATGACGAGATGATTAATTCAGAACGCAGGAACAGGCTGGATGCAAACCGCTTTCGGACCAAGCCACGTTAGATTTCTGAATTGTCTGTTTTTTCGGGTTTACTGTCAATTATTTTTGAACGGTGATAGGCTGTCGCATACGCTGCAGTAGTAAAGTGAAACCATCCTGCATTTTTTTTTGTTTTTGTCGAAAATTGGTCCATTTTAATTTGGGAATCTAGACGTTTTATTTTTTTATGAAATTGCGTAGTTTACATCAAAAGCAAATTAAATTACAATGCTACATTTAACATAAAATACCTGCTAGAGTGATAATGGCACTTTTTAACTAGGTATCTCAGTTCAACCTTAAACTTCAAAGTTATCTTCTTAACACTTCTTAACTGAAACTTCTTGCACCCGACAGATACAGATTTAAAATAGACAAACAAAACTGCTTTAGCTCTTCTAATTGGCACTAAGCTCTGAGCCAGTGAAGCAGACAAGCCCCCAGCGAGTGGACAGCCCTGTAGTTAGAGTGTCATTCATCTCAGCTGCTAATCTCTGAGGGTGTCAGGATGGCCAACTCTTGAACTCGGTAAGACTGAGCGGTAAGACGCGACGTCTATAGAAGAGGTTGCACTGCAAAGGCAAGAAAGCGACTTCGAAATCGCCCACACTCCTCTACTTTTACTTGTGAGTCGGTAAACGTAGGGAAAATCACTAGATACATAATTCAACGTCCACGTTGCACGCGTGACCATGATTTAATAAATCTAAAATGTTAATATTTGTGAACGAAGGTAATGATGTAATAAAATACATAGATCTCTAGGAACAAAGGTTGTATCCTTTTGGTCATAATAAGGATTTGATTGAGTTCCCGCACTTTATTAATTTTCAGTATGTGTGGGAATCCATCCATCCATCTATCAGCCATAGGACGTCCACTGCTGGACATAGACCTCCCCTATAGATCTCCAATAAGACTGGTTGGTAGCGGCTTACATCCATTCTGTGGACTTAATGAGGTCATTGACACGAAAGTAATAAATGAATCAGTCCTTCGCACTATGTGCCCTGCCCATTGCCACTTCAACTTGCCAATCCTCGGGGCTATGTCAGTAACTTTGATTCTTCTACGTATCTCCTCATTCCTGATTCGATCTCGCAGAGAGACTCCGAGCATAGCCCTCTCCATAGCACGTTGTGCTACTTGGGGCTTCATCACTGGCAACACACTCGACACGGTCGGACAATTTCGACTTGAGGTACTGAGGTATGCCGGATGAGAAGATGTTACGCAATTTTCCGTTTTTTTTTTGTGTGTGAATAGAGTGTCGCACCAAACTTCGTGTAGCTCTACTTACGGTCCTGCTATTGTTATTTGTACTACCAACCGGTCCCATTTCAATGAGTTGTTTTAGAAGCTAGATGTACAGATAAGACCACTGGCTTTTCCGTCAAGAAAAATTTCATGAGAAAACCTGCATTTGTTCGTAGAAGACATTTGATGGTGCACGTAAATTGGCCAGCGTGTATGATGGTCAGCGTGGTGGATACGGACCAGTGGAGTAATGAAATACCAGTACAGGCAAGGATAAAAATTAACTCCTTCTACACTGCTATACTTATATTACATGTTATACCAAGCCGTATGCTCGTAACCCCGCTGCTCCCACGAAAGCGACCGCACCCGAGCAGTGCAGGCGGTGTTAGCAAAGTAAATATTTGTGCAAGTAATTACGGAGTTGCAAGCTTCCGCAGCAACCCGCGGCTCGGGTTCCGCCTCTAATTGTTGTTGTCGGTAAACACTGGAAGAGGATTTTGTTAAGCCTCTGAAATTGGTGTAAGAATTTAGCGATGATTGAAAAAAGAACGAAAATTATTATTGTTATTTTTTAAGCAAACTAATAGGTCAAAAACCCTTGTTTTGTCATGTTATGTATTTGGTTTTATTTATTATTATTTATTATTTCAAGTGAGAGAGAACAACAGCACTTCAAACGGTCGGTCCCACTACCGAGCAAAGGCCTCCCAATCCTTCTTCCACTCTTCACGTTCCAGAACTAAGTACGTAACATCTGTAATAGCTGGGTTATAAGGTATTTAAAGTTTCAGTGAACTTTGAATTATGTTACTTTGATTTAATTAAGTCACCTTTGATAATAAATGTCTGGGCTTGCACTAATAAAAACTGCATGATTTCTTTTACTAATCGAATGGTTCTAATAAAATTATTTTATTTATAACATCTTATGAATTATTGTATTATTGTACCCTTAGATTAATAATTGGTCTCGCTCCGCTTGACAGAGATACCAATTATTAATCTAAGATTGCACCTTCTTTTAAACAACTGTAATAATATACAATTATGTTTTTTTCTATATTACTATTGGTCTCACTCAATTTCCATAAAACATTTCACTTTAACACTTTGCACTTTTTTACACTTTCAATGTATTAATACCGTACTTTTGTTTAATCGATGGGTATAAATACATTTATAGCATCTATTAATTGTTATATAAATGTCTAGCGTAAAATTACGAAACTAAAACTCCGTGCTTGTTGTTTTAACAAACTAAATTCGACCGGCAAATTCTATAAATATATCTTTCTTCTTTCCAAAGTCTGTACTGTACTGTACCAGCCTTTTAATAGTCCACTGCAGGACGGAGGCCTACCTACGAAGGGTGATTGGACCATACCCACCACGCTGGCCCAGTGCGGGTTGGTGGATTAACATTCGCCATCGAATTTCTTCTACGGACGTATGCAGGTTGCCGCACGATGTTTTCCTTCACCGAAAAGCCAGTGGTGTGAAATTCCGTACATAAATTCCAAAAAACTCATTGCTACGGGACTGAGGATTTCAACCCACGACCTCACGATTGTAAGGCGGGTGTCACTACCTCCTGACCACCACGGCTATATAAACGGCTTTCCAATGTTAACGTCAAGCAAATCTTGAAAGGAAAGCTAAGTATAAGTATTTTATTTTGCTCTCTCAGCTAAAAACTTTATTTGCTTCGCACGCGGTATCGGGTATTGGGGGGCTAATATCAAAACGTGCGGGAACTCATCAAGCAGCTCGCGATCGATTGGAAAACTTCGATCGTTAAACAGTTTCTGAAAACGTGGAACTGCAAACATTCGAACTTACTCATCCCCACCACGAGGTATACAATAAGTCAGCTGTTAAAGTTTATTAATTTTGTCCATCACAGAACCTATTGCGTTAGTCACTTCTGGATGTCTTTAGGATTGGTTAGTTATTTTCAGATAAGTTTTTACAAAACTGTTGTTGTTTGTTACCTTGTGTTGGGTTTTGGGCAAAAATTGTATATTTTAAATAATGTGTGTTTTTTGAACGAACATAACAGTTCAAAGGCGGTAGTCAACCACAGACTTTTCAAAAAGTTAATGCGGCAGGAAACGAGCTGTGGTTGGCTATTACAGATGAAGTCATCAAGCAAAAAAAGTCTTGATTAGAAACTCGCACGGGTTTTTAAAACCATTCTGTTCGAGCCGACGGTGTGAAGAACGAGTCTAGATTAGTTATTTTTAAAGCTTAAATAACACTGTATTAGAAGAAATAAATCTGCAAAGTATTAATGTAATAATGGTGTTTCTACTGCATAGAGTCCTCGGTTTACCCAATATTAAATTTACTATAGGTGTCTGACTACTGGGCAAACGTACTTGCAACGAAAACTATCTTGCTTACACCTAATTCTCTGAAAATTTTTGTTATACCAGATTCACATGAATTAGACCAAAATAGCCATATAAGCCTCAGTCTCATACACTTTGATGGATCTATCTAGTGTCTCGTGACACACATTAAACTTTGACCTGAAATTGTTATAACACAAAATGTATTTTTTTTTTTAATTTTACAAGCCCATTTTTTGCCAAACCTGAAAAACTCCTTTTTATCTTTAAAGTAAGCTCAGTCTAGATTTAAGTTTTTAATTATAAGTGTTTAATTTACGAGTATGTAAGCATTATGAAAAAATAAGTATGAACAATCTTCGTAACTGTTCTGTACTGTGGTCTTGGGACAAAGGTGCGAGATTGGCCCAATTTGAGGAAAGCACGTACGGGACGAACTTCTTACTGATAAATTGTTGTGATTATATTATTATTATCATTGTGGAGTACTTTGTTCTTTAAATGTAACACCGCGGAATAGAAGCATATTTGGAACGATAGACAAATTGAGACATGTTTGAATTGTTTAATATTATATTTATACATCCATCTATCCATCAGCCATAAGATGACATCTTCTGGACATTGCTTTTTCTTGCATTCTAGACTCCCCCCTTCCCTATGGATCTCTTAAAGACCGGATAGTAGCGGCTTGCATCCAGCGCGATCCTGAGGTTTTAATGAGGTCATCTGTCCACCTTGAGGGTGGACCTCCTACCCAGCTCTTGCCAGTACGTGGTTTTCACTCGAGAATCTTTCAACCCCATCGGACATAAGTCCTCTGTGCTATGTGCCCTGCACCCTGTCATTTCAACTTGTCAAACCGGTGAACTATATCGGTAACTTCGGTTCTTCTACGGAGCTCATTATTTTATAATTTCCTTCATCATCATCATCCTACTTAAGCGAAGTCCATTGTTAGACTTAGATAAGCAAACTCAGACACTTTGAATGATAATACTCGAGAGCTGTCGTCATTGTGGGAAATAAATATCAATAATTCAAATACTTTTTATCACGAAATTTATCCATAAATTGATCCAAAAGAGCTTTTACAAAATTACAGTAAGTAATTGATCAATTAAGTAAAGAACGGCTGAGCTCCGTTCGTTGTAAAACTTGGAAAAAGGGATTTTTTTTCATACAAAAACAAATTTGTAAAATAGTTCTATCTGCACGCCAAATTTAATCAAAATTGGTACGAAAACTTTAAATTTTGATGTGTTTTAGGTAGGTACATTTTTACTATTCGCCCATTGCAAAGCGCAGACTACACCATAACACTACAATAACTTTTATCTATCTCCGTTGTTGATTCTTTCGCATTAAATTTTTACCGTCACTTAAAATCAAATAAAAGTGCTGCAGCAGTTGTTATGGTTTAACGAGTTTTCTACTATAATACGGTCGGTGGAGCTAGACTGTCTGCCTTGGTTTAATGTCAAATGAAAATTTCACTTCATAAAATCAGTATTATCGAAAATACCGCATACAACTCTGCTACTCTACTACTTCACATACAGCTCAAAATACTAAAACCTACGTGGAAATCTATTTATAGGTCTCATTTGTTAGGCTATACCTACCTACTGCACACAATAGCGTTGCGTAGCGCTGTTTTTTCTGTTCCTACTGAATACAAATTTTTATATGGCGCAGACTATCTTGGAACTAGTTTTTACTCGCGAGTACCTACGCTATAGCATAGATTAATAAGAAACTCATAGTCTATGGCTATAGGTACCTTTGTTTCAAAGGACTGAAATTCGCTCTATAAGTCGTTTCCAACGAATTTTATTGAAACTGTAGAACAAGAACACTGAGCACATCAATTTAGTAAAAAAAATCGTGTCGATAACAATAATCAATCCAACAAATGGATCTCAGCTGCTAAAATATTTTATCAAACCTGGTGTTGATACTAAAATAAGTTAACTATAAGAAAACAAATAAATGCATTACAATCAAACGGCAAAGTTGTAGAGTTCCCAAACTCCTAAATACTTTGCCGAAATTAACACGAAATCGCCCGTAGCATTGCAAAGTTAATAAGTATCTTTCCGTTTCCGTAATCCCCTAACTAGATTCGAAATAATTCGGATAGAGCTTTGATCCTTCGGCTAATCGAGTCGGGAAGTAACAATTTAACTTCTATTTGAAGTCATTTGTGTCAGGGAATTTAATTATTTGAAAGAAAAAAGCCGGTCAGGCGCGAGATTAGAGAGAGCAACTTGGAAGGGACTGCAGGCGCTGTTTTATCTGTGTCTACCTCATGGAGAGGTTCATTTTTTTTTGAGCAGCAAACTGTTTTTTTTTTTATTTTGTATAGATTTGCGTTTGACTACATACTAACTATGTAAATGTTGTTGTTTTTATTTATGTTGATGTATGTAAGCAATTGTAATTTATTATGTATTAGTTTATTATTTGTCATAGGTTTATTTTATGATATTTTTTTATGTATTCTTTATTTTTAGGTATTTTAAGTATTTATATCAATATTATTAGTATGTATGTTTATGTTGTATAATCTAAATTATATTTTTAACTAATGCGCACCCCGTCCATTATTTATACGCTTTCTGTCCTCTCCATCCTAAGGTTGCCTGGCAGAGATCGCTATCAGCGATAAGGCCGCCCATTGTTACACTGTTTATGTATCTTTGTTTCTTCTTTTTGTTTATTTCTTGGTGTGCAATAAAGAGTTAATTTATCTATCTAACTACTACTGCCTGATGTTAAACAGATATATGGTCTAGGGTGTACCACGCTTACCTAGAAGATTTGAAAAGATTTGAAGGGTAAATTTATACAGGGTGTATCTCTAGACCTACTCGCGCAGAATAGGGACAGATGGCGGAGCTTGGTATCGGAGGTCAAGACTCACTATGAGTCGGTGAACCAACAAAGATAGACAGTACCTATCTCTAGACGATATCATATAATATCATAAAGACCAAGTTTCATTATGAGAAAATAGAATAATATGTTTATGTCGTCTAAAAAAGCATTCCGTATATGCAGGGTATTAGCACCCTAGAGTCAGATTATCTACTTAAGCGTTTAAAACAATTGGAGCTACCACCGCAATTTTCTTATCATTAATTGACATGTCATCCATGCTAAAATAGTGTTCAGTTGTAAATGCTACATTTAGCCCTAATAAGCACGTTATGTTCATTGCAACGTGATCTGAAAACGCAACCTTCTGGCCCCAGGAAGAAGGTTGAGTTTTCAAATCAGGTTGCAATGGACATATTGTGTTTATTCTAAAGAGGCAGGGTCATTCGTTGGAATACTAAGCTTTTGTGATCGCTAAGGTGCATGTATGGTATAGGCAGGATCATACAAGTCGGTGGTTGTGAAGTTAGATACAAGCTGCGAAATATCCAATCCTGACTGGAGCTCGCATAAAGCTGCGCGTTGATTGGATATTACGTAGCTTGTAACTTCACATCCGCCTACTTGTAGGTATGATTTGGACGAATCAAAAATAATCCTGTTCATTTTTCAAAAATTTTATCATCTATCAAGAATTGCTTCACCAAAAATCCTTCGTTCAACATCGGTCCCGTTCTATCAAAACGGTCCTTTCACGGCTTTTGTGTAAAAACTCGTGAGAGTGAAAAATGAAAACATCAGGAGCAGTCCCCGCGCCCCGCGGCGCATTGTCGCACTACTCCCTGCCACCCAGAAAATGACAACTGCCAAAGAATATGGGAGTAGACAGTAGATTGGTCTGAATGAGTCAAGATAATGATGCGTTTTCAAAAAAAAATAGTTTCACAACACTTACTAGATGGCGTAATAGTCATATAAATTGATCTGTCATTGTCAACTGGAATAGGGTGAGAGAGAGAGAAGCCTATAGTAAAGTCTCCAATGCTTTACTAAGGTATGAGTTGGGACTACGTTTGGACATGACCGCGACTTTATTGGACTATGACGTAACTATTTTGATAAAATATTATCAAAAATTATTTAAACTTAATACTTGACACTAGCAAATGCACAACAATGCGACACCAAGACATAAATAAGAAGAAGAAAACATCTTGACAATGACAGTACGATTTCCATAGTCAAAGGATCGACGATTTCACATTATTGTCGCCATCTATTGGATACTTTCATTACTATATTTTTTTTTAGAAAACACCTCATTGCCTTTTAAGAGTACAATTTTAAGCAATATCAAGTCCGTGTCAATGATTTCTGGCTACTTCTTCGAAATTTCATTCTTCGATTGATTCATCTGGCCAAAATTTTATTTAACTTTCAGCTTAGTTGCACATGTTAATATGTAAAAAATGTAACTAAAGAACATAATTATAATTCAATGAGGGACTTGTTTTTCATAAGAAGTTTTTAAGATATCTTCGTTCAAATATTTTGTGCCCAGATGAATCAGAATTGATTACAGATTAATCAGAACTAAAAATGAAAAACTATGTAATTTGGCTATGTAATAGGGAAATACCTAATCATATTTTACATCAGTACATAGAATATTTTAATCTATCATAGCACGAAAAAAAGTGGATGAATGAACAAGGTTTTTAATAATTAATACATTTTAGAAATCTAAAAATTATAATACTTAATTATAATTCTTATATTACCTAGAAAAGCAAAAACATTTTAAAATAACATATAATAACAAATTAAGATATTAGGCTGGGCTAGACAGAAGTCAAGCCCAGCCTTATATGAACTTACTTATTTTATTTTTATTTTAGCCATAGTTATCAGAGTTTTTAAACCGTTATCCGGTTTATTAACAGTGTTTGTACTTTTAATATCGAGCTTTTCATTTCAATAGCATTTGTACAAACAGTGACTAAAAATTGCATGTTTAATATATTTTTAGTGTTCCGTGCCTCAAACGAAAATAACGGAACCCTTATAGGATGACTTTGTTGTCCGTCTGTACGTCTGTCCGTCTGTGTGTATGTCAAGACTCTTTATCTCGGGAACGCGTGAAGATATCGAGTTAAAATTTAAACTGTATACGTATATCTATGATTTCTTGCAGTTGTGTAAAAAAAAACTTCTCAGTTATCGTTTAAAAAAGTTAGAGCCGTTTATTTCGTAAAAAACCGCATATTTCGACACTCACAAAAATCAAAACCTACAGGGTACTTCCCGTTGACGTAGAAGTATGAAATTTGGCGTAAAATACTGTCTCAGAGTACTCATATAGGAATAAATCTGAAAACCGTACATTTATATTTAAATCATAAAAAATAGGGCCTCCAAAATTCACAAAATATGGGTTCAAAATTCAATGTGAGTAAATCGTATCATGTAAGGTATCATATAAAAGAACTTCATTAGCACATGCTAAAACAGGTTTTTGATTATTTTAGCAATGTGTAATTTTCGATATATATAACGAGTAAAGTAAAAAAAAATGTCGATGGGTATAGTATAAGATTTTAACAACTTACTTCCCAATCTAGTGAAATTTTCTGGATTTGTACGGAACCCCCGATGTGCGAGCCTGACTCGCACTTGTCCGGTTTTTTAGCTTAACATTAAAAATACTTTGTTGGATTACTGGACTACATCAAACTAGTTGGATTGTTCGTCTCGCTATTAATCAGCTTAAGTTCTTTCTTTTACTCGCGATCAATCCCTGTTACTTCTGCACTTTTATTCTATGTCCTCTACAAAGGCAGGATATGGCGCAAATTTTTCAAAAGTTCGCTGTATCCTGCTTGCTGATTGTATGCATCCAAGTGAAAGAGCGATTTTTTCCGTTGTCCCGCTGAAAGGACGTACAAATGTACAGGACAACGTGAGCCGACCATGGATGTAGTATGTATTATGTGGTATTAGGTGCTATTGGGTTGACATTGTGCTGGAGAAAAAATGGGCAAATTATTCCTAAACTTCTGTTTAAAAAGTGTGAAAGTCAGTACATTGGGCCAATATATGTTTTTGTTCTACTTTGTTGTTTTTGACATTTATACTAATTTTCAAGATCAAATGAAAATCGATAAATGAGTTCGTAAATAAGAAATAGCATCAAAGTAACATATCAAAATGGGCCTGTCATTAAACGTCATCCCATCTCAGAATAATGAAAAAAAATCCCATGCGTCAAAACTGATTTTTTTATAGTCCCAAAAATTAGTCCAATATTTTTGTGAATTATAATCCAGTTGCATATAGTACGTACATGGAACGCACAAATGTACATGAGCCAGCTACGGACAGACGCGCTGACTGGAAAATGAGTTTCACTTTAAAATAATGTTGTGAAAACTGCAGGCCAATGTGACATTTGTACACGGAGAGACTTTGTTTACATGGAAAATGAGGAAATATTTGTGACTGCAATAGTTGAGTTATTTTATTCTTAGATTGCTATGAAATGTAGCTAGAAATACAGTTTCGATTTTTCTAGTTTATTGAACTGTTAATTATATAGTTGAGTTATTTTATTTTTAGATTGCTATGAAATATAGCTAGAAATGTAGTTTCAGTTATTTTTAGTTTAAACCATTGTTAATTGTGTACAATTTAACAAGCCACTAAGTGTCACACACTCGACGGAAAACGGATACCGGGGGTCTCAAGAGGATAGTAGTAGTAGGTATACATCTACATCACATAGGTACATAACTTGAGTGAGACCAAGAATTTTAACCACTTAATTTTCATGTTCACCGATGAGTTATCCTAAGGTGACTTCGAGACTGCTAAATATCAGTCTTGGCGAAAGTTTCCAGAAAGTCACAGATCAAACGATCATTAGGAATGCACCCACGTAAGATGATCCTCATCCTGTTATATCAATCTTCTCTGACAACCTAATGGATTATATAAAAACGTCTTCGAGGGGAGGGGAGAGACAAAAAGTTTGAGACGCACACATAGAAATGATCTGTTTATGTTGATTCAATGGATGTAAGGTTCTGAAACGTAGAGGGTCTTATGAGTTGGTGCGATTGAGGGTTTGTGATCGTACCAAATTGAAACTATGAGAAAATCTATCGGAAATCGATTCAGTTGTTACTAAAATAATGCTGCATTCCATTTATTGCGATCAGCAGGATTTTGTTGAGAGCAGCAATAAGTATAAGTTTGTTTGTTTTCAAAGTGTTTATTTATCATGGACGCAATGAACGCTCGTTTTCTTAGCGCAGCATTTGCGTGCGGAGCGCCTCGCGCCGACATAGCTCGCGTTACCGAAATACTGCGTACGGCACGCCCGCCCGCTGATCGTTCTATGCGGATGCGGCTGTTTAGCGCTGATGAAGTTACTCGAATAGTAACCATGCGAATACCCGCAAAAAAGTCCAAAGATATTTACGGAGTCTCCATGAATATTATAAGAAACGCAATACACTTGCTGGCCCCCGTATTAGCAGAGTGTTTTAATAGATCCGTGAGAGAGGGAGTGTATCCGACTGCGTTAAAGACCAGCAAAATATCTCCGCTCTACAAAGGAAAAGGCAAGCGGGAAAGTATTGATTGCTACAGACCAGTTTCGATAATTCCAGCAGTCGCAAAAATTTTCGAAAATGGATTGAGTACCCGTTTAGTTGAGTTTTTAGCGTCAACGGAAGCTCTTTCAGATCGGCAATATGCGTACCGGCAGGGCCGCTCAACTACGTCACTGACCCGAGAAGTAGTTCATAGAGTACTTCGAGCACGGGAGAGTAAGAAGCATGTGGCTCTACTTTGCTGCGATTTGTCGAAAGCTTTCGATGTTGCTGATCACGCGGTGCTTGCAGTAAAACTTCAGCACTATGGCGTGAGAGGCGCTTCGCTAGCAGTATTGACCGATTTGATGCAAAACAGGTCCCAGACAGTGGTGGCATGCGGTGGGACGGAGAAGTCTGAGCCGCTGAGTTCTGTGATGGGTGTAGCTCAAGGCTCTTCGGTCTCCAATATAGAGTTCTCTTTGCTCCTCAATGACTTGCCTGATGCTGTAACAGCGGCGGATATATTTATGTATGCCGATGATGTGGCCGCAATAGTTACAGCATCCACAGTGAGTCTATTGGAGCAGAGATTGAATGAGACGAGCACTCAGCTAGAGGCATGGTTTGGAGTGAATGGGCTAGCGCTCAATCTTGCCAAAACGCATTTTATACATTTTTGCCTCTCAGGTCACCAGACAAGATCTCTGGTTGTAAGAATTGATGGGAAAACCATAGATCAAGTGCCATCTACTACATTTCTCGGCTTTGAGATCGATCGGGGCTTGTCATGGGAGAGCCATATAAATAAACTTTGCGGCAGATTGGGAAGCGCCTGTTTCGCCCTGAGTCGTGTAGCAAAGGTTGTTTCGGGTGAGGCAGTACGATCATGCTACTTTGCTACGGTCCACTCTGCCCTACTATATGGCGTAGATTTGTACGGTAGAGCTGCTGAGTGGTGCAGAGTTTTCAGACTGCAAAAACGCGCAGTACGTGCGATGGTGGGGATACCGCATGACTCTACCGTACGTCCCCATTTCAAGAGGCTTGGGATCATGACATTGCCAGCGCTGATTATATTTCAGGTTGCGGTTTATGTCCGATTAAACCAAGCCTCCTACGAAAAACGTGTAAGCGCCCGCTATAAAGATAAGTTAGCGGAGGTACCCCGCGCGTTAGAAAAGTCGGCCAGGTCGACGCATGTGATGGGTCCGACTGTGTATAACAAGCTGCCTACTCATATCACCACAGCGCCTACAATAGGCAGTTTTAAGTCACGGTTCAAGCGCTGGCTTGTCGAGCACGTTTTTTACAGTTATGAAGAATTTATTAATTCTTAAACCGTAATCATTGAGTAATGAGTGTAAATTATCGATCTTATGGTGACATTGTTTAGTTATTATACGTTAGCATTGTTCCTAGTATTTTTGTGGGCAATAATTAACATTCTTGACGTTGTTTTTAGTATTTTTGTAAGCAATAGTTAATATTTATGTATTGTAGACATCATATTGTGTTTAATTAGTTATAGAATTGTAATTTTATCATATTACGTAATTGTAATTAATTGAATGTCTAATCAAATGATAAAAAATGTCTTTTTACATAGTAAAAAGTACGAATTATATTTGTAAAATATTCAAGACGCGATGTTTATATCTGAATTATATGACTTGTAACATAATGTTATGAATAAAGTGATTATGATTATGATTATGATTATTATCATGATCATCGTCTATCTCCCGTGACTCAACTGCTTGTCTCAACTAGTAGAGCGAAGGAAAATTTTACTTTCATCCGTATCGTTATCAGCATGTAATCGCCCAGTGCTAAGCATATGCATTCTTCTTGTTTGTCACACATCTCGATCCTGTGCAACGCAAAAAAAAATCTATTATACTATACTCTATAAAATTTAACTTTCTGCGACAGTTACGTATTGACATATTTAGAGTTGAGATAGTGGTGGAAAAAATCGATTTTCAAACAATGTTGTAATGAAATCGAATAAGTAGTTGAAGGTGAGAAATTGGATTTTATTTACTTACTATTATTTAAGATCAAGTATGTACACATGTAAATAATGTTATGATATTAATTAAATACTCATAATAATGTAACGATAGTATTTATCGACGTTTTTCACTATTATCGATGCTAATGTAACATATAATTAGGATTAATTTAATTACACATGTAAAAAATGTTATGATATTTAAATATACAATAAAATTAATGATAAATTAAGTTTTATTTAAAATATCGTCAGTATAAACTATCGATATTTTAATTAAAACTCTATCTAAAACTCTGTGTCACGATCATTCGTCGCCCATCACTAATCGGCATGCCCATAAAGTATGACATTGACAGGTACTGTCTGTACTATTAAGAAATTCAGGACTTCATAGGCGTGATCTTTCTGACAGCTGTCACAGAGATCAAGTTAAATTTTATAGAGTATAGATGTATCTAGTATGCTACGGATGATATAAAATATAAAAATCCTTACTTAGTAATGTAATAAATTTGAATGTTTGTTTGAGTTTGTTTGTTTGTTGAGGGAGCTACTGGATTTATTTTCATGGATGTATCTTGAAGATTTAAAACTGTCATAAGCTACTTTTTATCCTGAAAACAAAAACTAATGTTGTAACAAAAACAAAATTATAAAAACTTTTATTAGCTAGTAAGTTATAAAATATCGCAGAATCACTATTCACAATACACAATAATATTTCAAATATAGTTCTCTACAATCTCTACTGTTCAAGACAACCAGCAAAAATATTTTCCACCTGCAAAACAGTAAATACGATCATTTTTCAACCTAGCTTGCTACATCACCAGGCTAAAACTGTAACGCGTGAACTGCAACTGTTCACGAAATCAAATTTGGTGAAACGCACAACGTAGTACGTGTAAAATGCAACTTTACTCTTTTCCCGAATCAAATTTTGCATATAAATCCATTTCGGCGCCGCGTTGTCGCGTTGCATGCAGCTAGCAGTTCGGACGTTTTGCCATGAGCCCGGGGATTTATTTCAATGGCATCTCCTGCTGGATGGTGTAGACGCAGTGAAAATAGTAAGGGTCATGTAGAGATTTATTTGTTTTAATACTAGGAAAAATTACTCTAGATTTCGCTGCGATGAATTGAAATCTAAATTGACAAAACTTTATTCGACATTACAAACACAGGATAGGTAAATAAAAACAAACAAATAAAGCTTTACTGTACACAAAATAAAAATAACAATAATACAACAGCGAAATTCTTAAGCTAGCGCAACACTAGGTGGCCTTATCGCTAGAAACGATCTGTTCCAAGCAAACCCATACGATAAAACAACAATAAAGGTACAAAAATAAGAAATTCAGGAATATCAAAAAGGGCTCAACTCAATATTATGCTGGTAGCAGGTGGAAACCGAACACTCAGCGCTGGTTTTCAGGTTTCCTTATTCTTGAGGACAAACACAAATCGAACAAAACTAAGTTCATCTTAGAATAAACAACATTACAATTAAAATAATAAATATTGCAAAGAATGAATTACAATGTAGTGTAGCGTAGCTTGGCTACTGTATATATAAGTTACTCTCTGCTTGGCTAGGTGTTACTGATCACGAGTTGAAGCAACGTTCAGCCTTTGAGTGATGACAGGTGGCAATTACAAGTGTATTGCATACGAACTTTTCTGCCACAGTTTCAAAAATGTTCCTCTTACATTTTTGCTACCCAAAAATACAATCACAGTCAAAATTTCTATCATTTTCATAACATTTCTGTGTATAAGTGGTAGCTTAATACCTTCAACCTGTAAAACAGACTCAAGTTATTTATCATTGTTAAAAGAACTATACCTATACCTTTCAAATCTACGTAAATGTCAGTTCTTTCCTACCGTCCACCTCCTGAGACCACCTGGGTGAACTGTGGAAAGTTTTTTTTTTTTTTCAACGGCTCACCTCTCAGATAAAACTTGAAAGCCCCTTATTTGATATTATTGACGGTACACTTGAGAACTTTGGTGCTGGCCATCTATGGATAACAAATTGATAGTGTAACGTTTGACTCATAAAATATGTTCCTAAACCTATTTTATGTAATTAGCCATTCATCTCACTTTTCTTATTGTTAATCACATGTCTTAATTTATTCATTGTTTAGGTAATTTTGAAAAATAAAAGCTTATTTAACGCAATTTTTTTACTGTGTGTGTTTATCCCACCCTTAGTTCATTATTTAGAAGTTATAGTTGATAGAACAATATCATCATCATTTTTAATATTTATTTTCCTTTATTTTTAGTTTGAAATTTCACTTTGGATTCTATTTCTTTAAATTTTACTAAAAGTCTCAATATCGACATACTACTTTTATTAATATCTTTTTCAGCTATGAATGAAATATCTGCTACATTTTTGGTTCTGTGGCCCTCACTGAAAACGCTCAAAATAATTATATACTCGTAGCACTACCTAATCTGAAGAGATTTCATAACCAGGTGGACGGTGGAAACTAAATATTTCCCAAGGAACACCTAGGTGAACAAAGGTGAGCCGTTGTAAAAAAACCTTTCCACGGTTCACCCAGGTGGTCTCAAGAGGTGGACGGTGGGAAAGAACTGGTAAATGTATGTGAAACAAGTATGGAGTCATCCAGAAATCGAGTGTAGCAACGACAAGGATTTTTTTTCTCGATTTTTGAGTTGGCTCCATAGTAAAAGTTGTTCAAAATGATGGTTGATTAACTATTTTAGTTTAGTACAGGGTAATTAATTATATAACCCTGTAGATGTGAGTTACTGCTGTACTGTGCTTCAGAGGACGCATTCCATGCAAGCTCTGGAATGACTGCATACTTCCCTTTAATAAGACGCTCGAATGGACTAGTGTAGAATATTTGGAGTTGTCTCGCCGATCGTCCTTAAATGCTTGTGAAGTTACGACATCAAGAAACTTAAGTAGGTCTATTTTTCATTAAATTATCTTAATATGGTTTACCTATACCGAAGCGTGCATTTAATACTATTTTTAATTCTTAGTGTATCTCTTATATTTAAAGAAGACCTTTTTTTTAATTTATCTTTTTACTTTTTTTTTTATGCGCAAAATTCGCATTTATAAAATGGGTCTCACAAAAGATGATAGAGGTGCACAGTACTTAAGTACTTCCGACTAATATTATAAACGCGAAATTTTATGAGTATGTATAGATGTTTGTTACTCTTTCACGAACAAACGGCTGAAATGATATAGATAAAATTTGGTATGAAGGTAGCTTAGACCTTGGATCGCGGGGCGTAGCTAGTACTCTATAATTTGTCACCTGCGTGACGCATTGTCTCATGGACAGAAAAAATCATAGAGTATACAATACTGCGCAACTCTAATCATCCTAAAACTCTACGGTGGAGATCTCATTAAATAACATTTGTGTAAATAAGTTTTCAACAATACTAATCAGGTATCATGAAACCAGATAAAGTAAATATGTCAACAATAAAAGTAATATTTATGATTCTTTGTATATCAAAATATTAAGTTGGTAGGAAAATGTGCCCATTTTCCTATTTTGTTTTACATATCCCGAACATGAAATTTTTAATAAAACACGGGAGGAAAGACTTGGCCGTTTATTATGTATGAACCCTGTCTGTCGCAAGATGAAATTCAAATGAGAAGTAATAAATGTTTACGCGTTTGATGTTAAGGTGACGCATTGATAAACTATAGTTTCAAAATCGAGTACCGCGCCCCTTCACTCGGACAAAATTTTACGCGGTCTCACTTGACAGGATCACGCCAGAGCGGCGGGCGGCAACGCTGGGCTAGCGTACGTGGCGCTGCTAACGGCGCGGCGGCGGCACGCGTCAACTCAATTTGCCTAGAGCATAGATAATCATGGAGTCGCCTTGTCCTTAATCAACAATTTAAAAAAAAGGCAAAAATTATTTTGATCTTTTTAATGTTTTTTTTTTTCATACAATACAGGGTTATTTCAACTGCTGTTTTTAAACTTTCGCGATTTGAACACATTATTATTATATACTACGGGACTTATCGCGCTCTGAAATTACGAGATAAATAAATAACTCATCATCCCGACGTTTCGTCCGAGTTGCATCAACCGTGGTCAAGGGTAGACACTCCGTAGAATAGTGAGTCTACCCGTGACCCGCAACAAAATGTATGGAACAGCTTTTTTTTTTTAATTTTGAGAAATGTTGCAGAACAAAAGTTGTTAGTTTTGAGAAATGTTGCAGAACAAAAGTTGTTAGTTTTGATGTACATATACAGAATAAACCTCTAAAAGGATGCTAATTGATTAGAAATAACCCTGTATACAAATTAATGTTGATTATGTACAGGTATCATAATCAATGAACTTATTTTTATCGTGCTTCACACACTTAGAAAAGGGTTTGGATGCCAGAAATAAAATATTTAGTTAATCGGTTTAAAATATAAATCATTTATTTACCGATATTTGGTAGGATAGGTGCGAGTGCGGTCTAGCACAGCTCTATAAGAACAGTGGTGAGGAATTCATAATAAGCATTAAAGTTGTAGAACATTACATTTTTTTTTTTGTGTATACCTGGTTACATATACCAATAAAGTCATTGTATCATTGCACCACTAATAAAATTAGCATCAACAATAACAACAACGAAATCGATACCAATAAACCATAGAATAACACCAATAAAGTCTATGTACCATTGCACCACTAATAAAATTAGCATCAACAGTAACGACAATATTGTTAACAATAAATCAAAGTAATATTTAGTTTGAATTTCTTATTATGTAAACATGCCTTAGCTATAACAAAATCCTTACTGTAGTTTCAGAGGTACTTTCGAATATGTATGGAATATCTTCATTTTCAGGGTTTTGTTCATTTAACTGAAACAAAATTACACAAGTTCAACTTGCAGACGAAGTAAAAAACGACATTTTCAAAATATAACCAAATCGACAACATCCTCTTTTTTGAAGTCGGTAAAAAGACAAGACAATAATCGCGATAGTTTAAAAAGGTACTTAAGTTTACCGTTTCCACCGAATCCTCTGATGTGGGCAACACATTTTGTAACTCTTCATTTTCAGGATTTGGTTCTTTTAACTGAAATTAAATTACTTACATTACTATTAAAGGAATTAGACATGTACAAAATGGAGTACAGTGGCGGAGGTATAGGTACTAACTACTCACTAAATACCTGGAAAATCTTTGTGATAAAGCAGGGAGAATAATTTTAATTTCGTTTATTTAAAAGAAGAAAAAATAATAACCCTATCGACAACTTCCTCTTTTTTGAAGTCGGTAAAAGACAATACTATAACCGTGATAATTTAAAAAAAGTGTTTAAATTTACCGTTTCCTCTGAATCCCCAGATGTCGGCAACACGTTGTGTAACTCTGCGTATGTTGGTGATATTTCTGGGTGGCTACAAAATAAAATGATGTAATTATATAATTATTAAAAAGTTAAAGCTAACACAATTATTTAGGTGATAGAACATCACCTAATAAATATCATTATTTTAGATAGGTTTCTAAAATATCAAGAGACGACTCCATAGCTTTTTGTTCTGATATTTGTTTCCTACAGTATGGTTAGTTTGTACAGACAAATCTTAGTAGGTACACACTTGAAAATAAAGAATAGACGGAGTATTATTACTAGATACTTTAAATTGATTGCTGACATGATAGATAGGTACTTGGCATGGACTCACTCTCTATCTACTGGCCCTGTTGAGGATGTGGATTGACAATCGTCAGGTTGCAGTTTCCGTTTTTTTGACCTAAAAAAATTGTAAATATAGGTAAATGCAGAAAAATTGAAGTACCTAGGTAGTAAGAATGTGATAATCCATAATCTGTAGACGAATGTGTATTTGCCAAATATAGACTTTATTATTAGGGCATTAGAGTGCAACTATTTATTGCAAGTTTATTATATATGTAATTCGACTTACCCAAACATTCCGTCATTTTTTTTAGGTTTTCTTTTTCGTTTTTGTAAAAACAATTCTTTCCGCTTATTTTTCCTCCCCATTTTCTATGCACACTTGTTCACTACTATTTACACACTACCAAATAAAAATACTAAGTACCTAACTTACTACCTACTATAATAATGTTCTAAAGCTACAATATAATATAGTACACTAAAGTCTAACTTATAATTTTGAAAATAATTCTGAAGTAAATTACTCGGTTGTCGTCGCACAGAGTACCTAGAAGACAATAACCAAAAACAAACAGCACGCATCTCGCGCCGTCCGTACTTTGCGGCGTTGCCAGCCCGACGCTGAGCGAATCATGCGCTCGTCGGAGTCGCAACGTCGCACCGGTACGGCGGCGGCGGCCCAGATAGTGCCGGATCAAATATTCTGAGCAAACACTGTAGAGTAAAAGCTAAACTAGAGTAGGCGCGAAGAGATTTGATTGAGTTTTTAATTAATTACTCATAATATACAATTTAAAAAAAAAAAATTCTCGGTTTATAATAAAGAAAAGGGATCTGGCTATTTTATTCGTAAAAAATAATGGGGTGTTGTCGCTGATAATTCTGAGCATTCGAATTACTAAAATTTTTTTGGTGAGCAATTTGTTTTATTTTTTTTTTAATAAAGCCGGTTACTTTTCAAAATTTTGTCCGGTTCATTCAATTTATTAAGATTTTCCCTTATCTATGACATTTTTTAAATTTGAATCGATATCATTCATCCTCTCACATCGCGCATTCAAAAGTACTCGTTTTTGCCGTTTTCGTGTTTCTCGGCCCGGTGCCTCGTCTTAACCCTCGAAAACACGAGATGTTCTAAAAAAACATAAAACTTCGCCGCCGGTCACCGCTTAAATATAAATATTAAGGAGCATCACCACGAGAAACAAATACTTAGGCACTTAAAAATAAAAGTAAAATTACGTGATGATGGTAAGAGACCCGACGGTATGACGTTAGTTCCATGGAGTCGTGGCAGACCGCTTGTGTGGGATGCTACCTGCGTCGATACGTTGGCGGCATCTCACATAACTTCCACCTCTAAATCGGCAGGCGCGGCGGCGACAACGGCCGAAAACCACAAAAGGCAGAAATATGAATCGCTCGGCGATGGATACATGTTTATGCCTTTTGGAGTAGAAACTTTAGGTCCGTGGGGTCCTAGTGCCTGGCGCTTGTATAAAGATCTATCAAAAAAATTAGTAGAAAGAGCAAACGACCCAAGGGCTGGTGCTTACCTCGGTCAAAGACTTAGCCTTGCTATCCAACGGGGTAATGTCACCAGCCTCTTAGGTACTTTGCCCGCGGACAGCAATCTCAAAGCAGTTTTTTATTTATAATGTAAATATACCTATACCCTATAAAAAGTAATTGATTTAGATATAAGTTTTGTTGTTTTTTAAGGTTTATTACAATAAAGTATTACAAACTTAAAAATTACTTAAATGTTTTTTAATACCTTATAATGAATTTTCCGGATTACACACCACTGGCTTTTCGGTGAAGGAAAACATCGTGAGGCAACCTGCATATGTCCGTAGAAGAAATTCGATGGCATATGTGAATCCACCAACCCGCACTGGGCCAGCGTGGTGGATATGGCCCAATCACTCTTCGTGGGTAGGCCTACGTCCTGCAGTGGACTATTCAAAGGCTGATACAGTACAGTACAATGTATTTTCATTATGTGTGATTCACTTCACACTCATCAGTGGAATATTGTGAACCCTTGAAGCTCTAATAAAGATTACGTCGATAGGACCCTTTTCTCGTTTTTCTTTTTACTTTACTCATTCTTCCGCATCAACTTGGCATTTTATCTTATTGATTTACATTAGATGGTAGCAGCTCTTTTTAACGGGTGCTTCCTCGTGGTCATACTAGTTTGTCATACCAATATGACCACGAGGATATTAACCTGCGTTAGGACATTTTGCCCTAGGCTGACCTATTCGTTTGAATTCACCTTCTTGAAAATCACGAAAGTCATAGCTACCTGATATCTTTGGCGGAAACACGTCTGTGTTACTTTTGACTTTGTGAACGACTTTTGATCAGCTCTTTTAAATTTATTATTTCTATGTTTAGCTTTGTTTGACGATAAAGTCGCGCAGTGCAGACGCTGACTAAAGAATTATGGTATTTATTATTTGAGGTGGTTGTTTGAATTTATTAACATACGTTATTTGAAAGGGTGCGTTGATGTTGATCTTTACGAAAATGCCTACATTTGTGTTTACAGATATAAAAATAAGAACTTGGTATTTTCTGTCGAGAATTCACAAATATCAAACGTCTCTATCACAAAGACATTATGTTACTTACGGTGTTTCCTTTGATCTCCTGTGATAAATAAGCAATAACTAGGCGGTAACAGTCTATTTAGAGGTTTAATAAAATGTCTTATCTACATTAAAATACTTTGTATAGCTAGTACCTAGCTATAATTACATAGCAAATATTTATTTCAGTTATTTTTTTTACAAAACAAAATAAATAGTAGCATTATAGTGGTCACTTATATAAATCTATAAGGTTTTAGAGCTATTTAGACAAGGTGCACTAATCCGGATAGAGGTAATTCAGACCATATTTACACACAATTTTCAGTATAGAGCCAAACCAAAATGTGAGAAAAAATCTGCTCTGACTAAATTTCGACTCGGGATCAATAAAATGTATGAAATATACAAGACTTACATAATCTAAAACTACATAAACTACTACTACATAGCAAGCAATTGGATCATCCATAGACCCTTGAGGGGTCTAAAGGTAATCCAAATGCTCAAGCCCGCTGCCAGTAGATTGCAGCGTGCTCAGCATGCTGGCAGCATGGCTGAATGGCAATGCTTATACGTTGAGCCAAATAAATACCAGCAATTTGGTCACGCGTCGCGTCCACCAGACGCTCAGAGAGACTTTTGACAACAAGACTTGTTCATCCTCGTATACCAAGTTGGTCGTTAATTAGTTATACTATGTACTGTACAAGGCTATTAAAAAATGGTGCAAGTACTAAGCCAAGAGGTGGTGACTCTCACTCTTACTTATAGTAAAATTATCTTCGAGCAATTATCTATAGAGTCACAATCATACAGAAAAGTGTCCGAGCCAAAACCCTGCTCAAACTACGTGGGCAGGCTTTTCAGTTAGTCGTAAGGCGATTGCATGCCGACTACAACGCCGCGCGTTGCCAAAGTGCTCGGTTACAAGCACTAATTAGGTGGCATAGCGTCGAGATTCGAGAAAACGAGTCATTGTGAAATGTAAATATCTAAGTCGGTATGTATGAAGGCGCTCGGACATTGTTTTACTACTTTTACTTAAGGCTCTGTAGATATTTGCTCAAATAAATTATAATAAAATTTGTGATGGTATGAGTCACCACCATGCCTTAGTACCTACTTACACTCTTTCTGAATAGCCTTGTACAGTACTATACTATTAAATTTAAAAAATAAACAGTAGTTGATAAAGTCCAACAAAAATATGAATAGCCAATAAACTCTAGGTTCGACTACAAAAGCTATAAACTACCTCCTATCAAAAACTTTTACGACAAATAGCGAGAACTAGCTGAAAACAAAAACTGCTCTGTCAACAAAACTGGCTGACTATTAATACAGAAAATGCGCCATAGAGTTGTATTCAGAGTGTGCTATCTTACAATACTAGCATATGCACGACGACATAATTTTATCGACGTAGCATTAAGAAGAGACAAAGTTATTTTAAGTTATTTAGCTATCGCATTTTCACGTGCCGTTTAAATTAATAAATAATGGTCACGGTGATGGTATCTTGCAGTATTCCGTCTTCACACAAACGGTCGGAACGCGAATGGTACCTACGCGCTTCGGAGTTCGGTATACACTCGGTACACCAACAGGTTTGTAATCAGTAAGCCTGCGATTTACCATTATTAGCCTACCAGGCGGACAGCCCTAGCACGCGTTACGTACTGCGTGGCCACGCGATGCTGTAGATATTTATTTCAAGGTCCAGTCCGGGTAACAATACTGTTAGATACACCGTGCACATTACCGTGCTGTAGTCTGCGAGATCTCTCACTAAGTTTGTTATCTCATTGTCTGCGAGTCGGTACAGCGATGCCGATTCAATAGCTTCAGGACGAAGTTCCGATATTAACATAAAACATCAGAACTCGCATTAAGTGTCCAAATTCAGCCCCTCCGAGTTTCCCCTCGGTTCGCGGCGGAGCGGGACTTTACTTCAGGGCGTCCCAAGTGACGATGGAAATGTCACATTATTAAGTCATCGTGTTTGACTTTTTATTATTTTACGCGACATAACTCAATAAAATAATCAAATATAGTGCATGCACTATATGGAGTTGAGTGTGCAAAATATGTATAACATCGACTTGTATTTTTTTTTTTGTTACATTCCCTATTGATGATGTATTAGGACCGCATTCTGTAAGGAAGCTTAGAAAAACTTGCAGATTCGGAATTTTTCCGGAAACTTTATTGGCCCATAAATTTTTATACCCATTAATTACATGTCGAGTAAATCGATTCAAAATATTTTAAGATATTTTAATGAATCGTCATCATTATTGGCTGTAGAACTTCCAGTGACATATGGACATAGGCCTCCTCTAAAGATATTGAATATTCCCGTAAGAAGCAGCTTGCATCCAGCTCGTTCAGGCACCATTTTTTATCTTAATGAGAGAACAAGCTATCGTCTATCATAATCATCGTCATCATCAGCCGTAGGATGTCCACTCCTGAACATAGGCCTTCCCTGTGGATTTCCAATAAGCCCGGTTGGAAGCGGCCTGCAACCATCCGGCAACCGCAGCGTTAGTATGGTCTGGATATACTTACAAAATATTCTGAAAATAATCGTCAAAAATCTAAATCGCTCAAGACTTAAACCAAGCTACCCTAAGCGCCTATATTTTATTCAGCTACATCGAAATACTTGAACAATATAATAATTATCATTTATCGTTCAGGTTTTATGTCGCGGAAGGAGCGGGGGACGGGCCGCTAACTTGTCAAAACGATAAATCTAAAGTTGGGAATAGATAGTAAAATTGGTAAAAAGAAACGAAAGTTGGTATAAGGAATGGATTATCTTGTGGTCTTTTAATATTTATTGCTTTCGAAAATAATAATAAAATGTCTTGTAAAAAATTAAGTGTTTAGTTTAATAGACAATCTTCATGGAAAACATCGTTTGCAATGTGTTGCTTTTATAATCAAATACCTAATTATGTACCTAAGGGATTGGTGCCATTTATTCAACTTTTTTTTTATTAATGTAGGCATATACGTAGTACTTAAAACAAAATTCATTCTTTCTAAACAAAACGATCTTTTATTTTTGACCCAACTGCCATTTTATAGCTATTCTATAAAATGTATTTATAAATGGAATCGTTGAAAGACAGGCGACGCCAACTGCACCCATAGCTATTTACCTATCTCTCTAGACTTTTTACCATTGCGAATAGGACACTGTGTGTAGCAAAGGAATTGTGTGTGCATCGCCGTTTCTCGCAACAAAAGTCTTCTCATCATCTGTCAGCGAGCAAAGTGGCTGAGCTTCCGCGCCGCTGCACCCGTCACACGTCCCGCGCTGGGCTACTCTTGTTTACCACTCACGACTTACGACCCGATAATGAAATTGTATCGACCAATGATAACAAAAGTAATAGGTGTCAAACAGGTGTCAAACCGCGATATAGATTAAGATGACATTTAAAATTTAGCGATTCTCTATTAATGAATGTGTCCATTTAAATTTCAATGTTTATGACTTTATAACTTTATTATTATGTTTTGACTGTATGATATTGACATGCTAAATTAACTTCATTTTTTTAATTGTTTTGTGTAAGTAATTTGATATTTATTGACATTTGTTTACGATTTAAACTATTTTTATCCATTGTATTCGATATTTTTAACTATGTTTGATTATTTTAAAAAATTTTGAGAGTGTTTATTGAATTATGTTTTATGGACTTTGTCTGAAATAAAATTCTAAATAAAATAAAAAAAATAAAAATAATCATCTATCTGCGAGTAAACTGCACGCGTCCAGCGCGTAGCCGCGTTTGTTTACTAATTACGACACCACTTTCTAGTCATGTCGTCATCTGTAAGAGCAGCGGGTTTCATTAAGCGCCTTTCTCTGGCGTGACGGAATGTTGCGACGTGCGCTTGTTCGTGAACTCTGAACTTGTCACGCTCGGGAGCCGGAAGGTTATTTAGATCATATCAACTTGAGTCGCGTCTTCATCTGTTACAGCAGCCAGTGTCGTCACGTACCTTTGACAGGCATGACGCAAATGGGACGTCATTCCGGCGCACTAGCTTATGAGCTCGGTTTTGTCACGCTCGTGAGACAGAAGTTTATTGAACAGGTTTCGTAGATATCAGCTGCCTGTCGTATTTGGAGTCGTGTCGTCCTCTATAAGAGTAACCGGTCTCGTCACGCGCCTTTGTCTGGGGTGACGCGAGCGGGACGTCCTTCCGGGCGCGCTGGCTCGTGAACTCTGGATTTGTCACGCTTGCGAGACGGAAGGGAATGTGGGGATGGCTTCGTGATTGTCATGTATTCTATGGAATATTTTAACTGTTAAGACTTATCGGGCGGCATACCAAGAAAGCGTTTTTGGGGTTCCATACCCAAAGGGTAAAAACGGGACCCTATTACTAAGACTTCGCTGGCCGTCCGTCTGTCTCTCTTTCACCAGGCTGTATCTCATGAACAGTGTCTGTGAAAATTTCTACGTTCTAGCTATAGAACGTAGAAATTTTCACAGATGACGTATTTCTGTTGCCGCTATAACAAAAAAAACTAAAAACAGTAACAATATTAAATAAGACAAAACAAACCTGGATTTTTAGGTGTTTTTCGCTCGATATTATCGTATAACGGAGAGAGTTAGATGCTTGACATATTCATAGAATATTTAGTTAAATATGTACGTTAAATTAAATATAAATAAAATAAATATTTAAGGGGGGCCTTGTGGGAACAAGGAACGTGATTTTTTTCTCGATATTAATAACGGCAACAATAAGATGCTTGAAATGTTCACGGAATATTAATTTGTAAAATCCCTTCAAATATGAATAATTAAATTAAAGGGAGGCTTCCATATGGTACTGAACTTCATGCGCGAGACCGACTCGCACTTGGCAAATTATTAAATACTTATTAGACGACTTCTTCATAATTATTACTACAAAATAAAGTTATGACTTCCGGCAACTCCATCAAAGACAGGTTTTTTTATTGTTCTTAAAAAAAAATTACACAAAGCAAGTTGTACCTACACTAAATCCCACACTAGGGCGACCTGTGTCGTGAGATCTAGGCTCTTCCTTATAGTATCAAAAACAAAATTACCCTCATAGTATACAAACTTAAATTAATTTAACATTCATATTGCACTGGATCCCACACTAGGGTGACCTGTGTCGTAGGATCCAAGCTCCTTGCCAGAAGGGAAGGGAATACTTATTTAATGCTACATTTCAAATTCGGAAAGCTTACTAACATGATATATCTAATTTTTTCTTTTGTTACACTGACCAAATACGGGTTAGCAGATTTTACATACACATTAGATCAGTGGTCTTATTATGGTCCACTAAATCAGCGGTATAGCCATATTAGTTATTGCGGGCAACAGTTCCTGTAGGTATGTTGTTCGGCAGATCAGACTCTAGTAGACCGCTTGCTGTTAATTATGTCAGCCAACAAAAATATACTTATCGTTAAAAAATCTTGTAAAGCTCACTGCATTCGTTAATATGGAGACCTGAGACTTGCTAGACAATTTTTTGTACGAGGATTTCCGTCACCACCGAAACTTGCCGCAATTTATAACTACGGACCAGAAACTCAAGTTTCAAAGAAATCGGAAAAACATCGTCAAATCTCAAATTGTTTTCCGTTCCATACAACGATATGTGGCGGGGATAAGCGCGGTGTAATGAGCCATTCACAGCCGGGAGTTGAACTTAGGACTATTATTTCTTCTGTGGCTTAACCACAGATCTTTCTAGATGGTATATAATGTCACGATCTGGAATACAGATTATTATTCACAGTGCAAAATAAATCTCTTAAGACATGCTTTTACACAACAACACTGCAACCTGCAGTGTATATTTTGTAAACACACATTTTACGGTATATAGCTAACTATTTGTTACATATACAGGATTACTGGTAATTAATTAGCATCCTTTTATGGCCTTATTATGTACATCAAAACTAAAAACTTTTGTTTTGCGACTTTTGTCAAAACAAAAAAAAAGCTGTTTCATACATTTTGTCGACGGTGAACGATATTTTTCTATGTAACAACATGATTTTTTTTTGGGATTTGATAAAAGTCTTTGAACAAATGTTTAGTTTTGATGTACAGAATAAGCGCCTTAAATCATGCTAATTGATTACCAGAGATGTATGAAAGTGCCTCGCGCGCTAGGCAAAGAAGCCTATCTGTAGATCTCTGTGGCTTGAACGCAATCAAGCCGTGGATTCATACGAGATAATACCTACTCGTATTTCTGCTCATAATGACTCAGCTAGAATACTTAGAAAGAAAGCTATCAAGAAAATATCATAATCGTTATCCAGAAATCTCGCTAAATTGCCTTGTTATTTAGAAGTATGAGATTGATGAAAGTATACAAGTTTATACAACACCGTTGAGGAAAAAATATTTGTGTGGAACGAAATTTTACTTCAGAAATTTAATTTTTTGGAGCTAGTAAACGCCGTTCGGAAGTACGTTGAAGAAAAAAATATCGATTTCGAAAAAAAAGATCAGTATTTTCTCCCTTCTTTTTAACGTAAAATATTCATATTTTTAGTAGCTTTCACACTGTGATTTAGATGCTAAAAGTAAATGGACCTCCTCAGTCACTGCTAAATGTTAAGAAATATACTAAGTAAACCTACTTCAAATCTTAGTTCTTTCAATGTATATTTTAAACTTTTTATTTTCTTGTCGAAAAGATGTTTCATCAAAACTGTGCAAGATAAACGCTACAATCAAACAACAACCACTGTAAAGTATCCGTTTCCAACCAACAAATAAAAATAAACAAACTATACCCGGATTATGACGGGCGGCAAGTAAGTAACAAATAGCTCTCAATGTCAATCAGGGGCGGGGGCGGCTGGGGCGGATGGCGGCTGGGGCGGCAAAGTGCATTGCTGTGTTGGGAGCATTCGCGGGAGGAAAGTGAGGATGACTCACTATCTGTCACGGATCTGTGATTGTTAACTTAGAAAGATTATTTAATGCCCCGCTACGTCCACAGATGAAAATCGATGGCGTTTGTAAAACCACCAACTTGCACTGGGCAAGAGTGGTGCATTTTCAGTTACAGTCCACTGAACTGAAAACAGCGTAGTGGATATGACTGAAGCGTCTTTCGTGGGTAGCCCTATTTTTGGCAGTAGCAAAAAAATATAGCTTTATAATGTATGGCTTTAATAATGTATGTAAGCGAAAAGGCTTTTAAATCGTCGTAATTTATATCGTAGTGTTTCACAGTGCATCTTGGGTCATCGTAAATCATAACATCGCAATAATTGTCTATTGACGAATCTAATATAGCGTGCTTATTTGAGAATTTTAATCGGTATAATGTATCAACTAAAACTATCATCAAAAAATAAACCGAGTTTAAGTTATATAATTTAAAAGCGACACAGCGACCTCAAAGCAGTTTTTTATTTATAATGTAAATATACCTATAGTCCTATACCCTATAAAAAGTAATTGTTTTAGATATAAGTTTTGTTGTTTTTTAATAAGTTTTTAATTTATTTATTTAATTGATTAAATTAAATAAATAAACCTTCACATCTTGACTCTATTCTCCCCTATTCGACTTATATTTGAAAGTAAATAATTTCCACGCGGATTTCTTTAAACTTAACTTATAGCACGTGGCACTTGGTGCTTAACCCTTTCCTTGTGCGCTTTTTCCCGCTTCTTGTCACGTGTTTCGATTTTTTTTTATTTTGATTCGAGAACTCTCCAATCTCATCGCCCGTCATTTACACAACAACGAGAACATAATACGTACATACAAATCTAAACTAACCAAATAGCTTTAAGGTATGATTCCGAACTCCGCTGCAGGCATCAGCAGCAGGCAGCAGTGCTGCCGCAGCACTACTTTTCCTCATATTGCTGCCGCGACAATGCTGCTTAGCTCGGAATGTAATCTCATATAAACTCATAGAGATTGTATGGGGACCAGTAGTGCTGCGGCAGCACGGCTGCGGTGTTGTGCTGTGTAAGTTCGGAATCATACCTTTATATGTATTTAACCATCTTTTTCAAAACTGATACTCATAAAACAATTTCCCAAACGTATAAAAAAATACCGAAAACCTTTCACTTAGATGAAAAAAGTATATGAAGTTGGTAAAACATAAAGTTTTGGCACCCACTAAGCATTAAGAGGTTTTAAAATTTATTCACCCTTCGATTGTGGAGTTTCTTGGGGAAAGTTTGAGGAAATTCAAGCGATTAAACCATTGGAAGTGCAGAACTTAAGGGTTGTATTAGCATAACGATTGACCCAGATATAGGTTTACCAATCGTCCAGGATAGGATCGGACAAAATTCTGTATTGTAATGGTAGTAAAGTTTGTATTGGAATTAATTTATTTGTGATTCGAGAGAGGTCAATTATAATAATAAACTAATTAAAATTGATCTATTTCATTAGCAAAAAAAACACGAGTAATTAAAAAAACAACTTATTAAGATAACAAGATTTTACTTAACAAGTACTCGCCAAGACGAATCTTCCAGCTCCATCTTCAGATCAGCACCATGTCATCATAATATTGCATTGTCACGCAATTAACACATGTATGCTAAATTTCAGCTCAATCGGGACCCGGGAAGTGGATCAAGTTTTACTTGCATGATTTGATTACAAACCGAATGACAGACAACGGGACAGGTGATACTAAATAAAACCTTGTAATAATTCATTGATCTATTTAATTACATTAGATTATCTATTTAACTAAAGTGATCAATTTTAATTATTAATAATCAAAATTTCTCTTTCAAACGATATTATTGGTTATCTAAAAAACAGGTTTACGTCCAGCGGTGGACGTGTGACGTCAACCAAAGAAAAATAATGTAATAAATAATCTATTTATTTTTTATGATTTTTTTAATAATATTGTAAATATTTTGCTACTTTAAACATTTCAGTCCAGATTTTTCCTAAATTTCGTCTGAAATAAAAATAATAAGGAAGTCGAGTCTTGGCATCCTTCATTGAAATAATTTTTAAATATTTTTAGAAAATAAATTGCATATTTCTGCCATATTGTCCGGATATTTAAAAATCCGTTATGGTTCCTCTACACACGCAGTGGCGATGTTTACCAGAATGTCTCGAGATGAATATGCAAGCGGGGGCGGCGGCAGCAGCTAGTCATTTAATTCATTGAAGTCATTTGCATTGTCTTTCATAATGTGGTAACTTAGTTAAGCCTATAAGTTAACACTATTGCTGATAAAATAATAGCTGTTGATAATTATTTTCGGATGAGAAAACTTATTGAAGATCTATCTGGTCGTTGTTGTCCTGTCTATGTCGAAGGAATGCTTAAGTTATGACGATGATGAGTTGATGACATAAAGCCATGTCATCAATGAGCAACAATTGTTTATAAACTCTATATCAGAATCAAAATATGCGTATTCCTGAAACAAAAAATAAAATTACAGAGACAATAATTTTGTTTCGGTAAACACTACCGTGTGGAACACAAATCAGTTCCTGAAAACATCTGGGTTTCGGATACACAGTTTCTGAAACATCACGTTGTTTCAGAAACCGTGTATGCGAAACATTGTTGGTCAGTGAATACATGACTTAAATATACAGTTTATTATAATATACTACGTGACTAATCGCGCACTAAAATTACGAGATAAATAAATACCTCATCATCCCGACATTTCGGCCGAGTTGCATTGACCGTGGTCACGGGTAGACTCTAAATATACAGGATTATCTGCTTTCCCTGTTATAAACTGAAAGGGAGATCATTAGGAACAACTTTTGCTGTTCCATACAATATTCCACTCGGAATCGACCAAATTTATGAAACAGCTCCTTTTATTTTCTTGAATTCCGGGTTGGCACAATAGTAAAAGTGGTTCATAATAATTTGAAACACTTCCAATGTTATTTCTAATCAACTATCATCCTTTTAGGGGCTTATTCTGTTCATGAAAACTAACAACTTGTGTTCTGCGACTTTTGTCAAAACTCAAAAACAAATTTTGTTGTTCCAAAGAAAAATGTCATTCACACGCGACAAAATGTATGGAACAGCAATTTTTTTTTTTAGTTTTGTTTTGAATAAAGTCGCAGAACAATAGGTATTAGTTTTGATGTACAGAATAAGCCCCTAAAAGAATGCTAATTGATTAGAAATAACCCTGTATATTTGAAACATACAACAGCATTTTTATTTTATTAGACAAGCAATAATAAAGAAAAGTAATAATTATAAGAATAGACTCGATTTTTAGATTTTATGAAAACAGCGTGAAACTACTTAGTAAAAAGAAAACGGTTTTAAAAAAACTTAAAAACATCCTATTAAAGAAAGCCTCTGAATCCATAGATGAATACATTTATAGACAAGACAAAGAAATAAATAATAATAATCTATAAGCTGTACTCTCTCCTTCACGCCTGAATACATTTTAGCAGTGCCTGACGGGGCCCACATTTGTACTTATTTTAAGTTTTTACCATATTTTTATAACATTGTGGAAGCTAATAAATATTAATAATAGTACTTCAAAATGATTAGCAAAATTTCTGAGAAGTCCTTCTCAGAAGTTTATTGAAATCAAAATTGTATTTTTCTGCTAGCATTTTTCTACTAAATCTTATTTTAGAGCTATATAATTTTAACTTCATTTTTCTGCTCAATAGCTCCATACTACGAATGGTTTCGTAGCATGTTCTACGAGCTACGACTCAAAGCTGCGTAGAGCTTGTAGAAATGCTACGACGTAAAGGATTTTATTGGTCCAGATTCCACCAAAGGGGAGTGAAATGAACAAAGCATTGCAGTCTAAGAATTTACTGCATAAATTTAATATTTGCACAATTGGAAATGAGGTTGTAAACGAAAAACACCTGTGGTTTGCCCTTCGCTAGACAAATATAGTGCATCTGTAAAATAGACTTAGGTACAGATTACGGGACATTTTTTAGCTCTGATTTTACCAATACAAAGTAGTGCAGAGACGTGCAGACGTCTCTGCACTACTTTGTATTGGTAAAATCTATACTTTTAGTTCCTACTTAAAAATTATTGGACTGATCTTAGTTCTTTATTGTTCCTGTAAGAATATCAAGGTATCCTTGTCGTACAAAGTAAAGCACAAGTCAACATTTACCATCAATTCATACTATATAAAGTACCTTGAAATCAGATAATGTTAATATATTAAAACTTTATGTACCGGTTTTGGCTATTTTTGTGTCATTTTTGACCACTTTGAATTTTAATTATATGTTAATAATTTTGACATTGAAATATTATATTAATAAAGAAATTATATTTTTAAAGATATTTTCAAATGTTAACATGCACACAAACAATAATTATAATGTTATATTTTTTATTACAACGGCCACAACTGGTACATCTGACATATTTAAAATATTTAATCGGAATTTATTAAAACTGATTAAAGTCAGGACTCTAACGAAAACACATAGCAAGAAAATTATATCTGTGCAGTAATTTTGGCTACAAATGACCAAAGCCGGTAGACATGAGTGTACTAAAAATGCTATGTTCCGCCAAAACATTCACTCGTCCGGCATGACACCGACACTTTTGTTATCCTTCCCATATTCCAGGCCAACAAAGGAAACCGACCGACGGACGAGTATATTTGTCCATCCGAATACAGTTTGCGCAAACATCTCATACACTTCACAACGCGAACAAAAATTCTACAGAACACTAACTCCAAACAAACACACTTGAATATCTGCGCCCATCAAATCATCCTCTTCAATTTTAACTAATTTATCTACATTAACACTGCTTTATTGTTTGGTCTAGGTTCAAAAAAATAATAATAATCTTTATTGTCATTAAAATACAAGAAATATACAAAGATGTGTTAGCACCCGGACAAGAAATTCTGATTCTAAAGAAAACACTGGTTTTTACTGACGTATAATATCGCGGCCTGGCCGCTGGCGAGTGCGCGTGCGCCAGTCGACGGGAGCGCGCGTATTCCCTGACGAAGGAGTACCAATTATTCTGAAACCGGTCGGGTTCCCAGCGACTCGGCCGCGATATTATACGTGAGTAAAACCCGGTGTTTTCTTTAGTATAATGAATTCTCACGCGAGTTTTAATGAAGTGGAAGATATTCTGATTCCCGGATGCTAACGTATTCCAACGTCTTAGTAATATATAATTTTAAAGTAAATACAAACTGAATAAAATAATAAAAAAATACATGTGATAAATAAACAAACAATGCCAAGAGAATAATAAAATTAAAATTATGCAATTTAGAATTTAGTTCCTAAATAAGAACAGGTTATATAAATTTTAAAAGATAATACTTATGTTACAATATTCGATACAAAAATGTAATTTTAAAAAGATTAAATCTGTATACAACAAATAGTATTACCTATTGTAAACAATATCGTATAGTTGCTAAATACAAATCCTATTATCGGATTGCTAACTTGAAAAGAAAAATATAAAATAATACTATTCCCAACTTAAATATTATAATACGGTAAACTCGATCGCGGCACGTGGTGATAAATATAATGAGTACGTACTCAAAAAACCTCGGTTTTTTCATTGCAGAATTTTTGGCCGGCTGCTATAGTACCGTCATTCTTAACTTAAGCGTTGAGTCCACCAAATGATAGATTGATATAATAGATACATTCACACATATATAAAACAGAAAAATAGATGCTAAAACATGTGAAGCAACCGGCAGCCTTATCACTAAAAGTGAAATCAGTATGATACAGCACTACAGCGCTTTCTTAGCCAAGTACAAAAAAAATAACTACCTTCCTAGGTAAGCATGCTACATTTTATTTATTCATATATTAAATTTCAACAATCAAAAACTTACAGTCTAAAACCAAAACGCTTTTGAGCTTAAACATTAATCACATCTATGAGAATGCGGTCAAACACATGACTATATTTTATAAAAAAAAATACGACCCATCGACTGACTTGCAAAAGACAGCACCCTAGTATTCGATAGTATTTCTATTCATACACTTCACAACATAAAATCCACTCTCAGACTAAACTGTTGGCGCGTTCGCACAATAGCGATAACAAATTGTGCTTTTAACGTCTATCTTGTGGAGATATTGTTTCCGAGGAAGCAGTTGATTTACTGCGACTCATCAGGTCGCTGGAGCGTGGCCGATGCGACGCGATGGAGGTGGAAGGGTGCCAAAGGATGCCATCAAAGAAATATTTCCTAGTAGAATGCTATCAAAATGACGGAAACGGTACATAGATTATTTTGAGACTGATCTGATCGTGAATTCGAATGAAGTAGCACATTTAAAGATAAATAAAATAAAAGAAAATCGTAAATTTAATGCCTTGAAATTATTGTAGGGTTTATGTGAATCCGAATAGATTAATGACGATAGACACTGAGGCATTTATCTATCTGTATGTTTATATTTTTTTGTATTTCCCTATATTAGTAGTTGGTATTGAACGCGGACATCTACGGTCCGAGTCCAGTCCATAGGCCCATCATTGCAAAATCTTTAATTATTTTTTAGGGTTCCCTACCTCAAACAGAAAAAACGGAACCCTTATAGGATCACTTTGTTGTCCGTCTGTCCGTCTGTGTGTATGTCAAGACTCTTTATCTCGGGAACGCGAAAAGATATCGAGTTGAAATTTAAATCTTGCAGTTGTGTAAAAGAAAAACTTCTCAGTTATCGTTTAAAAAAGTTAGAGCCGTTTATGTCGTAAAAAACCGCATTCTTCGCACTCGCAAAAATCAAAACCTACAGGGTACTTCCCGTTGACATAGAACTATGAAATTTGGCGAGAAGCATTGTCTCAGAGTACACATATAGGAATACATCTGAAAACTGTACATATTTATTTCAATCACAAAAAATAGGGCCTCAAAAATCACAAAATATGGGTTCAAAATTCAAAGTGAGTAAATCGTATCATGGTTTTTTTATAATTTTTTGTTTTTGTTTTCGGTAGAAGATCAACAGGCCGTTTTTAATAAATTAACCTTAAAAAGCAGTTGAAATTCACACACTGTAATATTTGTCGTCGTTCGTGATTGTCCCAGTCATAGGATGTCCACTGCTGGACATAGTCCTCCCCAACAAATCTCTAATAAAACCAGTTAGAAGTGGTTTGATCCGACTCGAATCTGCTGTTTCTACAATATTATAGGACTTATTAAACATAGCAATCCTAAGTAAACACTAGAAAATCTAGCTTTTATCTCTAACAGCTCATATTTATTCATGCTTTCACTGCTCGGGCCGCAGATAGGGTTTTAGTTCCAGGCAACTTGAGAAGCCGTGGTAGAGGACACTGGAGGGCTCGCGAGCTAAGCACCCTCCAATTAGGGGCAGCCCTCGTGCATGCCTTGACACTGCCGTGGAGACAGAGGCGGGTACTTTAAATGTTTCTGTGAGCTATGCAACGTTTACATACAGTATATATTAGAAGTCGTATGAACACCATCCCTACGTAGTCAACATACCACCTGCTCGTACTAAGCGATTCGCTTCTTCCTTCATAATACAAACCGACAGGGATTAGAATGCCCTGCCTCCGTCATTTTTTCTTGACAATTACACTTTGGATATCTTCAAGTCAAGAGTAGGTATCTTCTATGTCTACATACTCCATCTTCTGCTACAACTTCGCTTTCCATCAGGCGAGTTGGTGACCAAATGTAGACCTATTCTACATAAAAAAAAAACCGGACGTGTGCAAGTCAGGCTCGCACACCGAGGGTTCCGTACAAATCCAGAAAATTTCAGAAAATTGGGAAGTACGTTGTTGAAATCTCTATACTCATCATCATCATCGACAAAAGTTTTTTTTTTACTTTTCTCGTCATTCATCGAATATTGATAAAATAATTAAACACCTGTTTTAGCATGTGTAGCTCTTTTATATGATACCTTTTATGATACGATTCACGCACTTTGAATCTTAAATCCATATTTTGTGAATTTTGATGCCCATTTTTTTGTGATTTAAATAAAAATGTTCAGTTTTTAGATTTATTCCTATAAGTGTACTCTCTGAGACAATGCTTTTCGCCAAATTTCATAGTTCTATGTCAACGGGAAGTACCCTGTAGGTTTTTGATTTTTGTGAGTGTCGAAATATGCGGTTTTTTACGTCATAAACGATTTTTTTATAATAACTTTTTTATATGATAACTAAGAAGATTTTCCTTTACCCGACTGTAAGAAATCATAGATATACGTATACAGTTTAAATTTCAACTCGATATCTTTACGCGTTCCCGAGATAAAGAGTCTTGACGTACACACAGACGGACAGACGGACAACAAAGTGATCCTATAAGGGTACCGTTTTTTCCTTTTGAGGTACGGAACCCTAAAAAACAGTATATTTATACAGTATACATTTAGGCTGTAGCTGAAAGCCGATGCCGTGGTGGTCTAGTAGTAATGACACCCGCCTTACATTTGTGGGGTCGTGGTTTCAATATCAATGAATCCTTTGGAATTTATCTACGGAATTACACATCACTGGCTTTTCGGTGAAGTAAAACGTCTTGAGGCAACCTGATCATGTCCGCAGAAGAAATTCGATGGCGAATGTGAATCCTCCAATACGCACTGGGCCAGCGTGGTGGTTATAGCCCACTCTTCGAGAGTAGAGAGCTTGTCTATGCAGTAGACTATCAAAAGGCTGGTGCAGATATACCAAAGTCAACGGTTGCTTTTAATGGCATGTGAGTGTAAATTTGAGTATCAACAAATATACCATCATCATCAGCTCTTAATAACCCACTACTGCGCATACGTTTCCTATTTTTTACATCATTTACCTATACCCCTTTCCAATTAGCTTTGAGTAAAACACAAATCGACTGCCTCGATGGCTCAGTGGTTAGTGACCCTAACTTCTGGATCAAAGAAGCGTGGGTTCGATCCCCACCCAGGGCAATTTTTTTGTGATGAACATAAGTGTTGGCTCTGTGTCTGGGTGTTATTTAGTTACTATCTATATATAAGTATATAAGTATGTATTTAAAAATAGGTATATGTAGTATATCAGTCTCTGGCAGCCATATCACAAGCTTTGCTTAGTTTGGGGTCAGAGGCCGTGTGTAAAATATTTACTTATATTATATTTATTTAAATTATAGAGCATGTTTGTGTTTTAATGTAAAGTAATTTCCTATTACCACCAAGATCATCACCAGCTGTGTATCTCACTTCAAAAATGTTCATTTCACAGAACCACTGTACTTGCTCTATTAATAGAAGAGTGATATTTTAAATTGCATGATTGACCGTCCATTTTTTTTCACCACGTGTGGAAAACAAATACAAAACTGCAAGAGGTAAGTAACATTGATATTACACTACACGACATTTAAGGACACTAAACTTATACTAAAACAGAAAATTTTGATAAGGAGTGAAAAATACTAACAAAAAGCACACACCCATACGTTGGAGTATGTATGGGTAATGGATACGAATTTTAAGTGGATAGCAAAAATAAAATAAAAAACTGAAATGATAAGTTAAATTACTATTTCATAGGCAGTTAGAGTAAAAACCAATAAATCCTAAATAGGTACCTTCTCTGATAAAAATAATCCAGCCAAATGGAAATACCTAAAAACGTAAGAGATTAGGCTGGCGCTGCGTACATTCCTCGCATGATTTCGTAATCCTTCGCTGAGAGCGGATCGGAATCGTGGAGCATAACAACTCCATCTTTATGACGGGCTTCCTTCAATATAACGGAACGGGCTCTGTTACTGCCGTGCGCTGCTGACCTAAGTCATAAGATTTTGCGATTAGCCTTTTCAATGCCAAAGTCACCTACAGATATGTGAGCGGCAATTAAATTCATAGACGAACCAATATTACCGATAAAGCCCAGCTGATTAGCATGTTGAAGTACCAGTGGGCAGGGTACTACAGACTATGTAGTCCATATAGTCCGTATAACGGATAACCGAAGGGATCGAAAAAGTTGTCGAATGGATACTACGTCTCTGATATACGTCCCTGATGACCTAATAATCAGCACGTGCATGCAAGCTGCCTTTTAATTATGAATGGATTTTGATGATTATTTTTGGTTTAGTGGGTCCTACTTCAGAAATCATCATCATCATCATCAGCCTGTATCGACCCACTGCTGGGTATAGGCCTCCTCTCCCTTGTGCCAGTTTTTCCTGACTTCAGAAATGATCTCATTTAATTATAGTTTTATCGAAATTGATTGAACAGTGTCCGAATAAAATTAAAAGTAATCAAAAAACAGTAGATATCAATTGATTCGCGCGAACTAGTTGAATTTTGCACGTACTTTAAATTGCAATGATTGAAGTTAGTTGTGCAATTTTTTGGCGAAAAATAGTTATGTAGTAAATATTTTTGTTTATCATTATAAAGGCAGGTTTTCACTTGTGCCACAGGCCACGAAAGTACAGCACCGGAGCTCGGTCTCAATTATTAAACAATGCAATCGTCTGCCCGCGCAACCCTAGCGTTAATACTTGAAGACCTGTATCTAGGTCAGACGTACCTGTGGAGGTATGCCGAGGAATGGGAGGATCTGTTGGCAAGCCATTACAATGTGGGCACTACTTCAGCAAGGGATAGCTAAATGCTTGTTGCAGAACTGATATCCACAAAAATTTTGCTGGGTATGCCTACTGTTGTGATTGCCTGCCGTTAGAGTTCAAAATTGTAAAACGTGTCCAGAAAAAAAATTAAGGTGCAAAAAGTTGACGGCACGAACACAGATTTGACGTAGATTAAATAAATCATATCTCAGCTGCATTCTCTCAAGATGAGATAGATTCGATGATCATCAGTAGATTTAGTGTGTGTGCACCCATCGCAATATAATTTTGTTTTTTTTTTAAATACCTATTTTTAGTACCGTATTTTCCGTAGTAAATTATGAAAAAGCTGTTGAATGGATTTGTTTAAATAACAGTTATTTGAACTAACGAATATATAAACTAGGCCGCTATTTTCATAAATGATGACTCAGTTTAGTTTTTCTGTGTTTTTTTTTCATAAATTTCCTCAAAATTCATATGTTCCAAGGCTTATACCATTCGAGAGGAGAAATTTTTTCACAGTTTTATTATCAAGGAGCATACATTTTGTAAAGAAAAATTGATTTAAATCTTAGTTTTAGTTATTCAACAGCAACACTGGTGTGATTAATCCACCGACGTTTGAATGGAGTGTTGAGCGACTTGTTTGCTTTTAAGATTTAAAAATCACAAGAGTTTGCAGAACCCATCAATTGAAACATAGTCTTTAAACTCCAATAGCATGACTGAGCGTCTGGTGGACGCGACGCGTGACTAAAATGCTGGTGTTTATTTGGCTCAACGTATAAGCATTGCCATTCAGCGTGGCAATGCTACCAGCATGCTGGGCACGCTGCCAACTGGCAGTGGGCTTGAGCACTTGGATTATCTTTAGACCTTCAAGGGTCTGTGGATGATCCAATTGCTTTCTATGTAGTAGTAGTGTAGTATTGTCATTATAATTTAAAAAATAGCCTGACTTGTCACGTCAAGGCATATAATATTATATTGTGGTCATAACTTCCGCAATGGATTAGTTGCAAAATACATGATAGAGCTGACGTTGACTAACATTATGTTTAGGTAATTACCCGCTGAAATCCAAAATACTTGAAAACCTGTATCTAGGTCAGACGTAGCTGTGGAGGTATGCCAGAGATGCGAGGGTATGTCCGCCATCACAATGTGGGCACTATTTTGGCAAGGGATTAGTAGCTAAATGCCTTATACCACTAAAATTGTGTTCAGCTGTATACAACTGGAATCTAAATACTTGAAGAAGTCGAGAAGCCATTACAATGTGGGCACAACTTCGACGAAGAATTAGTAGTTAGATGCCTGATACTAGAGCTGATATCCACTATAATTAAGTTGCAGCAGCGCCGAGTAAAATTGAAAGATTTAATCACAAAAGTTTGCAAACCCAATTAAATGACAATAATATTTAAACCACCATTAGATATGTATGACTTGTGACGTCTATAACATTGGCAAGCTATTACATTATTAAGGTCATAATTTCCGCAAGGGATTACTAACAGTTGCTAAATACCTTATAGTAGACCCGACGACGTGGACGAGACCACGACAAGAGTTCACCGACGTTTGTAAAGGTGACAGATATATATGCTTTATCATAACTCTGTCACGTTCTGACACGTCGATAGCATTAATTTATGGTCCTTATGCTAAGCCCGCCGGAATCTACTAAAATTTTGATAATTTAGGTATGTTATCTATAGCTGCAATGCAAAAGCTCGAAAACCTGAATCTAGATCAGACGTACCTGTAGAACTTATCTATAACTGGAATTCAAATTAATAAAACCCTTTATCAAAGTACGAGTAAGTAGTGTATGTAGTGGTATACCAATGTGTGAGAATATGTCGGTAAACTTTACCCAGCAATAAATAACTAAATACATAATTGTAGTAAAATTTAGTAGATAAAAAGTACTACTTACTAACTAATATACACATAATTTAGGATAAGTGCTGTCCGGCAAACATATCGTAGTAAAACTAAGAACGGTCTACCAAGAAGATGATCTACAGCGTCTACAGCAGTAGTACAGTACGAGGAATATGAGTTGAGTAAGTTTCAACAGCTCTAGTTCGCGATTTTATTCATGCCAATGGACATCTAACGGCTGATATGATGACGATAACGACATCTTCAATTTTACTCGTAACTTATAGTCAATACATAGTATAAAACAAAGTCACTTCCCTGTCTATCTGGCCCTATGTCTGCTTATATCTTCAAAACTATGCAACGTATTTTGATGCGGTTTTTTTAATAGTTCGAATAATTCAAGAGGAATGTTTATTTATGTGTAACTAGTTTTTACCCGCGGCTTCGCCCGCATGACATTTTGATTTTTGTGCTATCCCATGGGAACCCTTTATTTATACGGGATAAAAAGTTGACTACGTTACGTTCCGTTTTTCGAACCCGAGGCCCTACCTTACTACCCTTAATAAAGGAGGTGTAAAATAAATAAAAAAACGATTTGACGGTTGTTCGATTCGACAGTTGTTTTTTTTTGACATTTCAAGCGCACTCTAGAATAGCTCGTAGATGGCAGAATGTTTCCTACTTACTTAACACTTATCGTTATATTAAGGGACATTTACGCAATATCATTATAATTTATAGCCTATGTGTTATTCTGATATATAAGCTATATTATTGCAAAGTTTCATCTCAATCCGTTCAGTAGTTTTTGCGTGAAAGAGTAACAAACATCCATACATCCATCCATCGATCCATCCATCCATCCATCCATCCATCCATCCATTCATCCATCCATCCTCACAAACTTTCACGTTTATAATATTAGTAGAATATACCTGTGCAAAGCCGCGGCGGGTCGTTAGTCACCTAATAAATAATGTAAATTTTCACGTCTACGTATATTTCACCGACTTCCAAAAAGAAGGAAGTACTATGTTCGTAAGTATTTTTTATGTGTATGTTCGTCGATCTTTTCGCCACCTGTGAACTGATTCAAAAATTTGTTTTTGAAAGAGTATACTCCCGAGGTATTACCATTATTTTTTTTTCAAAATTGGCTGAGCCTTTTGGGATTAATCAACTTTTGGATACTTGAACCGATTTTATTTCAAAAATAAAACATCGAATTACTTCTGACAATTATAATTCAACAAAAATAATCAAAAGTTAAACAATCGGACAGCGATTCGACACAATTTAACGAAAGAGAAATGAAATGTCGGACGATGTTTCCACGACGGTGGCTCGAGGCAAAGTGACAGCGCGGCGTTTGCGCACCGCCTTTTAAATCATTCGCCGGCTGGTTCTCGTCTACCTTCCAACACGGCCTTTCTTGATAAATGAGACCGTCCTCGGTCTCCCTTAGCTCTGCAGGCCAGTCTCAAGCATTGGCGTCGAAGCTTAGATGGTGCTCAGGCTCGGAGGGTTCATATGCCACGCTTGAGTAGAAGTCTCTTGGTAGTTCTATGCAACCCAGACGAGCAGACCCAGACGGAACCTGTTCATTTTCTTTTCACAGCCCTGGTACCGGAAACAGCTAGACTTCAATTTGTGGCTGTAGCTCAGCCGCAGCCGAAGTAGTTTCTTCCTTTTCTAGGTCAGCATCTGTACAGAACGTGAAAACGATTTGCATATGTACGAAATCATAGAAAAGGCTTGAAGGCAAGCCAAAAACTATCCAGACATGAAGTTTTTCTTGCTCAAAAAGATTCAATCATTAAACATGAAACTGAACCGAAAAAAAAATTGAAGTCTACAAGTATCGCCTTGCAAAGTCTGTCAAGAAACATTTCTTGTAATGGTCACGGATAAATCTCAGTTCAGATTCGTCAAATCTTATTAAAATTCACTCTTAGAGTATCCGGGTGATCAGGGCAGCAAAGCAAAATTTCATCAAAGGCACTTTGTAACCATGACTATGATTACGACTAAATAACCAAGAAAGAAATGCGTTTGAAGTGTATCCTGTGTTATGACTAAAAAAGAAACAAACAATCGTTACTTAGCCAAAAACAGCAAAAATGTCAAGAGGCGTATACTTAACTAGTGAGCTACGGCGCGGCGGCGTGAAATCTATCTATCCCGAGCAAGTAAGCAGCACGATTGGATGCTTTACTCGCTCACAGAGACAGATGCTTGGCGCAGAGCCTGTCCCGAGCAAGCAAAAGCAAGACTTCATGCTTTACTTGCTCCCAAGGACAGAAGCACGGTGTGAAGCCTGTCTCGACCAAGCAAGAAGCACGACTTGATGCTTTACTCGGTCTCAGGGGCAGAAACACGAAGTGAAGCAGTATCTGAGTAAGAAGCACGACGTGAGACAATACTCGTTTTCCAGGGACAGAGGCACTACGTGAAACAGTAAGAGGCACGACGTGAGGCATTACTCGTTTCCCAGGGACAGAGGCACTACGTGAAACAGTAAGAGGCACAACGTGAGGCATTACTCGTTTCCCAGGGACAGAGGCACTACGTGAAACAGTAAGAGGCACAACGTGAGGCATTACTCGTTTCCCAGGGACAGAGGCACTACGTGAAACAGTAAGAGGCACAACGTGAGGCATTACTCGTTTCCCAGGGACAGAGGCACTACGTGAAACAGTAAGAGGCACAACGTGAGGCATTACTCGTTTCCCAGGGACAGAGGCACTACGTGAAGCGATATCCCGCACTGAGTAAGAGGCACGACGTGAGGCAATACTCGTTTCCCAGGGACAGAGGCACTGCGTGAAGCCGTATCCCGATCGATCTGAGACAAACCAGAGAAAACACAATTAGAACTATGAATCGTAAAACATCACCACTGAGCCGCTGCTAGGGTCATAAAACGTGTCAATAACAAGGTCTCTCAATAATCATCTAACTCAGAAACAATTGCGAAGCTTTTACGTTAATCGTTCAGGGGCACATTTCCCTTCAAATAGATGAACATCACCCTTAAATCAACCTTCGTGGGTATGCCCGTCATCCTGCAGTGAACCGTCAAAAGGCTAACACAGTGCAGATGAAAATAATAAGGATCAGATGTATCTTTTTACAAAAAGTAAACATTTCACATAGCAACATATTGTTAAACGTAGGTACTTCTATAGACAGACAGACGTAACAAAACACTTGGCAGGTTACGTTCATACTCTTCAATTGATCGGGCACAAACTTGATCATTATTTGATCATTACAAGTTTATCAGTGTACAGTACTCCCTACAAATTGTACCAGTAAATAAATATTGCACGAACAGTAGATCATATTAAAATTAGAAATCTTTATTTGCATCTGTAAGTTATCGCTTATCGGGTGTTAGCAGTGGGCGACTGGGCGTTACGTATCGTAGCAACTTTATAAAACTGTTTCTAGCTACATAGCCGAAAAATTGCTCTTTGCAATGTCGAAAAACTGCTACACATAATAACCTAGCTACGCCGTGTCGCGCTCGTGTCGTGGCTTTTCTGGTTACTAAAAACAAACTGTTTTGTTGCAACCCACGCGACACCGACGGCTACGCGGCGACGGTCCAGAACTAATCACGGCTACATACACAGTTAGTGAAGAATCAACTTTAGTTTTCTTTAGAGAAGGTTAAATTTAGCTTGCTCTAAGAAAACCAGTTTTTTCTCTGGTTATGGCGCCATAATAACTAAATTTCACCGTTATTTCGACAGTTAAGATTTATTTTTGCCTGGCAAGAAGAATGTAACCGGTTATTTTGAAAAACTAGTGTTGCGATCGGGTTTTCAAAACTCAGAAATCTAGCTACTACCCATGTCTATCGGGTGTAGTCCTGACAAGTTATCAACAACACCACTTATCACCAAAACTTTCACGACTGCCGGGCGATGGTGTAAAACGTTCAAGGCTACGACTTATTATAGTCGACAGGTCACCAAACATTTTACCTTTTCCAGCGCAAAATCAAACATTTAAGCACTCACAACTGGGCCACCACATTCCATCACATTCAGTGACCTCGATGAGACGTACTCCCGCGTTTTATCGGAAACGCTGCAGCATCACAACTACAAACAGAGAAAAAGCGTTTAAAAAGAGTTGAGCTTACTCTCTCTTTCTTCTTTGTCACGGCAACTACATAGATAACACTTTAAATAAAAACAACCCTAAGTACATACTTTCAAATAAAACCCATCAGAATGCACAAACTGCAGCTGCAAAGCTGCCGGCTTTAATGATTGCCTTACTTGCCTGCTACTTTCGTCTTCGACTACATGTGAAAAATTACATAAGTAGAACTTAGATCTTATCAGAGCTCGGTCACACCTGACCTTGACTTTTATTTTAAAAGGCTCAGTTTCTTTCACTAGAAAATAATCATTGCGAAATCACACAAAGTAGAATTTACAGTTCCCCAACAAACATCTGACGGGACTAACCCCGTACCTATCTCAAGTCATATTCAAAATCTAAAAACAATCTATCGAAACCAGCTTTTTCTTTACTAAAACAATTTACAAGTTTTCTTATTTCACAAGACTACGAAATTCCAAAACCACTTCAAAGGCATTGCGACGCTGATCATTTTGCATCGAAGTTCAACGTTGCTTATGCTACGCGTTATCTTTTTTCACCAAAACAATTTTTACATTAGAATCCCGGCTATAAGCACGTTTAGGATTTAAATGAGTGTTAAATAATGTCAGTTGACTTTCGCAGAAAGGCGGACAAATTCACCACGAAAAAACAATGCCTGCCTTATGAGTTGAACTTCACAACATCTATTTAAAGGCACATGGCTTCCATTATTATTTTTCACAAAATGTTTAATGCGTAACCTACACAGCAAAAAAAATGACAAGTAGGGTAGTTTTGTTCGAGTTGTGTTCCTGACTCTGAACAAAACAATCGCGATGTCTAGCTACAGATAAAATAGCTCGTGTTCGCAATAAAATAACCCCATGTACGATCACTCACCCGTCATAAATGTTTACACAAGGGCCTGAATCATAATTAAACAAAACCCGATTCGTAAAAAGTCGGTAGTCTAGTACTTAGCACAGTCTATTTTGCCATTGGTAAACATGGGCATAAACGTAAAATGTAAAAGTAATGGATAGCTCTCACCAACATTCTGAAGAAGAGTACTGCATCAACAATGCAATCTGGTACCGTGAACTTGTACCTGACCGTTGTCTGCCACAAACAGTTTACCAGCCTCTCTTGGTGCTTAGTGCTGCTGAGCGCGATGAGGCTTGCTGATGACAGTGATTCCCGCCGAGTAGCCGACATCGCAAAGGTGGCAGGTAGCAATGCCCACCGAACAGGTGCGAAGCCTGCTGAGGGCGGCATGCCCACCGGTCAGGCGGCGAGGCCTGCGAGTTGCGGGAACTGACGAACCCTGTGAGCTATCAAGCACTGCTCCAACACTTCACTTCACTATTAACTCGCGCCTAGTTTCGCTCTTAGGCAACTACCTTCATGAAGATTTGGCGCAAACTACTATTTCGATGGCCATTACATTGTCCGACATTTCTTTGCAACATAATGTGGGCAGAGTAGTGAGATAGAACAACGCGTGAAACGTAGATTCTATCCCACTTCTGATTTTGGATACTTGAACCGATTTTATTTCAAAAATAAAACATCGAATTACTTCTGACAATTATAATTCAACAAAAATAATCAAAAGTTAAACAATCGGACAGCGATTCGACACAATTTAACGAAAGAGAAATGAAATGTCGGACGATGTTTCCACGACGGTGGCTCGAGGCAAAGTGACAGCGCGGCGTTTGCGCACCGCCTTTTAAATCATTCGCCGGCTGGTTCTCGTCTACCTTCCAACACAACAATTATGTGCCTGGATGTCACATCGATTGGTGCAAACAATTCAAATTCCGTAAACACGCTGGAAGTCGGTGTTGCAATTTTTTGCAAAAAATAATTGTCGCTTTCGTTTTTACAGTGATTTTGTAAACTTCGAGTAACTTACACAGGTTAAACTCTACGTTGCTAAGTTCTTCGCAGAAAATTTTGAGCAACATTTCTCAATGTACTATTTTATCCATTTACATAAACAAAACTTAAGTGCATGACTAGCTAGGTGTACGAGTACGTAATAGCAGGTGTACAAAGTGGAAATTATTTAGTAGTTGTAACATTTCGGGACAACCCAGCGCTGAATAAGATATGGGGTGTGATAGATTTTGAGAGCGTCTTACCTATTTTATGGCTCATCCTTTTGGATTTCAACTTAGTAGGTTTTGGTTGGACTTTGCATATTTTATAGACGGCCTTTTTACCTTTTACTCGATGTTTTTTCCCACACCTTTTCCAATATTTAGTTACCTATAACATAGAATTTCTGCGGACAGACAGACAGCCCCTGCGAAACTCTGTATTTTCTGAGTGCATAAATCAATGTATTAATCCTTCATGGATAAAATGAAATAATTTATTGCCCAAAACTGTGTACATCAGATCTTCACAATTTGTATACAAAGCACTTTAAACAGTTTTGTCTCTACAGACATGCAATATGATATTATTATTAGTATTACTAACAATTCCATTTCCGAGATAGTGTGCGTTTTATTTTAGTTTATAAAATTGTCCAAACAAATAATTATATGCGCCCTCGCTTCGCTTTGTGCCTACAAGCCTATCGAGTGCAATTAGGTTATTAATTTAGATACATAATGTATTAGATAATTGTCTATCTATAATTATTATATTCAATACATCTCTCGGGTTGTTTTAACCGTTCAGCCATGTCAGAGGCCTTCAGGCGGCCTAAAAACTCTGACACCAGGGCTAGCCACCCGGCCTATACGAACTTACTTACTTACTTACTTTCGGGTCAGGCCCGGTTCTTTGATGGGCATCAGTGGAGCCGAAGCCAACACTGAGAGGCCCCTTTTAATCATTTAGCTATATAGTTGGGATGATGGTACAACGAAATCCATTGTGCGGAATGAATTCAAAAAATAATGGGCTATTGTAGTGAACCTCTGGATGATTTACATAACAGGTCTATGGAATGAGGTGCGGCACCCGCCAAGTAATGCCTCATTTCAAAATATTAAGGCGGGTGGTGACTTGCCATCCACTAAATGGGCCCCCCATAAAGGTTACCGTAAGTTGGCGCCGGAGGGGCAACATTGGTGTGGACGGCTTAGGGAGTCGAGAGGTGTGCTGCGCGTTCAGTAAGAGCTACTAGCGGCGTTATGCCCTTTAACACTTCCACCCTGGAGCTTAGGTTCTTAGCTCTTGCGGTTTCCACTCCAAACCGGCCAGTTAAGGCAAGGGAGGAGTCAGGGGTCTCATTTAGCCCCAGGGAATCAGGGTTCGCGGTGTCGCCACTCACCGACGGCTCGCCACAAAGCCGCCCCTGCGATTATTATTATATTAAATAATAATCATACTCTAATATAATCTGTATTATTATCTATTATTATTAGATAATTATCTATCTATAACTATGTAATTATAAATCTAATTATAATTCATCATTATCGTCATCACATCAGCCACAGGACGTGCACTGCTGGACAGAAGCCTCCTCTTTAGTTTTCCAATATGATCCGTTGGAAGCGGTTTGCGTCCAGTACGATACTTAATGAGGTCAAATATACAAAGTCTTAATCAGTATCAGATAATAATTATTAAACTACACTTAAAGTCAAAGCTAAAAATAGTTATAACCAAGCCATTTAACCAACGTTCAACAAAGCAACTTTCAATTTGTTCCCATTATGTATTTAGACCTCAGCAACGTTAATCTATGGTAATTTAGATACGTGATGGCGAGGAAATTATTTGATTAGCTTCTATTATAATAATGAGGCCGTAATCACTAACAGCGTTAGAGGCCTAGGTGTAGAAACACTAACCTACCTGACAATTTTTGGGTAGACGGTTTAAGTCCCGGTCCTATGCCAATAAGTTGTTTGAGACTTTTAAATGGATTTTCATATCAATGGCTTTGTCGTGACGAAAAATATTGTGGTGAAACCGGTATCGTAGAAGAAAATCGATAAATAAATAAATAAATATTAGGGGACATCTCACACACGGTTTCTGACCCCAAACTAAGCAAAGCTTGTGATATGGCTGCCAGAGACTGATATATATATATATATATATATATATATATATATAGATAGGTATCTGAACTCACTCGCAACTCTTATTGTGGGTTTATATTCTGCATTGAAAAGGGCCGGTAGAGTACAGTACAGTACAATTTCTCACAGCTTAAATATTTTGTTGTAAGTATTCTGTTCATCGGGACTTTGTTAACGAGAGTAAAAGTTTAAATTGAATGTATACATATGTTATTAGGTAATAACCAAATTCGTAATTTCCAATGATTTTGTAGCCTGCTTCACGATAGATTTGCTTAACATTAGGCATGATCTTACAGTTTACCATATCGGCTGGTACACTTATCCCTACCGAGCTATTTCTGGTAGGGATGGGTGCACTGCCCATTTCTACTATTCCATATTTGCTAATAACTACTAGGGAACGTGTGAAGTGTGAAAGCGTGGTGGTCTAGTGGTAGTAACACCCGACCTGAAATCGTGAGGTCGTGGGTTCAAATCCCGATCCCGTACCAATGAGTTTCTTTGGAACTTATGATCTCTGCGACAGCTGTCAGAAAAATCACGCCTTCATAGGCGTCCTGAATTTCTTAATAGTACAGACAGTACCTGTCAATGTCATACTTTATGGGCATGCCGATAAGTGATGGGCGACGAATGATCGTGACCACAGAGTTTTAGATAGAGTTTTATTTAAAATATCGATAGTTAATACTAACAATATTTTAAATAAAACTTAATTTATCATTAATTTAATTTGGTAACGTTTGTAATTAAATTAAACCCAATGAAATGTTACATTAGCATCGATAACAGTGAAAAACGTCGATAAATACTATCGTAACATTTTATATTTTATTTAATTAATATCATGACATTATTTAAATGTGTACATACTTGATCTTAAATAATAGTAAGTAAATAAAATCCAATTTCTCACCTACAACTACTCATTCGATTTCATTACAACATTGTTTGATAATCAATATTTTCTACCACTATCCCAACTCTAAAATTGACAATCTTCTATGTCAATGTCACTGTCTTTCTCTTTTATGCAGTATTATAGGGATTAATAAAAAATAGACCATCTCCAAATGTTATTACTTTTATTGAAAAGTTTAAAATCACACTACTCTGTTATTATCTTATCTAATTCAAATACTTCATTCGTGTATCTAATTTTGGTTCGTTATAATTATATACAACTACATTTTATTATGTTTTTTAAACATTCATTGTAATAAATATCAAGCAATTCTAATACAATTTCAATGACCGAAAATCAGTTTTTCATACCTAACAAACTATTATTTATTGTGTAAACAGATTATAAAAGATTTTTTCTACTCAACATTTGTTTACTCTACAAAAATTACTCAAAAACCTAAGCTAAGTGATAGCTCAAAGTAAGAAGTGTCGATGTATACAGCGAGATTGCGAATTCAATCATCAACATAAGTAGTTAAGTGCCCGTTGCTAATACCAACTTTCACTATGGAGCCACCTCGAAAATTACGAAGAAAAAGTTGTTACTTGGAAATTTTGTTAAACTTTTTGTATGGTAGTTTTAGCCATTTGTTCTCATAGTGAAAGTACTAAAGAAAACACCGGACTGGCGCACGCGCAGTCGACGGGAGCGCGCGTATTCCCTGACGAAGGAGTACTAATTACTCTGAAACCGGTCGGGTTCCCAGCGGCCCGGCCGCGATATTAAACGTGAGTAAAAACCGGTGTTTTCTTTACTATAATGATTTCTCACGCGAGTTTTAATGAAGTGATAGTGAAAGTTGGTCATAATGACTAGCACAATTACATTCTATAGTATTTCTAATGAATTTGCAGTCACCCCATACACATAAATTATTATTTTACAACGAATAGGTTAAAATTCTTGTAGCTATTGAATAACCAAAGTGCAAAACTGTAAAAAATAATATTGCTAAGGCCATTCTCTTTGTTATAAAGAAATCATGTTACGCTAAGTGTTCGTAATTTGTAAACTCGTTTTTATAAATCTTATCATACAATCAAGACTAAACAACCTTTGAAACAAACACAAGATTCAATACTTTTATTCATATACCTACACATAATAAACAAACTATTGAGAAAACTTCAGTTTAGACAATTTCGTTTAATTAGGAAAGCATCTTCTTTCAACAACCGTAGCGCAGTCGACTCTCCCCATCTCCCTAAATATCCTCGAAATATTCACCAACATATTAGTATCGTTGTTTCTACACAACCAAAGATTTAATATATTTTCCGTCGGAGAGCAAGTATTCGAAAAATAGTAGTAGTAGGACGAAATTTTCAACTTTTCCGCTAAAAGTCTCCAATCGTTTCCTTTAGACGACTGAGAATCCAAAAGCTTACATAATATGACACGATCAGATTTCGTCAAAACATTACAACGATAGTTGTCCATAGAGTTACTACCCCTATAACTACTGTTCTTGTAAACAAAGTCGTATCTACCCTCTTTCTTTGTAAGCGAAGAATAGTTGAACGGATTCTCCAATATATTGATAGTATCCGCGCTCGAACAGCTGTACCTTTTACAATTGAAATTAGAGTTTAAATCGTTAGTCTTTAAGTTAAAATTGACAGAATTCGACTGCTTCTGCTTTTGGTACACACACATATTTAAATCGAAGCAGTTGATCGCGTCCGTCTGTTGTAGCACGAATATGCAATGAAGAGATCTAACCGTCATGTTCCAAACTTGGGAATAACTTAACTCTTGATACTTCCCTCCCGATTGGACCTTCCACCCGACCCCTACATCTCTAATATTGAAACATAAATCAGAGCAATTTTCCTGAAAGGGAATAGTTTTGGGATCGCAAAGCAAAGACCCTCCTGACCGCCTTTCGCTTTCGAAACACTCGTAGAAAGCATATGGGGTGTCGTTGAACACATGTATTTTCAAACTGTAGTAACTGTCGTCCATTCTTTTCGATATAAATACGGCGAGTTTGAGCAACTTCGCGTCTAGCCCGCTGAAACTTTTGCCGACTAGAACGAAGTCGCTTAGAAATTCGCACACGAGGTAAACTTTGGCGGGGTCCACTTGGGCGAATAGGGGAGTTCCGGGGGTTTCTTGGCCCAAAGTCAAAACTTTGCGCCATTCCCTTGTGTTGATTTCTTCGGGCCGTTGCAAGATGGATAGCAGCCAGCTGGTGGTCTTGAGAGCGGCGCAGTGCGGGAATGTCAGTACCACCCCTTTGCCGAAGTGGAAGTTTTTCGGGCCGCATCGAATCACCGGACTAAGTTGAGTTTCACCTGCCAAAGAAAGTTAACTTTGTCAAAAAATCCGGATTATTATTGGCTATTAGAGCATATGTCCAAAAGTGGACATCTTGACTTGGATCTTTTTGATGCTGATTAATCTATCTTGAATAAACTGTAGCAAAAACTTTGTCAAAAGTTTTTAGTATTTGGGAATTCATTTAGGCGTTATAATATACCTATATATTATAACAAAAACAATGCTATGTGTTTAGCGGTGGTTTAGCGCTTTTGAGATAAATGTCATAATTTGAGATACGAAATAATATTAATTTTATTTGTATCTTTGCCGTTCTACATAGAAATTCATTTATTCATATATTGACTGCTTCGGTGGCTCAGTGGCTAGTGACCCTAGCTATTGAGTCAAAGAGGCGTGGGTTCGATCCCCACCCAGGGCAAGTATTTATGTGATGAACGTAGGTGTTTGCTCTGTGTCTGTGTGTTATTTAGTTACTATCTATATAAGTATGTATTTAAAAATATGTATAAGTAGTTTATCAGTGCTGCCAGAGGGCAGCCATTTCACAAGCTTTGCTTAGTTTGGGGTCAGAGGCCGTGTGTGAAATGTCCCCAAATATTATATTATATTATTTATTCATTTGACGTAAACTTACGCTATCGTATTAAGAAACCTCTAAAGATGGCATAGTTGTAATTTATTGTGATAGTCAGAATCAACTGTTGTTAAATAATTAATCATATAAATGCAAACTGTGTATATTTTGATCATCTTTCAAGTAACCAAATCGTTCCTAAAAGGTCTGCAAAACGAAGTATCAAAAATAGACGTTTCATTCCACATTTTCCAATTCCAAATTGTGATATGACCTAGCATTTGAGAACTGGGTCAGGTCTCTAAATCAGTTTCTAGAACGTACGATGTAAATTCGGAAATAGTTATGCAGGTCGCGCTGAAACCAACTTGACACCAGACATTTATTTGGGACAAAGTTAATTGAGCTTTATGGAACTTAAAATACTTAAGCTAGAGCTCTTTATTTGCCTGACTTAGCTGTCTGGAAATAGTATTAAGTAATTAGCAAGTTAAATGTTGCTATCTTAGTCAGCCTTTTGGGAACTGATTTTCTCATTTAAGATATTTTGATTTAACATTTGCATCTTAAGATGTTTAGTAAGCGTCATTTTAATTAAGTTACGTTGTTTATTTATACAGGTTGTCCCTGAACTCAACGTCAAGCCGGCACCCTGTATATATGGGCTCCAAAACTGGAAAGATTGGAAACTCCACCCTCTTGGTTTTTGAGATATGGTCGATTTTAGAAATGTGACCAAAATGCCACCTTGCGGCACTCCAGTTCAAGTCGTGCCTTAAGTTTTCAACATTATTTAATTTTTAAGTTTAAATTATAAAGCTAGATTAGCTACCAATTTCTCAATCAATTCTTTTCTAAAAAAATTTACAGATTTACTAGGATAACATTATTATGTTCCAATCCAAGTTTGAGCCGTCACACTGCAAAAAAAAGTATGAAAGTACTAATGACATGTTATTACAAAAGATGGCGCAATTTATGTAGGTTTTTTTGTGTCACCGAACCACACACTCTATGTATGCTATAAATGCTAAAGCTGTTTTGCTTCTGAAAGCAAAACCTGTAATACCCCAACTTCGACTTTCGCCTTCAACAACAAAAACTAAACCTGCATACAAATTAGAGAAGCAAAACAACTAAACAATCAAGATTCTTAATCCACCTGCCAAATAACCTCGCTGGCTGGCATTTCGGATGTAGGTCGTGCCTCGTGGCTTAACCTAATCCTGTATCCGGCTCACAATAGGCAAGGTTTAATATTAAAGAAACTTCTGGAAGGGTTGCAGGTGTTTTGACGGGACGCCAAATGTCGTTAGGGTTACTTTATTAGGGGAAGGTTTACCTGATTTGGTATGTTTTGAATTTTGATGCCCTTATTTTGAAGATGGATGGAACTATGATCATAATATAGCTGGGTTAGTTAATGACGTACTATAATTTACATTAGATACGAGTTTATGCTATGAAAATATACACTAAAAGTTCTCGTAACAGTAGACCTCGCATTTGTTTAACTGAATCTTCATACCAAACCCATTATCTCCCCACCAAACGCTAAGGAAGCCAGCTGACTGACTCAAGCTAGACTAGCATGCGACCACGAAAAGCCACGAAAATAAAACTCTTTTCAACGAGTGAAAAAGTGACAGATAAATACTTTGTCGTTCTGACGCTACGAAAGAAATATTTCGTGGCGCGCATCCTAGCCCGGCAGGGTATTGCTGTAACGTAATACCAAAAATTCAGCTTTTATAAAAATGCTTGTATTTTTTGCACTTATGTACCTCACGGGCTATATATTTCCTTTATCCCTCGAAGTCCTCGATGTAGGAGTAACTTAAGTCTGTTTATGATATGGTAGCGCAGATACGCGCTAAGCGCAGACTGTTTTGATTTTTTTGATTTGATAACGTTCCGCCTGAGCCGAGCGTGGAAGCGAGAGCGCGGAACAAGCGATAGAGAGGCACTATTGGACTGCCTCGGTGGCTCAGTGGTTAGTGACCCTAACTTCTGGATCAAAGAGGCGTGGGTTCGATCCCCAGGGCAAATATTTATGTGATGAACATAAGTGTTTGCACTGTGTCTGGGTGTTATTTAGTTACTATCTATATAAGTATGTATTTAAAAATAAGTATATCAGTCTCTGGCAGCCATATCACAAGCTTTGCTTAGTTTGGGGTCAGAGGCCGTGTGTAAGATGTCCCAAATATATATATATTTATTTATTTACTATCAGCCTAAGCATTCGGCTTGTTTCACTTGTTGATTCAACAATGTTTTCTTGGCGTTATCACGTAAAATTTTCGTCCGTAAACCGTACTGTCAACCGATTTTTGCTTCAAACTAGATTATTTTTATTTGTTTGTTGGAATATAGTCATAATTATTCATAACACTATTTGTTACAAGTCAATGAGTAAACATTACATTAGGGCACTATACTAATACTTCAAGCTAGCGCCATAAACATGTAAACAAACTTAAGTTACTCCTACATCGAGGGTTAAAGGAAATAACATGGGAGGTAAGTTCAAAAAATGCAAGATTTTTTTAAGCTGAAGAATTTTTGGCATTACTTATTCGAGTTTTTTTTTTATAATCTTACCTTTTTAATAAATACTGTTATTTTCTTTGTCAGCAATTTACAAAGAAAACAGCTCCTCCCGTCCTCCAGGTCTCTGTCCGGTACGAACAACCTAACTCCGCATTTATCCAGTTTCAACTAGTTCCAATCAATATTCACTATTTTATTATCAGAATAGATAGAGAAAAATGAACATCGTTACATACCATCCTGTAGTAAAGGCCTGTTTCATTGTTCATCCACGACTTCCAGAGAAAACAGCTCCTCCCCTTTATCTACGACTCCGTCCGGTATAAACAAGCTAACTCCGCATTTATCCAGTTTCAACCAGTTCCCAACGATCGTCACTATTTTATTATCAAAATTAATAGAGAAAAATGAACATAGTTACATACCATCTTGTAGCAAAGGCCGGTTCCATTCTTCGTCGACAACTTCCAAAGAAAACAACTCTTCCCCTTTATCCACGACTCCGTCCGGTATAAACAAGCTAACTCCGCATTTATCCAGTTTCAGCCAGTTCCCATCGATCGTCACTATTTTTGAAGTAGCAGTCTCGATGTTACCGTTCGTGTATTTGGACTCAATCGACGCGTTGTTTTTGAGAGATGGAGACATTTCTACACTTTCGTTGCCGTATGACGAGTTAGCTGAAATTTTAGAATCTGGTAAAGAAAGTTGTAAGATAGAGGTTGTTTATTCTCTTTGCTATTTTTAACAGTATCAAGTATTTTCACGTTCTTTTGTAGAAACTCAGTAAAAGATATACCACCTTACAACAAAAAGTTTAAACACGCTTTAAACATTATTTAACCGTGCAATTTGTATTGTTAAACATTGTCTAAAGCGTGCGTAAAACTTTTGTGGTAGGGCGGATAATGTTATACCATAGTGCTGCAGGAGAATGATAGTTATAGTAAATTGACAAACCATCAGGTTTTAAAGCAATTTAAACTCTTTTCTCAAGTTTGAGATTTTTCATTCCCATATTGTAAACAAAATGATTATATTATCTACGGAAGCCATCAAGTGCAAGCGTGCTACTTACAAATAACTAGATTATTTAGAGACGTGGACGTGTAAAGTGAAACTAAAGTGTGGTTAGTCATAGGTTTAGGTATAGCAGTGAATGTCAATAAAGATATTATATTGAGTAGCAATGCAAAGCAATGTTATATTATATTTATCAGGACAAAAAAATGACTTCATTACAACTAAAAAAAATATAATATTTGAGATAATAAATTTTACAATAAAGTTGAAATTTAAGATAAAAAAGTGAGACAAGAGATATGTGCAGTGAACTCACAGCTCAAAAAGCAGCTAGAGTCAGACCGGTCTGAGGGGACGCTATCCTTGCAGGCAAGCGTGCGCTCGCTCGCCGCTTCGGTCCTTACCTCGTGGTCTAGTGGACTTATGTAGCTAGAAGTAAAGACAGACTTACAATAAATAGCCGTTGGAACAATTAAACAATACATTTGAAAATTGTAAACGAGCTGTGGATAGCAATACACGAAGAACATCATAGGCAGACTGAAGTTACAGGAAAACGTCAATAAAATGAACGTTTTTTGAGATCTCAAAGAGTTACCCCTTCGGATCACTAGCCCGACGCTCTAACCAACTGAGCCAGCCCACCTCCCACGCAAGCTTCAAATCTTTGAAGTGCTTATATTACACCAACTTAACAAAGATAATACAAAGATAACTCTTTGAGATAAAATCTAGTGTGGAAAGCCTTCAATATAAAATCATAACGTTTTTAGAGATAAATATAACTATAAGCACACTCAAAAAACTTGACGTGAATTAACTAAGTCTATTTTTTCACAGAATTAAAACTTGATTGATGTGACGTGAATTGACTATTGTCTATTTTATCACAGAATCAAAACTTGACTTCATTGAAAAGTATAAAAATATTACATCAACAATTATTGTAATTCATCCTTATAAATGTAGAGAAAAGTCCAGCAACATAGCATGTAAAGCTCGGAAATCATCTGAGCATTGCTGAGACCTGTTATTGATTAGTGAATAAAGACATTAATGTACTTAATGAAATGAAAACCAGATATATTTTTAGGGTTCCGTACCTCAAACGGAAAAAACGGAACCCTTATAGGATCACTTTGTCCGTCTGTCTGTCTGTGTGTTTGTCAAGACTCTTTATCTCGGGAACGCGTAAAGATATCGAGTTGAAATTTAAACTGTATACATATATCTATAATATCTTGCAGTTGTGTAAAAGAAAAACTTCTCAGTTATCGTTTAAAAAAGTTAGAGCCGTTGATATCGTAAAAGACCACATATTTCGACACTCTCAAAAATCAAAACCTACAGGGTTCTTCCCGTTGACATAGAACTATGAAATTTGGCGAGAAGCATTGTCTTAGAGTACACATATAGGAATAAATCTGAAAACTGTATATTTTTTTTAAATCACAAAAAAATAGGCCCTCAAAATTCACAAAATATGGGTTCAAAATTCAAAGTGAGTAAATCGTATCATGTAAGGTGTAGAGATTCTAACTACTTACTTCCCAATTTTGTGAAATTTTTTGGACTTGCACGGAACCCTCGATGTGCGAGCCTGACTCGCACTTGTCTGGTTTTTTTTAATCCTATCAAACTATAGAGTCACCTTAGACTAAGATTTAAACTAACCCTTTTGCATGTATCGTCACATTCAATCAATTTTATAAACTGACTTAACAAAGGGCACGTGCCTTGAAAACTGTAGAACACACTTAGCCTCGTATATAAATTATTCATTATCAGCTTTCTTACCTATTAGCTAATTGTGGAACTTCATACAAGTGCTCGTGTCTCGTGTTGGTGGACGTGCTCCTGTGTCTGTGAGCTCTCCTCGAGTCTATCGTGTGGAACTCCTCGTGTATGGTCAGGTCTGGCTGGTTTGTCAACGTCCGTTTTAACACGCTTCCTAAATAATTTGACCCTGTTCAGTAAAAATATGTTAGTCATTGCTACAACTGTTGGTAAATACAGGATCTTTAAAATATGTCGGGGCAACGACTGTAGCGTCATCTAGTGCATTGAGATTGATGAACCGCTCTAGCGGAACGCCCAGCCAGCAGTGTTATGAGAACCACGGGCGGATTTGTATCCACGTACAGTGGAGCGGGTCCCGGAAAAGGCATCTCGTGCTCGGCGGATCGCTTACGGATGTCAGTTACGCATTATTATAAAGTGATAGTGTTATTACTATGAACTTTTGAACAGGAAAGTGATTTGAGACCAGAACAAGCCGTGATACAGTGTTGCAAACATATTGATAATACACCCCGACAAATATATTGATTGTTATTCAAGTCTTAGTTAGAAAAAAACTGTTGGCAAATTAATCATCTACAAGCCTCATTCTTTTGTGATTTGACCGTACCCACAGAAATTTAAATTTATGTAATGTATTTTTCTTTTTATTATAATTAGAGAATAAGGATGTTAACAAATCGGAATTGCTGTCATTTTGAAGATTGACTCTATTTTACCATAAAAACATATTAGATTAAAAAAATGTTAGTATTTTTGATGAGAAAATATAGGAACAAAATTAGAGTTAGTATAAATTTTCCCGCTAAACACTAACAACTGTCACGTGACTGAAATGACGTTACTAACCGCAAAACATAAGTTACTCAATGGCAAACTATATTAGAAAATGCCATTGAGGAAGGAATCAAATGGAGTTGCCCTAACGACGAGAAAAACCTGCATACCCACCGCACATAATACGGCGGATTAGTGTTGTTACTACCACACCAAAAACCGGACAAGTGCGAGTCAGACTCGCACATCGAGGGTTCCGTACAAACACATTGTTAAAATAATTAAATACCTGTTTCAGCATGTGCTAATGAAGTTCTTTTACATGACACCTTTCATGATACGATTTACTTACTTTGAATTTTAAGCCCATATTTTGTGAATTTTGAGGCCCTATTTTTTGTGATGTAAATAAAAATGTGCAGTTTTCAGATTTAATCCTGTATGTGTACTCTGAGACAATGCTTTTCGCCAAATTTCATAGTTCTATGTGAACGGGAAGTACCCGGTAGGTTTTGATTTTTGTGAGTGTCGAAATATGCTGTTTTTTACGACATAAACGACTCTAACTTTATTAAACGACAACTGAGAAGTTTTTCTTTTACACAACAGCAAGAGTTCATTGATATACGTATACAGTTTAAATTTCAACTCGATATCTGTACGCGTTCTCTAGATAAGGAGTCTTGACAGATACACAGACGGACAGACGGACAACAAAGTGATCCTATAAGAGTTCCGTTTTTTCCTTTTGAGGTACGGAACCCTAAAAATTACAGATGTCAAGGTTGCAGCTGTCATATTCAAGAATCCACACTATACTCCATAAAATTTAACTTGATCTCTGCGACAGTTACATATTGACATATTTAGAGTCGAGATAGTTGTGGAAAAAATCGATTTTCAAACAATGTTGTCATGAAATCAAATGAGTAATTGAAGGTGAGAAATTGATTTTTATTTACTTACTATTATTTAAGATCAAGTATGTCCACATGTAAATAATGTTATGATATTATTTAAATACTCATAATAATGTAACGATAGTATTTATCGACGTTTTTCACTAATATCGACGCTAATGTAACGTATAATTGGGTTTAATTTAATTACACAGGTAAAAAAATGTTATGAAATTCAAATATACAATAAAATTAATGATAAATTAAGTTTTATTTAAAATATCGTCAGTATAAACTATCGATATTTTAATTAAAACTCTATCTAAAACTCTGTGGTTACGATCATCTGTCGCCCATCACTAATCGACATGCCCATAAAGTATGACATTGACAGATACTGTCTGTACTATTAAGACATTCAGGACTTCATAGGCGTGATTTTTCTGACAGCTGTCGCAGAGATCAAGTTAAATTTTATAGAGTATAGTTTGGCAGGACGAGTTTTTTGGCGGGAACGCGGAAAAGACATGTCGCCTCATTGTATTATTTTGTTAAAGTTGTGTTTTTATCAGTGATAATTAGTGAAAAATTGTGGTATTTCATTGATTATGAGCTGAATTACGTGCATGAGTGTAGGCAAGTGATATAATGTGACGTATCATGTCGTTCCGTTACTAAAACTCCATAGACACCTCTAGAAAAGTCTCCTCTGCTTTACTGAGGTATGACTTAGAATTAAAGTGATAAGACTTAATAAGAACTACATATCGGATGACAGCTGTCAAGCTTAAAAGTGGAATATCTCCATAACTATCTATTATAGACCATTGCTGTCTTCACAAAAGTGATAAAGCTCAAAGAGAGATATGATATCTTTCAGATGACAGCTATCAATATTACGGAAATAATCAACTTTTAAGTTTGAGCTGTCACATCAAATGTAGATCTTTTTAAGCTCTATCACTTTTGTAAACACAGCAATAGTCTAGGGTCAATAGTTACACAGATTTTTCACTTTAAAGCTGTCATCTGAAATGTAGGTCTCGTTGAGTTCTATCACTTGTGTCACGTCAGCAATAGTCTAGCTTTATTAGTTACGGAGATATTCCACTTTATAGTTTGATAGCTGTCATCCGAAATGTAGGTCTTGTTGAGCTCTATCACTTGTATCGAGACAGCAATAGTCTAGCTTTAATAGTTACGGAGATATTCCACTTTTAAGTTTGACAGCTGTCATCCGAAATGTAGTTCTCGTTGAGCTCTATCAATTTTGTGAAGACAGCAATAGTCTAGCTTTAATAGTTTCGAAGGTATTCTACTTTTTAGTTTGACAGCTGTCATCCGAAATATTGATCTCGTTGAGTTCTATCACTTTTGTGAAGACAGCAATAGTCGAACTTCGATGGTTACGGAGATAATCCACTTTTAAGTTTGACAGCTGTCATTTAAAATATAGATCTAATTGCGCTCTGTCACTTTTGTGAAGTCAGCAGTAGTCTAACTTCGATAGTTACGGAGATAATAATACTTCTAAGTTTGACAGCTGTTACTTTCACACCTGTCATGCCATTTTACTTGTATTAATTCTGGAATGACAGTTGTCAAATTTGACATGAAAAGTGAAATGAAATAAAAATTCAAAATTTCAGCTAATCAATAACACAAATAAAAACTAACCAAAATATCGATAGTTTTTTTTGATGTAATAAGAACATCGCTATTGTTTTTCGACTCAATATGGCGGACCAGGCACGCGCGACACGTCACGAAAAATATAGACACTATAGCGAAACTGTGCTGTATAATGTTGGTCTATTCTTATTACGTACATTTGAAAGAGACGCCTATATGATTATTATTTCGGTTTTTAAACTATTGCATGTCAAAGTATCTAAATGTCATTACACCATCTCCTTTTGATTCCTTCCTCAATGGAAAATGCAGAGAAGTAACAGTCTTTGACAGCTTGTTTTGTGGTTAGTGACGTAATAAACTAATATCGGTGTTTGAACTCCCGTGACAACAGGTTACAAATATAGCATTTAAAACCATTTATGATAAAATTATTAAGTTATATTAAATTATAAAAATATGATTTTTGATATTCTAATATTACAAATTATCACAAAATTAAAACTTAACGTTAGTTTGTGATTAGTGTTAATATCCCTATTATTAATGATAATTGGATAATTTTTGTAACCGAAATGCACTCAATTTTAAAAGCTTAACAAATTGAAACTAGGTAACTAAAAATATAGCTGTCTCTTTAATTGCGATCTATTAGACAAGGAGAGCAACACTTTAAAATTTTATTTAGAGCTGTCAAGAAGCCTTTAAACTCGCACCTAATATCTGTCAAATTAGTCTCTAGAAGCAGACTTTAGACAATTTGATTGAAGCGTGTTTATTAATTGTAAGCAAGCAAATTGAAAGTGTTAATCAAAATCGGTATATTTATAAAATGAAAATATGATGATAATTACCTGCAGGCGGTTTAACGTACGGAGAATTCTCGTTCAACTTTATCTTCATATATTTTATACCCAATACAATAACAACAATAAATATCAAGAATGCAATTGACAACGCTATTAACAATGGCCAATATGAAGTACCTGAAAATAACAAAAGATTTTAATAAAATTATTAGAATGCTTAAACAAGAACGACTCTATAAAACAGTGTAAGTACACATATTTACTAAAACTCACAAAATATGTTCAAGAATAGATTTCAGTTTTTTATTCAAATCGAAAATATAGACACACACACAGTAATACTACTTAAAAAAAAACAATAATATTACTTGAAAAAAAAATATTAACACTTGATAATAGTAGAGTTTACTATTTTATACAACAACATCAGACCTAAAAAGAAAATAACTAAATTTATCTACATCTGCTCTACTACTCATTCTTTAAATTTAGATACTTCGTAATAAAATCAAACCGAGATCTTAGTCCAAAAATAAAATGCAAGGACTACTAAAAATATTTAAGACATATGATTTTACTTTTCAACTAGCAATGTCGATTTTTAAATGCGTAACCCAAAAAAACTAATAAAACATTACACATGGTTACTGGTAATAAATTAGCATCCTTTTATGGGCTTATTCTACACATCAAAACTAACAACTTTTGTTCTACGACATGTGTCAAAACTAAGAAAAAACAGCTGTTAACGATATTTTTCTATGGAACACCATATTTTTATTTGAGATTTGATATATGTCGTTGAAAAAACATTGTTAGTTTTGATATACTGAATAAGTCCCTAAAAGGATGCTAATTGATTAACTACCAGTAACCCTGTATACCTACACACATAATAAATTACTTAAGAATATAGATTAGTTCAAATTATTATGAGCGTGTTTATGTTCAAGTGAGAGAAATAAAACGATAAATCCCTTTTGACCTACCATCGTGCATGATCTGCGACTTGGACGTCCGAACGCACAAAGGACACTGCGCGACTTGATAATCCTTCCCAAGACACGCGGAGCTGGACAGGCAGCGCCGCCTTCTCGTTTGGAGGCAGTCGGTGTCGCATCGGGACCACTCGGACCACTGGGTCCAACGACCTGAAATACACGTCTTTGAGAACGGCTTTTCAAGCGGCCACAGCAGTAAATATCAGCCGATGCTAAGGTCTTGGCGGCTGTAGAAACGAGACGAGTGCATAATTATTATATACTACGGGACTAATCGCGCACTAAAATTACGAGATACATAAATACCTCCTCATCCTTTTAAGTTATCGGCGTCGTGGAATCCTGTTGTCAACAAATGCAAATCGCGTAGTGTAGGTAGAAGGACATTGTTAGATACCGTCAGTATTGTGTGTCGTAGTGACATTTTTTTAAGTTCAAATTGAATTGGCGGTACCAGCTGTTCTATATTCCAGTCTACTCGTGACCACGGTAGATGCAACTCGGCCGAAACGTCGGGATGAGGAGGTATTTATTTATCTCATAATTTTAGTGCGCGATTAGTCCCGTAGTATATAATAATTATGTGTTCAAATCGCGAAAGTTTAAAAACAACACGAGACGAGTGATTGCGCAATAGCAATATTCAGGATTATATGCTTATCCTGTTCTAATCCGGAAGGGGAAACCAAAAAGGGAAAGGGGGAATCATCATTATGAACAACTTTTGTGGCGTCAACTTGGAATTCGGTCTCTGAATCGGTTTACTCATACTCATAATTATATATGGTAAAAAACAATTTACAAGTAAAAAAAGGTAACAAAAATCATTAATGATTAAAACAATCAACAAAACTGATTTCTTTCATCACATTAAATAAATAAATTAATGAATATTTTTTTTTATCATCGAAGAATTCACTTAAATCGTAAAAGGAGTGCTCAATAAGCCAGCGCTGGAGGCGGAATTTGAAGCTGTTCAGCGTTGGTGCTGAAATTATTGAGCCTGGCATTTTTTTGTACACAAGTGGACCGATGACATGTGTGAGTTTTTCAGACTTCACCAAGCATATTTTTTTATTTAGGTCGTGGTTATTGGTCTCATTATTCATGTGAGTTCGTGTATACACAGCTACTTGCAATAAGACTATCGAAGGCAGTGTGAGTATTCTTAGGCTTTTAAAGTAAGGTCTTATAAGCCGTGGTTGTCTAGTGGTAATGACAGCCGCCTTACAATCGTGAGGCCGTGGATTCAGTATCTGATCCCGTATCAATGAGTTCTTCGGAATCAATGTACGGGGTTTCACACCAATGTGCAGAAAAATATCGTGAGGTAACCTACATACATCCGTAGAAAAATCGATGGAAGAAATCACTTTCAGTGATAAGGTCGCCGGTTGCTTCTCACATGTTTTAGTATCTATTTTTCAGTTTTATGTAAATTAAAAAAGAGTATATTATGTATGAGAATCCATCAACCCGGAATGAGCCAGCGTGGTGGATATGGCCCAAAGACCCTTCGCGGATAGGCCTATATCCTGCAGTGGACTATGAAAATAGCTAGTACAGGTCTTTGTGAACGGCTTTTCAACCAGCCACAGCAATAAGTATAGATGGAATCAAACTAAATACTTGCCGTCTGTTAACACGAGATGTTGAGCATTAGCATTTTCATATGTTAGCGGCGAAAGAGAGGGGATGTGCGGAGCTCATAGCTAACTTCACAGACGCCAAGAAGGTTGATTCGGTCTATACTCGTAACATTGCGTGGGCCGGATGGCGAGCCCTGGTGATAGAGATTTAAGACTGTGACACGGCTATATGGTCAAAACAAAAGGAACCTACACGTGTCGCGTGTCGTCTAAACCTAGCGCTCAGTTGATAATGCCACTCGCGGTCACCCATCCGAATACTGACCATGCCGAACGTTGCTAAGCTTCGATGAACGCTGACAAATACTCGTACCTAGACACTACGGCTCAGCAGTCTAGGTACAAACTGATGCCCACATGTTTACATCTTTAAGCCTTAGGTTAGGCCATCGACATGATTTTTTTTGTTTTATTGATGGGTTAGGCGAATGCCTATTACCAATTTGGTCAAAAATATGTCTGGAGTTTTACAACCAAAACCACTTACTAAAATCTTATGCTAGAACTAAGACTTTACGCATTTTTTTATTAAATGACATGCATTAAACGTGACAGCATTTTATACAGTAACCAAACCAATTACATTGAATTTTTAGGCAGGCCAGTTCTAATATTACAAAAATAATGATTTTCCTGCTTTGTATTTTTAAACATATTTGATATCGGTTCCTGCAACAGCTTTTTGATACTTTAAGAATAATACTACATAACAGTATTGAGTATTACGTTACCTAGTACAATGTCTGATGATTCATCGGCTAACTCATCAATACTGTCCACGTACAGATCTGAAACAATTTTTTTTGATAAAATATCGTAAATAGCTTAATAGAGTATGAACTTGAATAAATAAAGTGAAATAAAGTCATAATAAGCCTGATTACAGAGGCGCCAGCGTAACTAAATTAGCTAAATAGATAGTTCTGTTTCTTTTTCACTTTAGGCATTCGATAGAGAGAACGCTTTTTACGTTGCTAATTAATTTACGCTGGCGCCTCTGTAATCGGGCTTATTATAGGTCTACCTATATAGATATGTTTATTATAATTATAATAGATGGATAAACATTGAACTGCCGATGAGTAGAACTGTCTCTAGCTCTACCATATGGGTAGAGTACAATCTTATTCTGTAAATTTGGTTCCTTACAGCCGCTGTCTCTCACACTAATCCTATCAACTCCTTACCATGACTGTGATATAGTCAGCTCAGTCATGCGTCTTTTGCACATCGCGCTCCATGCAAGGCTTTCCACCATTGAGCGGACGCGGTGCGGAGCAACTCCTCACTCTGCTGCTGCCGGCGCGTTGGTTGCCGCACTCACACTCGCCCCTTGATGCCTTACGACGACCTCTACTCATCTCCCCTTTTCACCGCAAGAGCGCCGCGAAGCAGCTTCTTATTCTAACCTACCCACGAGAACCACTCATATCCTTACCCATATCACAGTCAGCACAGTCGTGCGTCTTCTGCACGTCGGGCCCCATGCAGGGCTGGCCCCCATTGAGCGGGCGCGGCGCGGAGCAACTCCTCACTCTCCTGCGGCCCGCGCGTCGGCTGCCGCACTCGCACTCGCCCCACGAAGACCACGCGCTCCATCCGCCGTTTACTAGGCACAACAACTACCGTGACTCTTCAAATAGGATAAATAGGATCAGAAGCAGCTAGCTATCAGACCTAGACCTTTATTTATTTACACAAAGACCGCTGTTGCATGCTGGTTAAGAGCTTTTTCCATCTAGAATAGATTCACTGGTTGTAGCCATCTTAGTGTAATTTTTGGCCACTCTGATTTTAAATGATTTTGTAGACAATTTCAATTTCATAATAATATTTTTATAGAAATTTTTAAGCCTTGATATTTACAATAACAATATTTATGGTGTTACATTGTTTATAAACTATTTATGCATTTTTTTACTGCAAATGCCCAAAACTGGGACAATAGCCATAACCGGTGCAACTACGTTTCTCTCTAAATTTCCGTTTTCTTATGTTTTCGTGACGTAAAAACACAAACTCAGCAGTCCAGTTTGAGAATGTTTCTAATTGTGTTACGACTAGATTATGATGATTATAATTTTCTAACAGCAAAGATAGCTTACTAAATTCAAAAAAACAGAACTAGCAAAAATAATGAAATCTAAGAAAAACATAAAAAATGTTCACACAGTTCCTTAAGCGCTATCTATAAAGCGCTTGTACGTTAAAATTAAGTGTGCTTACAATTACATGCCAGGTTCAATACTACTTAATAGTGTACTCCCATACCTGTGCCCAATAACTATAACTTTAACTGTAATGTTCCGAAGTGAAATTAATAGTGAAAATTAATGATTTTTTTAGATTATTCATTAATAAATACTTAATTTATTGATATGTTTTTTCTTAAGTGTGATATGAACTTTCTGTATGCTAAAGACTTGTAGCTAATAGTTATAAATAAAGAGTATATGAGTATAATATAAATAAATACATAAATGATTTATTGACACCAATTACAAATCACTATTAAATATAACTTATGTTGAAAGTTCCTAAATACTAGTCGTAATTATACAATATCCAGAATCAAACATAGATTACATAAATAGCTTATGGGTCTGGGTGGTGCCTGTACTAGTAATAATATAATGTAATGCCATCTTATAGAAAAGATGGATAAATCCGTACACAACAAACAGCTATAAAACGATCAAATGTATTCCAACCCAGCAACAATCCAACAAGCTGCAGAGAACTCTACAATAGGTATTGTAGAGCTCGTTCGCAATGCGGATCGACATACCAAACACGGTGAGCAGCGCCGGTTCGGAAATCCGCTTGCCAGCTAAGTTTTCCGCCACACACGTGTAGTTCGCCATGTCCTGGAAAAATGTTTTCATCACATCTATTCGAAAAAGACTACTTAGTTCGCCTTTAAGTGCGCCCAAAGGTGGTGTTTTCTATAAGAAACTTTATAAATGCGCCGGAATTATCTTTGCCGCACACTTTTTGAATTTGGAACATAATAAGTGCGACGGAATGATTTTTGCAGCGCACTTTTTGAATTTGGAAGTATTTGTAATGTTAGTGTTCAGCGTCAAGAAAATGAATGAAAAGAATGTAAATATAAGTTTTCATTTGTTCTATTTAATTTCCATTTAATTTCGGGTATTTCAATTTAGTAGTTACTCTTTTATTTTCTCATAGAGGTAATGAAAAGTAGAGTGTACCACTCGGGCGCAAAATATATTTTTGGCTCGGGCGACGTACTTTGAATCCCTCGCTACGTTCAGGATTCTACTAAAGAATCCCTCGCTACGCTCTGGATTCAAAAAAGCGCCCGCGCCGTAAAAATATTATTTTGCTCCCATGTGATACAATCTACTATTATTTGAGACCCTGTTCCTATAGGTTGGGGTAAAAATTGCTAATCAAACGCTTTGCCTGAGTCTGTCTTCCAGCTAAAGTACAACGTGGGTGTCTTCAAAAGCCAACTAAAAAGAAATCTTCTAGGTAAGCGAGCCACACCCTAGACCGCAAATCTGGTTAACATCAGGTAGTAGGTATTCAAACGCAAACCTACACGTATACGGAATAAAAAAAAAAAATATTTTTCCATCACGAAAGATGTCCCAAAAGGTGGACGAATGACCTCATTAAGACCGCAGGAACGCGCTGGATGTAAGCTGCTTCCAATCGGTCTTATTAGAGATAAGGGAGGCATATGACCAGCAGTGGACTTCTTATGGCTGATGGATGGAAAGCTGTTACAAAACGATAGATGACGTAAAAAGTGTCGGTTTAACATTTTCCAAGGCAGAAACGCAGTAGCTACTTTATACGAAACGTTTCGACAAGGAATAAAATCTTGTTTGCTAAAATAAATTCAATTCTTCATGTCTTATTCATCATTATTTTATTGTCATATTTAAATTATAAAAATGTATTGCAATATCTATGTGTAAATATTGACCAATTCAACTGTCAAATGTCAACCAATCTGCATAAAAGTTAATATTGCAGTATCTATAAAATTATCCTCTATTTCGTATTCCATTATACAATATACACATCCATTATATGCATATGTATATAACATAAGACGTACGAAAATATAATATTTTTTACTCCACCGATTGGCACCAAAACATAACATTTAAAGGGTGAAAAGAGTTTTCTCCCGGAACGTAAATTTTAACATAGATGTATCGCTATTTTTCTCGATGTTCTACAGAAAACGCGAAAACACTGGTCGACTCAGAATCTTCTTAATAACCATTAGAACGAATAAGACAGTGCCCTCGCTTACCAGACATTTCTCTAGCAAAAAAAAAGAGAATCAATCCTTTCAGTGTAAATATTCCGTAACAGCGTTTGCAATTCTCCGGCAGTTTTTCATACCACTTTAGATCGCTAAATATTCATGAATCGCTCATGAGTTTAGCTCGATCCGGTATTTAGGTTGCTGCTCCATTTGTACTGAAATTGTTTTTTCGATTGTTGCGCTTTTAAAAAATCGACTCAATGAAGTCATAACATAATTAACTTTTTTTATTTGGCTAGAAAGCTGCACTCTGAGTACCTATACAGTTCTGACATTTCATTATTGTTACTAAATCTTACATCACTAACCACCAATTAAAAACCTTATGAGATAACCACACTCATTATGTTTTTTTTTCATGATAATTCCATATCTAAGGTATAGTTACAAGGCACACTAATCGCGACGCAAATATTCTTTATATCCTACTAATATTATAAACGTGAAAGTTTGTGAGGATGGATGGATGGATGGATGGATGTATGGATGTTTGTTACTCTTTCACGCAAAAACTACTGAACGGATTGAGATGAAACTTTGCAATAATATAGCTTATATATCAGAATAACACATAGGCTATAAATTATAATGATATATTGCGTATGCGGGCGAAGCCGCGGGTAAAAACTAGTTGTTTAATATTTGCACAACAGCTCAAAAAAGATCTTGCAGAGTTGGATCAGACTGTGTACAGCAGCTAAAAAAATCCATTAAAATGTGGTAAATAAATGCGCAGAGCAAAAAACCGCCTTGAATGCTTCATTTAAATGGAATACCATAATTATATTTTCTAATTTGATTTCTTCAAAGCCTCCTATTTTACAAGCAATGTCAAAAGATAATAAGATTCGAAAATATGAAATTTCTTTAAATTAAGATTGTATTGACAGAAAATTACAGGAAAATCATATCCCAAAACAAATAAAGCAAATAATTGAATACTGTACAAGGTGATGGCCTAAGTACAATATATTTTTGCATTGTCTTTTTTTATGCCACAGCTCTTGTTTCACAATGCCTGTGACGAAAAGTTCCATAACAAAAACGCGATTATGTGAAGCTCTACCTTACAACGACGCACTTACCAACAGAGTAGCTTGCTTGATGGTTAAATCTCCATTTTTAGCTATTTGCACATTGTCGCCGACTACCACCGGGGCACCGTTCTTCAGCCAGTACATTTGGGCAAAAGGTGCTGCAGGTGGCGGCTCACAGCGGAAGGTCACTGGTGAATACAACTTTACTAGCTGCGACTGTGGTGCCAGGGTGAAGTGCTTCTTTATATCTATAATTGAGATAACGGTAAGATAATTTTGAAGAGTCTGAAGCCACATTGACCTAGCAATTTGTTTTTCTATTTTTTAATCTTAACGCCAAGATTAAATTTAATTTAACATATTTTTAACCGACTTCAAAAAAAAGGTTCTCAATTCGACTGAATATTTTTTTACTTTAAACAATTAACTACTTGAGTAGGTAACTAAAATTTTAGCATAATATTGAACTATCCGATGAGTTATCTGTGTATATATAAAAATGGCAAAACTGGCTGTCATAACTGTGTTACTCAAGTAATTTTTTTTTTTATATTTCGAATAATTGATTGTTTAAAGTTGACTTGAGCATTGAGCATATTATTTTAGAGATAGATAGATAGATAAACGCTTTATTGCACACCAAGAAATAACCATAATATAAAGAAATAAAGATACAAAAACAGTGTAACAAAGGGCGGCCTTATCGCTAATAGCGAGATAGAGCGAGTAGAGCTCGAGGAAGCAAATTGAGCGACGCTCTTTGCATAGACTGGCCTTAGTTTTACTCTGTCTCAATGTTTTTGTTTGGATGTTGCTATCACACAGATCGTATAATTTATTCATTTAATTATGGTGAAATTTGGTATAATATTTGAATAGATATCAAACTAAACCTAGATATTTTTGACCGACGAACCACCGGAGGAGGTATTCAATTCGACGCGTATATTTTTTTTTTAATGTATAACCGTATAACTTTTTTCATAATAGTAGAAAAGATATTGGAAAGAATATACTTTGAAATTGGTCCCATTTAAATTTTATCGAAACCGGCTGAGCAATTTTTGATAAATCAACAATAATGTGAAAAATGCTACATCGATCCATGCGATATTCGCGAATTCTGTACACGGGTAAAGTCGGTCATGCTAATTTTTGCAAAAAAATAATCTTGTGTGAAAACAAATAAGGATAACATTTTACAAGAGATTCAATTAAATTTAATCTTCTATTTAAAATCTAAAGTAGTAGTAGAAGTTTTGACGTTGGTCGAAAATGAAATAAAACAAAAGTATTTTCAGAAAAATAACGAATTATCTAGAGTCTGACTAGGTCTCTATTCTACTATGAACTTACAAGCGAGATCGATGGTGGCTGGTTGGCTTCTAATTTGTCCTCTGCTCGTCCAGGCGAAGCAGGAACATTGGTACTTATCACTCCCGAAGTACTCTTCCACATTCTCTCTGGAAACTTTGTGCTCTCCTTCAATGATCCTGACTCCGGATTGAGGGTCCACGAATTCGAAATTGGCAGTTTGGATCTTAATTCCGTTACATTTGAAGTAAATCTTGAAAATTAATTTTAACAATTGTTTAAGAAAATTTAGTAGTATGTTTTTTTGGAGACAATTTTCTTTTTTACGCAGCAACAGAACAACGGATTGACTTGTTTTTTAGTATGAATATAATTCAAAAAATCAGCAACATTATATCCCGGAGAAATAAAAGGTTCGTTGGCGAAGCCACGGGCAAAAGCTAGTACTGAATAAGTAGTTTGCTGAAACTAAAATATTTTTACTTATTCTGAATGGTTAATAAAAAAAAATATGTTCGTTAATATATTACAGGTACTTAAAACTAGTTTTTGCCGGCGACTCTGAGCGCATTCATTCCATCGTTATTGTTAGAACTATTTTAGTAAGCTTTAACTAACCCAGGCTCTACTTTGTTTATTTATGTAGTCCAATAAAAAAAATCAACAAATTGTTCATTCACTCATTCAATCAGTAAATGGTTTTGATACTACCACGACAGTTACTTGTAAAGTTCTACTTACTTCCAAAGCATTAGCAGCTCTACATTTCAGCACAGCGGGCTCTTTTTTAACAACATAAGTATTCTCCGGTTCCAGCAGAAACATTGGTAAATTATCTTTAGTTGTATGCAAAGGTATCTTATCATCTACTGATTCTCCTTCTACAGTTTTAGGCGTAGCAGCATCTGGCGTGTCTTTATAGTTAGGATCTTTATTATCATAGTCGTAATCTAAATAGGGGCCTTCGTCATCTTCTTCTTCTAAATCGTCGTGGTTTGTGAAAACTGGTGGTAAGAAGTAGTCTTTGGCTTCATTTGGGTGATTATATTCTAAAGGTTTGTCTTCAATTTCGTCTTGGGCTGTGTCATCTGCGTGGTGTGTTTCTACGGATAAATTCAATTTCTTAGAACGAAAAACCTAATACTATACGTTAAAAAGAACAATTTAATACTATATTATATCAGATATTTTATTAGAAAAATTTCATTCGAAAATTCTAGAAATCTACCTACTACCATACTTACATGTTTCTTTTGCTAACTATCATATAACTAAATTATATAACTTTTTCATTGAGATACTCGTACATAGTGACATTTATATACAGGTAGGTACGATTTGAATGAGCACTACATGAAAGTTTTCACTGTTATTATGTTAATTTGAGTGAGTCATGAGTTCACTATATTGATTTCATTCAGTTCAATGATAAACAAAAGCTAAATTATAAGATTAACATTACCTAGTTAATCTTTTTTCAAAGAACATTTCCAGGTAGAGTATACCATATAAAAACAAAGTAAAATTGACACAAAAAATTGTTGAGTTGTGTTATTTACAACCAATTTAATTAAGGTCATAAATATTAATTCAGTATTGAGATTAAATGAACAAAGTAATTTAATTTGTACATAAATTTGATTAGCGTTGATGACCTGCATGCAAAGAATTAGGTAAATATTAAAACAATTTTAAACAGTTTCGTACTTACTTTTGGTGAACTGTTCTCCGGTCACAAAAGCCAAAAGCACGGGCACAATCAAGATGCATGTCCAAAAATTCACTTCCATTTATAAACTCAAACGAACCCAAAATATTCAGAACGACATTCGTTTCGACCACATCATCGTCTCCCATTACGGAAACTTTAATCACATTATTATCTACATTCACACTATTAAAATTAATAATCAGTGTATCAGTTTCGTCACTTAGGTATCCATTTCACTTCACAATTCACTTTTTAAAAGAAGCTGTAATTCAGTCTAAAATCACTTGTGGCGCTATTTTATTTTCGATCGTGTGTTTTATCGTAAAAGTTTACGAGTGTATCTGCAAGGGTAGAATATGTAGCGACTCCGCAACGGTTATAGTGGTACTGATGCTAGAGGGTGAATAAATACGATTCTAACCCCTAGTCTGCACTGAGCATGCGCGAAACTTTTTAACACTTCGCACTCTGTTCAAGTTCAAAGGAAATTGATTCGTAATCACTTTGGCACGTTCTCATTTTTTTGTGGACAAGTTTTTTTGAGAAAATTTGGAGTCTTACTAAATGTAGGTAGATAATTTATTGCACGATTGTTCTTCGATAGAGGCAAGAGAAAAAGGCCGCGAGTATTAACAGTACATACTTGTTATCTTTAAAAATATTTAATCTATAGGTGCAATTAGGTAGGCAAGACCAAATATAGGTACTGGAATAACTGGACAAAATAAATTTCAAAAAACTAATCGATAACTTTCAGTAAGGCACTAGACAGAAATTAGAGAAAAAAACAAACTTAAAGTACTTAGTTAAGTGTCATTTAATTAGGACGTGTTAAATAAATTATTATTTTTAATAATTATTTCACGGATCATTGTAAATTCCCGCAAATATCTGTTCTTTGTGAGCTTGGATATAGAATAAGAAGGGGTGGTCGGCACGGAAATTTACCTGTGATATTATGGCTGACAATAACACGAGGTTAACCTCTGAAAACACATTAAAATTATGATAATGATTACATCAACTGTAAGGTCTGTCCCTCATTACAATACGCATACTTATACGACTCTTTCCTGAAGCACAAATAGGCCACATTTTTAAATTATCTTAAAGACTTACAATACATAAAGTTTTTTTTGTATTCAGAGTATAGGCATAACGGCTGGGTAAAAGAAATAATATTACCTATAATTAGTCTGTCAATTAGACTACTAAAACAATGAAAGACGTGTTTCTTTGTTATGCAAGTAAAGCAAAAAATACCAAAGATAAAGTGAGTCAATTTTCCGGAGTAGGAGCACGCGATGTCACTTTTACACAGTACAAAATCTATTTATGGGTAAAGTCACGCGGAGGTTATAGATTTATCATTTTTGTTCTGATTGGCGAAAAAGAAAAATACGTTTCTAATATATTTGGGTAATCGTATTTACGGATTAATTTTTTTGTCGTCTAGCCGTGTTGTTACCCGTGGTCCCGGTGGGTCGACCTATCTATTACTTTATGACCACAAACGTTAGAATTCTAGAACGTAGACGTGGTTTGAAATCGTTTTGAAGTACCTGTCAATCAATATTGTTACAAGTCTCAATAAATCTATTTTTTTCCTCTAAATTAGCTTGAGTTTGACCACTACCTGCCTGATTTAGACAATGATGTACTTTAAATACCTATTTAACATAATATACAGGGTTATTTCTAATCAATTAGCATCCTTCTAGGGGCTTATTCTGTACATCTCGCAATGCACTGACTGCAAGGCGTGCATTGCGAGATTGCGCAATGCACGCCTTGCAGTCAGTGCATTGCGAGACGGCTCCGCGTGCTAGCACTCGCCAACTTGAGAAAGGTCGCCGAATGCGACCGAAACTATAGTCGTTACGACTATCCCTACACGTGAGTTTAGTCCCGTTATATACAGTATAAAATGTGTGAAAACCACGTAAATTTTCATAGGATGCTAATTGATTAGAAATAACCCTGTATATAGAAAATATATCGTACCTATTCATGTAGAGCGTTGCATTTGATTGCTACTCAGTTTATCATATTTCTTTAGACGAAGTAAACCTTATTTATGCAGTTCTTACTACTGGGTGATCCTGTATCAAACGTGCCTGTAGGTAACGTGTTTTGTTTAGTTTTGTTTTTTATTTATTTATTTCTTTAGTTGCACAATGTAGTGTACATTACAATAGTTAAAACTAAATAAAGTACAAAACATAGACCCCGTTAGGGCGCTGCAGGAGAACAATACTCATATTTACTTATTACTAATTTAAGAAATTCACGTAAAAATATTCATTGTATAAAACTTTAACTTAAATTGGGTTTATAATTTACATTACTTAATTTTACACGTAAAAAACACTTCTAAAACGACATTCTCGAAAAGAAAAATAAAAACTTAACTCGTTGCGTTTCGTTTTCTTGATACAGAGTCAGGGCCCCTGACCTAGGTAGAATTTCACATAAAATGGAAAAAACACCTTCAATCGAGTACAAAAATTGAATATTTCGCTCGAATTCTTTACTTCTTATTTCTCAAAAACGTCTCAGCTAGTTCTTATAAATTTTAAATGGGACTACCTCGGGGCGGGAGTAGGTATATCCTTTCGAACTCACAAACTCAAAATTTTTCGACTCAGTTCACAATTGGCTAAAATATCAATAAACCTACACAAAAAAAAAAACATACAGACACACATAGAACTCCTCCTTTTTGGAAGCCGTTTAAAAATAAAAACTAAACACATTACGTTCCGTTTTGTCGAAACAGTATCAGGCCGCTGACCTACCATAGAAATGACTATACTTTATAAAATTTAACTTAATCTCTGCGACAGTTACACATTGACATATTTAGAGTTGAGATAGTGGTGGAAAAAATCGATTTTCAAACAATGTTGTAATGAAATGGAATGAGTAGTTGAAGGTGAGAAATTAGATTTTATTTACTTACTATTATTTAAGATCGAGTATGTACACATGTAAATAATGTTATGATATTAATTAAATACTCATAATAATGTAACGATAGTATTTATCGACGTTTTTCACTATTATCGATGCTAATGTAACATATAATTGGGTTTAATTTAATTACACATGTAAAAATTGTTATGATATTAAAATATACAATAAAATTAATGATAAATTAAGTCTTATTTAAAATATCGTCAGTATAAACTATCGATATTTTAATTAAAACTCTATCTAAAACTCTGTGGTCACGATCATTCGTCGCCCATTACTAATCGGCATGGCCATAAAGTATGACATTGACAGGTACTGTCTGTACTATTAAGAAATTCAGGACTTCATAGTCGTGATTTTTCTGACAGCTGTCGCAGAGATCAAGTTAAATTTTATAGAGTATTACTTTATTAATAAAAAAAGTCTTAACTTGTGCCAAATTATTTTTATTTTATTTTATGATCCACTATAGATTCCTGCAAATATCTGTTCTGTGTGGGCTTGAATATAAAATAGAAACGGATGGTCTGCTCGGAACCTTACTTGTGTTACCAATAAGGACATTTTCATGATGGTCATGGCTGAAAGTTAAGTATTAAGGTTTACATAATATCTTTCTTGACACAAAATTAGTATAGGATAATGGACATTATAAATGGTTATAATATAAATCCCACTAATATTATAAACGTGAAAATTTGTGAGGATAGATGGACGGATGGATGGATGTATGGATGTTTGTTACTCTTTCACGCAAAAACTACTAAGCGGATTGAGTCAAAAATCAACTGTCGAATCGAACAACCATCAAATCGTTTTCTGTTTTATTTTTTTGGATTTTCCACCTCTTTTACCAGATAAATAAAGGGTTCCCTTGGGATAGCACAAAAATCAAAATATCATGCGGGCGGAGCCGCGGGTAAAAACTAGTATAATATAAATTGACATAAAATAATAGTAAATAATAATATTAGAATAATGAAATAATAATAATTTTAAAATAATGCACATAATAATGTAAATGTTTAAATAATGTTATAATAACGTATTAAGTACGTATGTTGGAAATAAAAGCTTTTTACTTTTATATCTTTCTTCAGTAGGCTGTTAAGAGGTAAGAGATGAAGTAAAGACAAAACCAAAATGGTTAACAAAAAATTGTATTTCAATAATTTTCTTTCTATTTTCACGGATCACTCAAAACGCCTGCAAAGAGTTGCTCAGTATGGACTTGAACGTAAAACGAGAAAGGATGGTCCGCAACAACCTTAATTGGTCGAGCTGCACCTATTGCCACGAAAGTTGCTGAAAAATTATACTGATAAATAAACTTTTACTTCGTTTACCGCGCTACTCAACAAAGGCATATTTTGGGACACTTTTCATTGTACCCATCGTTATGAACAACTTTTACTATGGGACCAACCCGAATTCTAGAAGAAATCGACTGTGAAATTATTTTTATCGTGCTTCA